>BQMF02000193.1:0-747194 GCA_027922465.2 Turritopsis dohrnii | reverse complement strand
TCTTGTAAACCAGGGGTCGAGAGTTCAAATCTCTCCGAGGGCTCTCCGTGGTAACACATGCATTATAAAGACTGATTAGGCGAAGAATGAGATGGCGAGTGACACGCCGCAATTGCGAAAGCACCGAGCGAACGAATGATGATGCGCATACTTGAAATTTTTTGAAAACTTTTCGGAGACGTAAACGGTAGTGACATCTACAAGTGTTACATCGATGGGACATGAAACCGTAAAGAAAGAACTGGGCGAAACCACTTGTATTAAGCTCAGCATCGGCCGGTTAGCTCAGTCGGTTAGAGCGTCGTGCTAATAACGCGAATGTCGTGGGTTCGAGCCCCACACTGGCCATTTTCGGGACTTGGCGTTGTCCTTGCTACTATGGTGCCATTAATCGCAAAGTAACGCTTAGGTGTGACAGCCACAGTGCGATTTCGCGCGAGGCACGAACCACCTGCCATTGCCTTCCAAATAGCCCAGGTTTCATGTTGGTTTTAACCTTTGTATTGTTTTGTGGGCTTTCTAGACGTCCGGCATTTTCCGAACGTTTCAAATGCAAACTAGAAGCCAATACCCACCAGTATTTACTGTAAGAAACCATGCTCCAGGGGAGGCTCGAACTCCCGACCTTCGCATTTCTTCGTCTATACTGACATATAAGTACGACGCGCTAACCGACTGTGCCACTGGAGCGTGCGCAGTGGCCTTCTCCTACACGACTGGAGGCAATGGCTGACCTTGGGCGAAAAGAAAGGGAAAGTCGGTCGGTATTCTTGACGCTGACGATTCGCCTTCGTAGCTCAGGGGTTAGAGCACTGGTCTTGTAAACCAGGGGTCGAGAGTTCAAATCTCTCCGAGGGCTCTCCGTGGTCACACATGCATTTTAAAGACTGATTAGGCGAAGAATGAGATGGCGAGTGACACGCCGCAATTGCGAAAGCGTCGAGCGAACGAATGATGATGCGCATACTTGAAATTTTTTGAAAACTTTCCGGAGCCATCTGCTTTGACTACAATCAAACACGATTTGAAGTTTCCGGGTGATATTCCTCTTTATCCTTATAGTAAGACCTGTACCGAGTCTACATATTATGACAAAGCAAAAGTCGGGGAAAGGATCAAATACCTCCAAAACTGGTCAATTACGCACAACATTCCGTTGTTTATTGGTGAGTTTGGCATCGGTCGAGAGATCGTGGGTGCTGAAAGATATCTTTAAGCTGTATTGCAATGTTGCCGTGACAACGAGATTGGGTGTTTGTTGTACGCATTTCGTGATGAGGACTGGGAGCGAATGGATTATGAATATATTTACAAGAAGCTGCTGGCGCGTTGACAAGAAATAAAGACAATTCATTAATGAAAATGATCAAAACTTTCATTTCTCCATAAAAACTGTGTTCTTGGTTTAAATTGGTTCCTGATAGTCCATTTAACATTGCTTTTGCATTTCCGGGCTTTAATGCAAAGAGTGCCTGTAAATCTAAGTGCCTGTAAATCTATGTTTCTAAAGGATTATATTTCGCGGGAATTAAATTCTGCCAGTTTCGCAAATTTTTTTATCATAACCGTAAAAGTTCGATTTTTCAAAGGAAAACACCACAATACATGTATTTTTTTATAAGAAACCCGTTTATAAGAAACCAGATACCTGGATTTGAAAATCGCTAAGAAACTTTCAGTACTGAACATTTTTCTTTCCAAATAGTTAAGAAACTTATGTTATCATTGTGAAAAGTAAAACAGTTTTTCACCTGTAATATGAAACTTCAAGGGCTTAATTTATTGCCTTTTTCTATGATTTGAGCTTATCTTTTGTTCTCCGCACATTATTTATATGGCATCTGACTCCTGTTATCAATATACTGCAGGTTATTAAGTGTTTTGATGGTTGTTATTTCATTGTAAGTTCTTTTAAATTTTTGTCACGTAAATTTAAGAAACCAAATAAGAAACTTTCAGTACTGAAATTGCTAAAAAATTAAGAAACTGCCAGTACTAGGGCCTGTCACTGGTTTCTTATAAAAAATAATTACGTGTATTAAGCGAAAATTGCAGCAAATCATGAATGTTTATTCCCTTAGGTAGTAATCGATTTCTTTTTGATATTTCTCTTCAAATTGTTGTCTGTATAAAGACACTTTTTATGTTACATTGTTGAAATATAGATTTTAATAGCGGTTTACATTTGTTAAGAAATAATCTTAAATTAATCTCAACTCAGCAAAGGATCTATTTCTTTTATCACATGATAGGTTTACAGGGGCGGACGCAGGGTACGGCTCATACGGCTCAAGCCGTAGCAAAATTAAGTCAAGAGAATGATTACTAAAAATGATCTACTGTCGTGCTTCTTTGTCTGTTTGTCTATTCTTGACGCCGTGTCGTAATCACTCGATAACGGCGTCGTTTGAAAATCAATGGAATAGGTTTTTTATGCATTAGCGCATTATTTGTTGGCGCCCCGTTTGACTCGCAAATTTTAGGTAAGCTATAACTGCAAACCACTGCTGTATTGTTCTTCTTTACGGCTCAGAAATCGGCTCCTTTTGATCAATGATGATAGGGGTTATAACTAACAGTTTTGAGCCGTATTGCAGCTCTTCGATACGGCTCAAAGTTACTGCTCAAGTCCCGATTTTACGGTAGTTGGACACCTATACCCCTAATCCCAGCTTCATGGTACTTCTTTCGGTTTTCCATTTGTTTTGAAAGTGCGGCTGTCGTGCCAAAAGTACGCAAGACGATAATACGTATCAGAACAAATCCTTAGGCTTTAAATCTTTCGGTTGTCGGTAAAGTAAGCAAATACGGCTCAAAACTCACACACGTGCATCATCCTATGAACCTCCATCTCAATTTGTCTGGATCGGACATGATGCATAGGGAAAAAGTTTTTGAGGCGCTTAATCTCAACGATAACATGGCAACAGAATACTTAAATTTACCCATACTGATGAAGAAAGGTTTTTGTGTTTCAATGAGCACATGGATCTGGTAGATAAAGCCTTGAAAAAGTACTTTACAGCTGAGAGAAATACAGAACATACATGGTGTGGTAGGAGACATCATGTTAGATGCACAGTCATTGCTTTAAAGTAAGTTTATGTTTTTCTTTATATTTTACTTTGTAAACGTAAGTGTTAGTTTGTTTTTTTAATTATTATACATTAATTCAAATTCACTTAATGACCGAAACAACACAACAACAAAAAAGCTTCTGAAAGTTATGTGAGTGTGGATTCAATATTCACATGCATGGCTTTTTATATTTGTAACTATGACGAAAAACAAATTTTTATAATTTCTATGTGGGGCTTCTTTTTATTTATTATTTTTTGCCTGGCTAAACTCCTGGTTGGGATTTTACTCAGAGTCGTTGGACTTGATTATTACGAGTCTGTTGCAGTCACAGTTTCAGATCTTAAGAAATAATTCTGATTGGCTCGTTAGAAAACTTGGTTACTCGGCCGCTGATAGTAAAAAGTTGCTAATAAGAGATTGGGACATTAAGGATGGTGCTTAAATTTCACGTCCGCGACAGATTCGCAGTCGAAGCACTGCTAAAAAGCATGAATGCACGATTTTATAATGGATATCTGATCTATATCACTGTGTTATCTATTTCTAAGGTAACTGTTGATGCTCACTTTTATCTAACTGTAAACTTTATATGTTGCTGAAAATATACAAAGTTCCCTGAGAAACACAATCTCCAATCATCATATCATCATATTCATCATCCCATGCATCATGAAGATATGGTGCCTGCTTCTTCTTGCATGAGTTGGATAGATTCTCTCTGATAAATGCTTTCCATGCTACCCTTATTCCTATAATAGAGACAGACCTGAAAGTCAATGTTTCAAAAATTTTCAACATAGAGAATCGAGAACTAGCTAATGATATCAAATCATTTTGATGCTCATTTTACACTTTTTCTGTTTGTTTATTTCTCTGAGGGGTCATTTAGATAACAAAGTAAGATGATTTTAATAATAGACACAGTCTATATCTGGAATAGAATTGCAAGAGCTATTCGACTGCAAAAACTCTTTATTGTTTTACAAATGCTTTTATTCTGTTTTTAATAATGAGGGTGTCAGGTGTTGTAAGAACGAATTAAAAAAGCTCACAATTTTATATGCTGAACAATAATTTACACGTGTAATATGTGTTTGATAATAATATTTGGCATGTGCGTTATTGTGCTTTGTGCATGTGTGATCACACGCGTCTCCAATACAGACTGTAGACATCACTTTCACTTTTGTTTAGGATTTTTCAGTTCGTACATATACTAGACAGATATAAATATCTATAGCCATATCCTTACAGGGAGTAATACAGGATTTGAATTTGGGCGGTGTTGGGTGACACATGAGTCTCGCTTACGTGAGACAAACCATGGCAGCTATCTGGGGGGTCTGGGTGTTGGACCCTGCAAATTTTCAATTTTGGGCGCTATATAATTGGCTTACAACCGCTCAAATCTTACTGTAAGTCCCTGGTTAAAATCCTGACAGGGTCCTACGATCTTGTAAGATCCTACAAGATCCTGTAAGATCCTGACAGGGACAGGATCCTACCAGGATACTACCAGGATTCTCCTAGGATCCTATTAGGATCCTGGTAGGAGTCAAATCCTGACAAAAGAATCCTTTTCAGGACTATCTTACAGGATCTTACTAGGATCCTGCCAGGATTGAGTTAAGATCCTGCCAGGATAATGTTCAGGAATCCTATCAGGATCTTAATAGGATCTTATTAAGATCCTGCCAGGATATTGTTCAAGAATCCTGTCAGGATCCAATTAGGATCCTAGTAAGACCTCCAAATAAAACTGATTTCCGAGTTCCCAACTTTGGCAAAATTGGAAATTTCCCATATATATCTATAGCAGATATTGAGCCATATCTATGCAAAAAAATGGCTTGGTCATCCAAGGCAATCAGGAGATATACAACTTCAAAGAACTTTTTAACAAAATTTATGTTCATTACACCACTGTGAAGCATTCTAGTATTTGAAGGCCTGGTTGTAAGATGGCAATCGCACGCCTGGCTTGTAATGACGAGTGTAATAACAAATGTTTATTTTAAAGTCAACAAAAATCCGTCCCAAAATGTTGAAAGTTTTGCTTCGGAAATTGTTCATGTGCTACGATTAAATTTTACAATAACGGAACAAAACTTTGCTACCATTTCAGTAGCGATTCTCTAATCGCTTTGGAATACGGTAGTGGTTTTGAATTAAAAATCAGTGCTCGTAAATTTTCTTCGCTTGGTAGTAGAAAACAAGAGGAATGAAGAAGGAGCTTCGTGCGCATGATATTGTTATGTATTATATAATTTAATTGCATTATTTAGTTTTCTCTTTCTTTTTAAAGTTCTTTTAAGTTACAAAAGTATGCGCAAGGTTGCAGTTTCAAAAACATAATCTTTTATTCAAAAAACTAGCCAGCCAGGTGGTGACGAGTTAATGGAACGGAAACGTCTTAATTTAACACCATTTGAACTGATGGAGAGTAATGCAAATTTTTTTATTTTCAGGTTTTATTCTTCCTCTTTATTAATTTTTGCATAAATTTTATTTACCGTCAAAGTAATCTCTATATATAGCTAACAGGATTTCAACCAGGGTTAATGTTTTAAAACTCTTTTTCATCCAGGAGAATTAAGAATGAGAAACTTTTATATCCATGATTCACTGAATAAACAATAATTCAAACATGAAGAAGTGAAGTTTGAATTTGGGCACAGAGATTTTGACGCCCAATAGCCCAATGGGTTTTTGTCCTGTATTACTCCCTGCCTTATTAATTTTCTTTTCTCTAAAGTCTTTCCTTAGTGATTCACTACAAGTCATCTAAGGCCAACCCCTTTCTTTCTTTATTCTTCTATGAATAAACTCTTGAGTGGGAACCTGTACTCCCTAGTAGATTTTACAAAGATGTAGTATTAATGATATCTTAATTAATTGTGATGGAAAGTGTTACCTACAAACTTATTACATCGTAAGTATGCACTGCATAGATTGAATGTAAAATTTTAAAAATGAAATATCCCAAAAACTAGAAAGAATTATAAAATATTGAAAAGAGACTTGTTAAACAACTTTTCGAGCTCTATCACATTTTGCAAAAATAGCATTTTGAAATCCCTTTAAACTGCAATCAATTGGAATATTCCCTCTTTTACTAGGTCAGGCATCAACTTCCATTCTTTCTAAAAGACCAAACCATTATAGTCGATGTTGTATACATTTTTTTTAAGTTATTTAAGCAAAATCTGTTTCTCAATTCAAAAAGAAATACTCTGTCACTTAAGCTCACCTCACACATCCACTTTATCACCATGTCATGATTTCTTTCAACCCTGTCATGTCTTCTTCCTTTACTGGCCAGATCTCACTACCTTCTGGGGGAACGTCCTAATCAGGACACACCTCACTGAGTATTTTGTTTTTTATCTCAAAGCACCACAGGCAACTGGACTTATATACACTTCAAGATGTCATATGTTCATTTGTATGACTTGTACAAAGATTTATACACATTATCACTTGCTATCTATTTTTGTGTGTATTTTATTTCATTTTTAGTTTACACAGGGTATAAAAAGTAATGTTGAAAACTCATCTATATTGATGGATGCCATTGTTATAAATAGATAAAAAATAACATTATACATATCTGATAAAATAGGCCCTTTCCATAGGCATTATCCATACCAATTTTATCCATAGTTTTTTTTTCTTATGACTATGTTTTAACACAGCAAAAAATAAAACATAATATCAGCTACTTAATTTAGCAGTATAATGATCAAAGTACCACTTATAATATGGTCATAATATTAAAAATTTCTTTGCTTCTCTGCTAAATGTAACTGCAGATAATCTGATCCTTATTATGATGTCTTCACTTATCAACCATAAAAAAATTGTTTCATGTTTTTCAGTTGATTTATGCTATGTTTTATGTTATATAGGTAATATGCCCCAAAATGGAAATATATATGTAAAATAACACTAAAAACTTTGAATCATAAATTCTCAATTTGCTAGTTCAGTGACTTCATAATTTCTTCAGTGATTCTCAATAAATTACTCAATTTAATGATTGTATAAATATATATAAATAGTTTTTTATTTTCCACTCAGTCTCGTGTTGTTAAGTTTAACCTTTGCATTACTCTACCTGCTGAATAAGTCACTGAACTAGCAATTCAATTATATTTTTTATAAGCATGGAAATTTATAAGCAATTTTTCTCAGATATGTCAATTTATAATGATATGCCTAATCCAAATCTTCATTCTGTTTGTTGCTTTTATATCGTAGGGTAACCTTGATGATCGGTATTCTGAATGGTAAACAACCAGTGAAAGTTGTTTCATGTGGTGGTGCATTCCGTTTGGATACTTGAAACACATTGACAACATGTTACGAGAAAAGGTCATAAGTTCCCATAACGTATTGTACAGATAGATAAAACTGAAAAAATAAGGATATAACAATACTATCGTGTGCTGAATTGTTGTAAATAACTAAAAAATGGCTACAGTTTTATTCTTATGTGGGTTTTTTAATATTTCTAATAGCAGTTTTTGTTGCACGTTTACCGGTACAGTGCAATTAACTGGAAATTTTATTTTCATTACATGTAATTTGCAGCCTTTTTATGGTTATATCAGTTATATATTTTACATGAAAGGTATGTACTTATTAGTAGCCAAAATATGTTTTATTTTGTTCCATTATAAGATATTTTATACGAAAGATGAACGTGTATTAAATGAGGAATAAATACATTTTTAGCTGAAATGTTACATGGATTGTTATTAGCCCAAGTTATAAAATGCGATGAGTGAAGTCAAACTTTCTAAGTAATGTGTCTTCAAAGGGGGTATGGGTTGTGTTTTTTGCTGTCACGATAGAGTGTTGCCAGTTACTTTAGTTGTCCCTGACTCGTTTCGTATCAGTTTAAATGCCATCAACACTTTGACACAGTGTCATTCAGGCCAGAATCTCTCCTGTTTGTAGGTTACAGATTAGAGTCAGAATTTGTTCATATGCACCCTGGATATTCCTCAATTGCTTTTCTTAATAGGTTGTTTTTAAGTTTAATCAAAACATTTTTTCATTGTAGATTTTTTTAAGGAATCATTTCACAGTATGTTTTGTTTTCTGAATTCTCGTTTCATTAACGACTGAAAAAGCATGCAATCTCTTATACTAATTATTTTCTTTACTAAATTTTCTTTTGACAAAATCTTTTCACTTGTCATCAGTTTCCTCAGTAGGGTCTCTTTTTTTTAGAAATGAGCGTCGTAACCATGAATTAGAAAATGTCTGAAAATATCTCAGCCAATATTATACCTATGAGTGAAATGGAGATATTTTCTGAGCCTGTGACAGGTGATATTACATTTTTAAGCGCGTCTGCTAGTCCAATTGAATCTATTCCGGATGTGGAGGCTGACGTTTATCTCGATGACATCGACATCGCCGGCAACCTTGTTGTCCAAGAATGTAACGCTGATAATATCGATTCCTTTGCCTTATCTCATGATAATGCTAATTTACGTAGGTACTTTTTCATAGCCGTTTCAATTTCATTAGTAGTGAGCTTAAGCAACTACGACGGCAACGTGGACGACGACGTGAGCAAAAAGAACAAAATGATAAAAGTACTTGTGAATAGTATTTTGAAGAACTTCTTTTTATTGGAGAACTTCCTTCAATTGCTAAACTTATAACGACTAGAAAGTTATCGAGCTTCAATAAAATCTACGTAACAGAAAAAGACTTTCTCTATAATCGCGTCTCCGTTGCCAGTACGACTTAAAATCATGACTTTTCAAGTTGAGCATAGAACGTGCAAAGACGATATAATGATGTAATTATCTTATAAAATTTTCCCAATGGTCTCGTAAGTAGAAGGCTCCCCTTCAAAACAAACTCCACATAGAAAACAAAGCTTTTGTTTTAAACACATCGTCGTCTTCGTTGCCGTAAGCTCCCTAGTATAACTGCTAAACCAAAACTGGGACCAAGGAATGCAATTGACCTTTCCCGAATTTCAGTTTAAACACTGAACATTGACCGAGTTTGATATCTAACCTTGTTTTTATGTGATTCATTGTTCCACTGATTTCATTACTTCGTTACTTAATGTTTAACGTTACTTTATTATTTCCAATTCCCATTCCAACAATTAGAAACAATTTGAATATTAAAAGCGAGGTTAGACACAATGCATTGGCCACAATGCATCGTTAAAACAGAAATTCGAGAAAGGTCTATTCTACTGAAAGCAAACCTTTCATCGCAGTGGTTCCATGAATCGATTATAAATATGGAAAAAACAAAGAACCTCTCGAGGGTTGATAACGATCATATCATATATTTTTGGTCGCGTCCAGTTCAAAAACTTTAAATTACACTCGGTGACCATTTTTTAATTGTATCCTTTGTTATGCAATACCTTTAGTGAACAAAATATGTCTTTCTCTCTCTTTAGCTGATCCGTATTCCATTGAATACAAAAGAGACATTGTGTTAAGTAATTTAAACAAATGCTTGCCAGCTTTAGACTTGGAGGTCAAAGTAAGTGAAGTACTGCAGAGAACGTGTTTTAAGCAGAGCAATGCAACTACGAATGCCGAAGATACTTGTCTTACAATGGCTTCGTCTGGTATCTACGATGATGTCTTTTATTGCTGTGTGTTAAAAATATCACTTGAGACAACGCAGATCACTATTTGTCGCCTATTCGAATCAGGTGCCTTCCAAGGTTTTTTCAGTGATGATGGTAAAGAAGCTCTACAAAACCATCTTAACCTTCCTGAAATTCTTCCCTATTACGTATACACTGGTGCTGATGTAGAAACCGAAAAAACAATTTCGCAGCAAAGATATAAATCTATGAGAAATCCCAGTAAGTAGAGGGTTGGACACTTTTAGCTGGAAAATTAAGAAGTTTGATAATGAAAATGCAAATTATTAATCATAAAACCAGCAGATGAATTGTCAATAGCCCTCCCCCCTTCGGTAAATAAGTTAAAACGGATTTTCTCTACTTTGCGAGGTGCTGGTAATACAACATGTTCGCCTTGGAGAGCCCTGACTGTATGAGTAAAACCTTACCGTCATGAATGTTGGAAGCATTCCCTTAATCAAAACTTTAGATCCGTATTTCATGTGTTTATTATACAAAATATATTCGGTAAATCTAATTAGCCCCTTTACACTTACAGACAAAGACTCGAGCAAAAGGAAAAACGTTTATTCAAGAAATATCCTACACAACAGAAAGAGCTTCTACAATACCATGAGTAAGATTAAACCATCTATGAATGATGCAGCAGATGTTGAATGCTTGTTTGTATTTGGAATCTGCTTACATAACCATCAAAAGTTTAGCACCGGAAGCCGTAGTACCGAAAATAGGTTTGTAATGACGATATAAAAATTTAGTGGATCCATTAGGAGATAGAAATTTAATCGTCTTACCAATGCATTTCTTGAAGCTAGTTTACCAAAGATTGTTATACTCATTTAGCCATGTCATTTGCAGTGATGAAGCATATGGATCTGAATTGGAATCAATTTTGTCGAATTTTCGAGGAACAAAAGGTGCGAGTCGAGATGGTATTCAAAACCTGTTGCTACAAAACATGCCCGAAGTTCCATCATTAGCGGAGCAGTTTAAAATGCTATCGAGTTTACCAAATCATCATCGTTGGATTTGGGATGAATACAACACTCAATTTCGCTATGAACAACGATTTTCAACAAGTTTTAAATATTATCCTGGTTCTCCAAGAAATCGGATAATTCAGGCTTGGTGTTTCCGTAAAGAGCCACAGAATATTATCAACGCATGTGTTAAAAACATTCTTGGCTATAAATGTGAGATACCATACTCAAGAAAGAATGTGAAAGGTAAAATAAGTCAAAATGTAAAAATCTTTATTTAAGGCTCGTTTCGATTTAACTGCATTTTACGCTGTGGTGTTAAAAGCTCAAGAGAATTTTTTTCTTTATAAAAATTTATTTCTTCATAAGCTAAAAGTGTCTGCTTTGTTTATCTTACGTTTACGTCGCAGACAAAAAAATACAAAACTACGAAAACGAAGAAACTATGGATGAGAAAATTATTTCAAGAAAGACGTTCAAAGGAACTGTTCACAATTTTGGTTAAAGATCTTATGTTGTTTGATCAAGAATATTTTTTAAGGCCTTCAGGATGTCAACAGTAAGACTTTAGGAATGACTTTCTTGGGTGGCTCCCTCAATTTCAAAATCATCATCAAAAAATCTTCCCAATGTTCTTTTCCGAGAAAATTACGTAATGTTTACAAAATACTGAAAAATGATTGGCTATCAGTCATGAGAGAAAAAAACAACGCCGCGAAAAGTAGAATGAATTCAACGTTGCCGCTAAACTCAAGAGCAATCTTGAAGAGCATAAATTCTCTCAGTCAGCGGTATTTTTTTGCAAGTTGCCCATGCGCCATGAAAATGCTCTTGAGCTTTTTACGCTACAGCAGAAAATGCAGTTAAATGGAAACGAGCCTTTAAAGCAACAACAAATTGACATATTTACCTTTATTTAAAAGGAACGTCCAAAAGATCATTTCCAACATCGATAAGCGTGAAGCGAAAGCGAGCCACGCCTGGACAAGGGATTGAGACATTTGAAAGTTTGACAACGCATCCGAAAAATCTTTTTAAGTATTTCACAGAGGAACTTTTTCGACATGAACGTCTTTTTTGGCGCCAACGAAATGAAAACAAACAAGTTGTTGTAATGAGCGGGTATAATCATGAGTCTGGCGACTTTATGGTATGTCAAAACCTTTATTACCTAACCTACAGTGTAGGCTACACATCTTTATCACTTATTTATCATTGCCTTTTCTTTAAGTTTAGATTTTTAACGTTAAATACATGACCTGCAACGAATATAGCGACACGTACAATATGACGAAAAGATGGAAATGGACAATATTACATAACACTAAAGACACTAGACTGATATTTTTACTGATAGGACTCATCACATACAAAATACTTGTTGTAGATATGGCTTAAATAATTTGATCGAAATCAGTTGACATATCTAGATAAAAAGCAAAAAATTTCATCGTTTAGAGATACGAATACGTCCATGTTGTGGCTACTCGAAGCGTAAGCGCGCTTATTATTTCATGTGAGTGCAGAGTGTTTACGACTTTGCAGTCTTTGATTTCTGGTGACCACGGAGGATATGCCAACGCAAGAGATAATGCTACTTGTTGCCATTGTCGCTTAATGAAAGACCTGGTTTCTATCTGTCCATTTGAGGGCCCAGTTGACATTTCTAAACCTGCCGAATATATAAATATCGAGGTAAGTTAATAAGTAGTTATCATCATTGTGTATATGTGTATTGGGGGATGGGCTAACATTTAAATTCCAAGGTATGTTTTATTTCTGTTTTCCAGATCGTTCTTCAAGCGCTTAGCTACTTAAACCATCCTGTCTTATCTTTATCTTCGAAGACAGACATACAAAGATATTCTGTTATCTGTCAAGATGATGCCGAATTTGTAACGATTTGTAAAATAGAAAGGTCAGATAGAACAGTTGCCAAATGTCATTCTACATGGTGTCGGATGCAAAAAAATGAATCCACTAAACGTGACGTAAAAACCCTAAAGAATAAAGAGGGGATATGCAAACATCTAATTCTCATAGCCGATTTTCTTAACGATGAGGTTCCATCTGAAGATGTTTCTGACGACGGTGTGAACGCATCTGACACTGCGAGTGAAGATGGCGATTTTTCAGAAAGCACCTTACCCACTGAAAAGGTAAGTACTGTTTTACTCAAAATTCTCAACAAATATGGTTGTTCTATTCTGAACAAATCAAAAGAAAATTAAATACATAACCGATTCTGTATCTATTACAGTGGGAAGACGTGTTTGACGCCAAAAGAGGCCGATGGACCTTCGGAAAGAACTGTCCCTCTCAGCAGACAGTAGATGCTGATCCATTTTCACAAAAATTAACGGCTGCCTTGAAGGAACGTTTCAAAATTAACATCTTCGATGAAGGAACGTATCCGAATTTTATACCTAGCACTAACGGAACTTGTAACTGTGAGGTAAATGAAAGAGGGCAAAGGTTATATTTGAGTTAAAAAAATAGTTTTCCAGGGAAAGAAAGTAAACACATTGTGTTCTTCTTTTAGGCCGGATGGTCTTCTTCAAATAACGTAGGTGTTGTAAAACAAATTGGCAAAACTACATTGTACACAGATAGAGGTAAACCGCGTAATGTTACATTGAAATATTCATATGGAAATTCTGCATAATGAAATGCAACCAACATAGGATCACAAGACGAGAGCATTCTTTGAAACGTAATAACAAATGTTCGAGTAACTATATAATATGTTTACTTTTCTACTGTAGGAGCAATTCAAGCTAACACTTATCGAAGGTACTGTTTAGCCGAGATTTGTACGAAAGAGTGGACTGGAGAAGACGAATATATATTCAGATTGTCCGAACATACTTGTGCGGGATACGAGATTGGCTGGGAATTTGTTGAAGCAGTAAATAGCGGAAAACAAACATTCTCAGGGTTTGTCCACTGCATGGATCAAAAATACAAAAGATACCGTCCACTTGAAAAAACATTTATGTCCAAAAAGACATTCATTTCATGGTGGTTTGCATGGGCTTCACACATGGAGATTGATTTTAGGATCAAGTGTTCTCAATGCAAAAACCATTGTGAATCTTTAGCATGTGATGGAACAAAAATTGGTCTTAATTTCAAACAAGCCTTTGTTGAGCCAATAGAACACTCGACAAGTACAGAAAAGATCCAAACACGTTTGAGACGAATGGATAGATGCTTCATTGTGACACCAAACAAAGATAGTGCTGGCAAGTTTAAAGCTATGAGAGCTGAGTTGAAAAGCAGTTGTGATGATATCATTAGTAATCAAACAACGGGTAGAATAGCACGGAGTTTCGACCAGTATGAAGTCTGTTTTAATGAATGTTGCCTTCCGTTCGTAAAACGCATACTGTATTTGCAGTCAACAATTCCAACTTCCAACACAGAAAGGATTGCCGCTGCAAAATTCCTTTCATTGCTGTTCACAGATTGTTCGATTGATGACATCTGCCCTTTCATCATCACCTGCAAAATACAACATTTTTTAGAAAAAGATCACCACGATACACAAGATCTAACTTCGTTCGTAGAGGAAATGAAACGCTATTGTCCTGAAATAGCAAAGTTACTTTTCACTTCATACATGGAGCATGGTGAAGTACCAAAAGATCTATCTAATTATTTGGCATACCTTTGTGACAGGATAGTCGAAATACATGCATTGGATATCCAACCAGAGGAACCAAACCGCATAAACGGCTCGTATAACCCAGAAAAATACGGACGAGCATACTATTTCACAGACCATGGAGAGCAGATTCGCAGAATGCGTAAGTTCACTATTGACAAAGATGAAAAAAATTGCAATGAAACATATGATGACCATCCAGATCAACTGTGCAACAAATACTATCCAGAAGTATCAAAGAAGGGAACTACCTACTTGTTCTTATGGTTCTGCCCGCACAGCGGCCATTGCTTGGGTTATCACGTAATAACTGGTAGTGAAGGCAGAAAAGATGCTCTTGCATCCTTGTATACTAACTTGGACAACCCTCCAGCGAACATTTTCTACGATTTTGCTTGCAGTCTAAGTGAGTATGCTAAAAATCGAGAGTCAGGATACTTCGCCAAAACAAGGTTCTTCCACGACATTTTTCATGGGTTCAGTCACAAGTGTTCACCAACCTTTAAAAGCAATCGTTTGGATGGCATGCAGGGAGTCAATACCAGCATATGTGAACAATTCAATAGCTTTCTCCAACGTATTAAGGCTTCTGCTAAGTTGATGAAACAAACTCACTTCTCTTTTTATCTCCAATTCTTCATTCATCAATGGAATATAAAAGTTGCATTGAACAGTAAAAAAAGAATCGACATTGCTTGGAAAAGCACACAATAATTTTACCAATGTAATTAGGATTTAGAATTATTGTTTTGATTCTTCATAGCAAAATCTGGAAAATTTTGAAGTTGGTAAATCTATAATAAAAAGAAAGTACAATAATAAGGATAATCTCGAAATCTTAAAAATAGTTTCCTTTCCACTGAGATTTCTATTTTACAGTGAACAAGATTTTAACTTCGTCATTAAAGTTATTTATCATGATTGATCATACGCCTCATTTTGGTTCGTAACAGACGGAAAATGAAAAATGGTTGGTTGATTACAATCATATATCGATTCTTAAATCCACCTGATTTTCCTGATGTACAATATGATTTGATTTACTGGATTAGGATATTATCTATAAATGTTTATGACTAGGAAATGTGGAAGCTGTCAGTGTGATTTTAGTATTTTAGTCGCTTTCTTTTTCCCCCACACATCTCTCTTGAATGTTTGGTCTCTTTTATGTTGTGTGAAATTTATAAGTGTGCATAGACAATTGTTTTAGTTTATATGGAATTAAGTAGTGCAAATTCACAATAAGTTCAGTACTCTTCAGTTCTTACTCTTTTCAGTTCCTCTCCTTATTCACTTTTGTATTGGTTTATTTACTTTTGCTTTCCTTGTAGGTGTTTCTTATTATATTATTGATACTGATGACATATCAGTTCTAAAATATTTTCATTCCCTTGCTATAAATATTATCATTTGTTTTCACAAAACATTTTGACTGTAAGGTGCAGTTGTTTTAGCAAGCTTTTTTACCTGTTTTATTATATAATTCTTGATGATCTGGCAAAGATTTAAACAAAAGTAAGATACTGTCCTATTATAATTAGATTTTGTTCACCACAAAATATCCATTATTTTGGATTCGTTGTTGTTTTCATACTCCCAGTTAGATTTATGAATTGTTATCAAGCCTTAAATAATTAATTATATTAGAGATCACATCAAATACTTAATGATCATAACATTCTGTACTGTACTGAAAATTAAAAACAACAAGCAAAATAGACAAGTAAATGTCTAAACTAACTCTTGAATTATACATACCTTATTGGTATAAAATTTGGCACATATAAATTTTAGTGCTTTTTCGTGCAAAATTCTAAAAATGCGCCAAATTGTATACCATTACTCTCAGGATCCGAATAAACGTACAGTAGGGAATAAACGTACAGGGGAGAATAAAGGTACAGGAGAGGGAAAATGCTCTAAAAAAAATAAACGTACAGGGGAAAAATCGGGCCAAATTATTTTTTTGATGATAGGAATGATATCTTAGGAAATATTATACAGAAAGTTTCTAAGTAAGTACCTAAGTAAACTAAAGAACAAAAAGGAACTCAGCAAGGAAATTTGATATCAACAGCACAGTTTAAACTTACTAGTATGTTTTCTCAAACAATAGACTTTCATGCATGTTCGATTGTTATATAAATATTCGATTGTCAAATAAAACATTCGATTGAACATTGATGATTGTCAAATAAAACATTCGAAAGCAGCCGAAAAAGAATGTCCAGCGTTATATATACCTATCTATTATTATCTGGATTTGAGTAATTAAACTGAATATAATATATATATATATATATATTATACTATAAATGAACTAAAAAGCCATCTTGATTATGTAGCATAAAATATATCAAAACGAAGAAGCTACATGTTGATGAACGTGACGCGTTTCGGTTAAAACCTTTTTCAAACGTCCATACTATACTATAATATATAATAAAGTTGTAACCTGATGAAGGCACGTAAGATGTCCAAAATTTGTTGAAGAAGCTGTTGTTTTTAATTGTTTTTATATAATATATATAGAGAGAGAAAGAGAGAGGAGAGAGAGAGAGTAAAGAGGTGGGTGAATAAGACTCAAACAAGGCGGAGGTTGTCAGTTGGCAAGAGTAGAGGGTAATAAACAATAAGCTGTTCTATAAACCTCTCGATTCGATAAGCGATTCTAGCCTAACAACTTTTTTATGTAGGGTCTATTCTTGCCTATATAATTTCATTCAATTAGATTAAAATATAGTTTTTTGTATTTCTAGCTGTTGTAGGAAATATATATACGTTGTTCTGAACGTGTACTAATTCTTAATAGCCTTTAACTTGGTCTTAAAAGACAAACATTAGATTAGTGAGGGCTCAACTTAAAAACTAAGCTGAAAAACAGATACTATACGGCTACATCCCCTTACCCAACCAGCAGAGGCTCCCCACTAAGTCACAAACGAAAAAGTGGCAGTGAAAATAGTGCTGATATTTCTTAATTGCCCATTCTTCAGAGAGGTGAAGAGGATTTCCTAAAATTGGAACTACACTTCTCCTCTGCCGCTCAAAACCATCCGCTTCTGTGATGCCATTATGGATAGCGACTGTACCATATATGGTAACATTAGAACCATATTTGGAAATATTCATAGAACTGAAACTGTGACTTAAACAGTGTGGGGAACATGATAAACTTTTCGGAATTTAAAGAGCACAGAGACAACTGTTATTTAGGTATTTATTATTTTTAATAAAAAAGTGATTTATAAAACACATTTGACAACTGATAGAAATGAAAATATATACCCATGATAGAAAAATGTTCAAAACATAAATATTCTATCATCAAAATTAATTTTATTTTTTTAGAAGAAGATACAAAACCACCTACTGGTAGTGGAAATTCATCTGAAGTTGCAAGATTGCAAGTAATGTTTCCTGATCACAAAGAAGAAGATTTAGTAGAAGTTTTGTCCTTATCAACTTGTGTGTCAGATGCAGTTGATCATATTCTAAACAACAGCGCTGCTGATGATTGCACTCCATTCAATTGTGAACGTAAGAATACAGAGAATAATGAGGCTAATATTTCACCGTTCATTAATGTTGATGATGATGATGATTTATCAAGACCAGCATTTGTTAAAAAGCTTGACTACTCTTCTGGAACCTTATCAGATAATTTGAGTTTGTGGCAAAAAAACACAATCAAAGAAGACGATTCCTACACATTAAATGTGGACCGTGGGGAAATTTGGAGAAATGGTTTAGCATTCTACAAGAAAGCCAATGTGAAGCCACATATATTGCAGAAGTCTTTTGAAGTATGCATACTTTTTGTGTGATTACAGATTAATTAATTTTTAAGAAATTAAAAAAATCTTTTCTTCATAAAATTTCATTCTATAATGTAATATTTGTAATATACTGTTCATAGGTTCAATTTTCTGAGAACACTGGTGAAAGTGAAAGTGTTGATGCTGGTGCAATAAGGACAGAGTTCTTCGAAAAACTGATGGAGGAATTTAACAACCGTATCATGGAAGGAGATACAATTTCGCGTGTTCCTCGCAGAGGGGAAAGTATTAATCATTTGTTATTTGGAACATTTCTTGGCCATTCTCTACTACACGGTGGACCTGGTTTTTACTGCTTCCAGCCTTGGGTTTATCAGGTAATATGTGGCAATGAAGATCCTGATCAATTAATGACTATGATATGTAAAAACGATATTCCATTACATGCTGGATCTAAAGATGCTGTGAATCTAATATCAAGCATTGACTTAGTGACAACACAAGAAGAACTAAATGATCTTGTAGATCGTTATATGCAGGTGATTAATTGCTCGCAATGGGATCCCACAGCACCTATTAGTTTATCAAACAAAAGTTTGCTTGCTTCAGAAATCATCTATGACGAGTTAGTCCGAAAAAGAATGGGTCAAATTCGTTCAATTCGTGAAGGCTTAAGAAAAGTTGGTTTTGATCAGTTCTTGAATGCTAATCCTACATTAAGTTCAGAAATATTTACAACAGTAAATTCTTGTGAAATGACATATGTTCAAATAATGAAATTAATGGAGGATATTGATACCACAGAACTCGAGTTTGAAAAGAGACAAACTTATAAATTTTTTGACAACTTCTTGAAAAGCAGTCCTTCTGAGGTTTTACAAAAAGTTTTTAAATTCATCACTGGATTTACGAAATTACCACCATGGGGTTTGAAAGGCAAAATTTCGACGAAATTTCTGTCTGATGATGATGAAAAGATTTACCCTACTGCAATGGCCTGTTTTTACATCATATACTTGCCGACAGTACACTCCCAACAAAGTAAATTTAGTGAGCACATGCTGAAAGCATTGGACTTGGAAGGGGAGGGATTTAGTGCAATGTATTAAGTGTTGGATGATATTGTTTAAAGACATGAATAGATCATATATAACACATAAAAGGAACTAATAAAGTGGGAAGAAAAACGTTCTGAAAACAATTTTATTGCTTTATAGTAGTGTCTCATTTTGCTCGTGATTTTACTTTTCTGTTTCATTGATAAAACCTAGAGTGCTGTTTACCTTGGTTTTATAAAGGTTTATACTTTAAGTGCTAAACTGTGAAAAAATCTCCACTTCGTTCTTTTATTCTTTAAAGGTAAGCCATATAGTTATATAATATATTTTAAAGGTTTGTTTGCATTTTTTTAGCACTTTCTTCTGCATAGAAATGTTATGTTCATTATGTTTAAGTTTTCTTACATGTTTTTGTTTTTATAAGCATAACGTTGGGGTTGATTTAGATCAATCTCGACATCCGTATACTGATTTTGGGGACATCGAATTTGGACACCCAAGTTTGATAGTATTGTTGCGAAAAATAATAACAAAAATACTTTAGAATGCTTCACTTGCTTATTTCTTTATAACCCACTGAAAACATAACAGAAAAGTTTAGTTGGGATCCGAATAAACGTACATGTACGTTTATTTTTTGTTGCCTAATTACGTTCTTTATTAGGCCTGTACGTTTATTGTTTCAGAGCAGTTTTTCTCTTCTGTACGATTAATATACCCGTGTTTATTAATTTTGACTCATTTTTTCCCTAATTTTAAAATCCCATACCTTTAGGTATGTTTCTAACGCTGAACATTCTTTTTCGGCTGCTTTCCAGTGTTTTATTTGACAATCGAATGCTTATATAACAATCGAACAAGCAAAAGTCGAGTGTTTGAAAAAATATACTAGTAAACAAAAGTTTAAACTACTGTACAATATTTCCTAAACATTGAAATATCATTTCCTATCATCAAAAAAATAATTCGGCCCGATTTTTCTATGGTAGAAATCCTTTTTACTTTCCACCGCTATCGGGTGTTATTATAAGATATTTCCAATCAACCAACAGTGTACAAACATCCGACAGAATTGTTATATTAACTTTATGCAACCTTCCGTTTGTGGAAATCCCGGTTAAGTTTCAATTTCACTGTTGTAAAGGAAGTTGGAAACTAAGATGCTTTTTAATTTTATTGAATAACACTAAAACGAGTACCAGTAGGTACCACTTTCGAGAATACCTTAGCAACGGTGGTCATTCTCCTTAGCAACAGTAAATAATTACCTAAGTTATCCTTCGTTGTCAATTGAGCATGAACACATACTTGCCAACTTTTCGGAAATGGATTGCGGGACAAACGCTTCGCGTTTGTTCCGTCATGCATTTCCTCTTAACAGCTGGGGGGTCTGGGGGGGGGGGCGCTGTAAGCCAGCGGGGGGTTGAAAATTTTTCACTTTTCAGGCAAATAAATTGCTAACATAGGCTAATTTTCTTCACTTCCTTGGAGTGTATGCGTTCTAAAGATAATGACATCAATGCCCATGCTTTTATGTTGTCATAAAGACGAAATGCGTGCTTATTGCGTGATTTTTTTAATGATTTTCAAAAATGCGTGACAATTTTTCAATGCGGGCGTGCTGCGGGACAAGGATGAAAATGCGTGAGCGTCCCGCTTGATGCGGGACGGTTGGCAAGTATGTGAACACTAATATAATAACTTGACGATTCTTATAAATAGTTGTTTTAAAAGAGTATCTATGTGCGCGATTAAAAGCGCGTCTTAACTAACTCCATAGCGTGCGCTAGCGTGGTCGCGCGCAAAATAATGACAAGACTGCTTTAAAATTAAATACGCTGGCCGCCAATGAGGCTCTGTCACAGATCACCCAGGTGCATTGTAGACAACTTAGGCGTTTCTAAAAGTCCGTCGCCCTTACGTCGATATTACTACCGACGCCCAAAATAATTTTCTGGATCAACCCCAGCCTCAGCTTTGTCAAAAAATAAACAAGCGTATTCCCAATCCTTTGTTGTTCCAAAATTTAAAAACTTGTTTGTAAAAAGAAACATGTATATTTAAACTTCAATAAGATTATGTTAACAACTTAAAATATACCAACATAAGTGAAACATAGGCTTTCAAGGGGGCCAGAAGAGCTTGTAGTACGTTTCTGGAGAATACTGGATTTTATTGTAATAAGCATACTGTAATAAGCATACTGTTGTGATCAGCAAAGGTCTGTCTAGTATCTAATGCATGCTATTCCAATAAATGATGTCCCATAATTGGACAAAGATAATCCAGGCCAAAGCTCTTAGTGAGCGGGACCAATATTCAAAATGGTAGGCTAAGTCATAATCATAACACATACCGAAAGCATAGATTTAGCCTTTATTTTGTGACAGCTTAACCATAACCGAGCAACATCTGAAAATTTCATATGCTTATAAAAACAAAAACATGTATTTGTTTCTAGAGTACAACAGGAATGTGTGAGTACAAGTAGGATACAAGGATGACACAAGTTTTATATGTAATCATTTTGTTCTTTAAACATATTTATAGGGAAAATGCATTTTATGTGTTCTGATTTCTTTGAGCAACAATTTCTTCAGCTTTATTCAATAATTCAAGAAACAAGTCAATTCCAAAGCTTGAAGAATAGGCTGATAAATCGACTTGGGCTAGCAAAGTTTCTACTTCGAAGTCACGAAGAACACTTGACACTACAATTGGTTGGATGCCATTTTCATCTAATGATTGTGGGCCTTGAGGGTCAATTCCATAAAAATCATCTACATCCAAATCTAATTGTTTAGGTGCATAATTTTGTTGACCAATGATCCAAAGTTGATCTGGTGTATGATTTTTTTCTGTAGACAACGGGTGACTGTCCCAACCCTCAACAAAACGTTTCAGGTGGTCATTAATGCGCGGTAGAAAGACAAGATGTAAGATACTTAGATGTAAATCATTTTCAATGTTGAGCAAATTATTATTTTCTAAGTACCAAAAGACTTGATAGTAAATGGAAGCACATCCTACGAAAACATCCCGCCATAACCGTTCAATACGTTGGTTGTGGCATGACTTCCCAGCAATAAAACTTCTACGACCAGGTCCTCGTAAAGGGTGATTGAACATGTAGCGTGCAACATCAACATTTTCGATGCCTTGGTCTGCCCGAACACGTGAACATAATCCAAATTTGTTGACTGCTTCAATAAACAATCCCAGCACTGTTCTTGCTTTATTGTTTGTATTGCACTGCAGATATACAATCTTTCGAGAGAAACCATCTATACCTCCATGGATAACAAATCCCCACCTGATCAGTTTGTGGTTGCCATCTATATGCCAAAGAGCCAAAGTGCCGGGAACCCAATATTTACGGCGCAATACCAATGAACTTTGTATGGAGCGATTGAGAACACCTTCAGGATCAACACGCCATAACGATGATCTAACTCTTTCCCATGTGACCTTTAGACCAGTTGAAAACAGATATCCTTTAAGTCTTCTTACACCACTATTGGGAAACTGTTTGATTATATTTTCCACGGCAATGTCCAAATCTGCATCACTTATTGGGGAAAATCTGGGGCAATGCGTCCTGAGGTCAAATTCAATGAGTCTTCTACGGATGGTCCTTGAACTAACACCAATTAAATCACTCATTTCTTTTTGTGAAAATCCCTTTTCTAGCAATGACAACAACATTTCGGCAGATATATCGAAAGAAGGGCGTCCAACATCTCCAGATTTCTTGCACGAAAATAATTTTCGTTGGTGATTCACATTCATTGAGTCTTCTAACATTTTTATAACAAAAACAAGGGTATTTAGTAGGTCATCATCATTTATATCATAAACAATAGTTCCCTGCGATACCACGGTGATTATTTGCTCCAAACGGTAGATAACATAATCAACAACATCTTCACTGTTACCTGCTTCAGATAGCTGTTGTATTATATCGTCTAAAGATTTCAGTACATAGGTCTCAAAATTTTGTGAAGGGCTGACTTGTGCAGCAGCAGTCTCGTGGGCAGCCATGTTTACAATAACTTTTTTTTGCGATTTTTTACTTTATATAAAATACGGACTTAGGTCAGTTTTTTATTATTATTATTATTTGTTCTAACATAGTAGTTTTGGCTTGTCGGTTTGACTATTAGGTTTGGCTTGTCGGTTTGACTGTAAAGTTTCGCTTGTCGGTTTGACTAGTAAGCTTGGCTTGTCGGTTTGACTTACAGGTTTGACTTCCCGTTTGACTTATCAGTTTGGCTTGTTCACTGATAGGTTGAATGTTTGTCTAATCAAATTGACCTTTAAAATTGACATTGCCAATTTGTCCACAATATAACTTCATACTAATAAGGGTGGGGGGGGGGGGGGGGGGGGGGTCCGACAAAAAATTCAAAAATTAACAAGCGGGGGGGGGGGGGGACGCTTATTTGGCAGACAAGAGTAAGTGTTATTTTCATTGATGAAATATCAATGGTGAGTTCTAAATTACTGTTACAGGTTCATCAGCGACTCTGTGAAATATTTGGTATGTCTGACCGTATACCATTTGCGAATAAAACGATAATTGTTAGTGGTGATCTATATCAGTTACCGCCTGTACTAGCTAAACCAGTCTATTCAACAGATGGATTTATTATTGGCCTTCTAAAATTATGGCGTAATTTTAAACTTGCTGAACTTGATGAAGTAATGAGACAGAAAGGTGATAACCAATTTATAGATTTGCTGAATAACATTCGTGTTGGCTCATTAAGTTTTGCTGATGAAATGCTAATTAAATCTAGATTTATTTCAGTAGACAACGTAGACTATCCGTGGGATGCTTTACACATTTTTGCAGAAAACTCTTTAGTTAATATGCATAATCAGAAAATGCTTGCTTCACTAAATAACCCAGCAATTAATGTAGTTGCAATTGATGATTATCCTGAGGGACTCTCTGAAGCTGCTATTGAAAAAATCAGAGGAAAAAATGCTAATGAAACTGGAGGTTTAGTGTACAATCTCTCCTTAAAAATTGGAGCTCGAGTAATGCTGACAGCAAATGTTGATATTGATGACAGACTTATCAATGGTCAAATTGGTACTGTTAGACACCTGTCTTTTGTCCGTGGAAAATGTGACTCCATATTTGTACTTTTTGATGACAAAGATGCAGGAATGAAGAGAAAAAATACCTTTGCACAAGGAAATAATTATGTTGCAATTGAAAGAACTGAAACCAAATTCAGTTTGTCCAAAAAGAAAACATCAGCGACTGTTACGAGAACACAGTTTCCCTTACTGTTATCTTATGCTTGTACTGTACATAAAGTGCAGGGTTTATCCCTTGATAAGATTGTTGTTAGTTTTCAATTGAACAGACAAAGAAACTTTCATCCTGGTCAAATGTATGTGGCATTCAGCCGTGCAACCTCCCTCAATGGTTTGTTTCTAACAGGAAATTACTCGCCTGCTGCTATTCAAGCGAATGAAAAGTCTCATGCTGAATATCAGCGATTGAGAAAAACAGAAAATTTATTGAAATCTAATGAATCGTTTGTAACCACAGACTTTAGCTTTCAGATTGCTCTCCTAAATATAAGATCACTGAAAAAGCATGCCTCATCCATAAAGTACTACCAAGAACTTGTGAATGCAGACCTTTTGCTTTTGACAGAAACGCAGCTCACAGATACGTCAGATATAAATGGTATTCAAGAAAACACAAGTTCTTTTTCTCTCATTTTAAATAACAACGTAGATAAGTACAAAAGTTTACTTGTAGCACACAGTGCTAGTGTGAATGTTATGAATGTTAAACATTGGCCAGGCTTTACCATTTTTCAAGCAAGAAAGATGACTTTTCATGACCAGTGGCTTACTATTTTATTGTTATACCGAAGTCATCAAGCAAGTTTTAATATTTTCATCAATAAATTGACAACAATATTATGTCAAAATGATCAAATTGATATGGTGATGGGAGATTTCAATATAAACCTTTTGAAAGACAGTAGACATAATACAGAATTGCAAAACACTTTGAATGGTTTTACACAAATCATACAACATGCAACACATGTTGATGGCGGCTTGATTGATCATGTTTACATTAGAAATTCTACGTTGAATGACTTTTCAGTTAAAAGTTTAAAAGTTTGTCTGAACATCTCTGATCATGATGCTGTAATAGTGAGACTGAAAGTTTTGGATGACAGTTAGTCTGTTAAAGATTTTTAGAAAGGAGCATGGATGGGATGGGAAAGGGGTGGCTTTTAGGGTACTGGTTGAGTTTGTCTGCCAATTTGAGACACTTTTCATTGAGAAGTCCTAGGAAAGTGTTTGAATGAACAAAACATAAGCTAAACTTAGCTTAACTACCTCGCAGAATTTCTATAAAAGCTTTAAGTGATTTTTCAATGGTTTTAAACTTGCAGACAAACTGTTAAGTTTTATTGATAATTATTGATATCCTTTTTATTGAAATCGTTTATCTATCTTTATTTAAGAAATCAGTTCAGTTGAATTAACATTCATTTGAGACGTTCCTTTTTATAGTTTCATTTTATTTACATGGATTATTGAGAATTTTAAGTAAAATAGTTATACTGTGCCTGTGATCATTTAAATTTTGATGAAATATGCTTTGCTTTGACAAAAGAAGTACAACCAATCTGATAAAAAGAATATTATGATTTAACATCTTAATAGCCTAAAGTTTGTCTGAGAGGAGATTGAGTGTAGTCAAACAGTACAGCTTGAAAGAAACATAACATGTGTCTTTGACTTCAGAACGATAGATTTTTTTTGCACTCATGATGACACCATTTGAATGTGTTCTGTTTCTTTTTCTGTACTGTAAGATTTTGGGTTTATCATCCATCCTACCATCCATCCATCATCCATGCTCTGAGTATTGGCACTGATCTGGCATGAGTGATCTGCTTGATTATAGGACTGGCATGCAGAAGCTGCTTGGATACACACTGATATTCAGTCTGTACTTATGGTGTGTGTGTGTGAGTGTGTGTGTGATTTGTTTTAATTTTTGATTTTTTCCACTGTTGAAATCAATTCTTCGTTTTTACAGATAAAAATATCACTTCTATATCACTGTTTTTTTTAAAGTCATTGTTAGTATATATTTGTTAATTTACTTGTTAATTTATTCCAGATTGTTGTAATGGTTTTTTTTTAATTTTTATTTGATGATAATTCCTTGATGTTGAATGCGAATTGGTGATGCTGTACATGAAATGAATATCCATTATCCAGATGACTGTGCACATGTGATATACGTTATAATATGTTATGATCTTTTTTAACATTCTAACAACAATGTTGTTGCTGTTGCTATACGAAGTCATCAAAACCACATTGTCTTATCAACATCAGCTTTGGTATCTGTTTTTACAACTATCCGCAAAGAGCTAATTAACTCAAGTTTGTGATATTTCGAGATTTTATAATTTCTGGTACGCAGATAACAACAACAAGTTGATTCAAGATGTTGTTATTATGGTTCATCAATGTTGATTATGAATTGGCGGTGATGTACATGAAATGATCGTTCATTATCAAAATGAATTTGTATATGTGACATACACTATTTGCTATAACTTTTGGATGTCACAAATGAAGGTAAGAACTGTGTTTTACTTTTTTTGTTATATCGAAAAAAAGGTTCACAACTTTAAATTTGATTTTTGGTTATTTTTCAGGTTGAAAAGTTTCAAAAGTGGTGGCAGAATGGAACATATCGCTAAGATTTCCAAACCTCAAAGTCTCCAAGAAAATTATATTCGTATAACATTACAATAATGACATGTCGCATGTATATCTGGATTTGGTAAATCATTTCTTGCTGTATCCGTGAATAACGAAATCAGAATGAAACGCTACAATGACTGCCTATGGACAACTATTAATTTGATTGTTGTTGTTTTTCACTATAGCTATGTATATTTTACGACAAGGATTTGTCTAAAATTATGTGACTTTCCTTGTATGATGATATACTTGTATGTATATTTAGTATATATCTTCTTTACCATCCAAGGTGTATTTGATTTTTTTCCCGCCTTAAAGTCTGCCGCCTAAATCTCCTAACACCAATAAACGCCCTCGGTCTGATTGTTCGAAACGGGTCAAATTTAGATTATGATGTCTGGTTTTCTTAGAAATTTAGTTGTGCGAACACACCGAGTTATCAATGAGATAAGATAACTACGGTATTCTTGTTAATCTGGCTATCGAGATTTTTCATTAGCAATAAAACGGATAGTATGGATACAAAATTCGTGTTCTAAATTGCTTTGTAATTTAGCCGAAAGTGTATTTCCCTTGTAATGTGTTTCCTAAAACGGAATTCTTGCTTGTGCATTTCAGGAAAATAGATGCAAAATAATTCGTGCGCTTCGAAGTTATTTATAAACAACAGTAACATGCTCTCACTCATCATCAATACATATCTGCTTTTTCAAGTTTATAACGCCGTATTCGTTTGGGGAAGTGATACATAGGGTAATTGATGTGCTCAACTGATTCAAATTTTTCGCAACGTTGGGGAAATATATAGTCGCATTAATGCGAATCTTGTTATGTTTACAGAAGGGATGTCTACCGACTAGCTTCGACTAATCTACATGCTTACCTGTTAAATCGACGTTTATCTATTTAATATACAGTCCTCCTACCACAGTCGGCGTTGAAACGTTTTAAAAAAAAGGTGTCATTCGAAAATATCGAAAAAATAGTATCAAACAATTTCATAAGATTGAACGCTCCCTTCCCTTCAGTTAACGTTCTTGATATAACTGTCTTAACCAAAAACTTTTAATGTACGTCTTTGTATGTTTCTTTTTTCTTGTGATAACAGCAGTAAAAAGAGTCCTGTATGTTTTCAGTTTTGCATTCATAACTTTTGATATGGTTATTTTTTTCATTAGCAAAGTATATATTTTTGAAAACCTTATAAAATTCCCTATCTCATGTATATAATTTTATTTTCAATATATTTAGTTTTTAAAAGTTTTTTTTTGAAAAGGCTTAATTTCCCTTTGAAAAATACGGATAAGGGCATTTTGAAAAGGCTTAATTTCCCTTTGAAAAATATTTTCTGCGACATTTTTATGTTATTGTGTTCTATGTTTACTAATTTAAAAAACGTTGCTATAGTTTTTTTTAAACAAGTTGTAGTGCTGACGAAACAAAAGATTTACGAAAAACACTTGTTAAAATAGCCTTTCCTTGACTTTCTTCCTTCATCGCAGAGCGAATATTCGCTTAAAGAAAAAATTGTAGTAACGTTTTGTTCTTATAAACCTATTCTTTCAATTGCAAAAAAACTGCCTCACGATACCTCCATCGTAGGGGTTTTTGGAGGTATTTAAAGACAGATAAGTAACGCAAAAATACTTATCGAGAAAACGTCTTCCAAAGAAATTTCATTTTGCGATCGGTTGAATACGGGCGCAATTATATTATATTATGTTATTTAGGAAGTTTGTATGCTAAAGCTGCTTATACATCTTTCATATTACTTTGGTATATGTTTTAGTTTTAAATCTTTCAATAAGTTAATTTTATTCAATTCATTGATTTTGGAGGATCTAAAGATTTTAGAAGACATTTAATTTCTGTATGCAAGAAAGCCTTATTACAAACAGTGGCGGATCTAGAGGTATGTCGAAATTTGTGTAGGAGAGCATTAACATAATTTGTGAATTCAATTTATATTACCAATGGGATTATTTGAACGCTTTTCTTTTATGGTTAGATTGCTAGCACTCTCCTACACAAATTTCGACATACCTCTAGATCCGCCACTGACAAATTGTTGTTTTTCGCATTTTTCTTATTTAACTGTCCAAACCTAGTGTGGTCATGATCAATAAAACCTTGTTTGGTATCTAAGGTATCTAAGGAGGCCCCACCATGGTTGGGGCCGACGGGATGGATGGTTACATGCTTCACCACCAGAACATATATTTCATAATTATACGCTCAGTCCTCCCCTTAGCTTAAACTTAGTGTTCTAGAAATGTTTGGTAGTATATCGCTTGAAAAATTGCTTGGTAAAAAAAGAAGGCCAACTAAACCCGAGGGTGGTGCGATCGCACCCAAAGCAACCCCCGAGTTACGCCACTGCCTACTTATTTTGGGGATCTGGGAACGAAGTTATTTAATCTGAATACGAAAATAAATAACACAGAAAGTCACGATCGCCCTTCAAAAAATGGCTGCAAATCCGTGAAATGTTTCTTTTGTGAAAGCCGCCAGCATATAAAGTCGTGAATCCTAAAAAAGCAAAATGTGGCGAAAGTCGCGAGAATTTTTGTGTTCCCGATCTTTTGTACCTACGATGAACTTCGTCTGTATCTCGACGAATTCTATTCACATATTCTCGGGCTTTATAGAAAAAACACAAATAATTTGTTCTGGACAATTTATTTACATCAACGTGAATGTACAAAGTAAAGAGTCCTAAGTTACAAATTAAATCAGATTGATAATTACTTCTTTCATGATTTTACAATACATTTCTCAATCTTGTATTCTCAAATCAGTAGAAAATGTTGTGAATGCACTTCGTCGTGTGGCTGTCATAAAGTAGTATGAAACGCTTTTTATCGCAAGTTTTGGTCGAGTGGTCCTAACTGTAAGTCATGTGCATCCAAACTGTGAAAACAAAAACAAATCATATCTGGACTAAAATGTTATCTCCAACTAAACTTCAAACATGGAAAAGAAAACGAACACTCACTTTCTGGGTATACGCAATGCAACATTTTGTAACAGGCACAGAAGTAAACGGAACGCTAGCAACATCATGGTTATACATTAAAACTATGAAAACTGGTAACACTAATTTGTATTATGGTCTTTTATCGGCAGCTGCTTTTGTCCCAGTTCTGGTAGTTCTTCCACTATTTGGATGGCTGACAGATAAAAACAGACAAATGACAATGACGATGGGATTCTTAAATTTTGTTGCTTTGGCTGGAACTGTACTCTACATGATTCCTGATCCTCCAATTGTACCAGTCGTTGGAAGGTTTTTAATTGGTTTTAACTATGTGGCAACATCCTTAGCGTTAGCTGAAGTTGTACGGTCATACGAACCTAATTTAGTTACAAGACAAATCCCTCTATTAAGCGCTTTTTACGCATTTGGATATGCAATGGGACCAGTACTTGGTATTGCTTTCATCAATGTCAACTTTTGGATTGGTTGGATTCGTGTCACTTACTACAATTCCATTGGGTTACAATTATTTGTCCTTCTTGTGTTTCTGCAAGTTTTTGTTTACATATCTTCGTATGATCTTTCCAAGGAATTTGACTTAAAAGAACAAATCAGACTGAAGGAAATAGAAAAGAAAACTGAAGCGTTGCCATGGTACAAGGCCCTAGTAAAGTTATGTACAAACTCAAACGCAGTATTAGGATTTGGATTTGCACTATGCACAGGAACATTTGAAGTCACAGTAACTCGATCACTACCACTTTTATTGGTTGGACATTTAAACTGGACATATAAAGAATTGAACTTATTATTATTGTTTAACAGCGTTTTTAGCTTCGTGTTTCTTCTCTTCATCAGCAAATTGAAATTCAATGGAAGAATGGTATACATACTGGGTTTGATAACTCTGATTTCACTCATTGTTTTGTTTAACATGTATCTAGTGGCAGTGGTTTTTCCAGACTTGAACAAATATCTGATTTTGTTCCTGGTACTACTTATTGTGGCATGCTTTTCAGTGTTTCTCCTTGGTGAACTTGTGTTTATACAAATTATCACTGCAAAGATGGTTAGCTCGTCTTACCAAGCATTTTTTGAATCCTTAAGGAGATTCTTTCTCTTCATGGGGTATCTACTGGGATCATTTTATGGAGCAGTTTTTCTGCAATATTTCACAGTGTTTTCTTATTATTTGTCCTTATCAATCGTTTCATTTCTTCTTGTAGCGCTATTTATAAAACGGTCTTACTTGGTTAACCCCAGCATTATCATTTAAATATCTCATAGAAGAGTTATAGTTGTTTCGCTGTTCGATCCTTTTTGTAATGTTTCTAAATGTAACAATATCCATCGTAATAAGAACTTCATAAAATCATCACCGAGATATAATCTTAGTGAGAGAAACCAGAGGTGTATTCAGGGTCAGTCAAAAAAAAGTGGAGGAGTTCAACATTACGATATTTTTTTTCAGTCTTAAGTTACGATTAGATTAATTGCACGCGTTCATATTCTACTCTTAATGACTAAAGTCTCCTCCACAAATTTTGACTGACCTATTCTTACTAATATTCAATCTAAAGATTAGGTAAACACTACTATTATTGATAAACTGTGAATTTCTGGTTAGAAGTATTTGCATTCACAGTTAACATTATGGTTTGACTGATCAAAGTGTTGATTAAAGTTTTAGTTATCACTAAGGAGTTCAATTATTTTTCAAATTTTCTTATTAATGGTTTAGATAAGATCTAATAAGATATATATATGAACAATCTTATCAATTTTGACAGCTTATTTATTATCAGTCTTATTATAAATTATTTGTAAGATCTTGAGAAAAATGTAGGAATATGTAGGAGTACTCTATACTGAAGCAAAAGTGTGTAAGCCTGTAAGCATTTGATTTGGGCAGGTAGCTTTTGGCAGTAAGAATAAGATGCATCTGAATAAGATTTAAAAATGTTTTGACTGTATGTGATGTGGTAAAAAATCTGGAAAAAATGGTTGACGTCATTTTGTGAACAATCCCTAAGAGCTTATGTAGAAAAAAAACGCGTTTCTTCGAAAAAAAATTATGTTTTTTATTTATAATTTCAAGAAACTAACGCTGAATTCGAACAAAAACCCGCCTTTTTGAACTCGATCTTTGAAAGCCTGAATGTACAAAGCGTGTGTACAATGTACAATGTGTTTTCGTTTTCTCTATTAAAATTTATTGTATTAATCAAGCGGTTGGTTTAATTTAATTGAAGTTCTTGGAAAGCTAATCCCAAATTTCCTTCAGAGCCTTATTATTACGAATATAATTCGGCGTTTTAGTTCCTAGTTGACTGTTCTACTCGATTACTCTCTATCTCGAACAAAAAGCTCAGTTTCAGTTTTATCATTTATGTACTCTTCCCAGTCGGCAAAATCGCCAAACAGTCACTGTGACGGAGAGAATTTTAATTGAAGTTGTGTGCATATTTATATAGAAATGCACTCCTTCGCAGAGATTTTTTAGCAAATGTGCCGGCTGGGTTTAAGCTATTTCTTCCTCTTTACCTTGAACTTTCTCTATCTCGAACAAATTTCCTGGTCCCTTGCGAGTTCCAGATAGAGAGAGTCCGCTGTATTTCGATGTCAAAGTTTTTAGAATTTTTATGTCGGACAGACAAATCAATTGGATTAACACACCGTAAATGCTAGATTAACCGCCCCGGGCGCTTATTTAAAATTTTGACTTTCAAGGTGGGCACTTATTCGAGAGAGGCGCTAAAACGAGAGGGGCGCTTGTAAAAAAACCCTCGTTTTTGTGTCAAGTAAAAGGTTTCTTGTTAGGAACTATGATGGTTGTGAAATAACCAAACAGAAGACGCATATGTTCCTCTGAAGATAATGTTTTTAGGCGTAAATGTTTATATGACTAAATACCTCTACGTCAATAAAATCATCCTCGATGTCGTCATCTCGTCCAACATAAAAACATCGTTTGCCGCCTCTCTTCTACGTCCGAATCAGTAACTCTGTGCGATGAAAAAGGATTTAGTTTCATCTTCTGCATCCCGTAACACCTCTGCATTTGTGTTTTGAGCATTTCTTTGCCCGCTGCACAAAGTTGTGATTCTTTGAAACAGTGAATATGGCAACCTTCAGAATCATTAACTTTTGTAGATAGTGCACATGACTTAAATGATCGTTTAATGATATCAGCTGATAAGGATGACCACGATTCTACCACGTCGTTTTTTCTAACTTCCTAGATATTCGAATAAGCGCACCCTTTGACTCTAAAATTGTATTTTAGATTTCACAAAAAAGGGTGGACGCTTATTCGAGAGGGGCACTTATTCGAGAGTGGACGGTAAATCGAGCATTGACGGTAAATTACTAAAATACATAATATTCCTTTTGTTGTGTCGTTGTAACGATCTAGAACTTAAGTTACTGAAATTGCTTTTAAGTTTTCTTTTATATGCCGGACGGATAAAATGTTTTATTACGGTAGCAGCGAAGCGAATGCCGTATTAAAACACCCTTGGACTACTCCTCCTCCTCCTCCTCCTCCTCCTCCTCCTACTACCGACCGAAATGGCAGTTTAGCATGTGCAGCTTACCAATGTCGCTTCCGAAACTGCGTAAATTGCAACTAAAGAACGGAGGCTAATAATTCTTATAACTATCAAAACATTCTTTATACGTTCTTTTAGTATTTTACCATAGATTCGCCATTAAATAAACATTTTCCTATTAAAAACACGGTGGGGAACTTTAGTTGCACCTAATTTGAAACACGGTTAAAATAAACTTAAGCTTTGGTTTTGGAACGTCTTGTGCTTCGAAGTTGGAAGCTCTCTTCTTCTTGCAGTTACAAAAATTCATCAAAATTCATCGAACTTAAACCTTTTAAAAGCATTTTACATTTTTTTTTTTATATTTTGTACGTGTGTATTTGGTTTGCTTGTCTACAAAAATGTCTTGGATTAAAGTTGGAAACGGTTTTACTTCGTTTCTTATATTTTTAGATGACGCTTGTTTTTTTCTTTTCGGTCTTACAGCTTTCTTTTTATAAAAAAAACTCTGATAGTTTCGTGTATTGTGCATATTTCTTTTGTTTGTATCAAATAGTTTTTCTGGTGGTTTTAGTTAAGCCCTGTTTACACTTTTTCAAATGAAAATTGCCTTAATTTAAGCCTAAGAGATAAACAAAGTTCGACAAAGCTTCATGGGGCTTTCAGACTAATTAATTTAGAATCTTTTTATTTTCGTACATTGTGAGTTGAAATGCTGCTACCGTTTTGTGCCATATGGCTCTTGTTAACTGTTTAATGTACATTGCTCAAACTTTCCAATTAAGGAAAGCTTTACAATCAGCATTGCTTTTAGTTCGTCTTGCTGGAAAATTTTATCACTACATTTTTCCAAAGCAAAAACTCTGGTTGTACTTCATGATAGAAATGTACTTTGGAATGTAACTCCTGATCCTATAAATATTGTTAGTACTGAATTTACTTTTCTAATGGCTATCAAAACGTGTGTTACCAAAATTGGCCGTACAGAAATTATTGAGCACTTGGTGAAAGATGTCTACTTTCTAAATAATTCTTTCCTTCTAAAATAAGGACCAGAGCTGACCATGTTATGGAAAAAGAACTTTCAACGAATTTGCTTGAAGATTTGCTCATGCCGAACATTCGCACAAGAACCTTTCACAAGAAAGATTAACAGCATGTTACACCGACAAATGTAGTAATGTAATCTACATTTGTCGTTGGTTTTTACAACATTTATCGGAGTTACTACATTTGTCGGAGTTACTATATTTGTCGGAGTTACTACATTTGTCGGTGTAACACAGCAGGTTCACAAAGAGAAGTCTGACAAAGTTAGATCAAAGTTGTTACGAACTTATCTTAAAAAAAATCGTCGAACTTGGATAGTCAAGGACACTGAAGCAGCCTCTCAAAACTGGTTTGGTAGCTTCACATCATAAAAACAGAAATTGAGATAGTACAAGCTACTGAGATAAAACTTCGTCTTCGTCAAAAGTTCTTCCACAGTTTTTCTTTGATGTAATTATCTCTATCATGATAAACTTGCCTTAAAACCTAAACATGTCCTTCCTTATACGCATTGACTTTCAAGTGAATATTGTCTTTCGTAAGTACTCTTGAGTTCTGAAGAATCGTCTCCTATTCTTCTCCCCTATTTATTAATGTTTAATATTTATTAATTGACTTTAGGACACCCGTGGTGGAGTAAAGTATTTAAAATACCCGTGTTTCTCCTTCTCCTCCTCCTCCTACTACTCCTCCAAGTTATGAACGACTTCGTGCAGCGTTTACATGACATCGTTGCCGAATTCGAAAATTCGGCCAAATTCGGGCTTCCAGTTGTCCAATTTTCATGAAATTTTGCACAGAGCACATTTGAAAGGTGCCGATTTCAAATTTGAAATGATTTTGCCAGCTTTGACTAAAATTGGGCAATTTAGGCCAAATTTGGACCAAATTTCGAACATTATTCAATTTTCATGAAATTTTGCACGGATCACATTTGAAAGGTGCTGATTTCGAATTTGACAATGATTTTGCCAGGTTTGACTGAAATTTGGCAATTTAGGCCAAATTTGGACCAAATTTCGAAAGTTCTTCAATTTTCATGAAATTTTGCACGGATCACATTTGAAAGGTGCTGATTTCGAATTTGACAATGATTTTGCCAGCTTTGACTAAAATTAGGCAATTTAGGCCAAATTTGGACCAAATTTCGAACATTCTTCAATTTTCATGAAATTTTGCACCGATCACATTTGAAAGGTGCTGATTTCGAATTTGGCAATGATTTTGCCAGGTTTGACTAAAATTGGGCAATTTAGGCCAAATTTGGACCAAATTTCGAGAGTTCTTCGATTTTCATGAAATTTTGCACGGATCACATTTGAAAGGTACTGATTTCGAATTTGGCAATGATCTTACCAGGTTTGACTAAAATTTGCCAATTTAGGCCAAATTTGGACCAAATTTCGAAAGTTCTTCAATTTTCATGAAATTTTGCACGAATAACATTTGAAAGGTGCTGATTTCGAATTTGACAATGATTTTGCCAGGTTTGACTTAAATTGGGCAATTCGGAAATGTTGTATTTTTGAGACTAGATATGTAACGTTGTGGTATGTCCTGAAGTCTTCAAGCCAAGCGGCTTCTTGTTGTTATTACAATGGTCCTGTTATTACAATTACTCTTATTATTCAGGACTAGAGTACATATTGTATTAGATAGCAAATATTCAATGAAATCATGCTGATTCTGATCCCTTTTTAGGCTTGCTTGGATATGAACTTGTAAGGAAATAGACATGGAAATGGCATTGATCTGTAAACACAATCCCATGATATCAAAGAACAGATCGCAACTGTGCCTAATACATCTGCTGGAACATAACTTCGAAGGAAGTAACTCACTGTAAAAGCCTGTGGTGCTACCTTGACATTAATGACTAAGATGATAATAAATGTGATAATTTTAGAAACATAAGCATGAAGTTTTTGGTGTTGGAAGATTTCAGTGTTTGGGTTGTAAATTGACCATAATGATTTATAGAGTGGGCTGGTTCTGTAGGCTTAAATAATGCAACAGCTTCATGTAAATTTTTTGGCACAACATAACATACAGACTGTTTTGGTTTGGAAATTGATGGTGTAATACTTTTGACTGTCAGGCTTAGAGTAGGAAGACATCCAAGAATCGAAGTTGATCTCTTTGTATCTGGTTAACAAGGAAGAAATAGCCTTGTTAAAGGAATACAATATTGTGAAGTGTTTTTGAAACATTTTGTATACATAATTTGTTCAAAGGACTTTATAAACACAACATTGTTACACAAATACTTGAAAATGTTCTAAGGGGTCATTATTTTCTACCACAACTCCCCTTATCAATTGTTTTCCTTCGAAACAAAGTTCATGCATAATCATTTACATAATTTATCGAGGGTCATGAACGATGTTTATTTGTTTCTGTGTCACAAAATTCGCCCATTTCGATCGCTAATTCACGCTTTACTTTTCGTCTGGTCTCGAGGAATACGAAACATAGTGACTTCTTGAATATATTAAACAACCAAAAATGGAGCAACCTGCCCCTGCTAGGTTGAAAGAAGTGAAAAATATTAACTCTGATTCAATGATTCTACGCACTACAAAAAACGTGGGTTTTTTTCGGGGAACTTGATTGACTTTCATTGGATAGCCGGAATCGACCCTGTTTCCAGACTATTCTTTTTCTTGAGACTATGATCTCGTGAAAACACCTTTTCATGAATTTTCCGTCAAATGATATTGTTCCATTCAGGTAACGTTACTCAAGTAATGCCATCGTCACATGATCCATTCCATTTTGTTTCGCTCTTCATTTTCTTTATACGATTTCTATATATAATGGAAACGTTTTCCAATCTATTGGGAAAACTGATGACTATAATACAGAATATTCATTAGTTTGTTGGGGTACGAAATAATGTTGGACATATTGATCCTTTTAGAGATCACAATGACCAAGTAATTCACATACATTCTAAACATTCTAAATTTCTGAATTCGACATATGCAAGAAATCCTACTAACAGATTTACTAAGTAACAAGGAAAAAACGAAAACATTAGCTTGAGTGTCAATATGGCATTTGGGATATATTGTGCTTATCATGTGTTGCTTTAGCAGTTGGAAAAATTAGTCATGATGTGGTTTTCATGGACTACACAACTGTGTAAATTATGAATAATAACATCATAAAAAACTATTTCAAGGTATCTATGTAAAAACTTGCTCAATGGCATCCAGATGCGATTTTTCTCCATTTGTTGTCACGAATTGACAAGAGATTGTTACTTCTTCAATAGTTTCCTTCACAACACGATTACTTCTTCAAAAGTTATACATTCTCCATAATGTAAGAATCGCAGGTTTCTGGCATTGACGTTCAGAGACATCAGTATTTCTTTTTTCTTGTGTCCTCTTTGTGAACTGATACTTTTAATTCAAAACTTACCATATTTTTGATATTGAATATTTGCGATATTTATTATGTTATAGGAGCGTTAGAAACAACGAAAACAACAAAAATCGTTTGTTAAAACATCTTCAACCACAATTATAAATTATAAATGTATAAAAAGTTAGTCGTTCATCCACCAACATCTTTGTAATCAACATTTGTAAGAGAAAATCATATATCTGAAGCTTCTTGTTAATATGTAACTTCTAATTTCAACAAGAAGTGTATAAATAAGGCAATAAATCAACAGTTTTTCAGAAAAATCCTTATTTGACTCCGAAGCTTTCTTGTTTGAAAAATCTGTTTACATTTACTCGATTTACCAATTTAGATTTTTAATTGATCATGGGTTTCATAATACTAATCGAGTTAAAAGATAAATCGCTGTGCATTCTATTTTATGTCATCTGTCAATAGACTTGGATGATTGAATACTTGGATGGTTGAGATAAAAATGACTCCACTCTCCTCCACAAGTTTTGGTCCGCTATTGCATATAATCCATAGGTTCTAAAAATGTTATAATTAGGTTGTTTTTGGCTTAAGTTTCCGTAATCACTTAGATGTTTCTAAAGGTCGGTGTCCACTCAACCACTCGCACGGAGTTCCAATTGAAAATGCTTTTTGGTGGTCAATATTTCTTTGTTCGTCAATGAACTTTTCCGGGGTAGACTACCTTGGTCTACTTCCAGATTGCGTCAGTTTACCAATAAGTACAATTAAAATCATAGTTACCACAGAAATGAAATGGAAACCTTTAATAGTTTTTTAATTGTTTTTTTCTGTTGCAAACGACTTAACTCTCCTACACAAAAATGATCCTTTCCGTTTTTGCTGTTTTAATTGAAAAGAAAAATATTTTACTTAAACAGACTTTAACGTATCTGTTATAAAGAAATTTCATGATATGACCTTTAAAATGTTTCACAAAAGTTACGTAACATCTAATGATAAAATATGTGATTCAATGAGTATTTAAAATAGAAGCAGTAAGACCAAGGAGTTGAACTATAGATTGTCCACTACATTCATGTACAAACACGGCTGAATGCTTCGGTGACCTTCCAAATTTTAATGATCGCTATCATAAATAAAGCTAACTCTTATATCCGAACTTTTAGAGTTTTCAGGAGGTTAGATACACACATCATAGATAATTTATGAATACTAAAACATCGTGCGTATAAGTTGTTTTGATGGAAATATAAGAATAATAGGCTTTCGTTGAAATGTGAGTAATACATTCAATGTAACACTTATTTCAAGGTTTTTTAAAGGACACAATGTAGCAATTATGGACCCCCGTTTTAAAACATACTACAGTGTGTCTCAGAATGTTTCATCAACAAGCTTTTCAATGCGTTTTTTTCAAAAGTTATTTGTCAAATGTCTTTGCGATTTTTGTACCATAAAAAAGCTCTTATTAATTAATTAATTCATTAACTAGCCGCCAAGGCGGCGTCGCACGCCGCCCATGTTCAGCCTGCGTTGTGTCACCACCTGCTCCAAATTATTGCACTTAAAACCACTGATAAGACTTCCTTTGCTTGGTTTTTATTTACGATTTTAAACCAATCAAATATCAGTTTAACAATACACTCAAAATGCAGAGAGAAAAAACTTTTCAACTTATTATTAGCTTTTGTTTTACGCGCTCTAACATGGGTGCTGTCAGAAGTAGGTGAAAAAATGGTTTCTCTTAAAAAGATCACACGGGAGGAGAAAAAAATGCACGTGCTAAATGAATGAAGTGAATAAAAAAAACGTTCGATCAGATTAAAAGAAATCGATTAAAAGAAATTAAGACAACTTTGAGACAAAAGCAAAAAAATATTTTGTTTCATGATACTCTTTTTTACCTATCGGTTTTTAAACATTTTGATTGTCTGAGACGGGTGAACTTTTTTTCGAGCCGTCAGGCAAGCAGATACACTGGCAAACCGAACATGCTGCCACGTTCTGCCACTGCTGCTTTTTGTCCAAAATGTTTAATCAGTTAGTTTCTTTGTATTTAGTTGATGTATTGTTTTCAAAGCCAAATCAACGTGGAATATAAAACTAACACAATAAAAATAAAAACAAAACGTTATTCCTATTGGTTCACCAGCCAAAAAAAGTCACGTTCGATTGGGGTTACAATGTATTTGTTTCGAACTCCCGTCGCACACAAAAAAAGAAATAATTTCGCTCACAACTAAATCTACTATTTTGCGTGACTTACAGACAAACAAACAAACAAACAAACAGAGAATCGGCTATTAATATATAGATTAATCTTTCCTGTGTTTTACAGACCTTGTCATGGCTACAGTCTGTATTAGCCACATTCCGGAAAATCATGTTTTGTTTACACGAAACTATATTTGCTATGTATCTGTAGGGACGTTTATATAACTTGGTAGAGTTGTTCTTGAATATGTCCCTGCAAAGTCATTAGAAACTTCACGTGAACATTCGAAAAAAACGTGCAAAGTAATGATGTTTCTTTTGATACAAGTAAAGTTTTACACCTCAAAAGTAATTATTGAGTCTCATCAGTAATTATATTTTTTCGTGTAACAGGTTGGTTGATGTCAGGAATGTGGCTAATAGAAACTAGCTAATAAAAAAATGAAAACATCGTTTTCGATACATTAAAACACATTTTGAGCATGCTTTCATTGTTTCCAAAGGTTTTAACAAAGAAATCGACGCAAACGCAGACGCAAGGATCAAAACTTTTTGATTCTTGCGTCTGCGTCGCTGCGTCGATCTAGTGCACACTACTCTTGCCTCTGTTCATGTGCTTGCGTCTATGCTCTGCGTTGCATATGTGAACCAGGCAATACTGTAACCAGAGGTAACGATGTTTTGATGAGGTAATTACCTTTTGTCGTGGTTGTTTAATGCTACTTTTGTCAAATCAAAACCCATAACGTGCTTTTGAGTTTATGATCGTCTTATTGTGATTGTAAACTTGTTGTATTGCTACAAGCGTTAATTGATCTTTTACAAATTGATGATCAGAAACCATGATACTTTTCTCAATAACTTTCGGAAGAATTATCATTTTGCTTCAAATTTTATATTTTGAGATAGAGCGTGAAAAGAGCTTTCGTATGGTGCACAAATCGTAAAAACATTTGACAAATATATTTTGAAAAAAAATGCATTGAAAGCTTGTGGATAAAACTTTCAGAGACACACTGTATGTTCGTATATTTTATGTTTTATATTTTTAATTTATATGCTAATGACAAAGCTTATCAGATCGAAACAAACGATTTGGCTGTGAATGTGATGAACAAACCTTATCTGTTAGATTAGAAATACGAAAAGCTTTGTATTTCAATAAATGCAATTTTTTAAAAAAATTTGTCTTGTTATTTATGGCAAGTTATAACTGACTGTTAGATTATGTTAGCCAGAAATAGTAAGAACAGTGGATAGTAAAAGAGATTTGAACTAATATTGTCTTCAATTAAACTTCAAACATGGAAAAGAAAACGAACACTCACTTTCTGGGTTTATGCAATGCAATATTTTATGACAGGCGTGGAAGTTAACGGAACATTAGCAACATCATGGCTATACATCAAATCTATGAAGACTGCTAACGCTAGTCTCTATTATGGTCTCCTAACAGCATCTGCTTTCGTTCCTGTTCTGGTAGTTCTTCCAATACTTGGATGGTTGACAGATAAAAATAGACGACTGACAATGACGATTGGTTCGTTAAATTTTCTTGCTTTGGTTGGCAGTGTTCTCTACATGATTCCTGATCCCCCAATGGTTCCAGTCCTTGGAAGGTTTTTGATTGGTTTTAACTATGTGACAACATCTTTAGCGTTAGCTGAAGTGGCACGGTCATACGAGCCTAATTTGGTCGTAAAGCAGATCCCACTATTAAACGCATTTTACACATTTGGATATGCAATGGGACCAGTACTTGGTATCGGTTTCATTAATACTGACTTTTGGATTAGCTGGATTCGTGTCACTTACTCCAATATAATTGGAGTACAAATATTTGTCCTTCTTGTGATTTTACAAATTTTTGTTTACATATCTTCGTATGATCTTTCCAAGGAATTTGACTTAAAAGAACAAACCACGATAAAAGAAAAATGCCAGAAAACTGAAGTATTACCATGGTACAAGTCCCTTGTCAAGCTTTATATAAACTCAGACGCGTTGATAGGATTTGGGTTTACATTATGTACAGGAACATTTGAAGTTGCAATTACTCGTTCACTACCTCTTTTATTGGTTGGACATTTAAACTGGACATATAGAGGATTGAACTTATTATTATTGTTTAACAGCATTTTCAGCTTCCTGTTTCTTCTCTTCATCAGTAAATTGAAATTCCAAGGAAAAATGGTCTTCATGCTGGGTTTAATAACTCTATCTGCACTCATTGTTTTGTTCAATTCATATCTTGTGTTAGTACTTTTTCCAAACTTAAACAAATATCTGATGCTGTTCCTGGTACTACTTATGGTGGCATGTTTTTCGTTGTTTCTGCTTGGTGAACTTGTGTTTATGCAAATCCTCAGTGCAAAGATGGTTAGTTCGTCTTACCAAGCATTTTTTGAGTCCTTAAGAAGATTTTATCTATTTTTGGGATATTTATTGGGATCATTTTATGGAGCAGTTTTTCTGAAATATTTCACAGTGTTTTCTTATTATTTATCCTTGTCAATCGTTTTATTTTTTCTAATTTCACTAATTATAAAACGATCATACTTGATGAACCCAAGAATTATTATTTAAGACTGTCATATGACAGATATTTTTTTGTGTTAATAAATGCATGTAGTGTGACGTATTGTCTGTAATTTACCCAATAGTTATGATGTTATTTCATGAATCTTGAACAATGTGAATTTGTAATTTGTGTTGGACCTGATGCTTGAAACGAACGTTCAAATATTGAGTTAACATCCAACTTGTACTTGAAAGAGCTTTGACCAACGCTTTTTTGTGGAGGTTGATATAACCTCAGAGAGATGCCAGAAAACCTTCCATTCTGTTCAGACTGTATACACATTTTGACCATTAAATGTTGGCATTATATTGGTCAAACATAATGACCGCTGGAGTGACTCCTGGAATCTTGGATTGCTTTGGAATGTGTTGACATCAAATTAATAAATATAGTCTAGCAAGAGAACGTTTATAAACATGCAGAGATAAGATAACCAATGGGACTATGTATTAATACTCGTGGCCTGTCTGGTACCTTCAAGACTAATCGAAGAGGAAATTTCCTTTCAGTTCCGGCGTGAGAAATGGGAGAACATTTCTGAGAAAGCACACAACGTGCGCGTGTAGTAAAGTCTAGCTCCCTAAAAATCTATAGAAAAATAGTTTTGTGTAAACAAAACATGATTTTTCGGAATCTTGCTATTTGTTGACCAAGTTCCATTTAGTAGTATAACGATGTCGTTTCGTGTTGATTTGTAATGGTCTTCTAGATCCTTTTTTTATGTGCAACCTTTACATCCGATTCTAGGCTTTTAAAATGCTGAAGTTTTCAGACTAAGAGTAGTTAATTATAGAAGTTATTACTACAAATAGTCTAATTTTATTTTCGGCTTCACATGTTCGATCATCTTCGGCTATAGCTAATTTATTAGGAATGTATAGAATTTAACTTTAAACAGCAAACTTCTACCAAAGAAAAAGCGTCAAAAAAAAGAAGTAGATTGCCATGTTACAAAATTCGTTTTGGATTTTATGTCAATTTTAGATGTCATAATAACGGTGATTTTCTCGTTATTTAGGGAAGAGCTAGAAGTTGCAACTGGAGAGTCGTTTCCTGAACTTATGGTTGCACATTTGAAGTGGTCGTATAGTGATATATAGTGAATATAGTGATATTCTTGTTATTTAATAGTGTCTTTAATTTCTGTATTTTTTACTTTGTTAACAAATTAAGCAGAGCAAATCATTCGTATATATGATTGGCAAAACAAGTTTATTTGCATTTCTTATAATTTTAAACAGTTACCTGAATGAATGAAAAACCGGCATTTACTGTTAACATTTTGGATCATTGCTAATAAACATTTAGTGTTTGTGAGTCTATGTTTTGATTATCATTTAGGAGGTCACGTATTTTTCAATTTGTTTATTAATGGGTCAATTAAGATTTTCATGCATATGAACAATCTTATTATATTCGACAGCTTACGCTTTAGCCTGTCATATTTCTTTTATTGGTATTACTTTTATTATGTTCAAATCGGCATTTTTCTTCTTGTTCATTCACTTTCATACCCACGGTTCAGTATTGAATTTTCGCCTAGCCGCCAAAGTGGATAAGAATAGAGGCTAGTCTACAGTGAAGTAGTGCACAATTTGTTTCAGTCGGTGCAGATGGACAGTAGAAGATTCTTGCTTTCTCCTGCTAGCTCTTAAAATGATTCAATAGAATTCAACGTTAAATGATGGAAATAAATCGTTTTAGTTCAGTGTTGTCTCAAAAGGTTTTGCAAAAAGTTTTGAATGAACGTGTATTTTTATTTCACATCTTGATAAAATGTGAACTGAAAGCATATGAGGTACAGCCAAAAAGGAAGCCATTTTTATCTCGTGAACAACCTGTTCAACAATTTATGTTAATTCAAAGAATACATTACGAAAACAGCAAGTAAAAACGTGATGTCGTATATGTAATAAGAAGTTCAGAAAACCAATTACGTAAATATATTTTAATAGACAGGATTGAGACACATAATAACTTGAAAGAATCTGGTCGAATAATGTGCTTCCCTGGATATTTGTTTAATCTGAGAACAGAAATATAATTTATTATGGATTAATTCCATGATAACGCATACTGTTCTTTTACTGTATGTGATTTTTTATTTTTTATTTTGTAAAAATCAATATACTGTCAAATCAGTCATTAAGAGTGCGTTTACATGAAGGCCGTACTGAACTCAGTACGGGTTGAATTTTCAATCCTCCCGTATCGAGTTTCAATACGGGTTTTTATTTCAGTACGGTTCCTGGTCAAACCTTCAGCGGTGTTTACATGATAACGGCCGTACTGAAATTTAACCCGTGATGATTTCAAACCTATTTCTCAAATAGGTTTGAAATTTCGATACGGCTTGGAAAGGTGTGAAAGTTTTCACATTTCATTGTTTTATCATAAAATGTGTTAACAAGCATGCGCATGTTAATTAAATTTTGCTGACACCTATGAAACAAAAATACAGAATGTGCTAAATTTATTCCATTATGCACAGAAAATATTTCTACCCGTACTGAAATCTCAAACATGTGTGATTTCAGTACGGCTCTCATGTAAATGCGCTCCGTAGAGAGAACTAGAAACTAGTAAAATCTATTGTTTCGATTGTTACTCGCGAACACTCGCCAAGACCGTATCGAAATTTCTCATGTAAACAGAATGTCGATTTCAAACCGGTTGAAATCTCAAACCGATTTGAGTTCAGTACGGGTCTCATGTAAACGCACTCTAAGTGGGTCCAACTATGTCTGAAAAAACATGGGGGTATTGACTTTTTCAGAAAAAGAAGCACTAAAAACATGATGGCGGCATGGAGTGTAGACGTGCTTTTGTGTGTTTTGATTGTAGCTGCAATCTCCGTCACAAAAAATCCTTGTTTTTGTACAAGTGATGGTGTAAGTATCACTTTAACTGGTACATGTAATGATATTTAAGAAACGTTCGTTTATTCATCGCTTTTTGCGAAGAAAACTGACATTTGTATGTCATGTAGAAAGAAAAGTATGTTTGTATTACTTTTGCTACTTTGTGGAGATGTTGAAACGTGCCCTGGGCCCATAAGCTTGGATCAATTTGTAAGAAGTAAAGGTTGTAAAATAGTTCACCAAAACATTTGTGGATTATTTAATAAGATCGGGGATCTACAAACAGTTTTAGACAAGAATAAACATTTTGACATTATTTCTCTTTCTGAGACACACATACGAAAAAGTGACGATGAACAGTTATTTCGAATTCCGGGGTTCACATTCATCTCGAAACCGCGTCGAAATGGTCCTGGTGGCGGTGTCGCATTTTATATATCAGACAAAATTCCTTGGAAGAGACGAATGGATTGTGGAGTTTTTCGGCTCTCCGACGGGGAAATGAATACACAGTATATGTGGTATATGTGATGTAACATTAATGTTCAAAACTGAAATACAAAATACAAAATACAAAGTACAAACGTTCAAAACTGAATGAAATAATACATAACTACAATCTTTGACAAAACCTAAGTGAATAAATTATAAAAAACATACCAGTTTGCCACATACACTAGTTGAAAAATTGAAAATTGAGTAGGTACAGTCATTGATTTGAGTGAACTCATCTGCGTTGAAAAGATGACTGATGAAACAAAAAACGTGTAAAAGTGTAAATTGAATTACAAAAATTACACAATACACAAATGACTAATTAAAGAACAAAAGTAAGTTATATATTACGTAAAAACAAAGTAGACATTGAAGACATTAGTAGACAAACAAAGTAGACATTGGACAGAGTACAAAGTACAACTACATGACTGACATATACAATACATATACACTGAATTACGTATGAAATTTTGGGAATGCACTCTACACTCCCCCACACATGCAAAAATTTCATGTTGATTGGATATCATCCTTCATTTCCGATTCAATGAGTGTATTTAATCGAGTGACTTCCTCGATGATGTCGATATCATCAATTCCATGAATCATGATCAATTCACGAACGGATCGATTTGTTTCTCGAAATGTTTCTTCATTTTCATTCTTATATTGTATCGTTGCTTTTCGTATGATCCCGTCTCGACTTGGAGCAATATCTTTGACGATACCATATTGATATAAGCTCTTTAGGATCGACTCACGTTTCCGGAACAATACGATATCTCCGACTTGTAAATGGTGATCGGTCTTGTACCATTTGGGATGATCCATTAGCAACGGTATGTGACATAAAAGCCAAACTTCAAACCAGGAATTGAATATTCTTTCATTCGCTTTCATTAACTTATTAGGATTTGCTGTGATGGTAACAGGACCAACTGGACTGCGGTTGTTGTTGCGGCCAAGTAGTAGTCGGTTTGGTGTCAAAAGATCGCCGACTTCAAAATCCGATACGGTGTTACCAAGGGCTAATGGCATGTCATTAATACAGTTTGCGATTTCTGCTCCGACTGTCTCCCATTGTATGATCGACAATTTTTCACCTTGAAAGCTTTTCTCGATTGACTTTTTGACTTCCCTAATTTTTCGATTGTGTTCAGCTTTAGTTAAAATGATAGATTGTGATTTTTGTTTGATATCTTTGCGTCGTTTCATGCAGTTGACGAATTTCAACACGTAACCAAGTATGCGAGTAACTTTTTCAAAGCGATACTTGTTTGGATCTAAAACATACTTTGAAAATGTGTATTTCTTTCGGACTTCATCACCTTCTATGATTGAATGGGTGCTATGAGCAATCGCAGATATGATTGGCAACTCCTTTTTGACTTCAATGATTTCATTACTTGTGAGGTTCAACTCTGATATTGATCTCATAGGCATGTTTTCGACTGGCAGTTTCATCCAATCATAACCGTTGATCCATACAGATGTTGAATTGATGCTATTGATATCGGCACATTTCCGAGTTCCAATGTCAGCAACCATGTTTACGGAGTCGATAAAATACCAATCCTGTGGTTCGGTGAATCGTCTAATTTCAATCACTCTATTACGAACCCATTGCCGCAGCGGCTTTTCATCATTTTGAATCCAGTGTAATACTATTTGGCTGTCAGATAATTTGTAGTGCTTCTTTTGATACTCTCCGAGTGCTCTCCGAACTACTTCACCAGAGTGCGCATTGAGTAGTGCGGCGATAAGCTCTGCACGTGGTTGAGAAGTCCCATCGGGAATGATTCTTGATCGCCCAAGGATAAGTTGACATGAGTATTCACCATTGCTTCTTTTAAATCTGATGTAAATGGCTGAGCATGCTATGTTTCGACTAGCATCTCCAAAATCGAGGGTTTCCATATTTAAACCGACCGCATCAACAGGGACTACTGCTCTCCTCCATCGAAGTGTCTTTAATTGTTGAATTGTTTCAAAGTTTGACAACCAAGTTGATCGTAGATCGTCAGGTATCTGATCATCCCAATCGAGTTTTCGATGAATGAGATCATGCAAATCAAGCTTCATTGCGCTGACGATTGGAGTAACTTTCCCTGTCAAGTCAAACACTTCACCAACTTTTGACACGCAATGCCTTCTGGTCAATCTATCTGGAATTTGCCTTGTGATTTCATCAATCTTCTTACGGCCTCTTATTTTCTTAGCAAAACACATCTCTCCAATAGCAACGCTTAGCACATCATCTTTGGTGAACCATTTCATTCCACCTACGCTTATACTCTTATTGTCATCTAATAACTTCTCTAGCGGATCCTCACCAGAAAACGAGATTCCTTTCAAACTGAATCCACCTCTGTTCAACACTATCTCCAACTCATCTGCCCTTGTCTTTGCTAACTTTAATGTGCTCTCTCCCGACATACAATCGTCAACATAAATATCTTTGCGAATAACTCTAGCTACTTCTGGATACATTGATTCTGAAAATTTAGCTGTCTGCCGCAAACCTCGTTCGGCCTGATTACCACTAGACTTGACACCATAAATCAATGTTTTTATAACTTTTTCTTGTGGGTCTTTCTCAGGATTTAGCTCGTTAACCCATAAGTATCTTTGAAAACACCAATCTTCTTCTCGCAATTTAACAGTGTTATACATCTTTTGTATATCTGTATGATATCCTATTTTATGAGTGAACCATCGAATAATTATTTCCTGAAGTCGATTCATATTGTTTCGACCTTTCGCAATTACATCATTCAAACTATATCCAGAGTCGGTCGGTTGGGATGCGTCGAACACTAGACGGCACGGTGTACTTAGAGAACTTTCTTTCCAAACAGCCCTCCATGGTATGTAGTTTCTGGCACTGTCTTCCTGTAACATTTTTTGCTGCTTTGACGATAAATTGGAAACGTAATCCACATGACCAAGTAACTGAAGTTTAACCTCTGATGCAATGACATCACTTTTATCTTTTTCATTTTTGTTGAGTTTCTTGATTTGTTGATTGAGTGTTTTCAGAGCTTTGTGGCGGTTTGGAACGAGTCTTAATCTTGGTTCTTGTGTGAATGGTAGTGAGGCAATAGTACATCTGTTATCAATATCCACCACAACAGATCTGTCAATGATGTTTTGCTCTACTTCCTCCCTTATGCTAATTTCTTCTAGACTATCGTGATGTTTGCACTCTATGCAGCTTCTGCACTTAACACATCGATAGGATATATTCGTACCAGCTGCTTCACACTCTTCATGCAGTCTGACATGTTGACTAAGATGAGATTTACTGGAAATTTTTGAACTGAAATGAAGATCGATATCATTGGATTTATAGCCAAGCACACTGATGTCGGGATTTATTTGATATCCTTGATGATAAAGTGATAGTTGATTGCAGAGGAAGGTTGATGAATTGTTGCTTTTAACATGAAAATGATTTTCGATTTGGGTGAATAATTCATGTGGACCGCCAATTACTCCAGTAGAACCATCTGAATTAGTGAATAACGATTCATAAATCGTGAGTCCAGAGGGTAGTTGGAATATTTGTTGAGGATGATATCTGAGGTACTTGATACCAACCATGAAGTCGACACTACCTCCGACAACAATCGGTAACTTGGGAAGGTTTGATATTTTTCCTCCTTGTAATTGATATGCGTTTTGAATATCTTTCTCAACTCTGCCTTTTAGTGGGTATTCAGGAAAAGTTGCTGTTATCGTATCCAAGCATATGCCAGTCATAGTAGCTGTTCCACCATTGTGTAGCGGTAACTGAACTGTGTATATTCCATGAGGTGATTGAGTCTTCAGTTCCCCAACTCCACCAATGTCAACTGGCCCACTATACTCCTGCACTGCTCTATTGTAAATACGATCAATCGCAGATTTTTTTGAAACAAAATCACCACATCCAGTATCGAAGAAGATGTTGTAGCACTGACCATCAACTCGTATCGTTTGCAGCTGATATATGCCTTTGTCTTGTATGATGTCGGAATCATTATCTTTTTTTCCATGTCTGATGATGGTGTTTTTATTGTGAGATTTGTAATAAAACGATAGGGCAATATTTCTAGAGGATTCTGGTAAATCAGCAGATTTTTGTCGAAGGATAAATCTATCTTTATACTTAGCAAGCAGATTTCTATTCTCCAAACTATCTTTGTGATCTTCACATACCAGAAAGTGTTTCTTTTGTGGGTACTTTTGATGTCCTGGGTGTTGGCAAACGAAATCTCTTTGACATCTTCCTTCTCTATGCTTCTCATCTCTAGCTAATGCACCTGGTAACAAACACTGGAAACATAATCCCTTTTTCTTCACTTCTCTAAATCTCTCCTGAGGGGTCATTCTGACAAATTTTTCGCAAGCAAAATACTGCACTACTTTCATTCCAGCAGGGCCTGATGTAGCAACATGCCCATTCTCACCACAGATATAACATTTGGTAATTTCTCTGTACTCATTGCTCTGATAACCTGCATGATGAACTCTTCCTGATGAACCTTTCTCTGGTTTGTCGCTATCCACTTTGTACCACACTAACATTCTCTGCTGTTGAATTCGATATTCTTTTTCCAAAAACTCAACAAACCTTCTCCACAAAGCCTCATCTTCTAAAACTTCATCACAAATACTGTCTAACCATTTAGTCATTCTCTCATCCCCAATCCTTTTGTAGATACGCTCAAGAGTGTCCCCATTATACAACTTTGACTCTATATTATGATTTTGCGCTAACTTGATCAAATCTTTAATAAGGTTTATAATCTTACTGAGAGCTTCTGATATTCGCTCAGAATTTCTGAATTTCCAAATTGATTCTATGTTATTCAATTGTTCAAGTTTTTTACTAAGCATAATCTTGGGATTCCCATAAGTGCGTTTTAGTCTTATCCAAATTTTCTCTATATCATCCACTGATTGAACTAGCATTAATGCAGGATTTTCAAGATGATTGTTTTTTAGCATGTCAGATAATAATCGTTTTGGCGTTGTTTTTAAATACAGCTTTTCAAAATTGGTTTTGAAGATATAAATATCCATACTGGAATCGAAGTCCTTGAATTTCCCAAGTTTTATATTTAGCTTGCTTTCCTTGAACAATTTTTCCTTATCAAGATCACGTTTGATAGTTTCAGCCTTCACAGTCTTTTCGTAATCGCACATCATAGAAGATATAACTTTATACCTTTTAATTGCTTCATCTTCATCACCATCATTATCACCTTGCTCGGTCAGCTGGGATATCTTGATACATAACTGGTTAAGATTTTGTTTTAGGCTTGGGATATCCTCTTTTCTTCTTTGGATATTTTCATCGGACAAAAGGTTTAAATCCACGTCTATCTCTGTTTCCAAATCGTTCAGCATTCTGATGATATCATCCAACAGGAACTTGAAGCGTTTCTCTTCTTTTGCTTTCTTCTCTTGGGATATAGCAAAATTTGTCATTCGAAACTGATGTCGTTGACCATTTCCATCACTCAAGAATGCTTTGATATCCAACATTACTCTTTCACATGTTTTGCTGTACCTTGAATCGAAATCGCTGCAAATACGTTTCATTTGGTTGACTTTACGACGATACATGGTTCGTAAATCATTCATCTTTTGTAACGTGATATCTATGTCCTCCAAAGACATAATATTTGAAATTGGGTTTTCGTCAATAAAATCCGATATATCTTCCGATAAAGTCTGCACGTCCAGCACCACTTCATCCATTTTTGAATTGACAGAATCTTGAAAGTGCAAGTCAGAAAGTTCAGCTACACCGGGATCAGAGTCTTTATCTTCCTTCATGCCTTCACTGTGAAGTAAACCGTAGTCCAATCTCTGAGTAATCCGTGAGCTTCTCCTCATCAATACTTGCTTTGAATCAGGATTTCATGAACAATAGTTGAATATTACTGTTTTGAATGTGGAGTTTTTCGGCTCTCCGACGGGGAAATGAATACACAGTATATGTGGTATATGTGATGTAACATTAATGTTCAAAACTGAAATACAAAATACAAAATACAAAGTACAAACGTTCAAAACTGAATGAAATAATACATAACTACAATCTTTGACAAAACCTAAGTGAATAAATTATAAAAAACATACCAGTTTGCCACATACACTAGTTGAAAAATTGAAAATTGAGTAGGTACAGTCATTGATTTGAGTGAACTCATCTGCGTTGAAAAGATGACTGATGAAACAAAAAACGTGTAAAAGTGTAAATTGAATTACAAAAATTACACAATACACAAATGACTAATTAAAGAACAAAAGTAAGTTATATATTACGTAAAAACAAAGTAGACATTGAAGACATTAGTAGACAAACAAAGTAGACATTGGACAGAGTACAAAGTACAACTACATGACTGACATATACAATACATATACACTGAATTACGTATGAAATTTTGGGAATGCACTCTACATGGATTTGGAAACTGATGATCTTGAATTAATTTGGATCGAAATTGTTCACAAACATGCAAAAAATATTTTAGTTGGATGCATTTATCGACCTCCTGATTCTTCCGCTTATTTACCAGCAAAATTTAACGAAACTATATCACATGTCTTAACTACTACTAACAAGATATTCAAAGAAGTATTACTCCTTGGAGATATTAACGCTAGTTACAACGACAAAAGTATATGTAAAGAATTAAAGTCGATATTCACATCGCACAGTTTTCAACAACTGGTAAAGTCATCAACTAGAATAACTTTAAACACGTCCACTTTAATTGACGTAATTTTAACTACATGCAGTAAAAATATCTCGGAAGTAATGACTGCTCCGCTATCCTTGAGTGATCATGACATGGTGTGCTACGTACGAAAATTAAACAGTAATAAAATAAAACCACGAACAATTAAGTGCAGAAACTATTCGAAATACAATCAAGAGGAATTAAAGAAAGATATGTCCTCTGAAATATTTGAACCACTGTACCAAATAAAAGACGTAAACAAAGCATGGTTGTTCTTAAAAGATACACTAACCTTTTATTTTAATAAACACGCCCCGATGATAACGAAACGAGTAAAAGGCTCTTTTTGTCCATGGCTTAGTCAAGACATAAAAGCATTAATGAACCATCGCGATAATGTGCTGAGAAAATTTCGAAAATCAAAAATAGATGCCGATTGGAAAATGTACAAGTCGTTACGTAATACATGCACTCAAGAGATTCGAAAAGCAAAGAGCGAATATCACCAGTCCTTACTCCTGGAACATAAAAATAATCCAAGAAATTTTTGGAATACCATTAAATCTATTTTTCCTGGAAAAAAATCTAGTTCAGGAGTCCACGCTGAAAGCAACGCCGCAAAAGCAAGCATTTTTTGTTCTTTCTTTTCGACAGTTGCGAAATCTATAAAAGAAAAAATGTATCCCCTCAAGAACTTTTTGTGGAAACGTCCAGCCAAAGCAGAAAAGCGAACAAATGACATCTTTCATTTTACTTACGTTTCGAATCTTTTTGTAGAAAGAGAATTACGAAGGCTCAAACGTAATAAAGCGACTGGCATTGATAACTTACCAATGGGTATGTTAAAAGACGTATCATCACAAATTAGTAAACCTCTATCGTACCTTATTAACCTCTCTTTACGTACGGGGTGTGTACCCTCTGAATGGAAAATAGCTCAAGTTACACCGTTACATAAGTCGGGTTCGACTGAAGATCCGAACAATTACCGTCCAATATCGGTCTTACCGGCGTTCTCCAAGATAATGGAACGAGCTGTGCAACAACAGCTTTTAAGTTACCTTGAACGAAATCGCCTGCTGTCATCCAATCAGTACGGATATCGCCAAAAACGCTCCACTCAGTTAGCTTCAACGTTGTTGATAGATTCCATCAGAAAGGCCGGGGATAGCGGTTTGTTAACGGGTGCAGTATTCTTAGACTTATCGAAAGCCTTTGATACACTCGATCACTCAAGACTCCTCGATAAGCTAAGTTCATACGGCATAAAAGGTCTAGCGCATTCTTGGTTCACGGATTATCTATTTGGCAGACAGCAAATCGTTAAAATTGGGCAAGAATACTCGGATCCTTGTCCATTGTTTTGTGGTGTACCACAAGGATCGATTTTGGGCCCGTTATTGTTTTTGTTGTTTTTCAATGACTTTGAAGATAGCCTAAAGCATAGTAACGTACTCATGTTTGCTGATGACACAGTAATATACCTGTCAGAAAAATCGAAGGCTAAAATCCAGTCTTCTTTGCAAAACGATTTATCGCGTATTGCCGAGTATTTTAAAGAAAACGATCTAATTGTGAACTTAAACAAGGGAAAGACAGAAAGTATACTTTTCGGAACCGCAAAAAGATTGTCAAAGATACCACCTGGAGAGCGAATTCTAAATCTTTCCTTCGATGAAAACCCCATCAACAGTACTAGCAATTACGTTTACCTGGGTACCATTCTGGACCAGCACGTAAATCTTGCCGACGATTTTGAAAGGAAATACAAAAAAGCCTTGTCGAAACGCGGTTTGCTACGTAAACTTCGGCAACATTTAAGCATGGACGCTACAAAAGCAATCTATAATTGTACCATTGTTAGTACACTTACGTATAATTCTGTTGTTAATCTTAATCTGTCGGCAACACAACTGAACAAATTCAAGTCACTTGAACGTCGTGCATCAGAGATCTTACATCAAAACGTATGCCCTATAAAGTACTTGTTGGACAGGCATGCTGTTCTTCTCGTCAAGAAGTGTATTGATGGTTGCACTTGTGAAGCTTTCAATAGCTACTTCAAAGTCAATAGTCACACCGTTAATACGAGAAACAATCATTATTTAATAGAAGTACCCAAGGTAAAATTGAATTTTGGAAAGAGCAGTTTTTATTTTATGGGTGCTCAGTTATTTAACAATCTTCCTCTTGAAATTAGGAAATCAAATAGTTTCGAATTACGAGTAAAAGAATATTATAAAAATCATTAGTTTATTTTCATTTCATCTCATTTTTAACACGTACATTTTTCTATTAGTTTCTATCATTTCCAAATTTGGTATTCTTTGAGTATTTGGTATAGTGTCGTGCCTTACGTCTTCCCCATTTTCGTTTAACATATATGTCTATATAGTCAGGTCCAGTTATTGGTATAAATTCCCCCTTTCCATGCTTAATTAGGTGTTTTTAACACAGTTTCTTAGTGCTACCTCGTTTTATAAGCAACAACATTTTCCAAGCTTTTGTTTTTTTCTTTCTGGTTAGTAATATATTTTAGCTTTTAAAATTGTTTATAGTGTTTATAGTGTGACATTCCCTACTTTTAATTTCATAAATGGCTGCGGTTCTAATTCACATATTTTTGTCGGCTTTCTTATTTCAATTATAATTGTTAGTCTACAGCTTAGTCGTTTATTTTCTTATTGGTCTTCGCAACATCAGTATCCATGCATTTGTTTTTATAATATTTTTTCATTACAAATAAAAGGTTTTTATAGTTTTTAATTTATAATATTATTATATTTTTGACAAGGACACATATTAATAGCAGTTTATAACTGAAATGTAAATATCCTTGAAAAATATTCATAATAATAATAATAATAATAATAATAATAATAATAACAATAATAATAATAACGATACGAATACCTTTAATCCATGACTTTTTAGTAGAAGTTAACTTGGTTTGCATCAGTTGGTTGTAATATTGATAAAATGTTTTAAAAAAGTATTTTTATTCCTCGATCTTATTTCGATTTCATCTCAAAACATAACGAGCTTACCTTCTTACTGAACTTTAGTCAGAAATGTTAGGGGGTAAAGCCAACCCAGTTGTAAGCTTTAAAACTAGTGCTTATTGACTGGAAAATAATAATAATAAAAACTTAAATTTACCCCCTATGAGAATCCACGAATTCGAGCTCGTGTATGAACGAGCATGCTTCCCCATTCTTTCTTTCTTCAGTCATGGAGTTGTTTGGATTTATTGGAAATGTTTGCAGAAAAAGTGATTTGGAATCCTTACACTGTTGGCAAAGGTATTTGTCTAAGAAGACTAGTGAGAAAGACATCCTTTCGGCACGTTTGTATCAGAAATTTGTTTCTGGTCAAATAAGAAACCTTTTGGCAGTGTCTTTATTTTCCCAGTAATTTGAAGGAAGACAAAGGTCAAGCATGCATTGCCTGTGGTTACTTTTTATTGATTTTTAATTATATCTCGAATGTTTTTGTATTGAAAGTGAAATGAAAGGTTACTTTTTAAAGAAATTTAAATTAAGTGGCTTACATAAGTTTTAATAACATGTTTTCTCAGAAATCTGATCATGTTTATTTTGTGTTTTCTGTGATAACTTACATGACTTCCTTGTCTTTATTTTGAGAAAGTAAACATTAAAAATGGCGTATTTGTATGACATTGAATCAGTGAATGCAGCCCCAGTTATGTTGCCTTTCTCTTTTTCAATTCTATAGGTGTCTGCAGATGATGGAAATTGTTTAGTTCTGTATCCATTGCATTGGTAGGTGATAATTCTCTAGTTACTTAATTAAGAGTTTTAACAATCGTTGAATTATTGGTACATACCTCATTCTATGCTGAACACCCTCTTTTTTTAAAACTGCTGTCTTTTTAACCTTTTTTTACGTGTATTGGGAATGTGTCTGTGGGGTTTACCGCATGGACATGTTTGTACAATGATCTTTCAATACTGTCAAACTAAATAAATACAATGAATTTTGATATTTATAATGATTGAATAAGTATAATATATGCCAACCTAAGATGTGTGTAAACAAACAAAAAAGATGGCTGACTTACCAGTTAGGCCAAGAGTAAACAAAGGTGTGGCCATACAGGTAAATGAATGAAGACTGATATTGAACTGACTTTATTCCATAGTCACTTGAGTAGAACTGAGAATGTGAGAATGCCTTGGCTTAAATACACACATCAAACCAAGTTGTCAAGGCAACAAAAAACAACATGGTGAACAGAAAAACAAAATGGCAGAATCAAATAGTAAAATTAAATACTATATAAATTTTTCTTTTATTTTCTATGAATAACCTTACACTCCCCCAAAAAGAAAAAAATTACATTTAAATATTTGATTGAATATCAATGTTCTTGGCCATAATGCCAAGTTGAGTCAATAAATCAGATTCATTTGCATCAACAATTTTCACCAGACTACGAACAGATCTGTAGGTCTCGCGAAGTACCTTTTCATTTTCATTACAATAACAAACTTTTGCCCTTCGTGGCAACGAATCATTTCCATATTCCAAATGAGTAATCTTTCCATATGTGTAACGACTTTGAAGTAACGAATCAACTTTCGTAAACAAGACAATATCACCAACTGATAACGTATCACTCTGAAACCATTTTTGTTGGCGCATCAACTTTGGAACGTGAACAAGTAACCATACTTCAAACCATGCGTTGAAAACTTTATCATTTTTCTTTATGATCTTTGATGGCGAATCACAAGAAATCAATCCGTCAATGCTCCTCTCGTTGTTTCGTCCGAGTAGTAATCTGTTTGGAGTGATAAGATCCAAACATTCAAAGTCTCCAGTGACATCACCAACTGCAAGTGGAAGATTGTTGATTTGATTCGCTATTGTAGCAGACAGTGTTTCCCACTGCAGAATAGAAAGACGTTGATTGTTGAGAGTTTTCTCAATTGATACATTGATTTCTTTAATTTTCCTCTCAACCTTACCATTCATATTATGTCCTTGAACTGGACATACTTTGAATTCCACTTTGACATTGTGTTGAAGCCTTTGTTGCAAATCTATAAGGTTAACATTCATTTCTTTGCAGCCTTTAACCAATTGGCTACCTTCATCACATAGCAGCTGCTTTGGAAATCCATGATTTGATGAAAATCGTGTAATGGCTTGAAGGAATGAAGTTGTTGAGTAGTCGTCCATGATGTAGATTTTGATTGCAGTCGTTGAACAGCAGCAGAACACTATTAGCCAAATTTTCACTGTGGTTCTCTTGTGTTGTGGAGAATATGATTGATATGGACCAGATAAATCCATCTGTGTGTGGTAGAAGGCAGGAGCGATTGTTATGTTGCATCTTGAGATGGGTCCCATAGCTATTTCGATTGTTCTCTTCTCAAGATAACGACAACGTTGGCAGGATTTCTTGATTTGCTTGAGAAGTGTGCGTCCTTCTATGATGTAACATTTCTTCAGAGTGTAGCGAAGCGTCGTTTCAATCCCAGAGTGTTGGACGGTTGGATGATGCCAATGAGTCTCCAAAGCAATACTGTAAGCTACTGGGGAGTTTCGATCCATAACAGGCACGCAGAAAGTATCTGATGACAAGTCTTTCATGATAGTTGTGAATCTTCCCACGATTGATACTTCTTGATCAGGCAGGATACGACCAGTATACATCAGTATTCCTCCAATATCTTTTGTGATCTTTTCATATTTTGACTTTGGTACGAACTTTTGTAATTCCAGTGTTGATTTCCTGAAGAAATATCTCTCAGCTTCCTCAAGTTCAGCATCTGAGAAAAACTTCAATGATGATGGTGGTGATGATTTTTTTCTAACATGGTGGATGAGATTGTTGCAGAATCTTTGTATATATGCCACTATTCGAACAACAGTTGAGAAGCGATGACAATTAGGATCAATGAGATACTGGGAGAATTTGTATCTTTGGTGTATCACTTCCATGGAATGATGTGATGTATGATTAAGAGGAATCGTTCTTTCTTTTTCAGCTTCTATTACATCAGCTGCTGAGAGACGTAAATCTTTGGCTGTCTGCATTGGAAATTCTGAGATTGGTTGGTACATCCATGGGAATCCATTGAACCAATGAGAATCTTTACTGACGTCTTTGAGTGTTGCACCGTGTCTTGTCCCAATATCTGCTATCATGTCTGTTGTCTTTACATAGTGCCATTGATCTCGATCAGTGAATCGGTTAATATCAATAACGCGATTTCGAACCCAAAGTTTGAGTTGCTTCTCATCATTCGTAATCCAGTGAAGTGCGATCTGGCTGTCAGTGAATTTGAGAGCTGACTTATGATATGGACCAAACGATCTTTTGACTATTTCGCCAGTGTGGGTATTAATAAGTGAGGCCATTAATTCAGCTCGAGGGAGTGACAAGCCTTTAGGTACAGTACGTGATCGTGCAAAGACTAGTTGGCAAGACCATTCACCATTCTTCCTCTTGTATCGTGCGTAGATGCAAACACATATCAACGATTGACTAGCATCTCCAAAGTCAAGGGTTTCAATATCTGTACTGACGGCATCATCTGGAATAATAGCTCGTCTGAATCTTATTTCTCCAAGTTGCTTCATTGTTTCGAAGTGCTTGATCCAAGTGGAGCGTAATTCAGGTGGAATTGTATCATCCCAATCAAGTTGTCGCGTGGATAATTCGTGCAAGTCAAGTTTCATTGATGCAATAATTGGTGTCATCATCCCAGTAATGTCAAATATCTCTGCAACTTTTGATGCGCAATGGCGCCAAGTAAGATTGGCTGGAATGATGTTTGATGTGTTGTTTGGTTTTTTGCCTCTTTGTTTCTTGCCAAAGTTTAAATCAGAGATGCTGAGTGATAATTCATCGGTTTTTGGGTACCACTTCATACCGCCGACTGAAATGCTAACTCCATCATCTGTGAGATGAGGTGCTGGAACGATTCCAGAGAAGGTTACTCCTTTGAGTTTGAATCCTCCTCGATTGATGATGACTTCTAATTCGTCTGCTCTTGTGAATGCAGTGTTGATGTCAGATTCGCCAGTGATACAGTCATCTACAAATACGTCGTTTTGGATGATGTGATTCACTTCTGGGTGTTCATTTTTGGAGAGATCAGCAATGGCACGAAGTCCACATTCAGATTGATTACCGCTTGAACGTATTCCATATATCAGAGTTTTTATGATTTTCTCTTTCGGAATCTTTGAAGCATCTAGGTCTTTCTGCCAAATATAACGCTGATAGCACCAATCTTTCTGGTCAAGTCGGATTGTATTGTACATTTTACAAATGTCGGTGTGTATTGCAATCTTGTGCATGGACCATCTAATTAACACTTCTTGTAACTTGTTCAGGTTGTTCTGTCCCTTTGCCAACAAGTCATTTAAGCTGTAACCAGTAGATGTTGGGTATGAGGCATCATAGACTACACGACATGGTGTGCTGACAGAGCTAGCCTTCCACACTGCACGCCATGGTATGAAATTTTGAGTTGTAGAATTCTTTAACATCAATTGTTGCTCATCTGTTAAGTTCTCAACGTAATCTACATATCCAAGTTGCTGGAGCTTTGCTTCCGAAGTGATAATGTCATCTTTATCCTGACGATTTGTGGCAAGTTTCTTGAGCTGTTGGAAGTAAATTTTGAGTGCAATGTCTTTGTTTGGAGCCAACTTTGTGGTCTGATCTATGAATGGTAGTCTAGCAGTGATAGTTTGGTTTTGAAGGTCGATATTGATTGATGAGTTGATGATATCTTGCTCCATCTCTTCTTTGATACTGATATCTTTATGATGGACAGAGCTTCTGCATTCTTTGCAGTTTCTGCAGCTAACACAGCGATAGGTGATTTCAGTCCCCGTTGATTCAGCTGATTCGAAACGCTTGAGATGCTGTGATGAAAATGATAGAGTTGAAACATCAGGATTGATTTGAAGTCCATTCTTGTAAAGTTCGTATTGCTGACTACAAAAACTTTTCAGGTTTGAGTGACTAAAGAATTTATTCTGGATAGCAGTGAATATGGGATGCGGACCACCAATAACTCCTTGACCACCATCTGCATTTCGAAACACTGACTTGTAGATTGATAATCCTGATGGCATTTGAAATATAAGTTTTGGCGAATATCTCAAATACTTAACACCAATCATCAGGTGAACATCACCGCCTACTCGTGCTGATGGTTTTGGAAGAGTTGATGGGTTGCCTGGATAGTTCTGACGTATAACTTTGTTGACCTCATTGAGCGGATATTCAGGGAATGTTGCAGTGATTTGATCGATGCAAGTGCCTGATAGTGATGCATATTGACCATTAGCCATTGGAATTTTGATGATATATGAACCGAGAGTTGTGTAAGTGGATGTATTTCCAACACCACCAATGTGAGCGACTTGTGATGATTCTTTCTTGGCTGCATCTCCCAGCTTCTCGATTGCGGAGTGTTTGACTAGAAAGTCGCTGCAACCATTGTCGAAAAAGATGGTGAAACAGTTGTTGTTGATGATTACCTTTTGTAAAAGGTAAATGCCTTGTTCATCAGGTGAAGTTGATTCATCAGCCTTTTGTGGATATGAGTGGAATGTCAAGCTGATATTTTTGGCAAATAATGGGAGCTTTGAATTTTTCATATAGCGTTGCTTGTATTTCTCGAGAAGATTTTTGTTGTCATCTGAATCCTTGTGGTCTTCACAAACTAAGACATGTTTGCGAACAGTACTTCTTTGATGAGACGGATGGGTGCAAACAAAGTCTCGCTGACACTTTCCTTCCTTATGCTTTCCCGTTGTTATGTCAGCACCAGGGTTCAGGCATTGGAAACAGTATCCTTTATCTTTCAAGATGGCAAATCTGTTGGCTGGACTAAGTTCGGTAAATTTGATGCAAGTGTGGTACTGTATGATCTTAGTATTAGCAGGACCATTGGTTGCCAGATGATCGTTCTGGCCATCTTCACGGTCGCAAATGAAGCAAATGGGTATACTAATTGTTGAAGATGTGTGATGTCCGTACTTTGAATTCTTTGGCTTTTGGCTGTCAGGCTTGGACAACTTTGATGACTTGAATGATTCGTGGATGGTAATCTTCTGTTGTTGGAGTTTCTGCTCGGTCTCCAGGTATTTGATAAATTTCCTCCAGGTTTCTTTTGGTTCCTCTTTGTCGATATTGCTCCTCAACCACCTTGATAAGAGAGGTTCATCCAGAAGGTTGTAGATTCTGTGAAGACCATCACTATAATAAAGATTTGACTCGATGTCATGGTTTTCAGCTAACATAACCGTATCCTTCAGAAGTGTGATGATTTTGCTGAGTAAGTGTGCAATGGTTTCAGGATCTTTGCTGCGGGAAAGGGAATCCATATTGGATAGTTGATTTAGTTTCTTGAATAGCATCATCTTGACGTCACCATAAGCAAACTTGAGTCGGTCCCAGATTTCATTGATGTCTTTCATACTCTTCACCAAGCTGAGGGCTGGATCCCTAAGGTAGTTGTTGATAAGGAGGTCTGGTAAAAGATGCTTTGGTGTTGTACGTTCATTGAGTTTGAGAAAATTTGTCTTGAAAGTATAAAAATCAATTGAATCATGGTGTCCTGAGAACTTCTCAAGGCGGATGTTTAGTCTGGACTGATTGAACAGTTTTTGCTTATAGACATCTTGCTTAATGATTGCAGCATTCATTGAGGCTTGGAATTCCGACTTTATCTTCAGTAAATGTTCATATCTTTTACCAATATCTTTGATATGTTCAAGTGTCTCTGTTTTTTGAATTGGAATCTGGAGAAGAGCTTCGTACTTCTTGGAGATCTTATTGAGTTGATCAATCTGCATCGGCAAATCTGATTTCATTTGGAGTAGCTCTGCATCACTCAAGTCTTCAAATGATTTATCAAATTCCTTTTGTAGTTCCACAATCCTGTAGGATATGTCCTCAATAGCGAAACGTGTTGATCGTTCTTTGAAGACTGTATTCTCATTGGCAAGACGAGTTTGGGAGAGATCATATTTCAACTTACATTCTTTCATGGTCTTGATGTACGTCTTCAGTTCATCCAGAAGAATTGATATAGTTTCTAATAATGGATGGTCAACTGCTTTAGCTTTGATGAGTTGCTCCTTTCTTCGAAGACTTGTTCGAAGACTGTTAAGAGTTTCAGTCACATACTTGAAATTATCCACAAAGTCTGCAGTGATAAAGTTCTCGTCCATAACATCTCGAATTTCAGCAATGATGATATTTGCTTCAATGATTAGTTCAGATGGCTGGGACATCTCATTCAACGTCAAATTGTTGAGTTTGTTTGATAACTGATCGTCAACTTCAGATGATACTGATAAATCAAGTAATTGATTGGCTTCAGGCAATGGTGTCCTTTCACCAGTTGAATTGAGTTTGCTGTAGTTTATTCGTTCAGCTCTATGAGGTCTTGACATTTACAGTAGTGATTGATAAACAATTTGTGTAGTCTTCCTGTTTGACTGTGGGGTTTACCGCATGGACATGTTTGTACAATGATTTTTCAATACTGTCAAACTAAATAAATACAATGAATTTTGATATTTATAATGATTGAATAAGTATAATATATGCCAACCTAAGATGTGTGTAAACAAACAAAAAAGATGGCTGACTTACCAGTTAGGCCAAGAGTAAACAAAGGTGTGGCCATACAGGTAAATGAATGAAGACTGATATTGAACTGACTTTATTCCATAGTCACTTGAGTAGAACTGAGAATGTGAGAATGCCTTGGCTTAAATACACACATCAAACCAAGTTGTCAAGGCAACAAAAAACAACATGGTGAACAGAAAAACAAAATGGCAGAATCAAATAGTAAAATTAAATACTATATAAATTTTTCTTTTATTTTCTATGAATAACCTTACAGTGTCACACTCTTCTCTTGACACTGGTCTCACTCACAGGAGCTGACCTTGTTAAAGAAGAGGCCATACATATTGGCTGTGATATCATTTGGAGTGGCTTTCTTTGTATTTTGGGTTTAAGTAATGTGTTGTATATAAATCGAAACGTAAAGATGTTACTACCCCTGCACTGGACCTGAAACTAAAACTGGTTTTTCATAATGAAATTACGTGTCGTTCTCCTGTTTCAGTCGTATACATACATATTTTGTTTTGCAATGAGGGTACTTCTGCAAACCGAACATTTAAGCATAATCACTATGTTCTTCTACTGTTTTGTGCGCATGCAAATGTACATAAACGTGGCACTGTTGCTTCTAATTTTATTTGCTTAAATGATTTTGTATTATTTTATCCTGCCTTGAAGACATGGGTGCAAATGAAAATAAACAATTTAACAGGGACTCTTCATTAAGGTTACTGCTTTTTTGGCTCTCATTACTTCATCAATTTCATTTGTGATCTTGTTACACAGCTCATTTTAAACAAGTTTTTGCTTGTCACAGACATAAATGTTTCTGAAGCTGTCAATCTCAATAATGCCTTAAAGTCCGAGATAAAGCACAGCAGGGATAATATTGATCATCACCATGAGATGTGTCTTATTGGTGGAAGTCTATGCAGTTATTAATATTTCTGTTTTGTTTTACTATTTCAGGTGTATAAGGCATTATCAAGAGTGATCAATATCAAAATATGAATTGACACGAAAAGTTATAGTCGTGGAATATGTGGTACACTTGAAAGAATGGAACTGCTGGACCAAGAGGGGAGTAACCAATGTCAATGTGAAGTATTGGGCATTTCCCGCCATGTTATCAACCAATAATATCAGGAAACATTGATTCAAAGATTTCTTCAGTGATCATTCATTAGAAAGGACTAATATAGACTGATACAAGAAATGTTTAAAGTTGTAACATGTCTAGGTTAATTTACTTGAACATATTTGGCAAAGTTTGGAAGATGCCTATTATGTATTTATTGTTGGTTTGACTTCCTAGTGCTTCTTTCTGCTTCTGCCTATTTTTTAAAGAACTTATGCATATAGGAACAAGAAATATTGATCTTGAAGCGTTTTGTTTTTCCTTCTCTTTTCTGTCTCCCTTTCACATTCACGAAATCAAAGCTGTTCACAAAAAGTAAAGAGTTTAAGAAAAATATAAGATACATTTGTTAAAAACTCCACAACAACAAACGCTAAAAGGTTTGATAAATCCTATTTCAAATTGAAGTGTCAGTGCTCCCCAGATCCCTCGAAAACTGAATTTTTTCGGGGGCTTCGGGGTCCCGACACCAGTGGGGGGTTTACAGCTGCGTCGCTGCGCTCCGTAACAAATTCTTGTCGCTTCGCGACCTACTTAATTTTTTTGCTGTATCCGCCTCTGATTTGTCCGTTATACGTTATACGAAGGAACCGAAAAATTCATCGTGTCGAACAAGGATGGTTGTCGTCCAATGCTGACCACATGGTCACAACACACATAAGAAAACATGCGGGTCAAAAATCACGCATGCGCATTTTGCAATCATGTCCTTTCAGCCGATCCAAACTAGAAATATATCCGAACTGTGAATAACTTAAGTTATCCTAAGATAGCGCTTTTAATGTTAAAGTATCATTGAATATGCGCATAACAACAAAGCGTTATCTGTAGACAACTCTATTAATGAGAAAAAAAGGATTCCATAGACACATGTTTCCATCGTAACTGTACTCAATTATTGTTAATCATTAATTAGACATCCAACAAGATCAGAACAATGATAAAGATCAATCTGTGACAAAAACAAAAAAAGCAATGATTCACAGTTTACAAGTCAATCAAATAAATTTGTGCAGTTAGAAAACACAGACTTTAAATCGGAATCACTCTACTCAGAACGTTTTGTGAAGCATTCATTACAAATTCAACACTTTCTAAAATAGTATACAATTGTTTGGTAAGCATACAGGTGAATTTCTAAGCTAGTGACATTAGGAATCACTGGTATTACGACATTGATGGCTAAGTTAACAAAAAAAATACCAGAAAAGTGGTTCCAAAAACGAAGAACGACATTGTATGTGTTTTGTGCACAGCACGTTTTTATCGGAATCGGGTATTCATTAGAGCTATCAACTTTATGGCTCTACATGAAAACAATCACCAATAATCAAAGCAGTCAAAACCTATTTTATGGACTAATTTTATCAAGTTCCAGCATATGTGGATCTACCTTGTCTATTTTGTTCGGTATAATATTGGACAGATACAGATGTTTAAAAGAAATTCTATTGTTCACCAATTTCTTGGCCATTTTGGGGAATTTACTATACAGTGCTGGTGTATCCCTGTGGATTTTATTACTTGGAAGACTTCTGTCCAGTTCTGTTACTACACTACAGCCACTTATTGCCAGCGAAGTATCTCGTGTCTATGACAATGAGCAAGTGGTATCGAAAGTAGTCATGGTGTCTCAATTAATCGAACTTGGCCAGGCAGTAGGACCAATATTCAACTTTGTTTTCCTTAATGTTGACTTCTACATAAAAGGTTGGCACATTACGTACCTGAACGCCCCATCTTTGTTCTTTGCTTTCCTTTACGTGCTTTCCTTCACAGCGAGTATTTTCTTTACGCATAACCTGTCAAAGATGTATGATTTAAAAGCGATCATGTACGATGAAAGCGATCCGACAGAAAGTAGCGAAAAAGAAAATATGGTGTCGAGGAAACCAGTCAAAGGATTTCTCGATATGTCAATAGTTATGGCTCTGTCATTCATTTAGTTCTTTCTGGTAGACTTGGTAGATGCATCGCAAGCAATCATCATTATCGAAGTTCAGCATCTCACAATAAAAGAAATTAACATTACAGCTATTATTTGTGGCATTACTAGTATTTTGATGATGATATTCTTTACTTGGGCAAAGCTCTCTTGGAAAACTCTATTCAAAATGAACTTATTTTGTATCATATGTATCCCAGTTGCTCTGTACATCTACTTCATTCTGACGTCCGTTCATTTCCAATATGGACTTGCGATGTTTGTATTGGGTTTTGGAGTATCCGTAAGATCACTTGTATTGACCTATGGAAATTTTTACCTTTCTCCAATACTGTCACAACTCATTTGTTCGTCCAAGTTGTCGTATTACAGTGGTTTCCGTGCGACGTTCATGTATGGTGGCTCCTTCGTAGCCTTGTTGTTTGGAGTATATTTGTTGAAAGTGCCTGAGTACTTGACCATGATAATAACAGCAATCTGCATGATATTGATGTTTTGGAGAAGAAACGCTTTTGAAAATCCAAAAATTGTCATAAGATAAGTTTTGGAACATATAATATTGATATCAAGTTCCCACTGAATTTAACTTTTTAAATTTCATACTTTTAGATGGGTAGGAAATACGAAAGCTTCTACAAATTTTACCGTTTGTGTATTTCTTTGTATATTCACTCGTATTTGATGATGAAAAGGAGGTCTTCCTCATCAGGTACTTCGCCACTGCTTTAAATATGGACGTTAACTCCCTCCAAGGATAAATTTAAATATCTCCCATGGACACTTAAGAAAGTGTGCTCTTAAATTCTCGTTCAGACCTGGTGATTACGACGATTACATAGATTGAGAAAAAAGTCAATCGTGGAAATCTTCAATCGTTAGGTGTGAACGCTCTCAAGTATTTCATTAGTAATTAGTAATCAATCAGTAATTTGTGATAAAGCCTATCGCCTTTACGACGACTTAGACGTTTACAAATGTGTTCACATAAGACAAATACAAGGATTATTACGATGGCACTGAACTTTAATCGCTTTGAAAGCTTTATGTATTTTATTTTCATACAGTACACACCCGTTAATTCGAATGTCGCTTAATTCGAACGTTCTTTGTTTCAAACAAATTCTTCAGTCCCTTGAGTTTGCTCAATAAAGTCTTGTGCCGCTATATTCAAACTCCGTTAATTCGATCAAACAGTTTTTTCGGTCCCTATGCTAAAAAAACCACTCGATAATTCGAACTTTTGTGCACTATTAATCTTAAATTGCAGTGGAAATGAAGACATTTTTCTTATGGTGGTAAAATTTTGTTTCAACTTTTCAATAAAATGTACATTCTCAGTAAAATGAAGTTTACATGGTATTTGGAGTCCTTCTTTATCACCAAGATTAACTCGCTTGCTTGAAGAAAAAATGAGATTTTTTTGGCAAAACGGCCTGCCTTTCCTTTGCCATATGTACAACCACAACATAAAAATAAAAATCCAACATAACAATCTGTAAATTAAATCAAGCCAGAACGCGTATACTTTCAGCATTATAGTGATTTGTTTATGGATGTGTATATTCACTACCAAAATATGTTGTTTTTTTCATTTGGGATTTACGATGGTCATTTATATCACATAATAAATATTGAATGTGCACATATTTTTTGAACAGAGATGTTTATTCTGATTAATTGAATTTAATTTCATAAATTTTTTACTTTAAGTCCATCTCTTCTGTCCTAGTTTGAAATGCTACACAGTAGAGTTTGTGATAGCTTTGGATGGTTATTTACTTATATTTATTTACTTATAAGTGATCTTAATACATGTACTATAGTATCAAAATTAGTTTTCACAATTTTCTTTTCTTCTTTTGTAAATCTGTATATACAAATTTGATTGTATAATGTTGTAAGTTTTATCCGAGTTACAAAAAGCAAGTGTTATGTTGAATTACATTGTTTGCCCTGATTTTATGGTATAAAGGATGTCAAACTTCTGCAACAATAAAGATCATACGTTTTCCTTACACATTGCAATGTTGGTATTCAGTTGTTTAAGTAGAAATATTAGTTGCATTTAGGTCTTGCAAATTTTAGCTATATATATGTCCATAGTAACTTCTCAGTCACTTTTTAACTCCTCAGCAAATATTGTTAGAGAAACATTATCATTTGACCATGAACATTTCATAATAACTTCAAAATAAATTCTTTTGTGGTATTAAATTTAATTCTACCCTGATTGGTAAAGACAACATTTTTGTCTGAGTATGACACGAATGGTAGTTGCATTGCAATTATTTAATGATACATTTCTCTTATGGTTATCAATATACACACAATAATTGCGCCCGTAAGGGCACTTTTAATAACGATCCCCGGGCATTATAATTAGAATGCTGTTTGTAGTCAGAGTGTCGTACTGGAAAAAATCTCGACTGCAACTGTGTTCTCGATGCTATTTTAACTCGCTTACTTAATATCAGGGGGCTATTAAAAAATTTTGGAAATACTTGATTGCCCCCGCAGCGATCGTAAGCGAGCGAGGAGGCATAGTAGTTTCACGAGATAGGCGAATGTCAGTTTCTGATTTTGTTCATCATCTTCCAACTTTCGTGTTGACGTTACACGGTGGAATACAATTATTAGCTGACTTTGCCTTTTTCCCGTTTAAAAGCATGGTACTGTAAGTGGGAGACAGAATGTTTTTTCGTATCTCTTTTCTAATTTACTATTATATTACATTATATTATATTATGGTATTTAAAAAGTTCGTATGCTAATTAATTAAACATTTTTTATATTACTCTGAACAACAAGGATTTTGAAGCACAGCTTGAAATCTGAAATTTTGCCAACCATACATTTTATGTTTGTATATGTTTTAGCTTTAAATCTTTCATTTAATAAAATTTATTCAATGCAATGATTTTTAGTGGATCTTGCCATTTTAATTGGATTTCTGTGTATGCAAGAAAGCCATATTACAAATTCTTGTTTTTCTTCTTTAACTGTCCTCAACTAGTGATCATGATCAATAAAAAATCTTTTTATATTTTTTTTCTTGCTATTTTATGTAAACAATGGCTATTTTTTGTTTTGAATTAAAGTTTGAAACGCAAATTTCTAATGGATTTTTCGCTTTATTTTTTTTTTTTTGAAAAAGTTTTTTTTTCTTTTGGCTCTTATATAATGTCTTTAACAAATCTTACTTTGATTATAAAATACGTATTCATGTTTCAGTTCACACATTTCTTTTGTTTGTAGCAAATACTTTCTGATATTACTTGTTAAGCCTTATTTACACTTTTTGAAAGGTATATTAGCATCAGTGTGACTTAGGCCTAAGAGATAACATTATTTAGTTTGCCTCATATCAGGTCTCAAATCAACCAAAACATTTTTTGTTAGGCCAAAATCTTGTTTTCGTTTCTGTTGTTAATGTATAGCTTGCTATCTGTACAAATTGGAATGCTTGAGCGCGGGGGCATTTTTAGCTAAAGCTACATGCTAGTTTAAGTATAGCTAAATTTTGTTTAAAGGGAATGTATGGTCTAAAAATAGTGTGGTAAACTTTTACTTTAATCATCTTCTACTTAAAAAGTCATGCCATAAAAAAATATTCATTTAATAAATGAATGAGTAACATTTCGATATGGCTTCGAATAATAGAAAAGTAGTGGGTTTTCAATATGAACCAGTTTTGTCTGAAAATGAAGACGAGTTAGATTACGATAGCTGTTCAAGTAGCAGGGAAGATTATACAACGGACGAAAATGTCACTGATTGGTGTTGTTGCGGTAACTGCGTTACTATGGCGAGTGAAGCTGAGTGTCTTTGTTGCCATGAAGTTGACGAAATTAAATATTTCAAACTTGGAGGTAAGTTAAGCAACAAAAATAAAACACAATTAAAAAAATATAATACCGTACCAATAAAATAAAATTTTATCGTAGATTCGACTTGCATTACGAATCATGAAGATTTTAGAGCTGTGGTATTACTGAAGAATACTTTGTGGACTGCTCTTGTGGATCTTCAAGATCGGCAGAGTAGAGGAATACCAAAAAGGGACCAAGTTCCCAACAGGTAAAGAAATGTGTATTATGGATTTTAGGATGACGCGACAATAAAACCATTATAATGAAAAAACGATTTTAATTTTCTTGGGTCCTACCGATTTGCAGCTTACCGCCAATTTACTTGGTTCATTCATTCAAGAATTGGCAAGGGTGTGAGAAGAATCATCCCGTCCTGTGATGAATAAACCTAATATTAGCACTCACAAAATTTAATTTGAATTAAAGTTGCCAATCGAATACAATCTAAAACAATACAAAAGATAATAAACAAAAGGTATTTACGCCTTTGGTGTTGAATCATAATCGGCTTTGAAAAGTCACATCAAACAGTAATGTCGATACTAATTTACTTGAAATCTTTTTGTAACATGATACCACCTCAACATTATGATTGCACGTGCGAAACACCAGTCTCAATATCTAAATTAAATTCATATAGAAATATAGAATCTATTTTCTCACTTCGGGAACTTTTTATCTTGGAGTTTTCAGCTACCACAATTCATCAAGGGCAAGAGCAATAGAAAAATATGTCAGCGGTGCCATGGTACAGCTGTAGTTAAAAATAATATCCAGGACGGCATATCATTAGGATTAACAGATTCATCGATTTGCTCAACTGATTAATTTTGATGCCAATTCTGCATTAATGTAAATCAAAACTTGCGCTATAAAATTTCTCCGTTTGCAAATTTTCATTATACAGTAAAATCCCGATAACTTGTACCCCCAAGGGACCGAGAAAATAGTTCGACTTATCGAATGTTCGAGTTATCGGGGGTATGTTATGAGAAAGTATTGGTGAAGGGGAATTCGAAATTGGTTCGAGTTATCGGGGGTTCGAGTTATCGGGATTCCTGTAACTGGAGCTAATTAGACTGTTAGATGCAATTTTTTTTTAATGTCCACTTTGGTTTTTTGTTTGCTTTTTTTTAGTTTGATTGCCAATTCAATTTTTCTTTCATAGTTACAATATATTTTATTATTTCAAATTTTAGTATTATTGTCAACTTTGGTTTTTTAATTTATATCCACTTTGCTTTTTCCTATTAATATCCAGCATCCACACTCAGGTATTCAGTTGTCAACTAGCTTTTGAAAAGTGAACATCAACTCAACCTCAACTATCAGCTTTCAATTCAAGATGGCTACTATGTTTGCTTTAGCTAAGTTGATAACATAAAGTCAAGTCTCATTCAATTCAAATTCGATCATTCAAACCTTTTTTACTTGGAATCATTCATTTACCCACAGTGATTTATTCCTGGCATGCTGGTAAATAGACTTCATATTTATTTTTATATTTCCTTTTCAAGTTAGATTTAAATATTATCATCAAATGTTTATTTGATTTGTTTTTGTTCAAGTTAGTTTTTTCTGTGTTTGTATTTTATTTAGTTTTGAATCTATATTCCAAAACACATGCACATTTTCATCTGTGGTGAACCCCATGCAACATTCAAAACAGCGTACATCAACTGATATTGATGAGTAGACGTACTGCTCGTATCGATTACGGAAAATTGCACTCAAATGGTGAACGACGACAACTTCAACCTTCGATTGTTGCCACGCCCACTTCAATTCAGAGTGACAGCGAATCAGATCAAGAAGTTGACCGATTCACTCTTGAAAAAACCTTCTTATTGTATCAAAGTCTCTACGAGGATCATCCCAACACATTAACCGAGTCGACTGACATAACCAATCTGTCAACACTAGTCCAAAGCCTTTTGCTCCAAGAAACAGCAATGGATAATGGACGTACAAAGCAGCTCAGCATCTTTCAAAATGTCATTTCCAGTGACCTTGAAGACCTTGGTTCAGAAAATGAAATCGAGGAAATGTCAATGGATGAAATCAACACCCTTGCAGACAAAGTCAATGCTTTGCGAACCCGATTCAAAACTATACATTCTGAGCTTCAGTTGCTGATAAATGAAATGTATGAAGAGACATTTTCAAAATTTTTTGATAAAACCATTATATTAGCCGAGAATATTGTAAAACGCTTGAATTCTTGTCGTAAAGATTTGCGCCATCAAAATGAGTTGAAACAAAACACGCAACACGAGAAATCAATTACCACACAACGCTTTTTGATTAAGGAAGTGGATAGTACCATGAAACTGCTTCATGCGATCTTTACTCAACAACCTAAAGAATTCAACTATGACGAACTGGTGTTAGCTGAACGAAATCTACCAACAAACCAACAAACAATGAACAACTTATCAAAACAAGTGGAGAAGATCTTCTCAAGTGAACATTTTGATAGTGAACAAATCAATGAAGTTACAATTACCTATCATGAACTTAAAGAACTCAGAGCCAGTTATGTCGAAAAACTTCAATCCGAGATCAAGAACCAAGAGATAGCCAAAGAACAGAAGTTCTAATCATCCAAACTCAAGATCAAGCTAACGAAATTCAAGGGCTACGACTCAGCAGTCGACGTTTACACATTCAGAAGTGACTTTGAGAAGTTGCATGCACGATCAACACCTTCTGCGCTTCTACCTGACTTACTAAAGAATAACTACCTTGATGGCTCAGCTCTCACCCTTGTTAAAGGAGTTGACGAAATTGACGAGATCTGGCGCAGACTAAAAGCATCATATGGTGATCCTAAGCTCCTCCTGACCAAGAAATTGTCACAGCTTAGTCAAACCAATCCACTATGGCGTGTGCGTGGAGATCCTGAAAAGCAAATTGAAACTCTCAGTAAGATGCTCAATTTTATGAGAGATGTGATGAAGTTGGCCCGTCAACACAACATTGAGAATCATCTGTTCTATGGCAAGACACTTGAAGAGATCTATCAGCTGATGGATGATGTTCGCCAATCAAAATGGTTTGCCCTACTTGAAGGGAAAACTATGGAGGAACCAGATGTTTGGAAAGAGTTCATTTTGAAAAAGAACTTTCTATTCAACAGCTCAAACTACTTCATTGTTCTCCATCAACGTCAATTGATTCTGGTAAACCAGCACCTCACAAGAAAACATTGTCTCACTTCAACAACAATGGCCAATCACTCAAGACAAATGTTTCGTTTGTGGAGAAAGGGGACATATTCAAACAAATGGTCTAAATGGCTCGAAGTTGATCCAGTATCTTTCATGTCCGCAATTTGTTCAAATGAAGCCATCTCAACGATTCAGTGCACTGCGTCAAAAGGGTTTGTGCACACAGTGCCTATTTCCAGGTGCTCTACAATCACAAGGGAAGCATCAAGATGGGCGTTGTCAGCGTGACTTTGCTTGCCCTCACCCAGCTCACGATGATTATACTGTCAAGAAACACGTTCTCATTTGTCGAGATCATGCATCGACACCTGAATCTCATCAAATTCTTCAAAACTTCAAAGACAGATGTATTCTACGACAACCAAAACTAAAGCAATTCTCCAAAGACATAAGATTATCATTTCATACTGATGTACAATCTTACGTTTCATCCAAAAGTAAGGCGATTAAAGAACCCACATTGATAACAATCCCATTTACATCCTCCAGACCATCAATATAGACAACCAACACTACACAATCTTCTTCGATCTTGGCTGCAGTGATATGGTAATCTCAGAAAAAGCAGTGAAACGATTGGGGTAAAAGAGCTTTGCTTGAGTTCAGTGGCGATATTGCTGTCGGTGGTGTAGGCAAAGTTCAAACAATCAGCTCTGGTGTTTACACAATTCGTATTCCACTCCATGATGGTCGTGATGCACAGCTTTCTGGTGTATGTCTACCACAAATCACTTCAACGTTCCCTACCTACAAGATGAAGCAGGTTGAAGAGGACATCATCAAAGCCTATCAACTGAAAGGACAGAACCCCACAGATCTACCCTCGCTTCCAATATCTGTGGGTGGCGTTGACATCATGATCGGGATTAAGTATATGAGATACCACCCGAAAGAGGTATTTCAGCTCAAGACTGGATTAACAATATTCCGCTCGTTATTCAAAAATGCTGATGGTAGCCGCGGTGTTGTAGGTGGTCCACACCAAGCCTTCAACATCATCAATCAACATCATAATGCAATCCAACAGATGCAAACCTTCTTGTCAACCCATCGTCAATTATCCATATCACAGTCATTTGTTTCACCTGATGCTAATCTACTACATATGAAGATCGACAAAGATTATCAAAAGAACCTGATGATGGACATCCCAAACCAATCAACAGCACTTGTGACAAGAAATCAAAAAATCTTCAAGGATGTCGAAAATGCCGGCAGTCAAATAACATATCGTTGTGTTCATTGTCGTGATTGTAAAGAATGCAAAATCAGCGAGTCCATAGAATCAATCAGTCTAAAAGAAGAAGTTGAGCAGCATCTTATCAACAAATCCGTCACAGTCGACATCAACAAGAGAATCTCATATGCCAATCTTCCACTTCTTCACAATCCCGAGGTCCAGCTGGTCAACAACAAACATAAAGCGCTAAAAGTATACTTTTAACAACTTAAGAAGCTTGATAAGGAACCATCTGATAAAGCCGATGTAATCGCATCAGAAAGAAAGCTTCAATCAATGGGTTACGTCGATTTCGTTGAAAACCTCACTCCTCAACAAAAGCAAATGCTCTCAGAAACTAAAATCGTCAATTTCATCTCATGGAGAGCGGTGTGGAAACTAAACTCACTTTCTACACCTTGCAGGATAGTGTTCAATGCATCACAACCCACTGATTCTGGATACAGCCTGGCAAAGGGAACAAATAATATGAATTGCTTGATCGAAATCCTAATTCGTTGGACATCACATAAGACAGCATTCCATACTGACATCAGGAAGATGTACAATTCGGTTCGTCTTCAAGAACATCACTGGTGCTTACAACGTTACATCTGGGAGAATGATTTAGACAAGAACAACATTCCCAAGGAAAAAGTTATCAAGACGTTGATCTATGGCGTTAAGTCATCAGGGAATCAATCAGAGCGAGCGCTGAGGGAAACTGGACGACTGTCCTCAGATGATTACCCTGAAGTATCAAACATAATTATGAAGGACATTTATGTCGATGATTGCCTTTCAGGAGAACAGTCAAATAATCTAGCAACCCAACGTGCAGATGAACTCGAAATTGTTGTGAACCGTGGTGGTTTTTCACTCAAAGGAGTCACTTTCTCACATCAAAAACCAAAACCAGATCTCACTGCTGATGGAGAAAGCATAAGTATCGCAGGAATGAAATGGTACCCTGAAGAGGATCTTGTATAATTGGATGTAAGCGAGCTTAACTTTGCAAAGAAAGTCAGAGGAAAGAAACCTGTTGAAATCAAAGAAGTACCAATCAACCTGACAAGAAGACAGTGTGTGTCAAAAGTGGCTGAGCTTTATGACATAACTGGGAAGATAACACCTTTAACAGCTGCAATGAAACTGGATCTCCATCACCTTGTCGACAAAGGTATTGGATGGGACGAACAACTTCCAGATAATCTCCGCCCAATCTGGGAATCTCGCTTTCGAATGATGCAGGAAATTCCAACCATCAAGCACAAGCGTGCAATCGTGCCTGATGATGCAATCAACCTTGAGATCACCACAATCGATACCGGAGATGCCTCAAAGAACATTGCATGTGTTGCCATTTACGCACGTTTCCAAAGAAGATCTGGGAAGTTCTCGTGTCAATTGGTATTTGCCCGATCCAGACTCATCCCTGATGGAACTACTCAACCTCGAGGTGAACTATTGGCAGCAACACTCAATGCACACACTGGAGAAGTCGTCAGAAGAGCATTCGGAACACGTCTCAAAACCAGCCTCAAGTTGACTGATAGTCAAATCGCACTGTTCTGGATCAACGGAAATCAAAAGCAGTTAAAACCATGGGTCCGAAGTCGAGTATCTGAAATTCATCGCTTTACGGAAGTTTGCTCTTGGAAGTTTGTCGCTTCAGAAGATATGATCTCAGACCTAGGTACAAGACGTGGAGCAACCATTACGGATGTATCTGGTGATTCATCTTGGTTTAACGGTTTCAAATGGATGTGTGATGCTGAGAACACCTTTCCAATGAAGTCAGTTGATGAAGTCAAGCTAAGTGACGAGGAGGTCAGAGCTGCAAAGAAAGAGAAAATCATATCAATCGTTGAACCAGTCAATCTATTTCTTGCAGAATCCTCGTCAATGTACTTGTCATCAACCAAGCAACACTTTGAATTCACGCAGTACCTAGTCAACCCAATCAAATATGGATGGTCAAGAGCACTCCAAATTATCAGTACATTATATCAATTCATGTCCAAATTTAAATGTCTAAAGTCAGTGTCAACCAAATTTGAAGAATCCAACGATAAAGCATTGCAATACTTCTTTACAAAAGCTACCGAGGAAGTTCAAGCATTTTCAGCAAAGAAGAAATACGAGAAGATCTCCACGATGAAGAATGGAATTTTGTACTACACTGGCAGAATTCTACCCACAAACAATTTAACGTCATCAGGAAAATTCACCAACTCAATGCTTGATCTCAAAGCATCATCATTCTTTGTACCGCTGGTTGACAGAAACTCACCTATCGCCCTCAGTATCATCGATCATGTTCATTGGAACCATCCAGTAGCCAAACATGCTGGTGTGGAAACTGTTTATCGGTATGTCCTTCAAACTGTATACATTACTGACGGTCGTGAGTTAATCAAGCTCATCAGAAAACGCTGCGAAAGATGTCGTTATCTTGCAAAACAGACCATTGATGTAGAAATGGGCCCAATCTCTGATCATAATTTGAACTAGATTTATGTGGCCTATTCAACGCCTTCTCAAATTTTCACAAAAGAACAATAGTTAAGATATGGATGGTGATATTTTGTTGCACCACCACATCGGCAACAAAAATCAAGATGATGGATGATTACAGTACACCCGCATTCATATTAGCATTCACACGATTTGCTAGTGAAGTCGGCTATCCAAAATTTCTTCTTCCAGACGAGGGTAGTCAACTCGTAAAAGGATGTAGTACTCTCAAGCTATCTTTCAAAGACATCCAAAATCAACTATTTCAAGACGTACTGGTCGATTTTCAAACATGCCCTGTATCTGGACACCACATGCATGGGCGGGAAAGTCGAAAGAAAGATTCAGGAAATCAAAAAGTCACTCAACATCAACTTTGATAAATATCGCTTTTCGCCACTCCAATGGGAAACCGTTGCTTCTCAAATATCTAACACTATCAATGATATGCCATTGGCTTTCAATGGACACACTAATTTTGAAGTGGCTGATGTCCTAACACCAAATCGCTTATTGTTGGGTAGAAACAATGATAGAAGCCCAACTTTTCTAGTTCAAATCAGTACCAAACCAGACAAATTTATAAAGCAAAACGAAGATCTCTTTAACGCTTGGTTTGAAGTCTGGTTGACAGTTCATGTCCCAAAATTGATGCATCGTCCAAAATGGTTTGATAATACGTACAATCTGAATGTCGGTGATATCGTTCTTTTCACCAAACAAGAAAATGCTTTGTGCAACACATACCAGTATGGCAAAATAAAAAATATCGAAACAAGCAAAGATGGTCGCATCCGAAGAGTCTTGGTCGAATATCGTAACCATAATGAGAACGTAAATCGAACGACATATCGTGCAACACGTGGTCTGGTCATGGTTCATCTTGTAGATGAATTAAGTGTATTCGAAGAAATGCTTTATATGAACAATTAAAATTTTGCATATGCTGGTGGGGCAGTGTAACTGGAGCTAATTAGACTGTTAGATGCAAAAATTTTTTTAATGTCCACTTTGGTTTTTTGTTTGCTTTTTTTTAGTTTGATTGCCAATTCAATTTTTCTTTCATAGTTACAATATATTTAGTTTATTATTTCAAATTTTAGTATTATTGTCAACTTTGGTTTTTTAATTTATATCCACTTTGCTTTTTCCTATTAATATCCAGCATCCACACTCAGGTATTCAGTTGTCAACTAGCTTTTGAAGAGTGAACATCAACTCAACCTCAACTATCAGCTTTCAATTCAAGATGGCTACTATGTTTGCTTTAGCTAAGTTGATAACATAAAGTCAAGTCTCATTCAATTCAAATTCGATCATTCAAACCTTTTTTACTTGGAATCATTCATTTACCCACAGTGATTTATTCCTGGCATGCTGGTAAATAGACTTCATATTTATTTTTATATTTCCTTTTCAAGTTAGATTTAAATATTATCATCAGATGTTTATTTGATTTGTTTTTGTTCAAGTTAGTTTTTACTGTCTTTGTATTTTATTTAGTTTTGAATCTATATTCCAAAACACATGCACATTTTCATCTGTGGTGGACCCCATGCAACAATTCCTCTGTATATATATAACGTCTTTGAGTCAGCCATCAATTATTTTGAATCAGGGATAAGTTACTGAATTCCAACACGATACAAAGCCACTATGCAACAACTTCAACGTTTATTATTCAATTGCAATTATTGCATGAAATCAAGATGACCGACCTGAAAGTTCCACTATCATCAGATGTGGTTTGCAATTTTTCATTATAGTTGAACAATTTGGTCCAAAGTTGGCCTTATGCACAAGTTGAACTTCAATTTCGAAAACAGCAGTATAGTTATTCCTTTAATAAATCTTCATTAGAATTGAAAAAATTTCAAAATTTGTCACAAATTTGGCCTACTTGGCCTTTTTTAAAAACTCACACTATTCCCAGTGAACTTTCGAAAATATCCCTTACAATATTTGAAAAATATTCTCTAACTCGAGAAAAATAAAACAAAACAAAATTTCCGAGTAGGTAGCTCGAGAAAAATTAAAATTTAAGAATCTCCAAGTTAGTAAGTCCTGTTATGACGTCATAATGCGTAACTCGGTTTTGTAACTCGGGAATTCCGAACCTCATTTTTAGCTAAAGCTACATGCTAGTATTTATATTTTAATAGAAAATGATCCATCTTTACAATGAAGGATAACACTTTTTTTGAAACTCCTTATTTTGAATAAAAACATCTTGTTATGAATATTAAGCGACCACGTGTATGTGAATGATTCGAAATATTTAATGAAAAAAACGCATAGATAGGTTTTGGTACCTCCGATCCTGAATGAAGGCTGTGCTCAAAAGAATCTTATTTAAACAAAGAGCTCACTAATACACTTAACTTTCTCCATTCACCTCGTGACGTCATTGCAAAATGCGAATGGCAGCGACCGTTGTAGCATTTCAGGAAAGAAATTAGTTCTTTTTACGCATTTTTCATACATTTTGGGAAGTTTTAATAGTATTACATGGTTTATTATGTGACTTGGTAAAGGTTTATGCATAAAAAACATTTTTGACCTCCGTTCTCCTTTAAAGATTAATTTCATTCACGCTGATCCTTTCTTAAATGTCAACGTATTGGCGGCAATGCAATCACGGGCGCCCTCATAGCGAAAGCTACTTGCTAGTTGATAAAAGTTTCGTAACTTTGGGAAAATATACAGTCGCATTTTTGCGAATCTTGTTGACTTTTATAGTTGATAGATATGCAGAAAACTTCAACAATAATATTAAACGATTCTATCCAAAATGCTTCCTTTTCGAATACTGAAGGTGTAAATGCTTTGAGTTACTGTTTGGAAACAATTATTATTATTTTCTTTTTCTATACTGAATATTTGCAAGCAGTTTCCTGCGTCTGTGTTTCTACATTGTCTTTTACGATAAGGTACGTCAGGAACGTCACAAGGTCAGTTTGGTTTTTCTTTATATTTCTTTTCTTGATGTACAAGCCCCCACAAAATATTTGGGAAAACCCCCTCACCCCTGATCTCAATGTTGTATGAAGTGCTGCTTGGCCCGCAGCTGCTTTTCTTCACCCACAGAACATTCTGTTATCTTTCAACACGAGCAACATTGAATTTGGGGGCATGTTACCCCTGGGCATGTCTCATCAACTTTGCCCTATTACAAGTAATTTTTAAAGTTTTCCCGAGAGTACAATTCGTGGAGGGTTGTAGTCTCTATATAGTAAAATGTTATGTTTATGTATGGTTTTGTTTTGTTAATGTTGTTAAATTTAGCTTGGATTCAGTTTGTTAATTTCTCAGTCCATGAAATTAATTCCTAAACAATCTTTGTATTTCAAGCTTTTTATATTTTTTTAAGCGAATAACTGCTTAATAGTAAAGGGTGACACAATGTCTTGGAGTAGAGCAGTTTGGTTTGAACCGACACAAGATGGAGATACAGAAGGGTATCAAATGACATCTGTTTGGGTCGTGAATAAGGTCGTTTATTGGCCCAACCACATGAATGTCAAGCGTTCCTTTAAAAACCAGGAAGAGGCAACTTTATATTTGCCTTTTTTTCATTGGAAAGAATTGTAGCTACACAAACGTAATTATTTCTTATAAGCTATTTCTAATAAGAATGTCTTATAAGATCTAATGGAAACGTTCAAAGCTTATTTAACAAAGACCAGTTTAGAGAAAACCGCGTAACAACTATTGAAGATGATGTTGATGATGATGACTATAGTAGTGATGTCATGAGCACTGATAAAGAAAACCATTTATTTTCCCCAAGTAATTCCTTGAAATATTCTGTTTTAGATGCTAAGGAAACATCATTGTGAGTCATTTCATTTCAATATTACATCTAAGTTGGCTCCAATGAGCAAAGAATTTCCGATCTAGTTGTAGCTCACAGGAGGCCAAAGACCAATTCCAAATTTGTTACAACACAGTTGATCCTTTTTCAACTTTAACAATGAAAGATAAATATTTTTTTGTTGGTATTGTTTTTTCTCCTATATATGATACATTTTCGTGTTTGTAAGTATTGAGAGTTTTAGTGTCTCTTAATGTAGGTCGAAAAATTCTATCAAGACATTATTGCAAAACAGAAAGTCAACAGATGATCTGAGTGGTGGGGGACTAGTACTAACCGTATGTTGTTATTTGGTTTAAGTAAATAAATAAAGTAGGTAAGTTCATGAATAAAGCAGTTAAATATAAAACATAAATAGTTTAATAGTTCACATCTTTAGACGCTATTTTCTTGTAGAGTTATGAAATAAAATATGTAAAAACCATGCAAACTCACGGTTATCAACTTTAAATGATCAATGTTATAGATACTCCAAATGCAGAAGAGTTTTTCAGACAATCACCCATAACACCGTGTTCAATTCCTCACTCTAAATGACACCAAGAAAAAACGGTTGCTGCTAATGATCAATTTCCTTAAATTTCAAAATACACCAATTTGACATATGAAGGTTCTTATAGGATCTTGAAAACCTAGGAAACTGTTTAACTGCAACTAATATCCCGCGTAAAAGTTTTTTACGGGTTTTAACTGTGAAATAAATCCGGCGTTCCCATGTGTGTATACCCCGTGATGAAAATCTTAATTATTAGTATCCCGGGTAAAAACGTACCGAACTTAACTTCGAAAACATTAGGTCAAATTCCCCATTCCCGTGTACGTACCCCGTGACGAAAAAATAAATCATAGAATCGCAACTTAAAAGTGTACCTATGTTGTAGAGCTCGAAAAACTGATCAAAAAAGTGTATGGGATCGTTTCGCTACGATCAACAGTTGCAGAGATATCGTCGATCAAAGATTTTAAGGACGTTATATCCGCAGTACCAAATAAAATTTTGACCCAAATGTTGTGTCACCCCATCACCCGTGTCGCGGACCCTAAAAAACGTCAGTTTTCCCTATTGGTTCTCGAGATATTTCCCCAAAATCGTCGCGTTCGATTGGGGATGCAATGCAATGATTCCCCGTGATCATAAAAAAAACTGACGTCAAATGCCACGTGCTTTTGGAATGATCGTGATTTTACGCGCACATAAGTAGGCGATGACCGTAAATTAAAAGTAAAAATATCACTCTCTAAAATAAAAGTGGTATGTACAATCGCGGATTATTATAATAAGAAGGCTAAAACTGAAGAAAATATAAAGTAGTCAAGAATGTTTTTCATTATAAGGAAATATTTGCTCTGCTAGGGAATTCTGCAAAACCTTGTTTCATTTAAGTTATGTTTAAACAGGGGAGTCACCAGGGGAGTCACTATTTCCTACGTTATTTGGAGTAAATTTTCTCTGGTTTATAATGACTGGAGAGTCACTATTTCCATGGAGTTTAAATAAACGGCTACGCCGACTTGATAGAAATGACTGATTGACTGATTTTATTGACTTAAAGCTCTTACTGCATAGAAAGAGCCAATGAATAATCTAATTCTTTATGAGAAGTAACAATTTTTATGTATGGAAAGAAAAGCGATCAATTATTTGCTATGATAAGTGTGACCAGGAATAATAGTCTGTACAAACCTGCTCTGATTTTATATCAAGTAATACATTTAGGCTGATGAATATTGTGCTGCAACCGAAGTCCGATTTGGTGGATACAAAAGAGGAGCGTCATGGAGAAAAAAGTATAAAAAGTCTTTAATGCGTTCCTGAGCATGTTTGTGCTGGTGCACGAAATCTAATGAGTTTTCATGGCGAGACTAATTCGGACGGATCTTCCGAAGCCAAAAGAACATCCATCACACCAATCCTTTCTGAGAATAAAAGTGAGCAAAAAAGTGACTTGGGAAAGTGACTAAATTTTTTACCGATCAAAATTTTTTACCGACTTTTTTTTTGCTGATCAAATATTTTCACAAAATTTTTTTTATCGACTGGCATTTTTAACCAATTTTTCGAATTTTACTTTTTTACCTTGAATTTTTAGTTTCTTAACTTCTCACGGAATTCCAGACGGCTCTTAATAAAATTTTATTTCTTATAATCCCAATTTTTACAACTTTCGGACAGTTTTGTTGTTTCATAAAATAAACATAACGCGAAGAAAAATGGCGGATGGACGTGTTGTATGTTTAGAAATCTTATTTCTGCTGTTATTTTGTGTCATAGCTGGAAATTTTGATTAATTATTAATTATCTGAGTAATTCTTGAGAACGTATTTTTTCTCACTTTTCACTTTACTTACAGGCAGTGAAAAGTGGAAATAACTGCATTCTCCAGACTTACCGTAAGTAAAGTGAAAAGTGAGAATAACTGCATTCTCTAGACTTACCGTAAGTAAGTAAAGTGAAAAGTGAGAATAAGTGTGTTCTCTAGAGTTACGAAGAGTAAGTAAAGTGAAAAGTGAGAAAAAATACGTTCTCAAGAATTGAAAACTCAAACGGCAAAATATGGCACTAATGGGCTTCCATATCTTCTTCCTTTAAATTACTTCGGAGGTAGAATTCAGCAGAAACATTTCTATGCAGTTGATCAGAAACAAGTTTTCGTTTCAAATCAGCATTAGATAAGGACGAATATTCCCGCAATTTTTTATCTGAAAAAGACTGCCATAGTTTCGTTCGCACAAATTCCTAACTGTTCCGAACAGTTCCATGGCTGAAAAGTGCCAACGTGGTCCAAAAAACATATTTTCACGAGCGAAAGGGTTGCACTTTTTGCGGGGTCTTTCAAAGTAGGTGGATAAAAACAAATAAATTATTTTGACTTTATATTTAGGAGTTCAGAGCTTAACGTTTCAGAGCTTAACGTTTTTGAAAATAACAAGAACATAGAAGAACAACCTAGAAGATCAGCAAACCATGCACAGCTTTACTTGACATAGTTGTCATTACACCCGGTTTATTGCCGGCTGACTGGTCTGATGAATGTGTCACATGGGTAAAAATTTCATTATCACCTAGGAGGGAGCTAGACTACAGCTTCCATTTTAGTAGAGAAATCCCAACTTTGAAATGAAAGCTTCCAAATTTTAATTAATGTTTGATTACAAGATTTTTTTGTCAATGATCTTCTTCATAGCCTGTTCCCTAAATGTCATTACCGCCATTTTGTTTTGACCTACTTGACTGACTTGTTTCAGTTTTGACGATCACCGGATAATATCATTCCGTATTTCTGCCCTTGACATATAACGCTCGATATACTTTGGCAAACGGTAATAAATACATAAGGGGTTGTGTAATGGACATTTGACAATATAAACCGCAGGTTATTTTCAATTCAGAACCCCCTGATCTCATTTTAGTGCCAGTCAGTCGGAAGTAAGTCGAGAGCCCCGAGAAAATAATATTTTATTTGAACGCTTGTATCGATAATAACACCGCGTAGAAGACCGAACTGAAAAATGAAATCTACGATAGTGATCGTTTAAAAAGCGTATTTCAGCAAAAATGTCGACCGGACTGACTTACCCTGTTGGCTTACCCTGATGGCTTTCGAACTGTATGCAATAACATACCCTGACATACCCTGGATCCGCCCCTGAAGTGTTTTTATTCATAACGGGTTCATTAACCCTGTACATAAGTATCATACTACTAAATATGTATAATTCAGAAAACTAAAAATTGAAGCCTGAAAACTACACATTAAAAATTTAATGTCGTTCACAGACTTATTTTTAAGGACTTTGTACCGTATAAAAATACGGTAAATGTAGCTTCACAGCACAGTGACAATAAGATATCGTCTAAAGACTTATTACACTTAATTTGATACACACTCAATTTTTCCATTTTTGAAGCACATTGTACATTCTGTTTCGATTAGGTATTTTGACAGAAAGTAAAATTTTGGTAAAGGCAGAGAAACCATATATAAACTAAGCAGAGCGAACCAAAAGTTGAAAGGAATGCAACTGCGCATGTTTAAATATTTGGGGACAAATAGTTAATTTCGCACGAAGTTGAAGTTTATGTCAGAATTATTGTATTTCACTGTGGTTTGAGATTTCAGTTTACGAAGTGAAGAGAAACTGTACGTGCACGCCTGTTAACTACTTTCAATTAATGTTCCTTTTAAATAAATAATAAAACAGCCCTAAAGGGCGGTAACCGATATAACAATTATAATTGCGATTAAATGAAACTTATTAATTAATTAAATGAGCAAGTTGATCACCAATCATTGTCACTTTTTCGCAATGGGATTACTTAAGTTACGTAATTAATCGTGTACTTAAAAGTATTCCCAAGTCGAATATGTATGATGTTCAAAGTTATAAGTAGTTTGATTTTATTGTTATGAATTTAGTTGTACATAGGAGACTGAAGATGTAAATAATTTTTACGAAAAGCTTCTCTCAAAATTTTAATCTTTTGATTTTTTACCGTCTATGCTTATGATTTTACTTTAAAAAATGGCGTTTTATTCTTTTATCAATCGTTTTCCAAGACGGATCGCCGATATATACAAACAACTAAAGTCTACAAGAATCAAGCTACAAAAAACATCAGCTAGTATTGGTTTTATACAACATGCACTTCACCATCGTGTAACACCAAAGTTTGCTTCCATACAGGGACAATTTTTAAAACATGAACATAAGATATCAGCTGAAAGATCGTTATTAATTGACCATTTAAGAGATCATAAAAACACAATACGTAATTTGTGTGATGAGTACTCAAAGTTAACCAATAATTTGAACAACAGCATTGGTAAAGTCTTTGTCAAGATTATTTTTCAAAAATTGAACAACTTGCTGCGTAAATCTAATACCGACCGACTAATTACGAAGAACAAGAAAATAAACACATTGAAGAAGAAATCAAAATTTACCCCAAAGGAAAACTTACCCACTGCTAGAGTTCCAATTGTTAATTTATCTGATTTTGATGTTAACTTAGAAGGTTTGAGATATGGTTTAAAACATTGTTTTGTGGATAAAAAAATAAGTTTGTTAAAAGAGACGTTTCAACAGAGTTAGAAAACCTTGCGTCTTCAGTAAATAAACACGTTCCACCCGTAGAGTTAGAACAGTTTCACGAATATTTGAGAAAAATGACAAACAAATTCGCTCAGAATGTATATCATACCAAGGACAACACGTTTAGTGCCCTCAAACATTTGCGTAACAACAAGGACATTGTTATTTTGTCAGGTGATAAGGACTCCTCCGTGGTAGTTTTAAACAAGAAAGATTATATTCAAAAAGTAAATGATATGATTACAGACGGAATTCAAGCTGGAAAATATGAAAAAACCACCGACACCACGCATGACGACCTTGCCAAATTTCAAAGGTTTCTTTATCGTAATTTTAAAGATCACCCTCGATATAAAGACATGAGACCAACAGCTAACCAGCCAGCTAGATTTTTCGCGACTGCTAAGACACACAAGTTTGAAAACCACTCAGAAATTAATTTGAATGATTTAAAACTACGACCAATAATCGATCAGACGAACACTTATACACACAGAGCTTCGAAGGTGATTTCAGAATTCCTCCAGCCATTAGCACATAACGATTACATCATCAAAGACACGTTAAAGTTTTCAGATATAATTAAGAACGACATATTACAGCCTGACGAAGAGTATGTATCATACGACGTTGACAGTTTGTTTACAAGTATACCAGTTCCTGAGACGATTGAGTACGTCCTAGAGCAGATATACGATAAAAAGTTGCTTAAACCTATGTGCAAAAAGTTGACTTTCAAGCGTTTATTGGAAAGGTTAACCAAAGGGTGTGTTTTTAGTGTTAACGGAGAACTGGTAAGACAAATTGATGGCTGTCCAATGGGCGGTGCAATCTCTGTGATTATGTCTGGTATTCACATGGCTAGAATGGAGAAAGAAGTAGTAGTGCCAGCGAATCCTCAACTTTACAAACGTTATGTCGATGACATCATAGCTAAGCGCAAGAAGAATGAAGAAATTGATTCTTTATTCGAGAAAATGAATTCGCACCATCCTAACATCAAGTTAACCACTGAAGTAAATCCAACAAAATTCTTAGATACAGCATTAAAAGTTAACCATGACGGATCAGTGAGCACGGTAGTATATCGAAAACCTGGTAAGCTACCTACGTTCTGGTGTTCCCAAGTACCTAAACGATACAAGCGGAATGCAATTAATGGCGAATTACACCGCGCTGAGAAAATTTCATCAGATTTTGATGCCGAAATTCATGCTATCACTAAACGGTTTCGAGAAGTTGCTTTTCCGTTAGGGTTCATAAATTCTGTTGTTCGAGATTACAAAAACAAATCGGATAATGACCCTTTGATTCCTGGTTGGCTGTTCGAGGATCGTTCTAAAATTGTTTTTAAACTACCTTACTGTCCTAGTAACGAATCTGATGTCAAAAAGTTTATCGAAAGACTTGAAATCTTTACGAAAGGGAAATGTCGTTTTGTTATTATTTGGTCAACACGCAATATTAGATCATTATTTCCACTCAAGGACAAAATTGCCCATAAATCATGTGTAATTTATGAAGGAACGTGCTCCTGCGGAAAAACCTATATTGGCGAAACTGAACGAAACTGTGCTATTCGATGGTCTGAACACGAAGACAAGAAGGGAAAGTCCGAACCTTCAAAACATTTACAGGAATTTAGTAGTCATAAGTTTACTTGGAAAATTTTGTCTTCTGCGCCTTCTCACTTCCGCAAAAGAAAAATTTTCGAGGCATTCTTTATTACTTTACGCAAACCGGAATTAAATGAGCAAGTTGATCACCAATCATTGTCACTTTTTCGCAATGGGATTACTTAAGTTACGTAATTAATCGTGTACTTAAAAGTATTCCCAAGTCGAATATGTATGATGTTCAAAGTTATAAGTAGTTTGATTTTATTGTTATGAATTTAGTTGTACATAGGAGACTGAAGATGTAAATAATTTTTACGAAAAGCTTCTCTCAAAATTTTAATCTTTTGATTTTTTACCGTCTATGCTTATGATTTTAATTGCGATTAAATTGTGCTCAATGTTACATTACAGGCAAGCCCTTTGAGATGACGCTTATAGTAAGAGGCTAGTATGAAGTGAGGAAGACTAAATAAATTGCAGAAGTATATCTAACATAAATTATGTAAAATTATATGGATCGAAGACTTTCACAATTGTATTGACTTCAACACTATTAAATCTATTACAATCAAATGAGTAAAAATAGGTCAAACTTGCTCAAAAACTGAAGACCTTGTCAAATCTGCAAAAGTGACTGTCAAATTTAACATCAGGACCTTCCAATTGTTCTTTGTGCAAACCTTCCAAATTTTGCCAGAAATGGGAAACATATTTAAGTAAACGTTACATGAAATTGTTCACAACTTGGATTAGTAGGAGCAGGAGAAACTTGAGCATTTCAAAGATCCATGACAATGTAAAAATTATATGTATTGGATATAATTTAAATTAACATAACATGCAATATGAAAATCTATTTCTACTAAACCTGCCAGTGGCGGAACAAGAAGTACCTTAAGGGGATTTACTTTTGCGTGGACTTATTTTTGCGAGCCACAGTTTGTGAGCGTTTTGCGTGGATTGATTTTTGCGAGTCAGATATTCTCCAGAAATTGTAAGGATTTATTTTTGCGAATGTGAACAAAGTGCAATGCGAAAATCACCATTTCCATGCCTACCACATTGCAAAACCAATGGGTGCTTGATAAGTAAAAGGAAATAGTTAATATACGAAAGGTACACAGAGCCAAAAAATGAGCAAATAAAATCATAAAATTTTGCTTGGATTTTTTTTTTTTGCGAATCGTTCATATCTTGACGTTTTGCGTGTATTTATTTTTGCGAATTTGGCCAAAAGTCGCAAAAGTCGCAAAAATTAATCCACGCAAAAAAAATCCCCTTAAGGTAAGTCGCAACTTGTGTAAGAGAGTGTTAACAATTCAAACATAAAAGAAAAACATTCAAACAATCCCATTGGTAATATAAACCAATTTGACAAATTATGTTAATGCGTTTCTCCATAAATTGCGCCTGCCCTCTAGATCCACCACTGACTGCATATTACCACTTGAATCTTTTCATGGAGTTTACAAATAAAGCAATTGTGCACGAAAAGACAAATGACACAATAAAACTTTTTAAGGATCCGTATTGTAATGTTCTTTTCAAACATGTTATATTGTGTCCTAGCACATATTACATGCCAAATTTTTAAATTATATATATGTATGTATATTGGTTTGATTCTAATTATCATCCAAAGATTTTTTTCCTGACATTGTATATATCCCAAACTTAATCTGTGCCTGGGTCAAGTGGTTTGCAGTAGAAAAAATCATGATTAATGAATAATGAATAATGTCATCTTTTTCAATGTGAATTTAACACTAATCAGTCCCACACAGTGGTAACTTGATCGAGCATTGTACAGTGACTAAAAATTTGATACAGACTGGAATTCACCAAATTACTCCCTTCTTTAATTTATTAAACTTAATGTTAATCTCAACCACTTTTCAATTCACTGTGACATTTCGGAGCCGGAAAAACAGTTTTATTAAACATAATCGTTCACCAATATCTTGCGCATGATGTATATACTTTCGGTCTGTATCAGTGTGTAGACAGATGGATCAGTTCAGTCACCAGTGAAGTATATTTGTGCTTTCAATGAAAATTTCACTTGTTTACTTTTTTTCAATATCTTCAACTTTCAGTGTAATATTTATCAAATGAAATGAGCATGTTTCATGGATTTATTGATAAGACGTATTCACCAGTAATGTTGATACTACATACATTTCTGTTGTGACATTGAAAGTTTTTCCACAGGGTACAGTTTTGTTTATTATCAATCCTTCATCTTCTTTTTCGAGAACTTTTCCCAGAGTCGACTAAACATAAATATTGCCTACAAGGAATGTTCTCATGATAATATTTCCATGGCAATAGTTGATAAAGACAGGAAAGAAGTCTTAAAATTCTTCTTCAAAGATTCTACAAAGTTACTTCTACAATTTCCTCAAAACATAAGCGAAAATGTTTTACGAGCTCTGTGTGCATATTTTACAGACTTGATAATAAAAATTTTAAAGATTGAATTGAGAAGTTATCAACAAAAAAGGTCTAAAATAACTTCTAAAAGTATTTCAGAAGTACAGAAAAGATAATTCTTTTATGAGTTATTATTGAAAGTTTTTATATTGCATTTAGCATAAAGTTTTGGGTCTGTCATTAATTATTCTGAATAAACAAACAATCCGAAATCCGAACGGACTTTCCGAAAACGGCAAAATTTAATGAAGAAAAACGCCGATTCCAATACTCATCTCGATCTAAGATCGGCTGAGTAATTATTTTCAGTTTTCCGTTTGAAGAAAGCCTGGATAGTTGCTTGTCAATTAGCAAACTGAAAGACCTCATCAAATTAACTGGAGACCTAATTTCGCCTCCTTTCGAATATACTCTGGTTTTACTAATTACATAAATTTATAAATTTACAAAATTTCTCAGCCACATGAACTCTATGTTTCTACATGAAATTTAAAACGTTTTAAAGCTGTTGTTGTAATGCAATGTCGCCATCTTAACTAAAAAACATCAGCGTTCTCATTTGCATTTACACAGATTTTGATGGCTTTCGAACTGTATGCAATAACAAACGACTTGTAAAACTTCAAATGTTTGCTTCAAAAGCCCATTATTCCCTTAAATAATACTCTGCGAAAACAAAACTGAAACAATCTTCAAGCAATCAATGATAGAAGGAATTTGAAAACGAGAAAAACATGCTGATTCAAGCTAATTTCAAGTCATCCGTGTATGAACAATGACAGAACGTAGAAAATGATACTGAACAAATGCAACTATCGATGAAAGAGTGGCCTAACTAAGCAGGACATCATTAGGCTGAAATGCATGCTTCCGTATGAGCAACGTGTTATCGAGTTTTGCCTTGTTTCAATCTTTTCTATTCTTTTCACTACTTTCACATTTTTATTGCTTAAATATTTAGATATTATTTTATTTCCCAAAACAATAAGCAAGAGCATTTAAATGTAATATCTTTAAAAGAGACCGTCCTTTTGGCTTCAAATACAGCACCGTGAAAAAGGCTCAAAAGATCGTAATAAAAATAAAAGGAGACCAAAAGGACGATGGTATTTTTGCTTTTTTATGTTGTTGTTCCCTTGACCGCAGAAGTTGTATACGTTACGCGCGACATGTGGGATGATACCATGAGCACGAACCGAATTAATCCCACATTGAAGCTGTTTCAAAATAGTAAATGGCAGTGCAGTTACACTGAATCTACTTTTCATTGTTTAAATAACGAAGTGTGTGGTTGTTATAGCAACAATCATTTGATGACTGGAAAGGAGAAAAGTAAAACTTTTTCTTCTTCTTTATGACTTCTGGTGTACTTCAATGTAATCGGCATGTATTGTCTTCTCCAGGCTGCACCTACGATTTCCAGGACCCAGCGCGGCTTCAATACGGACAATATAAATGGCATAAGAAGTTTGATAGGGATTATTGTAGCTAAGTATCAAATGGAAATATTACTGTTGCGTATTGGCATCAGGATTCCTGGAAAACTGTACAAGGAAAAGTTGAAATGGAACACTTCTGGCGGACATGTCGTCTAACAGTGGTAAAAGAATTTTTCCGATTACAGAAATTACATTTCTTTTAAGGATAGCTTCCTTGAAAATTATGTGATTAGTAAATGTAATTGCAAAAAAAATAAGCCAGCCTTCCCTCCTTAAACATGGAATTCCGACATCCAAGCATTTCGCACTTTTTAAGGTTATTTAAGCAATTTAAACAAATGCACCTTTTATAACACTATTTGATATATGATTTCCGTTTTTATAACCCAAAATTATGTAGGTATTCTAATTAGAAAGAAAAATTTTAACATTCTGTTTTACACTTTAACAACTGTGATTTAATTCATTAGCTACACCTGTGTGAACAGACATTCAAAATACATTTGCCAATATTTCGATCTTCAATATTACTTGAAACAGGTCTATATTTTTTACTAAACATACATTGCTACACATCTTAAAATTGAAGGTGCGAATTGCGAGGATAGGTTTATGCACACTACATATGTGGGTATTTATATACCTTGACGATTTGATTGACGAACCCCATAATTTAAAATTTTCATGTGATCAATTCTTTTGCTTTGGAGTAGGGCGTTTATTTGTGATGCCATCATGAGCACTTCTTCTGCCTAATATAAATGACGACGAAATGCAAGCCTAATTTCAGTATCTTATAGACCAACGTTTGTTTGGAAACAACCGATATGATTTCCTGGATCTTGATCCTAAATTATTTCCTGCTCTCAGATTTAGAAATTGAATTTCACTGTGTTTTCCCTGTGTTTTTATTCATTTTCAAAGCTTAAAATTAAGAAGTCATATGTTAAGAGGAAAGCGTTCGCTTCAGATTTTTTTTCAATTTTTTTTGGACAATAATCATTGGATTACTATCACACTTCATCTATATTTATTGCATAAATAATGTTGTTTTTTTTTAATTCAGTTGGTCGCGGTTTTTGGTATTCGTAGTATAGTGGTTATCACTCTCGTTATTCATGCGAGAGATCGGGGTTCAATTCACCTTGGCGGCGATGCACCATGGGCGGGTGAATCTACCATAGCGCCGGGTCCACCCATGCCATTTTTGCACTTTTCTTTAAAGAATTAAATTAAATTATTTGATCAAATAATAAGTTTGCAAAGACTAATCCATCCAAACTTCTTTTGACTTGGAATACTTATACTCCAATTTTTCAAAATAGAGATTCCAAATATTATGAACTAAAGTATTTTTTGAGATCACCTTTATGTAGCAATTAATTACTTTTAATTTTAATATTTGGTTATCGTTTTGAATCCAGAAATTATAAATAAGGTCTGCTTTGAAACAAACTTTTACATTTTATTCTGCAACATTCAGGTTTTAAAACAATCACTAAAATTCAGAGAATTCAGATACATTTGTGAATATTCTGATTCAAACTAAGACTATATCTTTCACTACCAGTCACCTTGGAAAAACGTTCTGCTAAATAATGATAAAGAGGAACTATAAAGAAGAAGCCTATTTCCCTATTATGATTGGAAGAAGAGGTTTTAGTGAAAGTATAAAATTAAAAAGAAAACTGCCAGTTGAATCGTGATCATAAGATTTTTTCTTCACTACAAAATGAACTTCTCTGTAATTGCATCAGCACGGTTGGTAAACCTAAGATACAGAACGCAGATGTAAATGATTTAGATTTATGGGTATTTTTCATTTTTGTGAGTCGGACGATTAGGGGTGATACACACCGCAATTAGCTGATTTTATTACGAGCTTTTGTCATTATTGATCATGAATTATGGTCGTTGTTAGCAGTTGTGCTGGTTGTCACAAATGTTCAAAAAGTTAATAGGTTCTATCAAAACCAGGTCATTTTAATTTACTGTACATTGGTGGGTGTTCACCCAAATGGTTGTCATTTGCAAATACACCCAAATGATTTATATCTTCATAATGTAGTTGTGAAAACCGTAGCCTAAATGATAAATGATTTGATAAATTTTCACTCACAAAAGCTTAGCCATAACACAATGTTTAAACAGAATTTTGGGAAAGGTCTATCAAAATTTTGTCACTAATAGAAAAATTGTTATTGAAAATAGGACCCAAATGGATAACAAAATGTCAAGAACAGAAATTGGAATTTTCAGTAATCCATTTTAGTTAATTAAATATTGTCTGCTTTTTTCCTTACCAACTTTCCTTTTCGTTGATGCTTGTAATGAAGTGGCCAGCAAAAACGCGATGCAAGACAATTGTTTGCTCAATATTTCCATTATCCATTCTTAATGCTGATTTCTACTAACTGCTGCGTTACACTGCAACAACGGACACTTTTGCTCTTAAACAAAATCTTGAGAAACTCTTGTGGATGAAAACGCATAGTCGAAAGCTGTGAAAAAACTTATCTGTAATAATCAATTCTTGGTTTAGTGTTATTGTTATTTTCTCTTTTCTGCGAGGTGCTTAGCATTTTCTAATTCATGTTTTAATGTTCTTTTGTGTGATAGCTTCTAACATAAAGTTAATATGGTGCATTTTTAGGGATCCAAGACAGATATTCAAGGAAAGCTAGTAAAGATCACGAAAAATTATGGTGACAAATTCTGTATCGTGATAAAATTAGCTGGAACGACGACCTGTATGTAGATTATTGCTAATTCACTACGGGAGGTTCAATTAATAAAAATGTTTATGTCAACTGATGTCAACGGTTGTCTATCAACTGAAGGCATTTATGATCTACCTGATAGTGATGTAATAAACTAAAATACTGACTTACCTGGTATATCGAAAAAGGAAGAATACTGTAGATAAATTACATATGGTGACTGAACCGGATCTAGAGAATAACCCTCAGTACGATTGCCTACAAAGGGTCAACAAGAATTGAAACTTACCAAGGAACAGTAATGTAAATAACTTTCAAATAGTTGTCTTACTTGTCTTTCTCTTCCCTCTGTTTTTTGCAACTGATGACTATAATAAAATTCCACTCTATTTCCAGTTGGCTTTAAAACAATAGTTTTAGGTCTTTGAAATATATTAGCATGATTCATGTTTGTATTGCTTTGCTTGAGTCGGCTATTCAAAAAAATATATAATTATCTTATTCAACCTCATTGCTAAATGAAATCAACGCAAATGCTAAATTGGGTAATTTTATCTTTTATTCCATTTCTTCGTATAATCGTTATGATTTGTATTGGAAAACAAATCACTTATCGAGGCACATGTAAACATTATTAAAAACACACATCTTGCATTGCCTCGCTTATTGAAAATCTTGACGTGAATTCTGTGATTTCAATCAGAAAGAACCGTCGCTACTTTAAACGCACAGACGTTCGCGTGCATAAACTTTCGCGTGGAGCAACTTTCGAAATATTTCACGTGAATGTACTTTCGCAAATCAACAATAAATTGCAAATTTCAAGGTCCCTTGTAATGGGGACAATTAAAGGGGGTTTACACGTAAAGATTTTTGAAAAACTTTTCTTTCAAGCAGGTGTTTTAATTGCTTTAAAATTTAATTGTACATCAAAAAGTCAAGTTTTAGCGTCTCAACTCATTAATTATTCATGACCACGTGGACCCCCTTTAAGAGAAGAAATGGTGTGGGTGGAATTGTTTCAATTTTTCTTCCCTTACGATTTGAAGAGGTACAGTCGATTTTTTTGCACAAACTTATTCTATGTTACCTTACATTCAAGGCAAAATTGATGACATCACAAAATATTTAAACGCCAATGTTTTACATACCAAAATCGTTTATTTTTTCGAGCTCTATCGAATGGTGTACTTTGTTTTATAAAATTCCGAAAAATAATTTCGATTTATATTGGGCCCAATGACGTCATAATTGGGTCTGTTGGGGGTCAAGACGAATGTAATAAAAATTGGCCCCTATAAAACTGAAAAAAAGTTTTTACCCGCGAAGGTTTGTACGTTTAAAGTAATCGAGCGGAAAGAAGACTTAGAGATCAGAATTCATAATTTGAAAACGCCAAATGGCACACTTAATAATGTGAAAAATCATTTGCCGGTTTACTCTGTAAAAGGACCATCAATGGAAACTATATAACCAATATAAATCAGGAAGTTCTTCTCTGGACATTGCAATGAAAATGAAAACACAAAAGTGTTAACAGCAAATTTACTGAAAGAAGATATAGCTATTACATTCTAATTAAAAAACATTTTTTAATTGTGATTACTAATAAATGATATTGCATCAAATGCTAGCCATATTGATTCATACAAGTTCATGAAAAGGAGAAATGTAGCATGAAACATTTTTGGTAAAACAGATTGATGGAAAGCGTTTAAATAAGTTGAAATTAACAAAATATTGCGAAGAAATATGTTCACAGATAAAGAACTTGCAAGTGAATTCAATATTAAAGTTGTTATGTCATTATGTTTATTCATATCAGTCCTTCTAGATGCTTGGATCCTAATTTTGATCATTTCAAAGAGCAATCTTCATACGAAACGCATGTATGTCATAGCTGCTTTGTGTGTAGTAGACATCATAAACAGTTTTACTGGCATACCAATGGTAATCGTTAACAATTTACAACTAAAATCAGATTTGTTGATTGGTAATCAAGTATTGACAACAGTTTCTTTCTCCTTAACCATGGTTCTTGTTGTAGAAAGGTACATAAATATATCCTTCCCACTGAAATATTGGCAATTGGTCACACCACAAAGATTTAAATTAAGCCTATTTCTTTCATTGTGCCCCGGTATAGTAATGCTGACTCTACATCTTTCACAAGATAGAAATATGGAAAATGAAGCATATATGGCATCAGTTGGTTCGGTATGGAGCATATTTGCTTTCTTTTATGCCATCTTAATAATTTATGCTGGAAGACGCATCAAAGACATTATTAAGAAACACACTAGAGCTCTTTCTTTGCGCCAATCAACATTTGGAATTGAAAAAGAAAAGTTGAATTTACAAGCAAAAGCCAAAAAAACTGTTATAGGAATGCTTCAGTTAAGTTACTTGACTATGTTCTTTGTGTGTGTGATTGGTTTCTGTGGGTTTCTACATGGTATCACTCGGAAAGATGAAATCATAATCATTATTGGAGGTGCAGCAGGACTTTATCTCTCAGTGAATCCCATTATGTTTATAACAACACAATACGAGTTGAGAAAAGAAATGCGAAGAAAGTTGTGTTGTAAGAAAAGCAGTGTTTTACCGGCGTAATCAGCATTTACGAAAGAAATATTATCTCTGCAGCATTAGAAAATTATAACAATAGTGAAGTTACTTTTAATTTGAACTAACCCTTTTACTTAGTAAATAGACACAAAGAGGCATTCGGACATTCTGTTTGTGTATCTGTTATATGTATCAATATCTAATGTTAATTGTATTAATTAGGAATGGCCTTCCTAAATTATGAATACGAAAAGTAAGGAAAGACAAAGAAAGAACTGAACTTATCACAATCAACACGTTAACTAAAAAACCTGGGATTTGTGTTAGTTGTGTTTATTGTCTTGACTTTGAAGGACCTTTCCAAATCATGAACGAAACATATAAGGAAAGACAAAGAAAGAAGTGAACTTTCCAAAATCAATATGTTAAGGGTTGTAGGAGTGAGAGCATGCAATCATCGAACCAACGGCGGACATAATGCGTGCACGATTCTCATTAAGCATGAAAAGGTAAAAAAAGGGTATGCATACACAATTAAAGGAAACAAAGACATCTTTGTCTCACAAAACACCAACAATGAAATCACGTTTCTGATGCCAAGATAACTCAAAATTTATTTGTATCATGTGTGGCCATCTAGGTCTCTGGAGAAAGGGCATCATTGTCTGAACGTCAAACAAATGGATAAGTGTTTATGTTTCTTTGATGCAATAACAGTGCAGCCACTAATATCGACCACCTCAGCACAAAAAGCATCTCCCATCAACGACCCTAAACTTTGGTCACGGCAAAACTATAGTCAAGCTCTCATAAGAAAATTCCCCACAACGACCACCTTCAATCAACGACTTTGTGGCCCCTTTCATTCTTCTCGAGCGCCTTATCTACCTCCTATAACGACCAATGGGGCAAATAAAAGAGATAATTATCATATGAAAATATTGTATTATAACATGAAAAGATTTCATTACCACTTACCAGCAATCTTGTTATTTCTCTCCTTGTATTTTTCGACAATTTATTTTAATAATTTTACTGCTTTCATATGCCCTGACACGTTATAAATGACTTGTATCTCTAACCCAAAACCAGCACCACGAATAACTCTTTTTTCTCGAACACTTGCAGAGATTTTCCACGTGAAACAACTGGCTTTAAAAGTAAAAAACAAGACATAACATCAATCATTTTTGCATAGCTGGAAAATGCAAAAAATGTCAATGTCGAAACAGTTAACTCTTGGGTTGAGAGATTACCTGAAAGTTTGATAAGATACAAGTTAAAGTATATTTTGAACACCGTATCATCGGTCTTTTTTAGTGTGCACTACCCGATAAATCTCAATTGGCTAAGAATAGCATAGCTATCATCTCCAGCAGCAGCTATAAGGGGTGCCAGCGTCAAGAGGAGGGTATTAGCATAACCTTTGACGATTGTCCATACTTTTAGAAAAAACTTCTGCTTTGCAACCGCCTCCAATCATCGACCAATTCGTAGAGTAGTAGATGTTGCACTGTATATATGCAATGGAAATTGTAAAGTTAGATTAGAAATAGTTATGCAAAATACTAAGTTTAAGGGAAGGCTTAAACCAAATCTGAAATTCTGAAAATCTGAGATTCCCTTCTTTTGTACAGTCCTTTACAAAAAGTATTGAGGTACCACTATTGGAAATGATAACTCTGGAAGTTATATGTAAGTCACCGGAATTCAATGTTGCATATGTCATCCACTCAAGCCAGACTGGCACGTTTACAACATTAATTTCGTGGGAAAGGAAGAGACTACCTGAAAACTTTTGTGGAGGATTGTCGAAAAGAAGGGAATTTCAGATTTAGTTTTCAATACCTTTCGTATCGAATTTTCATTCCCTTTTGAATGGTACACAAATTTTTGAACTATTTCATTTCAAACCTTCCCTAAAACTATGACGTCGCGTCAGGCAGTACCTGACCTTCCGCGAATCAAATATTAATCAAAAAACATTTAACTACACGGGTTGCATTTATCGCAATCATGTTTTCAATTCATAAACAGTTACCCAAATGAGGAGTAGCCCCATATCAGCATTAAAATATGCACCTCATTGTTTACTTTCTTTCCGAATTTTAATGTCTTTATTTTACTAAATGTCATTAATCCTTCTACTCAGGTATATTGAGTTTTTAGTATCTTGCTACTTTAGAAGGCTGATTTATTTATTTATTTACTTACTTATTTATTTGGTTTTACATGCTGGCGACAGTCAGTTGCTACTGCATCTGCTCCTAGGAGGGGATATGGCATAGGTTAGAGTTTGCAAAATATTTGACATTCCGATGAGTGACGCAAGCTTATATAACGGTCTGCAACATCTGATGTAGTAATTTCGGAAAGATCTATATGAGCTCTCAAAGATTTTGTCTAGTGAATAAATTTTCTACATTTCGCTTAGTAGGCGATGTGATTCAAATACCTGTACTCATTTATACAGTTTCTAACAATATTAGGCCATCTTCATAAAATTTAATAAAATCTGTTTTCTTTCAAACATTATTTTATAAGATTTCCTGGAAAGGTCTGATGGTCTGAAACTGCTACTTGTAACTGAGCGCTACTTTAATGGGAGATTTATTGTAGAAATAGGTTATTCTGTGAATAATATGTATTTTCAATTCTTCTATATGCAAGTAGATTTAGGCACGGCTACTATAGCTATCTATGATTCTATGAAGCGTTTCTTACAGTTTACTACTATCAGCGAAAAGAGATTAAAGTAGATTTTCTAAACGCTTTATAGCAAATGGCAAAAACTTGTCTTTGCTGATGATGTGCATTCATCTTCCATTTCCGATAGCTTGTTAGCAAATTTGATCATGTCTTGCACAAGTTCGTGTTCTGGAAAACCCAATCGACGCCAATTAGACACATCAATTCGATCGATGACCTCAGAATGTTCACCTGTGCTTCCACGCGCTTGACAGTTCATCTCTCGCGCTAGTTCGTCAATTTTGTCAAATCCAATTTTCTTGATGAGCTTTGGAACGAGAATATGGACAGAACCACGCATTCCTGTACCAAGGTTTGTTGGACAACATGTAATCATTCCAAGTATTGGATCCGACATGAAGACAGATTCGGTTTCCATAATTTGTTTCAGTCCATCTTCGATAGCTTGAACACCACGTGAGAGTCGTTCAAAGACTCGTTTCACATCTCCACCTTTCTCCATGCTAATGATACGTAAATGATCACCTTCGTTTATCCATAGAAGGAAGGTTTTATCTTTAGAACAAAAGATTCCTCTTCCTTCTGGCCAATACTGATGATATCCAGATGCAGCCTGCATTTTATCCTTTCCTCGAAACAGGAAATGATCATCGATTAATTGCTGAGTTTCTTCTTCTGTCATAGTGGTGTGTCTGTAAAATGTACCACCAAGATCTTTTGTTTTTTCATCCTCACTGTTTGATATCTTCTCAAAAACCTTTTCCATAAGCTCGGCAATTTTCAATCTATTTTCCTTGGATGCACCAGGGTTCAAGGGAAAAGCTGCTAAATTTCGCGCACATCTAATGCGTGTGGAAACGATCTTTGCTTTTGCAGATTCCGACAATTCGATGGTAATTTTGGAAGCGTCCATATCTGTAACATGCTTCATTGATCCATCTACTACGAACCCCTTGTGATACCTTTCAATAACTGGATAAAACAGTTCCTTATATAAAGTCCACGACTCCAAATCACCAGCATGACATCCAACAAACGAGGATGGATAGCAAACGCCAGTATTGATTGCTCTTGCAATAGTCCAACCTCCTTTCTCTGTTTTCAAATCCTTTAGCTTTTCAAATAATTCTTTTGTCATTACTTGTGCCATAATGGGTTGTTTGCCACCTTTCTTTTGGAGCTCTTCCAACTGTTTTGGATATCGATTTTCGGCCAAGTCGTCATCCATAATCAAATTGAAATACGGATCGATACTGTCATTGTCTTTAGCCATAGATTGCGTAATGTAGCCTTCAGCCATGTTGTTAAGATGAAAAAAGAACGGGAGATCTAAAAAAACCCAATGAATTGTGTCAGGAAACGTGATTATGAAAACATTTGCTAGTAAGAAATTTGCTCTTCTTATACAAGCAAGTCCTTGATAATTCATGTTAAGCAAAATTTTCCAAAGTTTCATTAAATTTTTAGTGCGTTCTTCCAATAAAATTGCTGACGTAAAGTTCCAATAGGTTTTTAGTTTGTTTTGTATTCGGTACTTTTCGGTTATTCCCCCCAGGAACAACCTGTTAGGGTAAGGGTTAAGATTAGTATTGCTTGGAGATGGGTACTTGTCGGTTTCCCCTTCTCCTCCAATCAATGGAATGAGTCACAAAAGTGCTTTCCTAATCTGAATCTTTCTGAATTCAAATTTTTAAAGCTAAAGTGATTGTCTTCTAACTTTCACCTAAGCAAATAATTGGAGCTATACCTTGCACAATAGTATTCAATCTATACTATTCTAATTTATACTATTTATGCTATTCATTTTACTGTAATTTACTCTAATCTACTATTGCATTTCTTTTTCTTAATATATTTTCATTTTCTTTAGGGGTTGCCCTTGTAATTATGTCTTATTTGAGGGTTTGTCCTTCCACCTTATGGCGAAAGTATTCTATTGTCTATAATAAGTACTTAACACCAACCTTAACTTTAACGGGGTTGTTTTGGGGGATTACCAACAAGTACCATAATTCATTCTGCAGCAGTGCAGTTGAAATACATATAAAAATCACTTGATATATGTACATTAACCAAAATCATTTTATATATTTACGCCATTTAAACAAAAATGTATGTATTTGTTATTTTTCGTTTTTCCAGCAATGCGAACATTGCTCACCTGCGAACACGTAACATTGTTTTTTTTCTAAAAGCCCATTGAATAAACCCTCCACTCCGTTTATAAAGTAAGAAACTTGCTCTGAGTTTTCCAAGATGCTTTCTTAAAAAAGTTTTTGAACTCAGTCAAAGTTTCAGCAGAAACCAGAAGCTTTCTCGCTCAATTCGGAAATCAAAAAGACTGATTTATAGAAATTATTCTTACCTTTTGTGTCGATGTGGAAATATTTTCTGTCTAATACTTTCTTCTTGCTTATTTTTCTTTCGTAAACTATAATGTTCTAACTTGCGTAGAATTATTAAAACGAAAATAGAGAATTCTAATGTTTAGTTTGTTCTCTTGTCGTGATCATAGCAACATCAAAACAAAATATTTTCGTATAAAGTTACTACAAACCGGAAAAAGTTTATACGGCCATGTTATTATCTTTCAATAAAAATCTTTTGTTTGCATATTCACAGGGGGTATAAGATATTCGATCACAGGGGGTTATTAATTATTATTGCATGAAATTGATTAATGATTTTTGAGTAATCTGAAGTAAGGTTTGAGTGACTCTCATGAATTTCATGTTTAGGTTTACTTATAAACCATTTTTTATCTGTTAATGTTTCTGGAATTGTAGCTTCTTGAAAACTAACATGTTTTAAAATCTGAAGACAAGCTTGAAGGCAAGAATTACTGATGACAAAACACTTATATATATGCAACACAGTATAAACATAAAGCTGGGTTTCCACTCAGCGCAAATAGTTTGGGCGCTTTTTTACCGTAGATTTTTATACATTTCCCCATGGGGTGAAATATATGTTAGTCATGACGGGAATTTTCCTTCCCCTCCTTTTTCTTCTCCGTTCACTTTTATAGCCGCAGTTCAGCATTGAACCTTCGCTTAGCCAAGGTAGATAAGAGCAGGAGGCTAGTCTTCAGTGAAGTAGCACGCGATTATTTTAGTCGGTGCAGATTGGCAGTGGAAGATTTTTGTTTTCTGCTAGCTTCTAAGATGATCTAAGAGATAAAACGTTAAATGATGGAAATAATAGTTTTAGAGTTGAGTGTTGTCCTAAAACGTTTTGTACTACATAATTCGTGAACATGTGAAAAACAGAAAAAAATTATATGAATGTCACGGATGTTTTGCTTGTTTATAATTAAATTTAAATTGGTAATGAAAATCTTGGAACAGTAAAGCATTGAAACGGTGTGATTTCAGAGCAAAGACGAAATTTCGTCATTATTAACAGCATATGGACGTACCTTAAAAGAGCCGGTAAAAAATTTAATCGGGGAAAATTTTAGTCACCTTAGGAAATTTTAGTCACTTTTCCCCGACCAATTTTTGAAATTAGTCACTTTTCCCTGATAAATTATTTTCAATATAAGAAGAAAATAAACAAGATATTACAATAACGTCTGAGTAATTGTATACCTTATCGGGGAAAAAAGTAGTGGAAAATTTTTGTTCGGGTGCCGAAAAGTCGGGGGGAATTTGGTCAGGGAAAAGTTTAGTCACCAACCAAAAAAGTTGGTCACTTTTCCCCTACTTTTTATTCCCCAATAGGGTATATCTCTTTATACGTCTATGTTAACAGCCAGGGTAAAGACTCATTTTTATTTTACATCCTGATAATGTAGCTTAATTGAAAACACATGTATCATGGCTGGTAACATCATTATTTTATAGGTACAATTCAACCTTAACAAGAAATCCGATTCCCTAAGTTTTATTTGAATAACCCGATTTCCGGACAAATGATTTTCGAAAATGGGGTTTGGTTGGATGGAGGAGGGAGGAGGCGTTCTGTTCCAGCTAATTATGGTGAAACCAGAACACCAAAATTAGCCTGCATTAAACATTTTAACCATAGGTGCAGTGGAATACAATAAACCGAATACAATAGTTTATTTAAGATCAACACACACGGTGGCTCATATGTGCCATGAAAATTATAAAATTAAGTTGTAACTCCAGGTTAGAATACTAACCCTAGATTAGAATTGAATCGTAACGTAAGCGCAAAGAAGCAAGTCAATCTATTTATGGTTTGCGATGGAGAGAAGAAGCACTAACAGCCATCAAGAATCTGTCAAGGTTGGTATACATACAGCAAGTTTGCGTATGGAAATGTAGCCAATCCTCTTAAGGTATACAGAGATGAGGATTGCGTAATAAAGTTTGTGGATTATCTGGAAGAGATGAAATAAGCCTTATGGCAGATACATCGACGAACCAAGTTAATTCGCTATCTTCAAAATCATAGAAGAAAAAATGATAAACAGTTGGCCAAAATTGAAAAAGAGCCTTTGCAAAGTATGTAATATCATAGTTAATAGAAACACATGGTTTGGTGACTCGTGTTTTTCCTATTGTTATACGTCCGGATGTTGAAAGTGCATGTCACGTGATCGTGAAGCTGCAAAGATCAAAATAAATATGGCGTGCAATAGTGAAGATACTGGCAATTTAAGCGATTACAAACACTTACTAGAAGACGATTTTGATAGTATTCTTGTCAGGTTAAAGGAATCTGAGCTTTTTGGTAGTGAAAATAATGTTTTAGTGGAAAATGTAAGTATTTAAAGAATATTTTCTTTCAAAATGAACACAGAATGGTGACTAATTTTGTTATCTTATTGGTTGTTAATTTTTCTCCAGAGAAAATAGTGTGATCGCTTTCTATCATGGGTTTTTTTCTTGTCTTTTTTTCTCAGATCAAAATTACGTTAACAATTTCTGATATACTTTCGCTTCGGGTATACTTTAGCTACTACGTCAAAATCATATAATAATTCTTCAAAACATTTTTGTTTTGCAGCTTCATGTCACTTTAAAAAAGATCAAATCGATGAATAACATATTTGAATAGCCTATTGAAAGGCTCCAAACCATCTGTATTTCTATTAACTATGGTAATATGAAATGTAATGTATATATTATAGATCATTCAATCATTCAATCATTCAATCTTTCTTAAATTTTAAGAATTTCATCATAGTTTTTACATGATTTTTTTGTAAGAATACGCTTTATAAGAATGTCAGAATATTGAAAGAATATTGCCATCTTAAGATTTTGTGACATCAAAATTTAATTTGTTAGAATTTATTTTGTTTTAAATGCCCGGAGCTGCAATATGATATTATTCAAGATGAATAGAAAAAAACAAATAAGATAAAGGAAACCATTCTTATAAAAAACAAGATTCGCAAAAATGCGACTATATATTTCCCCAAAACTACTGTTTTAAAAATGATGTGTTAACATTGATAGCCACAAGAAAAAATGTATCATTTCGCTATACAACTACAATGATACAATGATACTCATAAAAACGTTGTCCTTACTAATCAGGGTGGAATTGAATTTGATAACCAGAAGAAGAACTTATTCAATTTCAGCGCGCTATGCGTAGGAAACTGTTTGGTTTACACATTCTATCTATCTTTCTATCTATCTGACTGTCTATGTAACAGTTTTTTGCCGTTTTCGGAAAGTCCGTTCGGATTTCGGATTGTTTGTTTATTCAGAATAGTTAATGAAAGACCCAAAACTCTATGCAAAATGTAATACAAAAAGGCCACTTTTAATATTAATTCATAAAAATGTTAACTTTTTTATACTTTTGGAATACTTTTAGAAGTTATTTTAGCCGTTTTATGTTGAAAACTTCCCAATTCAATTATCCTTTAAAATTTCTATAAAAAGTCAGTAAAATTATATGCACACCGAGCACGTGAAACGTTCTCGAACCGATTTGGTTTATGTTTTGAGGAAGTTGTATAGATTATTTAGAAGAAGCTTTGAAGAAAAATTTTTAAGACTTTATCTACTATTGCAATCGAAATATAATCATATGAGAACGTTCCTTATGGAGGAAATATTGATATTTAGCTGACTCTGGAAAAAAATTCTTGAAAAAGAAGGTGAATGTTTGATAGTAAACGAAACTTTTCTGTGAAAAAAGCTTTAAATATCACAGCAGAAATGTATGTAGTATCAAAATTACTAGTGAAGACGTCCTATCAATAAATGCATGAAATATGTTCATTTCATTTAATAAATATTACACCGAAAGAAAAAAAAACAAATGGCATTGTCATAGCAGCACAAATCACTTGTGTACATACGTACTGCAAGTATAAACATGTGCAAGATGTTGGTGAACGATATGTCTTATGAAGCTGTTTTTTTGGCTCCGAAACATCATAGTGAATTGAAAAGCAGTAATAAATTAAAGAAGGGAGTAGCTAATTTGGGGAATTCCAGACTGTACCAAATTATTCATCACTGTAAAATGGTCGGTTAAGTTATCACTGTGTGGAACTGATTAGCTTTAAATTCACATTTAAAAGATTTTAAGATTACATTGTTCAAAATAATCCTGCAAACCGCTCAATGGAGGCACAATGATTTAGCTTGGATATATGTCAGGAAAACAAACTTTGGATGATAATTCGAATCCAACCAATTATATACATACAATGAGATCACTAAAGCCTTGTGAAAATTTGGAGTGTAATATGTTCTAGGACACAATACCTAAGGGGATTTTTTTTGCGTGGATTAAGTTTTGCGTCTTTTGCGAATTTTAGTGAAATTCGCAAAAATAAATTGACGAAAAACGTCAAGAAATGAACGATTCGTGAAAATAAATCCACGCAAAATTTCATGATTTTATTTGCTCATTTTTTGGCTCTGTGTACCTTTCGTATATTAACTATTTCCTTGTACTTATCAAACGCCCATTGGTTTTGCAATGTGGCAGGCATAGAAATGGTGATTTTCGCTGCAAATACTCTCTACCTCTGTAGTCATTAATTTGCAATTTTGACAAAGGCACCACTCTGTATACTCGGTACGATTGCTTTCAGCTGTACGATCGCTTTCAGTACGATTGGTTTCAGAATTATCGTTGTCTTCATCTTCTGATGAAGATACCGTTGGCTCAAAGCTATACGGAACTAACTTGTTGTTCGTATATAAAAATTCGTAACTAAAACTTTCATCACTGCTACTTTCAGACATGTTTCTTTTTCTCGTATAACATACGCTACATTTATTTTGAACTTTTCTACGTCATTTTAAATTCTCGGCTCCAGATCCCAAACTTTTCAGCGATCTTGAAAAAAACCGGCTTTATGCAGAAGTATAAAGAGCTCGTTCATGTAGAATAAAAGTTCTTTCGCTTATAAAATTATGATTTTTTAAGTTATATTAACAGACAGGTTAAGTAGAAAAAGATTTTTGAAAAATTAAATTTTCAAGTTTAGTTCCCCTTTTAGCTATATTATAAAGTACACGCATTGCACTTTGTGCCCATTCGCAAATATAAATCCAAACATTTTCCTTGAGAAGCTCCGGCTCAAAAAATTAATTCACGCAAAACACTCTCAAACCTTGTTTCGCAAAAGTTAGTCCACGCAAAAAAATCCCTTTAAGGTATATCATGTTTGAAAAGAACCTTTTCATACAGATCCTAACAAAGTTTCATTATGTCATTTGTCTTTTCGTGCTTATTGGTGTTATTTATAAACTCTATGGAAGTGGTAACATGGAGACAGTGGTGGATCTAGAGTGTAGTTGCAACTTGTGGAGAAGCGCATTGACATAATTTGTGACTTCAGTTCATATTATCAAGGAGATTATTTGAACCTTTTTCTTTTATGTTTGAATTGCTAACACTCTCCTACACAAGTTGCGGCTTACCTCCGGATCCGCCACTGGTAGGTTTAGTAGAAATAGATTTTCATATTGTATGTTATGTTGATTTAAGTTATGTATAAGCAATATAATTTTTATCTTCTTGTAATCCTGTTAAATGTCATGGATTAAAATCTTTGAAATGCCCAAGTTTCTCCTGCTCTTATTAATGCAAGTTATGAACAATTTCATGTAATGTTTACTTAAATATATCACCAAATTCACATTTCTGGCAAAATTTGGAAGGTGTGCACGAAGAACAATTGTAAGGTCCTGATATCCAAGTCGACAGTTACTTGCAGATTTGGTCATAAATAGCCGAGGTCTTCAGTTTTTAAACGAGTTGGCTTGTATAACTTCAATAGTTTAATAGTGTCGTGAAAGTCTTCAATCCCATGCAGCCTTTTTTCAAATGATTTTGGTTCACTTCTATCGAATATCATTTTATTTTCCATGTGAACCGTAACTCATATTTTGGAAATTGTGATAGACCTGTTCTCACATAAAAAACAAGAAAAGAATGGATAGTCATTCAGATATCTTGAAAGTTAGCCTAAAGCAATTTTCTCTAGGCCTGATGCGGAAATTGTTCAAGCCATGAGGCTTCTAGTTTTGAACTTATTATAAACTGAAGATGGTCAAATGGTAAGGTTTCACTTACAATTCTTGCTGAGGATTTAAAAAGTGACTGAAAAATTACTATGGGTATTGCTAAAAATTATATGATCTATATGCGACTAATATTTCGCCTTAACTGAATAGCTTTTTTACAGAATATTAAAAACTGCATCAAAATGTACGGCAATGCGTAATTGTGGTTCATTAATTAACAGAACCACAAGAAATGTAAACTTTAACACACCATAATACACACTCAACACATAGACATGTTTGCGGGTCTAAATAAAAGAATGTGTAATTCTTTTGTACATTTTGGCATGACCCTGATCCTTAATTGACTGTTTATGACTTGCAAACTTTTTTAAAGATTATGCGTCATAAGATCGAGAAAAATGTGTGTCAGCAGTTTTCTTGTGAAAATCATTTTTCAAATTTGTTTGAACGCTTTTTTAATAGTCAGCAGCTGCTCCTTCCCAGACCATTTCCCAATTGTTCTATTTCTACTGACATTTTAGCATAGCGCAACCCTCAACAACTCTACATATAATATTGCATAACCTTTAAATAACAAGTTACAAACACCAAGAATACCAACACATAAAAAAAGCGTGTGTTTTGATAAGAATTTTTAACAAATATAATTCAAGATACACGGAAAGATGGCTGAGGAATGGCCGCACCGTATCAATTTACACGTTTCTTTTTAGTAGCAACACGCTATGTCCTAGACTTTGTACTTAGATACTTAAGCTTGCAAAAAGGTATGAAGACAGGAAGTACAAATTTTTCAAGCAATAATTTAGCAACAAAGTAAGCAACATTACTGCTAAAAAATGGTAATTTTTAACCAACATTAGTGCTAATGTTTGACCTTGCTTGCTTGGTTGCTTATAAAAAAATGTGATAATAAATTGAATAATGTCCGGAAAAAATGTTCGATAAGAGAATCTTTATGCTCCCTAGATCTGCCTCCAAGAATCAACAATTAGGGAGATTCGTAAACTCGACGAGCATGTTACACGAAAAAAATCAATTACTTGTGAGAATTTCTTTAAAACTGTTCCACTGTAAAGATACTCCAGAGATTTCAAGCCTTTTGTTGTATGAAAAGAAACATCATTACTTTTCACGCTTATTTGAAGTGTTGATGTGAAGTTTCTAATGACTTTGTAGGGAAAAATTCACGAAAAACTCTACTAAGTTGTATGTAATTCCCCACAAATCTATAGAAAAATAGTTTCGTGTAAAGGAAACATGATTTTTCCGAATCCCGCTAATTAGTTAGAATTAGTTACAATTAGTTATAATTTCGACCTTATAAACTACACTTAATCAAGAAAAAACATGAAAAATCTTTTAAGCGTTTCGATGTGTTTTAACATGGGTCCTGGAAAAAAAATATATTAGCTTATATTCGGTATATATTCAGCTCAGCTCCATTATTGATTGAATCCGTAAAAAAACTCTTTACATATGATATTGTGTGCATATGCATTTATGCCAATTTTAAATTGTGATTTTACTGGCTGTTGTGTATCTGGGTATATAGTTTTGCATTACGTTTTCTTCTTTTCGTGTTCTGGGTATAATAAAAATGGTTTTGGTCAAAATGTTTAAAGTTTTTTTGTTATCTTGATGTTCCGTTCTTTCATGTCTCCAGGGGAAAATTATTATTACTAAGCCTTATCAGCTTGCGGTTTATGCCAAAGTTTTACCCGGGTTATTAGTCTTATCATGGAGGTATAAAACAGAAGGAGAACGAACTCTTATTTTTCTATTATTCAGATAATGACTATTCTATTCATTGCGGTATCACTTTGATGTCATCCGTGATGCGCTTTCGGCTGGTTGTCGGTGAAACGAATACTTTTTTAAAAATTAACGACAATTTAAAAACCAAATATCATCCATTATAACAACAGATCAACTTGCTGCATAGTGACAAGCAGATTATTAAACCTAAAGCTTCCTTGAGAAACAAATGAAAATCTATGTTTTTATACAGAGTTGAAGATATCGCATAATTCATGTATAAGTTCCAATCTACATATCTTCTGACTTAAATGCGCCTCGATAGTGCCGCGGTACGTGCAAAAACTTAGGATTATTCTCTCATCAAAAACTGAAGCTCGGCAAAACTGCTTGAGGGGATCACGAGATATATAGACCTAAAGTTGCAATGTTTTCGTTGCATATTTGTGACGTTTTTGCATAATTCCCCCAATTCCTACAGATTATGCATGCTAAGAACTTTACCCTAACGATCTTTAATCACATTGGAGAATTGATATGAACGAAATTTTCACGCAAGAACGCCAAAATTATAAAAATTATGCAAGATGATAGCAATTATATGTTATTACACACTGAGGACTTAAACAATGCAGCGCATCACGGATAGTACAATAGCAGATTTTGAGTTCGTTCTCCTTCTGTTTTATACCTCCATGGTCTTATATATAATAGCGAGTGTGCATCCCACTTTTATTTTAGAGAGTGATATATTTAGTTTAAATTTATGGTCAAGTTCTTCTTAGTTGCGCGCAAAACTACGTAGAGGCACAATGTGCATTCGCCACATTATTTCACACAAAATATGTAAAAACACATGGCATGACGTCAGTTATTTTTTGCCATCACGGGAGAACCATTGCATCCCCAATCGAACGTGATGTTTTTGGGGAAATATCTCAAGAACCAATAGGGGTAACTCACGTTTTTTAGGGTTCGCGATACGGGTGGTCGGGTGACACAACAAATGGGCCTAAATTGTTTATATGTTTATACATATTTCAAAATCACCAATTTAAAATTGTTTACGTTTGTAATTTTTGTAGCGCTAATGATGGGAAACAATCAATTCCAACGCACATGACTGGTTATGAGGTAAAGGGTTACTAGTACAAATATATGTTTATACATATAGGATATAGGTCTTTACAGAGACGACGGGCTAGCTGTTTTCAAAAACATCAGCGGACCACTAGCCGACGCAACGAGAAAACACTTCCAGACAATCTTCAAGAGAAACGGTCTCGACTTAGAAATCGAATGGAATCTCAAAATCGTTAAACCTAAATGACGGTACGTATAGACCATATCGAAAACCAAATGATGAGACCATGTACATCAACGCCAAATCGAATCATCCACCAAATATAATCAAACAATTGCCACTTTCAATCGAGAAAAGACTCAACTCCTTATCCAGTAACGAAGCCATCTTCACTGAGGCAGCTAAATACTACCAAGATTCTCTTAACAGATGCGGATATAAACACACCTTGAAAGATCAAAAGCCAAACAACATGACCAGCCAAACAAACGATATCAAGCGTAAACGCAACATTATCTGGTTCATCCCGCCATTCTCGAAAAATGTTTCTACAAATATTGGAAAATATTTCCTTCATCTTCTCGACCGACACTTTCCTGTTAACCACAAATACAGAAAATTGTTCAGCCGTAACACAGTCAAAATCAGTTACAGTTGTATGCCAAACATAAAGGCCATCATCAACAACCACAACAAATCCATCCTCCGAAAAGAAGAAATCGCGGAACGAACCTGCAACTGTTTGCAAAGAAACTCATGCCCCATAAGCAACCACTGCTTGTCAACAAACACAGTCTACGAAGCAACCATAACATCCAATCAACCAAATTACACCCCGAAATCCTACATCGGAATGACGGAAACAACTTTCAAAACATGATTTGCCAACCACAAAAAAGCATTCAACCATCAACGTTACGAAAACGACACAGAACTTTCAAATGATTTTAATGTAACCTGGAAGATCAAGAAGAAATGCGCACCCTACAACCCCACGACTGGAAAATGCACTGTGTTCGAGTAAAAAATTTCTGATAATCGAAGAACAAATCCGTCAACAAGAACTTATTGAACTCTCGTGATGAACTGGTGTCGGAATGCCGTCACCAAAATAAGTTCAAACTCCAAAATATATAAAATGACGTCAATCGATATGCCATTATAATGATTATAATGATTGAGAATTACACAGCAAAAAAAAAAAAAAAAAAAAAAAAAAAAAAAAAATACCGTTTTCCGTTTAGTTAGCTGATGAATCTTAACGAAGAAACTCAGAGTTCTAACAAATACTTTGTCTTTTTTCATTGTTTCATAGATATATGTGGGCGAAATCGCTCCAAAGAACTATGGAGAAATTAGAAAGGGTAAAAGTAATGTCGAAAGTGGTGAAAGTTCCTGCTGTGATGGCATTTGTTATCATTTCTTTATGTGTATTACTTGTACTCAACAATAAGTGTCCAAATGCCAAACCTGAAGTAGAAACAGAATGTGGAATTATCGCAGGTAGGAAAGAGTTTACTAAAGCTAAAACGTCATATTCGTTTAAAGGTATTCCTTACGCAAAAAAGAGTTGTGGGTAGATGGAGAATCTTACGGAAATTATGGTTTGATGGATCAAATATTAGCTCTTAAATGGGTTCAGAAAAACATTAAGAATTTCGGAGGGGATCCTAACTTGATCACAATAGCTGGTCAAAGCTCTGGTGGAACATCAGTTTTTGGTTTGTTAGCATCGCCATTGGCGGACGGATTGTTTCATAGAGCGATATCTATGAGTGGTTCACCGAAATTTATCAAATCGTACGTTGATGCGTCTGTTGAAAACCGTGTGTTTGTGAACAAAACCAAGTGTAAATCCTTAGGAACTACGGCTGATAGAAAGGGTTGTTTATAAAATTTATCTGCTAAAGAAATCTTAAATGCAATACCATATGATACCTATTCCAATTGGGCAATGGACGATTTATTTGACTTTCCAACAAAAGGGTCACTTGATGGTGCACTTGCTGTGGTTGACCCGATTGTCATTCCGAGGCCCCTAAGGGAACTAAAAATTCACAAATACAGAAGCACAAAATAGGTCTCAGTATTAGTTGGAAATACTGCACAAGAAATCGGAGCTTTTCCCGTCCATGACTTTACTAAGAAGCTCTTTCATGAATACAGGCGTTTTTTGAAAAAGAAACTTGATACGTTTTCGAGTAAACATTTAAAGGTTCTAGACGACCTTTATCGTAATATTACAAGTGACCATTCAGTAGAGTATGCAGTTCATTATTGGGATTTATCTGCATTATTAAATTTTAAACTTTCCAAATCGTCGAAAGTTGTTTAACAAGTCTCTTTTCAATATTTCATAATTATTTTTAGTTTTTGAGATATTTCGTTTTTAAAATCTTATATTTAATTTATGCAATGCATATTTATGATGTAGTAAGATAGTAGCTAACACTTTTCATTAAAATAACTTTAGATATGATTAACATTACATCTTTGTAAGTTACTATGAATTAAGGGCTTCCACTCTGAGTTGATTGATAGAAGAATGAAGTAATAGTATTTACTAATTCAGAAGTTCTACACACTGACAAAATACTATCTTATTACATCATAATTATGCGTTGCATAAATTAATGATTTTTAAATCGAAATATCTGGTCAAGGAAACAGAATTTCCAAAAACTGTAAAAAGAGTTCTTAAACAACTTTGCAAGTTCTATCATCCCTTGAAATATCAGAAAATAGCAGGAATCCCTTTAAGCATTTCATTAAGTATGGACATCTTGTTAATACTAAGTGGATCCCAGGGAAAACTGGCATATTTAAAAGAAATGGTTTTGTTGATGTTTTATCTGAAAATTATCATGAAAAACAATGTTCGTTTTGGAATGACGCAAAAAAATTGATATGTGCCATATCAATGGATTAACTAACAGACACTCGTCTCATGTTATGCTTTACGTTTTCTAATTATTTCTCTAATTCAAATCTTCGGGGCCTGAAAAGTCTAAATGTAGGAACAGCTCGTGGGTCTTTTTCTTTTACAAAGAGTAAAGGGTGTCCTGTTTAGCGTGCCAGTCGTATAAGTTTCAAATTTCATAAGGGAGGAACTTGAGCTGGCTCTACGCGTAGTTGAAACGTTTGAAGGACAGCAACAAACGCAGAAATGGGACGTCCCTGCCATTACTACCCAGGGTATTTTCTCAGTTGATTCTCAATGAGTATTTTGGTGCGTAGAATCGAATTCTAACAGCCATTTGGCATTAATCAAACTATTGAAACCAATTCCAGACTCCCTCGACACTTTTGCTGTGTTGGCATAGTTTAATAAGTCTTTGACCGTAAACTTTGAGTGCGTCGTGTGTGATGTGTATATACATAAATTATAAGTCAACGCAATTGACAATTTCAAAGCCGAATTAACACAATAGACGGCTTGATCAATTTACCAGAAGTTAGTAAGATAAGTTGGTTTTACCAGTTTACAATATGGCTATGCTTTATGCTCTCTGAACTGAAAAATGTTAATACTATATTGGGCTAAAAAATATAACTACGTCCTTTTTGATCCTGCTTGCCTGAGCTAAATGTGAAGTTATGGTTTTGATTCAATAATTGAAACTATCTACTTGCCGCCGGAAAATATCGCACAATATGTGTAAACGAAATAGTAAGCCGTTAACCGACATGTCATTGCTGATGTGCGGATTCATCGTATATGTAGGGAGGCACAGGTTAAGTTAAAAAGAAAACGTGATGTAAATCAAGTTCACTTTACAATATTTTGTAATTCGGATGTTTCTAGAAGATGTGTTGAATATGCGCCGCAGTATCTACCCAGTATCTATTCAGCAAAAAGTATCAAATATTTGCTTTATGTTAATTCTGCCTTAATTTGTTCCAATGCTCAGAGGAAACACACTAATCATCACACAAAACGTATACAAACACACATTCGATCTTTGGTACTACTGGGATCCTTAGTCCAAGTTTTTAAGGTAGGAGAACGCAGATAATTATACACACCTCTCTGACTACGAAACGAATTACCACGCACCTTCTTTTGTCGCTGTCAGTAAAGTCCTCAATTAAAAGCATCCAGATTTTGCTTGAGACTATATGACCATGGAAATATAGGACAAATACTGAAATTTTTAAAGCTACTAAAGTACTCACCATTTCGGGAAATCATCCTTGGAAAATAGGAAGATCAAGTGGAATACAAAAAGTATTTATACTGAATGGGATATGAAGTAAAAAGAGTGCGATATAAGAGTATGCGAACACTTCTTGACGAATTACAAAATATTGATTTAAAAATTGAAATTGATGAAGTGTAATGTTAAATCGTATCATTCGACCTGTGCTTTGGATTAACTGTACTTTAATGTAACCATTTTGACGAATATAACAGCAACGAACCTTCTTATCAAACAGATAGGGATTGTTCACAAATGACGTCAACTGTTAGGGGGGAGGGGGTTGTGCTGAAGTTGACCGGGATGTGATACTCCTCAACCTTCACAATTTTCAAAGCCTTGAAGTTTCTTATGAAAATGTTTACACTGAATGTGATCAAAAATCGTGAAAAAATGGTTGACGTCATTTGTGAACAACCCCATACACCACGTGACTGGTAACAAGGCATTTTCTACGAATCGTTGGATACTACGATTGAGTCAATCAAATAGAGATTAGTTTCAAGGTACATGCGTCACTAGACACATCGGTAGAAGAGAGTGGGAAATTTTAGTGACCTTGAAGATATACAAAATTTCATAAATAGTTGACTATTCCATCATCCTTCCTGTAGGTCATTATTTTGAATATTATCCTGCCAGAAATACTATTATACTTCAAAAGGTTAATTCAGTTTGTACTCCATTATATTCTTACTAAAACCGTTTAACATTTTTGTCTTGATTCAACGACTCTATGATGTTAATATTGCACTATGTAGCCATTCTCTATTAACTTTTTTTTCTATAGTTAACCTTTTTTATTTCTTTTCAAGACTAAAATTTCAGTAAATGCCTAATCAAGGTTCATTAAATCTAATAAGACGAAAAATTAAACTTAAAAGAGATAACGCATTCTTCTGTCTACCATCTTAAAACTTGGTGCAAAGGAAAGGAGTCTAGGAAAATCTCACTGGAAACTCACAACTTTACAACTTTATCTACGTTGAGTTTATAACATAAATGAAATATCATATATGAAATAACACACTTTAAGAACACTCGAAGAACTTTAATCAGCTGTTCATCATCGGCAAGTCTCCATTGCCATACTGGCAAAGTTCATTATAGTTTCATGTTCATATATTTTCCAAGGTAATTTTTCAAAGTCTGGACTTAAAAATACCCAGGCAATACACCTTCTTTGTTGAACACACCCAATGATTGTTCATTATTTACCGCCTTCGCCATTCTGATATCCAATCAGTGTTCATTATGTACCGCCATCGCCATTCTGATATCCAATCAGTATTCATGTCTTACAACTTTAACCGTTCTGATCTATACTTTCGTTTTCAACTTTCTTCTCCTCCTCTTCCTCGTGATCTGTTTCTGATTCTACACTGAGGAATGAAGGCACTAGATAGTATTCGTGTTGCTCGTCAATGTCAAAAGTGACGTAGGACTCATCCTGCTCAAGCATCTCTTCCAAGTCTTCTCGCAATTCCGTGAAAGTTGGTCGGGACTGTGGAATGTTACCCCAACAAGATTTCATGATTTTGTACCTAACATAAAAGTTTGATATCCCTTAACAATCTTCCGGTTTTATTTTTTGATGTGTCTCAGCTATTGGTTAAACTAAGCTTCACAAGACTTTCTCTTTTGAAAAGGGTTATTTTATTAACATCTTATGATAACTGGGAATCTTTGATTAGGGTGGGAGCCATAAAAATGACGTAAGAGAACAATTATAAGCGATAGAAGGGAAGCAACTTACAAATTATCGGAGCAGTTATCAGGCTTTTCTAATCGGTATCCTGTTTTCAACAAATGAAGTAATTCTTTGACGGCGATGCCTGGATACGGTGTTCCACCTAAAACAAAATATAATAGGTGTCAAATTATAACATTTTTGCTGCCATATTAGCTGATACATGGCAAAGAAACAAAAGAAGGGAACTGATAACGTATACAATTTTAAATTGATGATGATCTCTGGACAGTGATCGAATATTTTTGTGTAAATATATGACATTTTACACCAGAGGCCTAGCCAAAGGTCAGTCACAATATGTGGACGAGAGTTAAGCCATTTAGGGTAAAAAAGGAAAGCGTGCAAGTAACCTAATCGCCACTTAAGACTGAAAAGAAATATCATAATGTTAAACTCCTCCACTTTTTTTGACTGATCCTAACTACGCCTCTGTACACATGAAACTTCTGAATTTAATTTTTCTTGTTAAGTTATTTGTCTAAAGCAATACATTTCTTAAAAGAAGTGTAGCTTACCCAAAGTGGTGATTTCAAAGAGAACAATGCCATAAGCCCATCTAGAAATTGAAACATAACAAAGCCTTTTTACACGAATCATTTAAATGGGACTTTTAGCTTTTTCACACCTATCAGTGGTGGATCTAGAGGTATGTCGAAATTTGTGTAGGAGAGCATTAACATAATTTGTGAATTCAATTTATATTACCAATGGGATTATTTGAACGCTTTTCTTTTATGGCTAGATTGCTAACACTCTCCTACACAAATTTCGACATACCTCTAGATCCGCCACTGCCTATACATAATTTCATAAATTATCTGTCATTGTAGTCCTCGCCTCCTTTCTAATCATACTTCCTAGCGGGGAAATTTGCTGAAAAAGCACTCTGAAGGAGTACATTTCTATAGAAACATACACGTTATTTCATAAGAAATTCTCTTCATCGCAGTGACTTTGATGATTTGGCTCACTGGGAAATATAAGTAATTCATTGTAAAAGAACTATGTAAAATAATATTTCATCACTATTATTATTTCAACTTGAAAATTAATATGATAAAATTAATATGAGGGTTAATATGATATAATGTAGATAAACAAACGATAAAATTCAGAAAGGATGTTCTAAAGAAGAAACATCAAAAGATGTGTATGTATCAACGATCTTACACGTCACTGTATGTCGTAAACTCGTAATCGAATATAGCCTCGATAGACATCCACCGAATAGGTAATTTCCTGCTGGTTTTTCCTTGGTAATTCAGTTCGCTATTCAGAAATCTTGTCAGACCAAAATCAGAGATCTTCAACTGTTTATCGAAATCAACAAGTATATTTCGAGCAGCCAGATCTCTGTGAACTAACTTCTTGCTTGTGAGATACTCCTGCAAATAAAAGGGTAATGCCCAACATAGACTTGTAATATGGAAATTACTACTGGCCAAAGTTTTTGGTTTATTTGAAAGCATAGGTATATGTGACAATTTTAAAGCTTTTGTATAAAATCACTTAACAGGGTCGTCGGAGCCGGGGGGAAGAGGGGGCATGTGCCCCTTCCCATTTTGTGATAAAGGCTTTTTTTTTCTGAAAGTTTATACTCAAAAAGCGAACCTCCACTGTGATACCCGGCACTTAAGAAGGCTAATAATAACCTTAATTTTCTGTGGTTCTGCGAAGGCCCAAAATTGCAAAGTTTCTCAGACCCCACTTGGGAGACTTACAGCGTCTCCCCAAGACCCCCAGCTGAAAACGGGATTTTTTATGCCCTTTGGACACTTTGCCCCTCCAAAGTTAAAGACCTTCCGACGGCCCTGCTTAACCACTCCTTAACTACCTATAATGAAATTACACCGAAGGGTAATAATTGATTTCAATTTTTTGTTCTTTCATCACCATACAAAGCATCATTGTGGTTTAATTTAAAAAGTTTGTTTAAAACCTTACCATTCCAGAAGCAATTTGCCAACTAAAACTTAGCAAATCCGCTTGGGAGAGGCCGGACTTGCTTGCACCCTGAACCGGGGCAACAATTAAATGGCTGTTATCGCTTGCAATTGAAGAAGGCTAAATGGGAAAATCATGATCATGATCTAACTAATATACTGGTTCCTTAGATCTGTTTGATCAATCTATATTGTCTCTGTTCCTTTCCTATCTTTAACTAATTATATACCAACAAATCAAAGAACTTACGTGGCTGTAAGATAATAAAATATCTTTGTGATCAGTTGGAGTATTGACATACCGATTTGAATTTTTGCGATTTATTGGACTGTGAAGCTAAAACAGGATGAGAAAAAAACAGTTTTAATATCTGCATTGAGCGTTATATTGAACTTTCTTAACAGCACTTCTTATTCCACGGAGAATGTGAAACCAAATGAAATGGCCGGAAAATAAATCAAACTTCAATAAGCAAAATTAGATTTAACGATATCTAAATATTCTTCATTGTGGTCATGAAGCAAACGCTGAATTACTATTTTTTCTGAACCCTATAACATGCCTTAGTTTTTTTTTGGCTTTGGAATATATACATAGTCCTTTACCAATAAAGCTTAACACATTCAATAGCATATACTAAACTGTTAATGCAAGTGGACGTCCAGGAGAACAAACCTCAGATCTGCTTCTTCTTAAGAATGTCAAAAGATCTCCACAAGGCATGTATTCAATGATTAAACAACGTGGTTCCTTTAATGTTGTGCAACCAATCATGCTGATAACGTTCTTATGGTAACCAATAGTCTTCATTAGTTCTATCTCAGCATGAAAATCAGCTTGTTCCGAGTCGTTTGCGTTATCTGAAATAACAATTAATTTACATCAAGAATCACCAAGAATCTGAAAACATTCGTGCATAGTTATTACAGTATCTGAGAATGATTTCACGGATTTGATTTCACCAGTGTACAGTCAATGGAAGGCACTTAATCGGTTAACAGGTTGGAGTATCGACATGTATCATAACATGGACGGATGGCAACATGTACACAAACGTATTAATATCTCTCTCTCTCTCACACACACAATGCACAAAGTTTTCTACTAGTAAACACTGGCTTATATTTACCCAGACTACACTGCGTGCCAAATTATTATGTAACTAACTTTTTTAAGTATAAATCATAATATAGAATTCATTTTTCATTCAAATTTTGCATGAGAAAAGCCTAAACCTATAGAACAGCGATGCTTATCATTAAAAAAAACACAATACAATGAATAATGGGGTAAGCCATCAAATCCTACTATTCGGATGTGTCAAAGTATTATGCAATCATACTCAAAAAGCAGGAAAAATAAGTACACATACGCTGATACCATTGCTTTCACTATTTATCAACTAAGTATTAACTAAAATACAATTGTGCATCAACCAAATATCAATTATCATACAAGAAAATTACATAATAGCACTTAATGCCCAATATAGCCCCCCTTTTTTTCAATTATATTGCAGAATCTTTTATCGACTGAACTTGTCAATTTTTTGATGGTGTCTTTGTCAACACGTTTTGCTGCATCCACTATTTCTTTCCAAGCTCATCTAATAAGCGATACTGCTTTCCTTCCTTGTAAAAGTCATTCTTTATGATTGACCATAAATTTTCGATTGGGTTCAAATCAGGGAAAACAGCTGGCCATATCATCAGACGGTCATCTACAAAACCACGTGAAGCTAACCATTCACGTTAATATCGAGAACCGTGAGAACTTGCGTTATCTTGCATGTGTTTTCTTGACCTTTGCTGGTACCTTTTCCACCAAGGAAGAAAGTTCTTCTTTAAAAAGTCACAATACGTTTCAGAGTTTATTTTTACACCATTTTCAACTCTAAAGGGGCCAACTAACTCGTCCTTGATGATTGCAGCCCAAAACATTACACCACCGCCACCTTGTTGACGTCTTTTTCTAGTTGGTGCTGAGTGGCCATCTCTGATCCAGGCAGATGCCCAGCCATTCGGTCCATCCAATGTTGCCCTACATTCATCTGTAAATATAACTTTCGAAAAATCTAACTTCATATACCTTTTGGCCCATTCAACCCTTTTTTCACGATGCTTTTGGGTAAGTGGTGGCTTTTTCTTTGAGTTCTTCACCTTGGCTGAGTACTCTGCACCTTGTTGAACGAGGTATATCACCGAGCCCAATACCTGCACAAATATCTTTACTTGTAGGCAATGGTCTCATCACAACTTCTCGCTTAATTCTTTTCATGTCTCGATCACTCAGCTTTCGAAATGGCTTTTCTTGACTGTTGTTGATAAATCTCTTAATTGTTCGATGATCACGACCCAGATCCTTTGCAATGACATTGGAAGTTTCTCCATTACCAAGCATCTGAACAATGTTTCTCTTTTCATCCGACGTAAGGTCTCTTTTCTTGCCCATGGTTGCAGTAAAAGAGAGATGCATAATAATTTGGCACGTTTAAATATACATAAATTCTGCCAATGCATTAGGGGAAAATAGAAAATGAAGTTTTTTTATCCTAAAAACAAAATTTCAACATGCTGCGATTAATCTCTCTCGAGATATTTGTAAAAACTAAAACAGATTTTCATTTGCATAATAATTGGGCACGCAGTAGCCTTATCAATGTGGAAGATGTTGTGAACGAGGAGCCTTTTTAAACTTCCCTTTGAGCTGGTGATACTTTTGTGTGTGTTGCAAACACTGAAAAACGAAATTCACTCAATTTATGACAAAGATTATAACCGATACATTCATAATTTAAAGAAATGATTAAATGTAACACTCCTTCTAAAGTTTTTATAGTTCTTTGCAATAATGTTCTTTTAGGAATTTTAATGACGGTCTGTTGGATAAAAATACTAGCCGTCCATAAATTTCATCATAAAATTGAGTTGTATAGCTAGTTGGAAGCTTTATACGTTTAAAAATGTTTTTATTCAGGTCACGGCAAAGCCGAGAACTGTTTAATTACGGCTGTGGTGGCGCGAGGCGAGGCGAAATTTTGGGAAAAAGTAGATCCCGACTGTATTTCTTACTATTATTACTTTTTTCTTCCAAATTCTCAAAATGTTTGTTCTGTAAATTATACGTACATTGTTTTCTTAAAATTCCGGCGTACTGCTACTGGCATTTGGATCGTTGAAAACAAGTGCGGACTCGAACAAATTGTGAATGTTATAATATATATAAAGTGAATTCGAAACAACTGTAATTATGGTACTCTACTGCAATTTCATCATAACTCATTAGACGTTTAAGCAAACATAATAATCATGTATTGAAGATCTCTTCTCAAATCGACTCACAAAACACTGTTTTTTTGTACTATATAAAAAGTATATAGACTTCTCTAATAAGAGTGCTTGCAGGAAAAAGCCAAACCTTATCTCACTTCCACAGTTTCCACCCCCCCCCCCCCCCCCCCCCCCCCCCCCCCCCCCTACGAGAAGAAACCATAACTTGTGTGATTACGATTACGATTTCGAATTCAAATACAAAACGAGAAAACTGTTAGATAGAACTAGAGGTTCCTTGAGTGTTAAAACTATTTTAACAATACTTTTGCTATTTTGTCTTTCTAATACACGTTTTTTTTTTAAGAAACACGAGTTTAGGAAACATGAGGCTCAAAATGGCAAAATCTTAAGAAACACGTTTATGTGTGACAATGTTTCTTGTAAGAAACATTGTCAGGCTGAGATTAAGAAACACAACTGATATATTTTTGAAAGAATGCTAATATAACAGGAAGTTACTCTTCCATATAGAAAAAAAAAGAAAACAAATATATACAATGGTTAAAACTATATATATATACACATAAATATGGTTGTAAACCTCTTTTTAACATCTTATATGTCTATTCTTAGCTTAGTTATGTAATATGCGCCATGTTTCTAGACGTTTTTTCTAACTAAAATTTAAGAAACATCTAAGAAACATTTCAGGCTCAAATCATGAAAATCTTAAGAAACATTGAGGCTGCCTGGGAAAACGTGTTTCTTAAAAAAAAACGTGTATCGCTACACATTGTAACAGTTTTTACACAGTATCAATATCTTATTATAATAATCCGCGTTGTGCATACCACTTTTATTTTAGAGAGTGACATATTTAGTTTAAATTTACGGTCATCGTCCTCTTATGTGCGCGTAAAACCACGTAGAGGCGAGAGACACTTTTTTCACGATCATTCCAAAAGCACGTGGCATCATTTGACGTCAGTTTTTTATAATCACGGGGAATCATTGCATTGCATCCCCAATCGAACGCGACGTTTTTGGGGAAATATCTCAAGAACCAATAGGGATAACTGACGTTTTTTGGGGTCAGCGATACGGGTGATGGGGAGACGCATCATTTGGGCCTAAATTTTATTTGGTACTGCGGATATGACGTCATCGAAATCTTTGATCAGCGATATCTCCGCAACGGTTGGTCGTAGCGAAACGATCCCATACACTTTTTTGATCAGCTTTTCGAGCTCTACAACATGGGTACACTTTTGAGTTGCGATTCTATGATGTATTTTTTCGTCACGGGGTACATACACGGGAATGGTGGATTTGACCTAATGTTTTCGAAGTTAAGTTCGGTAAAAAGTTTTTACCCGGGACACTAGTATATATATATATATAATATAATGTTATTTTCTAAAGTAACACAGGGTCTATTCCATCAAGGCAATTTTGAACGTTTTGGATCAACTGCTGGGAAGCAATGTACGTGTTGTGCACTTTTTTCTATTGGGTTTTCTTTAGGCAAAAATTTGGGAACATGGGATTCTACAGTGATGTTGATTTTGTTGTAGATAATGGGGATCTGATTTACAAAAAATTAAATACCGCATTCTCTCTAATTACCGCCTGTCTCCAATGAGCCCCCTCTCTTATAAGCCCCCCCCCCCCCCCCCCCCCCCCCCCTCTAATGAAAAATATTTTTATAAGCGCCCCCCCAGCCGGCACAAAGACGTCTAAAAGACGTCTAAAAGACGTCGCATTTGCCGTCTAAAAGACGTCTAAAAAACGTCTATTTTGTCCGCTTTTAAGACGTCTAATCTAAGATGTCTATTAGACGTCTTGTCAAGATATCTAAAAGACGTCTTAAGAATGCGTCTTAAAGACGTCTTAGGAAGGATGTCTTGAAAGCGGACAAAATAGACCTTTTCTAGACGTCTTTTAGACGTCTTGTTAAGATATTTAAAAGACGTTTTGAGAATGCGTCTTAAAGACGTCTTAGGAAAGACGTTTTGAAAGCGGACAAAATATAATTTTTCTAGACGTCCTTTATACCTTTAAAGGGAAAATAAAACATCTAAGTTGAATTAAAATGTTTATATTCTTTCGAATGAATCAGTACTTTTTCATACGTAATACAACAAAACAACAAAAGAAAATATATCCAGAAAAAAAGACTTTAAGTATAGTTAAGTTTCTTGCTGAAATACATAACGTTTGAAAAACCCTGTCTTGTGTTAGATATAACTCATCATAACTTGGTGGAGGCTTTAGTTCATGGTATGCTAGCAAAGCATCTTCATTTTCGTACACTTGCATTTAGAATCGTATCTCTTATTATTTCTTCCATATCTCATCACCCTGGAATGAAATAAAGAAATACAAAAATAATGTAGGGAAGGCTTCTATATAAAATAACATTTACTAAACCAATACATTTACACGTTTTGCAAGAGACTTTTTTCTCTAACATCCAAAACAAAGCATTGAAAGAGAACAAAAAATACTTACAAAAGTCCAAATCAAAGGTTTGAAGAATCCAAATGATCAAGTATGTGAATCTGTAAACATAAAGAATGTACCCATCATTTAACATTAAAACTAGAGCAAATCAACAAAATCGCTGAATATACATGTTATTACCTTAGCAAAACAACCGAAGATTTTACGAAATTTCATTAATATTGGGAGTTAAAGATTAAAAGATTTACTTACATATTTTTGTAAACAGCACGACCAAGAACTTTTCGAAGGAACATTTTTGAAACTGCTTAAGGATTAATTTCGTTCAGATACAATAATCAGGGGGTAGTTAATAGGTAGCAGTATATCATAAATATTGAAAAACAACCAGCTTTTAAAAAACTAAGCATCAAATATGATCATATGAAACCTTTTATAATGACATTAATTCATTTGTCATCGTAGTTTGACTGAACATAACAACATAACTAGATTATTAAACTAAATGTTTCACCCCGTCATGAAATCGAACATCAAACATTCGAAAATCGAATAAAACGGAAAGAATAAAAAAAGACATAATTAAGACGTCTTTAATATGTCTTGAGAAAGATGTCTTTTTAAAGGCGTTTAAAAGACGTCTTGGAAGTGCCAAATAAATACGTACTTTTAAAGACGATTTTTAGACGTCTTTTAGACGACTTAGATTTTTCAAGATATCTTAAAGACGTCTAAAAGACGTTTTAGCTAGACGTCTTTCTAAAGACGTAACTTAGATTGGATTTAGCCGTCTAAAAGACGTCTTGTGCCGGCTGGGCCTCTGCAATAAGAGTGATTTTAAACATTAACTCAGAAATTAATAAGCACCCGGACGGTAATTAGAAATTTGAACAAAAATTGAAAATTCTGTATATACCGTAATGCTTCGATTAGACGCCTGGGGCGTTTATTAAATTTTTTGAATTTTTAGGGGGGCGTCTATTCGAGGGGGGCGTTTAAAAGAGGGGGGCGTCTATTGAATTTTTGTGAAACTCTTCTTTTTCGTAAATATAAATTGTATAATCATGTCTACAAAGAAGTGTTGGATGCTACGATTGGAGAAATACTTGAAGCTGCCCAAGATAAGCGAGAGGAAGAAGCAGGAGAGTATGATAAATGCTGTTGGCTTGTACAAAAAAAATCTTCTCGTTGGACACATCCCCATAGAAATTTCAAGTTTATGCATTCATTTTATTAATCAAGATCTCGAGAACAAGATAAAAGCAGTAATAACTGGCAAACGTCAACGGGAAATCGGACTTGTTGTTCCTGCAAAACTTATCTTTACGACGAAAAATAAACGTTATTCTGAAGTTTTAAAAAAGGAAATTTTGAAAAGAAAGACAAAGTTTGCAACTGTTAGTTTAAAATTTAGAAAGAAAGGCGTCTATCGCAAATTTCCATATTTTCATACAAAATGAAAACATTGAAGCTGAAACAATGCAATGTAGTAGTTCTACATGCCTTAATTAGTGTGTCTCTAATAAACGCCTCTTTCAAGAGAGGGGCGTCTATTCGAGGGGAGCGTCTGATAGAGGGGGGTGTTTATTTAAAAATCTCCTGAAAAAGGGGGGCGTCTATTCGAGGGGGGCGTTTAAAAGAAGGGGGCGTTTAATCGAAGCATTACGGTAATAGAAACGGAAGACTATATTTTTGTGATGTCTAAATGTAAGTTATAAGTACAAAATCTTATTTCGTTGCCATGAAAAATACAGTTGTTAGTATTCTTTTATGATAAAAAGAAATGCCTCGTTCACAGCTAGCATGACCATTTCAAAATTTTTTTGTAAGCGCCCCTCTCCAATTAGCGCCTCTCTCTAATACGTGCCCTTCTAATTTCCAAAAATATTTTATAAGCGCCCAGGCGCTTATTAGAGAGAATACGGTATCGACAAATATTTAGTATTTACAGACCTTCCATCTGAAATTGAGATAATGAATCTCATCTTTACTGTGGAGTTTTTATATAGGTTTTACAGTTGTTTTATGCTTAAAGAAACTTTGAATCACTAGTTTATTTTACAGCTTTGACAAGATACAGTATGTTTTGTTAATTTTATTTTTCTGTTAATCCAATATACATTGTTTATTCTTGCTTCATATTTTGTTTTGCTTTGTTGTTGTTTTATTTAAAGTTTATAAAGGTTTTTGTCCGTGCAGCTTCGCTTAGTTTTTTTTCTAATCATTTTGTTAAGTTATCTTCCGTTCAGCATTTAAGGAATATAAAAATTTAAAACTGAATTTTTTCTCTTTGTCTTCATATTACCGTGGCCCATAGGTGACATTAAATAACCATTATAAAACACAGATACTAACTGAGCTTTTTCCTATTTTTCCAAGTTAGCTTCGATACTAACTGAGCTTTTTTCTAAAATGCCAAGTTAGCATCGTTACTAACTGAGCTTTTTTCTAAAATGCCAAATTAGCATCGTTACTAACTGAGCTTTTTTCTAATTTTCCCAGTTAGCTTCGATATTAACTGAGCTTTTTCCTAATTTTCCAAGTTAGCATCGTTTACTAACTGAGCTTTTTTCTAAAATGCCAAGTTAGCATCGTTACTAACTGAGCTTTTTTCTAAAATGCCAAGTTAGCATCGACACTAACTGAGCTTTTTTCTAAAATGCCCAGTTAGCTTCGATACTAACTGAGCTTTTTCCTAATTTTCCCAGTTAGCTTCGATACTAACTGAGCTTTTTTCTAATTTTCCCAGTTAACTTCGATATTAACTGAGCTTTTTCCTAATTTTCCAAGTTAGCATCGTTTACTAACTGAGCTTTTTTCTAAAATGCCAAGTTAGCATCGACACTAACTGAGCTTTTTTCTAAAATGCCAAGTTAGCTTCGATACTAACTGAGCTTTTTCCTAATTTTCCCAGTTAGCTTCGATACTAACTGAGCTTTTTTCTAATTTTCCCAGTTAACTTCGATACTAACTGAGCTTTTTTCTAAAATGCCAAGTTAGCATCGACACTAACTGAGCTTTTTTCTAAAATGCCCAGTTAGCTTCGATACTAACTGAGCTTTTTCCTAATTTTCCCAGTTAGCTTCGATACTAACTGAGCTTTTTTCTAATTTTCCCAGTTAACTTCGATACTAACTGAGCGTTTTTCTAATTTTCCCAGTTAGCTTCGATACTAACTGAGCTTTTTCCTGAAATGCCAAGTTAGCATCGTTTACTAACTGAGCTTTTTTCTAAAATGCCAAGTTAGCATCGTTACTAACTGAGCTTTTTTCTAAAATGCCAAGTTAGCATCGACACTAACTGAGCTTTTTTCTAAAATGCCCAGTTAGCTTCGATACTAACTGAGCTTTTTCCTAATTTTCCCAGTTAGCTTCGATACTAACTGAGCTTTTTTCTAATTTTCCCAGTTAACTTCGATACTAACTGAGCGTTTTTCTAATTTTCCCAGTTAGCTTCGATACTAACTGAGCTTTTTTCTAATTTGCCGAGTTAGCTCTGATACTAAGTTGTCTTTTTTTCTATTTTGCAAAGTTAAGTTTGGCGCAAGTTTTTTGCCCGAACTATCTTTGCCAAAACGTGCTTTCCCGAAGAAATTTTTCTGAAAACGTGCATTTTACGAACTAACTTAGCCAATAACGAACTAAATTAGCCAATAACGAAAAAGTGCGATCACAAGAAATCAAAACAAACAAAGATGGCTGACGCCACGTGTGGTGATGGCGATGATGTTTCTTCAGTTGAAAAGGTTTGTTTTGTTTCTTTAATGGCAGCCTTAATGAACATATTTAACCCGCGAAGCTTTCTTCCATCTGTGAAACCCCTTTTTAAAGGGGAAACGTTGAAAAAGAATGCTTATGTCATAAGTTCATTATACTAAAGTGTTGTTGTGGTGGTGTGGTGGATGTGAGAAAATTAAATAATTTACAGCTTTGGTTCTGAAAGTGTAGACCTCAAAAATGTTTATAGGAAATTCAAAGTAGCTCAAACAACCATACAAATGTTATCGTCTTAAAATTATAAAAAGATTTCTATAGTTTGATTTTATGTATCCTAAGATCTACTACATCTACATCTACATCAAGTTTTATGTTTGTTATGATGGTTATTATGTTCCCTATCAAAAGCTTTATAATGCTTCAAGAGAGCTGTTTTAATGCTGTATGAAAGTATGAAATCTTGTTGTGAGAGATTTTAACGACAAAAAAATGCTGGAGTTGTTGGACAAGAATTTTGATTATGTTTATATATGGATTATATATAATGACAAATTGAAAAGTTGATGATATGAAAAAAAGACCTATTACTTATTTTCTTTGTTTATTTTTCAGATCATTAATTTTTTACGAACCCGAGATGTATGTGAAGAGACATGCCAAAACTTTCAGACAAACCAGGTATGTATATATGTACGTAATGTATATATTATATGTTTAATATGTTATTTAATTCATATTTTGCTTGCTATCAATTGCACATAAAGGAATACATTTTCTAAAATATATTTGTTTAGATGGATGAAGCAGCGGTTTCTTTATCAACTCAAACACAACTTAATGAACTGGGTCTCACAAAACTGGGTGATATTATTGCTATTAAAGCATTTTGTATCAGAAATAGAAATATGAAAAATGATTTATTGAAGTCTATTAAAGCAGCTGGTCAAGACCGGACAAATACTAACAAACGCCCAAGATCTACAAAAACAGTAACACTTGCATGGAAACATTTTAATGAAAAGAAATCAAAATATTGTGCCGTAAGAGTGCAATGGAGGTGGTAACCGACAACATAAATTTCGTCCAGAAGCAACAAAAGAAGAAATTTTAAGTGTAATGAAAGAATTCTTCTTTCCAAACTCTATAAGTGGTTTTGCTGGTCGTCTGTCAATGAACAACATTGAACTTGGTAACAATCAAGATGAAATAATCGACAAGATTGATAATGAAAAATTTACATTGTCTGGTTATTGTTTCAAAACTGGATATCATTCCAAGACTAAACTTTGGTTATTAACCAAAAAAAAAACTAATCGAGAAGTAATTCTTGATTTCAATTTTGATAATGATAGTGATGATGAGTTTACAGTACCGGCCAAGAGGCCGATTGATATTAGTGATGATGATTTGGAGACGCCAAGGCTTCAAGAATTAATGGAGATCCGTAGTTCACGTGTGTCTCCATCCCCTGATTTGTCAGATGCACATGTTGTTGTATCAGTTACGCTTCTTACCAAAGAAGTGAGGACAAGAATCTTTCATGAAAATGCATTGTTTCGTGAAGTATATGACTGGGTGGGAAGCATGTCTCTAAGACCAGAATTTTATTGTCTTCATAATGAAAGTGGTGATACAGTTCAACCTTTTGATGTTGTAAAGTCAGGATCATACATTGTCAAGGAGATAAAGGAGCCGCTCCCAATGACACCAGAAGGAACAGTCGCATTCAAAGGATTTGGTGTGGCTGAAGCTCCTTTGCAAGTTTATACTGATATGAACGATTTAAGGGAAAATGAAAAAAGAAAATTGACTGAACGTGAAACTGAATACATCATTAGCCGTGAAAATGTTTATCATGAATTCTTACAGCTTTATAAGAAACGAAATATCACTAATTCTACACTTAAATTGAGATTCAAGGATGAGGATGCAGATGGTGATGGGGTTGCTAGAGATGCATTCAGTGAATTTTATTCACAACTTTACAAGAGAATGGAAGGTGTACATGCAAAAGTACCATCAGCTAATTTTGAGGATGATGACTTAGAGACGATAGGGAAAATAATAACTCATGGGTTTATTATGTATAACGTTTTTCCAGTTGGTTTGTGCAGGGCAACAGTCAAGCAATTTCTCTATGATGATATCACTGATGATGATCTTTTCTCTTCCTTTATGGAGTTTCTAACATCAACAGAAAAAGATTTGGTTGAAAATCCTGAAATCAAAAATCCACAAGCAATCACAGACATTTTAGTTGAATATATGATTTTTGAACAGCCTAACTCAAATAATATAAAGGCACTCATGACAAAAGCTGCCAGAATAGCACTGATCAAACAGCCATGTTTTTCAATGCAAGCTATTGTGAAAGGAATGGGAGTAACATTTTGGAACAAAACTACTTCAAAGATGTTGGATGCATTGTATGAATGTACGATCCCATCTTCTCAAAATGTAATAGAAAGTTTACTCATACAAGAAAATTCTCAGCATGAACAACGGATAACAACATGGTTACACAGATATATTAGGAGCAGTACAAAGGTTGAACTTGGTCGTTTTGTTCGATTTATCACCGGTTCTGAGAGGCTGTTGCCAAACATGCGAATTAAGGTTGAATACATAAACCAACCCCGAGAACATATTTGTCCCAGCACGCAAACTTGTTTTAAAATCCTGTTTCTTCCAAGACAGTACAGTTCCTTTTATCAACTGAAAGACAATCTAAATATGTACATTGGTAATGATATTAATTGGTCAGTACATGATGGACATTAATTATTTATTGCTGCTTTTGCATATGTAGTTGTTTAATTTTTGTTACTTTGGCTTTTTTTAAAGCAAATTTTGTTGAAAGTACTTATGGCTGGCTTTTGTTTGATTTTCGTTGTTGTTTTTTTTAAGGAATTTTTGTTAACAGTTCTTATGACTGGTTTTTGTTTGATTTACAAGAGTTTAGTTGAATTTATCTCAAGAAGGAATGCAAAGTTTCTGAGCATTTTGGTCACCCATTGTGCTTTTATTTCAAGAATTGTTTCTATACATAAGCATCACAATAATATACACAAGTATAAGTTTGTTTTTGTTGTCTTGACAACCATTTTGATTTTGCCTTGATTTTGATTTTGTTATTCCATTGAAAGCAATTTTTTTGATAGAAAATTTTTAAGAAGGAATCGCAAAAACTTTTGTCGAATTTTCTAGGAGTTTGTTTATATTTTATTATCAGACCCTTTTATAAACTTTTACCATAACATCCATTGTCTCGTTTTTAATTTTTGCTCAAAGTTATTTGCACTATTTTTGTTTGTTCGTTGAAGCCAATCTTTGATTGTGATAATATAATTTCAGTTGCATATGATTGGGTAAGACATTTTTTTCTGAGGTCTTTTACAATTAACATCATCATTTTGGTGGAGAACGAGACATTGAATGCGGTGAGGAAATTTATGAAAAAATTAGGTTGATACATATATAATTCTCTATCATTTTCAGTTATGTTTATGATGTGACACTTATAAAGTTATAGACGCCCATACATCGTAGAACTTTAAGCCTCGTGTGAAGAGCTTGTAAAGAACGGTAGTTTTGATAGTTTTGCGTTTTTAACTTCACATTTTTCTTCACAAATGTCGCTCTGAGTTCGGTTTTCATACCAAGATCTAGCAAAAGTTGACAAAGAGTTTATATTTTTATTTCATTGGGTCCTGGGGGAGCTAAAGAGTAAATGGTTTTGTGTCTATAAAATTGGTTACGTCATCCTGGGACTACAAAAAGTAAACAAGTGAGACTAGAAACAAGTGTTAAAATTATGTGTATAATGACCTGATATTAATTTTTGGTTGGGAATGGGGAGGATAAAAACTAAGTAGAGGCTTTAAGGAATCAAGATGTTTTATGTAACAGTATTTCAGTCTCTACAAATTAAATTATTGTCTTAAGTAAAGGAATTAAACTACAATACAGGTTTTTTGCTGATACAGCACATGTTGCAATGTTTAAACTGTGTTGAAGCATTAGCGTTCTGCAAATCGGAGATATATCTGGTAGTGTTCTCAAATCAGGTCCGTCACTAAGCATATCTAGACACGCATTGAAATCAGTATCATCAAAGTCAAATTTGTAATCTTGATTTTGTGATGTGAAATAAAGAACATCAGGCTTACCACTAGGACATTCCATATTTCTTGATGGTCTAATATGGTGATTGTTCCATAGTTTTTTTGTTTTATCCAGCTCATTTTTCAATACATCCATGAAACAAAACTGCAAACACTGCTTTTGAATTTCATCACCACCATCAAAGAGGCCTTGCTCGGTTAAGTCCTTAAAAAAATTCATCCACCAAGATGCCCAGCTCATTTTAAGTTTAGACCACCACGCCTCTATACGTTGGTTACTGGTCGAAGTTCCGTAAATAAAGCTTCCGTTTCCCGAACTCGAATCTCCATGATTTCTTCGTAGATATCTTTGCATACCACAAACGTAAACATTTTCGGAGCCACGGTCAGCTCTTATGCAACGAGGTGCTAACTTCAAAAGACTAATAGCTTCCAGAAAATAAGAACAAATGATTCTAGGATCACTGTTTGATATTCCAATTTTCAGCCATATAATTTTTCTACTAAAACCGTCTATCGCTCCATGAATACAAAATCCATAGGGTTTGAGTTTATCATAACCATCAATGTGCCATAAAAAATTAGGACCACGATTTAAATAAACTCTACGAATAAGGCGATGTTTACGTCTTGATATCACACCTTCAGGATCCAACTCCTTCAAACAAAGCCTGACTGTTTCTCGATCGACAACAAGACCAAGAGAACGCAAACTTTGTGTCATCGCTCGGTAGCCAAAATTTCGGTGCGAACCATTTATTTCACTAATTATTGCCTCTAAGATGCGGCTAATGTCCGTTTTTTTGTGTCGTCTGTAACATCCTTGTTCCCTTAATACTCGGTTGACTTGCCTTTTGCTTATTTGAAAATTATGATGGATGTCTAGGAAGGAAATGATCTCATCATACGCTAATCCTCTATCAAAGTACTCGAATATCAGTTCATTTCTCGACAAATCTGTCAACTGTAACGGAGCATCTGTCATCTGAACAAAAAAGAAATTCAAAATAGAACTGACATATCAAAATAGCATGGAATTGCTACAAAATAAACTTACCACTATTTTTCAGTCATGCGAAATACTTCAAAACATTCACATCAACAGGCTCAGTTGTTGAATAACATTTGTATATATTTACTTAAAAGATCAAAACCGAGGTTCACCCGCGTTTGCAAAGAAGTTGCCAGATTAGTTCGATAAATGTGCGTTTGGGTCTAACTTGGCAAATAACAAAAAAGCTCAGTTAGTTGGAATACTAACTTGGCAAATTACAAAAAAGCTCAGTTAGTTGGAATACTAACTTGGCAAATTACAAAAAAGCTCAGTTAGTTCGAATACTAACTTGGCAAATTAGAAAAAAGCTCAGTTAGTTGGAATACTAACTTGGCAAATAACAAAAAAGCTCAGTTAGTTGGAATACTAACTTGGCAAATTAGAAAAAAGCTCAGTTAGTTCGAATACTAACTTGGCAAATTAGAAAAAAGCTCAGTTAGTTGGAGTACTAACTTGGCAAATTAGAAAAAAGACCAGTTAGTTGGAATACTAACTTGGCAAATTACAAAAAAGCTCAGTTAGTTCGAATACTAACTTGGCAAATTACAAAAAAGCTCAGTTAGTTCGAATACTAACTTGGCAAATTACAAAAAAGCTCAGTTAGTTCGAATACTAACTTGGCAAATTAGAAAAAAGCGCAGTTAGTTGGAATACTAACTTGGCAAATTAGAAAAAAGATCAGTTAGTTCGAATACTAACTTGGCGAATTAGAAAAAAGCTCAGTTAGTTGGAATACTAACTTGGCAAATAACAAAAAAGCTCAGTTAGTTGGAATACTAACTTGGCAAATTAGAAAAAAGCTCAGTTAGTTCGAATACTAACTTGGCAAATTAGAAAAAAGCGCAGTTAGTTGGAGTACTAACTTGGCAAATTAGAAAAAAGACCAGTTAGTTGGAATACTAACTTGGCAAATTAGAAAAAAGATCAGTTAGTTCGAATACTAACTTGGCGAATTAGAAAAAAGCTCAGTTAGTTGGAATACTAACTTGGCAAATTACAAAAAAGCTCAGTTAGTTCGAATACTAAGTTGGCGAATTAGAAAAAAGCTCAGTTAGTTCGAATACTAACTTGGCGAATTAGAAAAAAGCTCAGTTAGTTGGAATACTAACTTGGCGAATTAGAAAAAAGCTCAGTTAGTTGGAATACTAACTTGGCAAATAACAAAAAAGCTCAGTTAGTTGGAATACTAACTTGGCAAATTAGAAAAAAGCGCAGTTAGTTGGAGTACTAACTTGGCAAATTAGAAAAAAGACCAGTTAGTTGGAATACTAACTTGGCAAATTAGAAAAAAGATCAGTTAGTTCGAATACTAACTTGGCGAATTAGAAAAAAGCTCAGTTAGTTGGAATACTAACTTGGCAAATTACAAAAAAGCTCAGTTAGTTCGAATACTAAGTTGGCGAATTAGAAAAAAGCTCAGTTAGTTCGAATACTAACTTGGCGAATTAGAAAAAAGCTCAGTTAGTTGGAATACTAACTTGGCGAATTAGAAAAAAGCTCAGTTAGTTGGAATACTAACTTGGCAAATAACAAAAAAGCTCAGTTAGTTGGAATACTAACTTGGCAAATTACAAAAAAGCTCAGTTAGTTCGAATACTAACTTGGCAAATTAGAAAAAGGATAAATTAGGCACCAATTTTTAAAACGATTATTTCGATGTCACTTATGGGCCACGGTATCATATAGACATATATAGTTCATATATAGTTTTGGCGCAAAAAGATGCACCAAAATAAAACTCCACCAAATTTACAGTGAGCTGATTAAGCGTTTTGTTTATTAACTCTGAACTTTATCATTTTGTAATTACCTTAAGTGAAGAAGTTTTGGCGCAAAAAATTGCACCAAATTTACAGTGAGCTGTACCAAATATATTTTCTTCGAAAAACATAAAAATAGTCTAAAATTAGTGTAATTTTTGACCAAGAAGTCCAACTTGCGCCAAATTTAAAATAATCTTGGCTGTGCAAAATCAAACCAAAATTTCTTCATTTAGGTATTTTGCCAAACTCATATTTTCATTTGGGCAGTTTCTCTATTTGAGCCTTAAATTGAAATTAATTTCAATTTAAAAATATAGAATGAAAAGTTTAGGGTCGTTTACTTTTAGCATTTTGCATGGAATTTTTACTCCATATTTTAAGGTTAATGCTACTAATTTTAGATAATATGTGTGGTTCCTTAGTATTTAATCCTAAATTTCAGATGTAAATATTTGCTGCTAGTTATTGTATCATACTTATATAACCATTTCATTTGTTTAGTTGTCTCTTGTCTGCTTATACCCCTGAGTGTTGACATCTTTTGTCCAATTTTTGAAACTAATGACCTTTCATAACTACCATTCTACTTAACTTTTTTGACTGAAGTTTTTATATTAAGCCTGCATAAAAAATTTTCAAATTCAAAAATTTTCGAACAGCAAAATACCAATACCGACAAATAAAAAAACCCATCAAAATACATGCTAATGGTCTTATTTTGAAAGGTCGGCGTAATAATTTCAGAGACCTCTAACGCCCGCCCTAATACCGCCACTCAAAAAATAATGCCATTTAAGGTCGGTGTAATAAGGATCGATAAGGTAAATACACTTTTCCCGTAATTGATTGCGCAATACTTTTTACCATACTCCGCCTCGTTTTCGCAAAGGTTGATATGGTAACAGAATGGCACGGGACTCATTTCAGTAATGAGCAATTAGTGTTATGATTGTGATAGTGTTAATGATTGAGCACGGGAGATTCGGTTGTCATGGTATAGCATATTGAAAACGAGGTAGAGCATGATAAAAATATTGCGCAATCAATTACGGGAAAGGTGTATTAAAGTTCTGAAACATTTGTAAGTTTCAAATATCGTATTCTCTCTAATAAGCGCCCGGGCGCTTATAAAATTTTTTTAGAAATTAGGGGGGCGCTTATTGGAGAGGGGCGCTTATAAAAAAATTTTAAAATGGTCATGCTAGCTGTGAACGAGGCATTGCTTTTTATCATAAAAGAGTAAAAACAACTGTATTTTTCATGGCAACGAAATAAGATTTTGTACTTATAACTTAAATTTAGACATCACAAAAACATAGCCTTCCGTTTCTATAACAGAATATTCGTGTTTGGTTCAAAGTTCTAATTACCGTCCGGGCGCTTATAAATTTCTGAGTAATGTCTAGTCACTCTATAAGCGCCCGGGCGCTTATTGGAGAGGGGCGCTTATAAAAATATTTTTGACTAGAAGGGGGCGCTTATTAGAGAGGGGCGCTTACTGGAGAGGGGCGCTAGTTAGGGAGAAAACGGTATGCAGATTTTACCTTTTGGGAATGCATAGTTCAACGAATTAAGAGTTGTCAATTTATATAAGCGTTCACCCTTCAAGATTGAACATTTTAAAGCATGATCCAGCATGGTTGGGGGGAGGTTTACCTAACCTACTTTTCCGCGAGTGAGAAGAAAAAGAATAAGCGTATTTTTCGACGCAATTCCAACACATAAATTTGTTATTATATCACATTTTATTTTAAAATTTCAAATTAAAATATCTACAAATAACCCTTAGTTTTCACGCTCCTCGGCCTGTCTCAGATGTCTACAAACTCTAGAAATGTAGAGTAAAAGTATATAATACAGTTAAAATGAAAAAACATAGCAAAATAAAAAACACCTATTCTTCAGGCAATAAATAACAGTAAAGCTTAAAGTCGTGACCTGTTGCAGCCATGCGGCTTGTTTCATTTTTATCAAGATCTCAAATACCGTCAAAATTAATTGATAGTAAATAAGTCAAGTTTTAGCTACTGTAATCTTGAATATTTACTTGACAAATTTGTTGAATTCGCTCCGTCCAACAGACATTATACCAGTATTAGTCTTAGATTTTTGTTCCAATAAATTTTCAATATAGATATAATTTTGACAAGATAATGTTCTAAAGAGATCCAAGTTATGTATTATAAACTAACTTTTCCCATTTGTTTGTTATTCGAGGCGGGATTTGGCTGGTTATTAAAAAGGTTCATTGGATAACTTCTATCTATTCCATCCAACAGACTTACTAAAATTTGAACTGTTACGGTAGCAGCTAGGCAAATGTAATTATTAAAGGCTTAATTTAAAGTCTAACTGGTTATGTTTCACATAATTTTAACAACTTTCATTTATTATACACGAATCAGTTTTGAAAGCTTCTCAAAGTATCAAATTCCGTCCAACAGAACGTTTTAATTTAAAATATCACCAGCTACGGAAGATGCGGCGCTGCTTTAACTAAACAAGCCCTTTAGACACTAAAGTAAGGCTTGGACGTCCTGAAAAATCTTCAACCAAACCAATAGAAGGCTTCGGTTGGTTAAAGTTATTTAACAGAAAAGTTGTTTCTTTACCTTTAAGAAATTTGACAGCAAAAATTTCCTTCTTTTTATGTGGAGACGCTTTATTGTTGAACATAGACTTCTTAATAACATCTTTGTCTAAATTTGCTGAGTATACATTTCCAAAGGCACCGTAGCCAATTTTTTCTAAGCATTGGATTTTAGATGGTATGACTTCCCAGTGATCAGAATATGTATCTGTTCTAGGCGGTGGAATGTGAGCTCTAAAGCTACAAACAAAATTAAGAGCTTAGTCGTATCGAGTATTACGAACGTTTTTCTATGTGTGAGACTTACCCAGCAGGCAAAAACCTGTTCAAAGTCAGCAAAATAACGTAAGAGCAACTTTTATTCAAACGTTCTAATGTCGCTTTTTGCTGACTTTGAGCAGTTTGCCAGTAGGGTAAGCATCGTGCAGTGTGATTTGAATACGCGGATTTTTTTTTTAAAGCATAGTAACTATAAGCATACTTTCGGTAAAAAGTGGGAAAGAATAAGCATAATGAATAAGCATATTGCCATGGTAGATTTGTGAATAACAAAAATTATTTTAAATGCCAAATACTTTTAAATCCAAACCAAAGGGTTTTTATTGTGTGTCTTAATCAAAGTGGGGAAATTTAGGTCAGAAGACATGAATACTGTCCTATGTTACAACACAAGAAACTTCTTAATACAGTACTTAAAACTCCTTAAAATACAATTAACTGAAGAACTGAGTTAAGATCATTCTAAAGTAACTGATAAATCTAAATATACACATTATTTTATTGGTATAAGCAAGTCAAGTGAAGTTTTTAATATAAGCATAAAAGCACATTATCTACCTTTGGGTTCTTAACTTAAGCCTATTCATAAGCATATTTTTACGGTAAAAACCGGAAAAACACTAAGCATATCTACCGTAAAGTCGTTTCAGAGGCATGCTTATAAAAAGAAATTAATGTATTAAAAATAGCCTATTTTTCATCTTAGGAAAGGTATTCGTATCATTACATAATATGGGTCTTACGTTGCTCTGTTGTTAGGATAATCTGCACGAAGTTTACGTCTCTTCATGTACATGTACAACAAAACGAGAGCTGGGACGAGGAGGATTATTGGCAACAGGATAGAAATTACTATCACTTCAGTTCGGACATCGCCACTAATCTTGGAGGCTATAGAACAAAGAAAGCTACAAATTATAGATGTATGAACACTGACCTAATCGCAATTATTGCCTTTTAGCAATGACATATTAAAGTCTGTCTCAACGGGGGCAATGATGGTGGAACAATTTTTTAAACACATCACATTCAATTATCTTTTAAATTATCTTTTGATAAACTGTTATTTGTGTTTAGGGAATAATCAAAGTTTACTTTCTACTGTATCATACGGTTTCAAAGCTTTGTGTTAAAAAGATATGTTATTGTGTTCAACAAAAACACTTTCAAGATCTGTGTGACTTTTTTATTCCACATCGTTTTAACAATAAAAAACAATTAAGCTGCTTCCCTTTGTTTTGCTTAATGGTCAACAAACATCAACGCATTACTGTAACACTTTTCAACTTTTAATTGAGCTGTTGATGAAAGAAAAGATAACCCCACTTTTTGTTGAAAGTTGGACATTTGATGTTTCACGTAAAATCGACACTGAGGGGTACTTCGGGTCCCATATCTTCTGAACAACCCCTTGGTTTGCCCTCAAACTTTATAACTTTCTTTGCCTAAAGCAGAGCTACCACTGGTGCAGAAATGAAAGTTATAGCTTAAGTAGAAAAAAAGCTGATTTTTATTCTTCCTAGTTTCATTTTTGTCATTTTATTTTATTTGCTTATAAGTATACAATAATATATTTTCATCATAATATTTTCGTCGACCTTATGTCAACTCGTCAGCGATGATTTTTGGAATACGTTAGCGGTTAACGGTGATGACATTACATTGCGCACTGCATGACGTCAGTTTTTCGCCGTCGTGGGACGTTGTTGTTGCCCCATTCTTCTTTTGCGTTTATTGATGGTTGTCTTTCATTGATGTAGATGGATTCGGTTACTTGCCGTAACATAGCATCTCCGTGACACGCTGTCAAGATCTTTAATTCGAACTTGTTGTTTGTCATATGTTTGTGCTTCTCTTGTGTATGTCTATATAAAACAGAGTTCTTGTCTTTCTTTTCGTATGTTTTTATATGTTCAGTATATCTTTCTGAAATGCTTCGTGCAGTTTCGCCAATATAGGTATCGCCACATTGGCAACTTATTTCATATACTACTTCTCGGCTTTTGCAGTTGATATTGTTGTTGTTGCCGTTGCAGACTTTGCAGGTATCGTCATTACATGTTGTATTGTTGAATGGATTTGATCTAACAAGTTGTTGCTTTATTGTAGATCCTGCTTTTTCTATCACTTTAATCTTTAGGTTATTTGCTTTTATGATGTGTTGGAATTTTCTTTGTAATTCGCTATTCGGTGTCGATTCGACAAACAATACAGTGTCGTATTTATCAGGTTGGAACCAATTGTTTCTTTTACAGTGTTTCTCTTTCTCGCGTTCTTGTTTGTGCCAAAATTTTGAACGGTAGAGTGGGCAGATTCCATTTTTGGCGTTATTGATGATGGTTGTAAATTTTTGTTGTGCTCGTTTGTATATTAGTTTTCTATCGTATTCGTTATTGCCAGAGAATTGCATTCTATTAAGGAATTGTTGGATGTGCGTTTTTCGTTCGTTAGGGTTGCAGTAGGGTGAAATGTTGCGCATAATACGGACAAGGTCTGCAACGAGTATGTTCTTCTTTGATTCTTCTGGTAAAGCAGAATGTTTGTTGATTACGTGTTTACTGGACATAGGTTTCATATAGTGCGAGTGCATGATTTTGGGTTTTACTTCGTTGTTTGTAGTTACTTCTTCGATCCATATTTCGAGATCAAGTACAGGTAGGCGATTGTTCGGGTTATTTGATGGATAGTCGATTGTGACGGATATACTTGGATGGATTGTGTTTGCAATGAACTGGATGTGTTGCATTGTTTGTTTTTCGCTGGCATTATTTGAGTTAATGGCGATGTTGATGTCGTCTACGTATCGGCCATAGAGGTGTATAGTGTATGTGTGGTCAGTTAACTTTCGGAGTAAAGATATACTGAACATATAAAAACATACGAAAAGAAAGACAAGAACTCTGTTTTATATAGACATACACAAGAGAAGCACAAACATATGACAAACAACAAGTTCGAATTAAAGATCTTGACAGCGTGTCACGGAGATGCTATGTTACGGCAAGTAACCGAATCCATCTACATCAATGAAAGACAACCATCAATAAACGCAAAAGAAGAATGGGGCAACAACAACGTCCCACGACGGCGAAAAACTGACGTCATGCAGTGCGCAATGTAATGTCATCACCGTTAACCGCTAACGTATTCCAAAAATCATCGCTGACGAGTTGACATAAGGTCGACGAAAATATTATGATGAAAATATATTATTGTATACTTATAAGCAAATAAAATAAAATGACAAAAATGAAACTAGGAAGAATAAAAATCAGTCGTTTTGCTTGGGATGAAATCAACAAAATAATTAATAAGAAAAAAAGCTGAATTTTTTAAATCGCAAATTTAACCGCTAAAAATCGCGAATTTTTCAACCAAAAATATATTCAAATATAGTGCTTTTAATTATCTAAAAGATGCAAAACACATTTTTGGAATCGGAAGTGGCTATCAAAAGTTAGGAGGTAATTTGTTTCCACTGCCAATTATATAGAGACAGACTTTACATTTGAATTTGCTCATTTTATCCCTAAAATCAAAGGGTAAAATAAAATTTTTGAGCCCGTCAAAAGCGTTCAGAAGTACGTTGTAATTCATAATCGATCATTGTATGCAAGATTGGAGGCAGAGGCGTAACTAAAGCTCAGTCACATAATTTGTGGAGGCGAGGATAGTCATTTAAAGTAGAAAAGAAAAAAGTGCAAGTAACCTAATCGACACTTAAGACAGAAAAAGCGTTACGATATACGTTAGACTTCTATACTTGAGTGACCCTGAATACGTCTATGCGAGATTAAAAAGAGATTGGAGTTTTAAACTTCTTACTGGAACAAGGTTGTGGCATACAAGCTACTGTCTTCATTTCCGACGAATTTCCCTTGCATTCTAATCCAGTATGCGCTGGTAGTGGATTATCACATCGTCTCTTTCGTTCCAGAATTTGTGTTCCAAATTTTCCACATGGCGTACAAGTGGAAGCTATTGTCCAATTTGACCATTGCGACCAATTACCATTGACCCTTAGATCTATAGTTAGAGAAACACAGTATACTTAGTAAGTGAGGGAATAAGTAAAGTAAGTGAGAGTTTTTAGTCCTTGGGCTATCATCCGTAATGGGTGGCTACTTTGCCCGAAGGCCCGTGTGCAGTCAGTCGATGGCACCTAATGGGTTGAGACGCTGCTTTGAAAGCGCATGGGAGTGGAGTATCGAGATACGACATGACTGGACTCAAACACGGATCGCACTCAAAGGTACTAACCACTACACCATCGCTGCACATATACTTATGTTTGGTCGGCTTCGTTAGGTTGTGAGTAAGCAACAGTCTGATGTTTAGCCATAAACTTACCCGTCATGCAAATGTATCGGATGTGAGTTGTGTTCGAACATTCCATATCAGATAGCTTCTTATTTGGCTTACCAATCATAACACATTTCTCGTCAGTTTGATCCGGTTCGTTCACATGCCATTCACCTTTATAACCTTTGATATAGGTTTTACTGTTTTCCCATCGCAGTTTGTTGACATCGTTCAGTGGGTCTACCATTCCAACCCAGTAAGGTTTATTGTCGATTTTTACTTGGATCTGCTTGAAGTCTTCAGGTGTTTTGAATCGTGCTAAGAACCTTTTTGGTTTACTTTTGCATTTGGTGTTAGCGTCCCACCAGTTCAATGTATCTGTCGATATGTGATATTCATATCTTTGATTGTAGGGAACCGCTTTGAAAAAATGTTATCAAGACATTTTACTATACTTTGTGGCAGGATGGGAAATAGAAAGTTACATCGGTAGGGATATTCTAAAAAAATGGGCACTTAATGTTTTCCAAATTCATTATTTCGTGACGCTTGTAAAAAGTAGCTAAAATTAAATAATGTTTATGAAATTCCAACAAGAAAATTTCAACCACTTTCGAATTTGTCGCTAAATTATTGGTCAGCGCCGCAAGGTAGCTGATCTTTCATTTCCCCGTGTCTGTCAGTCAGTCCGTCCGTCCGTCCGTCCGTCCCGTGTGTGTGTAATGTTGCAGGTCTTTACGCCCCAGTTAGACGCCCGTTGTTGCTAACTTTAAATTTTTCAGTTCGAAATCAGAAAGTATAAAGCACGATGTTGATTTTTGGAAAATATGTCACTTGTGTGTGACGAAGTAAATATATTACAATACAAAAAGAGTTCTCTTCATTCGAATAAATGAATGAATTATTTTGTTTTAATGCGCCCTCTCCCCGCCCTTTATTTGAACAGAAGTGCATTCTGGTAGTGAAACGCTGCTAAAACTTATCAACAAGAACCAGGACAAGAAGTACCTTACTTTGGTTCCTCTAAACGATCAAATTAGGCTTTACATGCGATCATACAACAACTTATATCGAAGTGTAATTGAATCAAGACATGAACAGTCACGTATCCTAATTGGATGGGATAGAAATTCTGGAAGAAAAGTCAGGCAAGTTGCATAGATTATTTATCTGATGCCACTCAAATTAATGTTTTCTTTTTCTCCAAAACATTATATATATTTAAAGTTAAGATGTTAGCTTACATACCTTAAGGGAAGACAAGGTGATTCTTACTGAATTATTCTATTCATAGTCACAAGAAAAAGCTTGGAAAATATACATATTTTAGCTGAGCTGAATTATATTTTTTTAATCTGTTTGTAAAAATTTTTTGCTTATATGTGACGGTTTGAGGGAAAATCATAACAGGTGATAATTTCTGATAAATTTATCAGTAAATTATATATATACTGATTAGAAAACAATAGATTTAATCAGTAATTCGTTCGATTTATCAGTGCAGTGATTCGTTCGATGAATCAGTATTACTGATAAAATAATCGGTAAATACTGATACAATCAGTAATACTGATTCATCGAACGAATTACTGATAAATCGAACAAATTACTGATTATTTACTAGTATTATTGATTATTACTGATAAATTTCTGATAAATTATCAATTAATTTATCAGTAATATCACTTGTTACGAATTTTCCCTCAAACCGTCACATATTAATTATATTTGAACCAAAATAAAAGGGGGCTATTTCCTTTTCGCACCCCCTATTTTTTCCCTGGAAACCGTTCTACACAACACAAGGAACATATATAATAAATAGTAAAAAAAGATCACATTTCTTTACAATTCTCGAAAAAGATAATAATTTTGATACCTAATTTTCTCAAAGAAATGAATGTCTCAGAAAGAAAGATTATTTATAAAAACACTGCCGATCACTTATTCCGCTCTTTTGATTTTGCAGCACTCTCCGTCCAGGATATTTTAGGGTCAGGGTTAGGGCTAGGACTAGGGTTATTTTAATCTCTGTGCTGAAGGGCCAACTAGTAAAAAAATATGGCAGATACATTTGTTTGGGGGAAATCGTTTAATGGAACTTTTCTCTTGAAAGCTTAAAATTTAACCATATTCATAAATATATCTTTTATTAATTTATCTTCTTCTATTTGGTCTTTTTTGACCATAAAAATGTTCCTTGTGTTGTGTAGAATGGTTTTCAGTGAAAAAAATAGGGGGGTGCGAAAAGGAAATAGCGCCAATAAAAGATCATCAAAATTGCTGAAATCAGATACTTACTTCTTCTTAATTGCTTCTCTTCAAAATGAAGCTCACATATACTTATATTCCTCTTTTGAATTTGCTCCCTTAATGATTTGCCAACAACCCTGTTTCTCTCCGATATCTATCCGTTTAGTTCGTAAATTAATTCTATAGTCTTAGTCTCCACTTGGAACACGAAATATAGCGATCCCTTGCGTAGACCTTGAGCTAGAACAACCAATTTGCTCCAGGCATGCTGAGTTTACTAAAGAAAACTTAAACTTTCCATGCTTGATTTAATTTCCATGCACCATAAAAAAGTATTGGCTCCAGTTCTTCGCAGAACTCGACATATTAAGAATATGCGGCCCGCATCGGCCATATTTCCAGACTATTCTTTTTCTTGTGACTATGTTCTATTTCATTGTGTTCTTGTACTGTTTACACAATTTTGTAGCTTGAAATTTTAAATGAACAAAAATTTACCAAAAGACCTTTTGAAATGGCACAAGTTTAGCAAGTTTTGACATTTCTGTTGTCATCATTATTAGTAAAATTAAATTAATTATTAGTAAAATTAAATTACAAGCTGAATCGTAAGTATATAAAAACAAGAAGTTAATTGTAATAGCCTAAAAATTTCATGTTATATATAAGGTTAAATATGCTAAAAGTTAAACATAAAAACAAAAACAAACAATTATACAATATACTACCTTATACCTACTTATTAATGCTGGAGAATTTCTTGCAGCACTATTAATTACTGTTTATATTTGCAATTTTGTCATGAAATTGCAAAACATTTCCTCGTAAAGCTTTTTCTCATTCTTAAAGCAAATGTTTTTCCAAATTGAACATGTAAAGGGGAAGTGGATTGTACTGCAGACTACAAAATGATGAAATATATGAAAATAATGAACCACGGAACAAGAAGACAATATTTTACTTTTCAATCTATCTCTATTACCAGGGTCTAATCTAAAAAGGCAGGGCAGCGTCCGGCGGAAGGGAAAAGGGCACATTATGAACATCCAAGGGGCACTTTTTAGGTAAAGGGCAACCTGAGCTTTATTTCGCTTCGGTGGGTTAAACCTGTGACCCCCTTATACAAGAGTGATTTATGAAGTTTTTAAAGTGAAATAAATTTAAAAAAAAACAAAAATGCTGAGGGCAGCGTCCGATCAACAGATCAAATATTGGCCTAGATGAGACCCTGATTACATCATTATTATCACTATTATACATTCAGAACTTTTTTTTCTATCTTGTACAGGTAGAAAATGAAGGAGATTCTTCAGATTCTATATGTAGATAGGAATATTTTTGTTATTCTAGATATAATGAAAATGATGATGAGTAAAGGATGAAAAAAACTTTTTAAAATTTTTAAATTTGTGAGTTGCACAAGTTTGTCCCACAAATTCTGACATTTTTTGCAAATTCACAAAAATTAATTCTGCAAATCATGATTTTCTTGAGGTTCAATTTACAAAATTTTGTCCCCTAATTAGTTCTTCCGCAAACCATTTATACGAATAAGGTAACATATTTTACTTGAATATTTAAATCAGGGTTAATCTAACCTATATACAAACCTTCCTTTAATTTGGCACATGCCCAAACCACAGTCGTTGTCACTTTCTGCATTTTTGTGCCATTATGAAAAATATTTGAAAATCAGACAAAATACATACAAATTATTTCAGATTTTTTTTTTAACCAGAGAAAAAGAAAAACTTCTTTGAACTGAATTTTATCTTTATAGGAGTGATAAATTTAGTTTTATTGCCACCATGAAATAGAAATTCAGTAACTATTTTCCCTTCAGGTATAATTCAAAACTTCAAAATTATGATGTTGTAATTCTATTTTCTATAAGGCCTGAATTTTGTGAAATGGGATTAGTTAGAATTAATTGGTGCGTTGTGCAATTATACATAACTTTTTACACTTTTATTTTTAGTAATCAGCAACTGCCTGGCAGTAGGTCTTCATTTGACCTCATCTGTGGACCACTTACTTGGTACAAAAAAAGGTTCACTTGCGTGTTAAACCAAACACGTAAGCTTGTAAGAACGTAAAGCTGGAAAGTCCAACTTGTAAAACTCAAATTTGAAGCTTAAATAAAATCGATTAAAATATCAAAGTTGTAGTTGTAATGCGCAATGCCCATATGATTTCTGTTGATGCGTATCGTATTACAGTATATTGTTTATATGGTGTAACAGAAAATCCCCCGACTAATAAGGAAAAGGATTTAGTTGATTGTTGTGGAAACGCAAGGTTTTCTTTTATAACGTTTACCTTGATATTTAGTTAAGGCAACTTCCGTTCAATGAATCAATTAGAAAAAAATGCGAATGTTATACGTTATTCGGCTCATAGAAATTTGCGTTTTTGTCTCGGAGGTAGTAATCTGTATTAATCTGTATGCAATATGCAGGGCTTCTTCGGTTATTATTCATTCGACGATTTACTCTTTGTGAAAATATTACAAGGGCCCTTTTTATCACGAGAGGTTTTTAATATGTCTTTGCTTTGAGCGAATGGATTTACATTTGGGATTCGCATGTTCACCAACCGAATACGGGCTTACCAGATACTAATCAAACTGTATTGTAGCTAGTCATTTTTCTTTTCCAAAGTGATCACGATCTTTAGACATGTGACATCTTTAGACAGTTCGCGCTGACCTTAAGGCCTATGGGCCTCTTGTTTATTTTCATAAACTTTGAAAAATTGCATAAACCTTTCAAGGAATGACGAACGCTTCAATGCTTCAAAAAGAAAGGATTTTAACCGTTTTTTCGACATGAACAATACGCGAAAACACTAAAAGCTCTGATAATCACACAATTACAAGAGTTCTGAGAAGAAATTACGTATTTTGAAAGCCAATCACCAGTTATCGCATTTACTCCAATAAACGCTCGGAGCGTTTATTTAAAACGATTTAATTAAGGTTGGCGTTTATTGGAGAGGCGCGTAAAAGAAATTATCCAATACTTACGTGGACATTTCACATCTTCGCAAGTTTCAAAGGTAGTTTCATTGAATTTTCCCTCACATGGTTTCCCGTTTCTTACAGGCGTTGGGTTATTGCATGATCTATTTCTACTCATAGTCTTTAAGCTACTTCCACAAGTAGGAAAGCAAGGGAAAATCTGGGACCATGCACTCCAATCACTCCAGCCACCATCGATTGGTAAATCTGAAAGCATTAAGAAAATATTGCATCGATCCTATTCAGTGCTGCTTATCAATTAGTTGCCAAGGATCGGAATCACATTTGGATCATATTGAATGGCTGTTTCTGTTCGAAAACTATTTTCACTGAGCAAAGGAACTGAAGAAAATATTTTGATTTTAAACATAAGCAGATGGGCAACGTTTGTTGATTGAAAATAATCAATTTAGTCACGATCCAGGGACTAGAAAGTGGAAAATGTTAAACTGTTTCTAAATACCGTTTGGATAAGTTTAGGTCGAAAACGTGTTGCTGCTAAAATTCAATTTGCGAACCAATGTCAGTGCGATTCTAACTAAGTAAAAAACAATCTTTACACTGGCCTGAAGTGGTGTTTAAAACCTTATAAACATAAAGTTGGGAGAAGTGAATAGACATTTCCCAAGCCTAGTTATTATGTCTAGACTCGATTCAAGATATTCTATTTGCTGCTTAAATATTATATTTTCATATCTTTTTATTATTTTGAAATATTCCACAAATTGAACCACGAATTATATTCCCAGTCGAAATAATCAAAAAACCTTTACGACCTTAAAGATAATGAACTATCATAAGGTCGAGAAAAAATTGTGTCAGAAGTGTTCTTGTGAGATAATCTCCACGAAGAAGCCAATCATTTTTTTACTTTATTTAAGCGCATTGTTAATAATAAACAGCCGCTCGTTTCCAGACCATTTCTCAATTGTTCTATTTCTACTGACATCAGCATAGTGCAACCCTCAGCTCTACATATAACAGTTCATTATCTTTAAGGTGGGAACATTTCAAAACTTCAAAATTTTTGGAAGTAGCATTTCTTTCCTGATGTGACTCGTCTTGCCCCGTCTTACTATGTCTTACTATATGACTGATTTCACTTTTTTACCTTCCATTATGCAGCTTTTCCAATGTCCATCAACGTTTCGTTTGACCATGCCTAGTTCACAGAAACAGTTTTTGTTTACGCCGGATTTTGAATACGTTGCTCCATTTATGAATGAGTCGACAGATCTTAACCTATAGCAGGACGCCACACAATCGGCAGCGGTTGCTGTCAAACCTATGTTATGCTCAGAAATCCCACCAAATTTAGGTAACCCATCTCCATCTTTGAATATGCACTCTAAAGTGGCAAGTGGTTAATTAAGAAGTTACTATTCCTAGATGAAATCACAAGAATATCTTTATTGAAACAGCCTCGAAGCCAGTGTTTCTTGCCTTTCGGTATGTGGAATGCGATCGAAATGTCAAGAAACCTTGGGTTCCAGTTTGTTGCCTAATTCATCAAAAGGGAAAATAAGAAACTCGTAGAATTTAAAAAAAAATTTAAAAGTACTTCTGCATACTGATCCATCGCCTATGTAATCAGTGTCGCACACGCATGCGTGGCTAACTGTCATGTTTCCTCCAATCAGGTCAATGCATTTAGCGTTTCTATCACAACTATGCAAATTGACGTGACAATGATTCGTATCTATAAATAACAACAATGTCGGCTCCTTCAAGATTCATTCCGTAAAAAAAGTCATCCTATTTCCAATGAGAAAAAGATTTTCCCTATAATCGAAGTTAACGTCAAGAAGTTCGATATCAAATCAGTAAAGCCTGGTTCAGACCTGGCGATTATGACGATTGCGACGATTGAAATTCGGTGTAATAGTCCTAAACGTCGTAATCGTCTAATGTGAACACTTTTGCAATTGTCATAATCGTCGCAAACGCCTGACGATTACGACGATAAAATATCCAAAATTACTGATTGCTTACTATTTACTAATGAAATACTTGAGAGTGTTTGCATATCTGGCGATTGGCGATTACGACGGTTAATTAATTTTGTAGTCGTTCTAATCGCCTGGTCTGAACCAGGCTTTATAGTTTGTATCCTCTTAAAACCTCAAGAAGGGAACAAGTTTCGGCCGTTGCAGTCGCAAAACTTAGATAAAATTAATTACTATAATTCTTAATTAATTGGTGATAGCTGATTAGTCCATTTTTACGTATTTCGATCCTATAGTTATCACCTCGAACATACATATGGTCAAAAATTATTTTGCCCGTCGACGACAGCTGTAGCTGTCCAAACGTAGCCAAAATAAACTCGCTTGTTCATGACATGATAAACTCTGACTTATTTAATTATAATGACTGAACAGATAAGCGGAAATATTTTTCAAGAGGTTTTGCAGTCAGTCAGTACGTCACTTTTTTCGAAAAAAAACCAACAACAACAAAAAACAAAAGAAAAAACAAACAAACAAATAAACAACAAAAAAAGCACAACACAAATCTCATTCGAAACCTCAAGATGTTAACAAGTTTCGACTGTTTCAGCATTTCAGATGGCTTAAATAAATAAAAACCAATATTTGTAAATCAAACATTTTTTTCAACGTCGTCTGCTTTTGCAAAGAAAAACCTGAAATCCGAACCTTTAGCCAACCGATACCTACTATCTATCTATGTACATAATTTTTCAAGTTTTACAATTTTGAATTTCAATTCAAAAAGTACGAAACAACAATAATAAGGTTGCTTGTAAAGTTTCGCATCACCTTTACAAATATAGGTGTCTGATGTTTCATTGGCTGACACATCTAAGCGGTACCCATCTTTGTACAAGAAACAATTCTTTTGGGAATTGTTTTTAGCAGTCCAGGTAAAAGCAAAACATGAACTCTGCTCCATGCAAGCTTGTGTACAACTGTTTTTGTCAATGTATATGTCAGTATATCGTCCGATTAATTTTCCAGTCTTCAGTTTAATACAACCTAAAGTATCAGTAATAAAGTTATTGAAAATAAGAATGTTGTTCTACCAGTAAGTGTTGCAAAATCGCCAGTAAATTTCGCAAACTCACCAGCAAATGTCGCAAAATCGCCAGTAAATGTCGCAAATGCCAGATTTTCCGACGCTTATAGTTGAATTATGACACATACGGGCGATATTGCGACATTTATAGGCAGTACATATGTTTGTTGGTGCGATCATGTCTCTTATTTCTGTCTGAAAGAAATGTGGTTTTAAGAGACATTTTGCGCAATGAATCCAACCATGAAAAAACTTTTGACCATCTTGTACACATAGTAATATGTATCTATTCAATGAAATTTATTCTCTTCCTCTATTCTGAATACCTTTTTTATGTTGCACCAGAAACTTACGAGTTTCTTATTAATGCATCTTAACCACTTTACCATTTATTTTGTTCACACAAACTTTACGCTTAGTTGAGCATTGTTGCCTAATTGGAAAGCACCAATATAATAAGGCAGCTTTCTCTTCACCCCCCTTTAAAATCCATCCATTCACTTCGGTTATGTGTGAATGTGTATAATTCGCTTTTGTTTTTCCTCAACACTTTCAAAAAAAAAAGAAAGTACAAAGAATTTTATTGTCTTGTATCCACTTGCTCCAAAGTAGTTAAGAGGATACACAATCACTTAAAGTCGACTCACAAGATAAAAGATGAAAAACTGTATAGCCAATTGTTGAAGGAAGCAGTTCCGTATTTAGGAGATTTGAATAATACTGAATCTGAAAGGGAATCCAGTGTCTTAACGAATGATGTCTGTGTGAAATCTGTTGATAGCAGCGACGAAGACTGGCATTTTCACCATTGCGTTTCGATTTTAGTTCTTTCACTATTTTCTCCACATTTCCTATAGTTCTCTAATCGTGTGACCACACCTAGTAGGTTTTAGTTTATTTCTATGTGCATTGATATTTTTACATATTTCCATTAAATATTTCATTTATTGGGAAAAGAATAAAAAAAAAAAATTAAAAATAAAAAAAATAAAAATAAATAAAGAGAGGAAAACAACAAAACCACGAATAAAAATATGATATAGAACCAGAAACGTCTATCATAAAAATGTATTGGGGATGTTGCTGAGATGTTGCTGATCAAAGATTTTGATGATGTCAGTGAACTCAAGATTCCAAAATTCCCCAAAATAGCCGTGGTGGACAATGTTGAATACAAAAAAAATCAGTTATATGCTCTGTCAAGCGAGTTGTAACTGAGCTGACGGTGAGTTTTTGCTCATTAATATTTGGATCCAAAAAAACCCAAAAAAAACATGAACATAATGTGGTATCATAGTGCTTAAAAAATGCTGTTGAAGATTATCTATTCAATGAAAACATTTTAAAAGCATAGAGACAACTTGTGAAACTATACAAAGACTTGTTAGACCGAAGAATTCTGAAACGAATTCTGAAATCACTCGACAATTTACGACAATCTCAAATCTAACAAAACCATGCGATGACTTCTGAAACAAAAGCAAACTAACCTATGTAACCTATATACAGATTACTTGTTATGACAACAAACCATACACTAAACGTGAAATTAATTAGAAGGAACACTAGTCACCACATAAGATATTTTTCTTATCTCAAGTAACCTATAAAACACGTAACTGCAATGCCAAAGCTAAGGCTTAGGCAACTGTGCTTTGATGTGACTGTGCGTATGAAACCCATCGAGCTTCTTTTTGACCAAAGGTCATCTCTTAGAGTTCTTTACTTGAGGAAATTTTCGTTACGAAAGGTTAGACGAGATAACTCGGACACGATGCGGTGTTTAAACTGAATTCTCAAATAGAATGACATAGAAGTTCATCACACAGTGAGAACTAGGCCTTAAGAAACTGTTATGACGAAATCTTGCTACATCTCAAGAAGCCAAAAGTGAATGAAAGAACGTAGGAAAGAAAAAGTTGGTTATTACCTTTCACGTTTTCGATTTCAGATCCTCTACATACGGCGCTTGAAACTTCAGGTGTTGTCAATTTTTTTTGTAAGCTCATAGAACTTCCACAAAGCACACAGTTACTTTCCAGGATGGTATCATGGAAGGTAAGGCCATAGCAGTTTTTGTTCCTGGCACATTCTGCAATACACTGACCAACTGAAGATGTTGTAGTGTTTGTAAGGACATCACCAGTGCATTGGGTATTCTCATAAAATAAACATTCTAAAATGTAAGGTGAGAGTTTTAGTAGACTGAAGAGGAGGGAGCAATGGAACCGGTGTATCGTTTGATCTATTTACACTGTTGCGCAAACCTTTATGTTTGCACTTCTTATACCTGATACGTTTTTGACAGTGTTTATTTTTGTAACTGTAGTTTGCTGAAGAGTCAATCTTCTTTTGTTGTTTTCTAACATGATGCAGTATCCAAACACCTCTAACACAAGAATATACACACTGAGAATATTGCTATCTGGTCATCTATACGTTTTAAACCCCCAGTGGGCAAAATGGGCAATAAAGTTATTGAAATGCAGTGTAAATTTGTGTATATTTCTACAGAAATGTGTACTCCTTCACAGTGATTTCCAACAGATTTTCATGGTGTGAATGGTATTTAAGAACTGATATTAAATTTCAAGTATGATACAGTTATTATCAGAAATCTAAGTTACGGATGTCAAACTTTTGAACTTAAATACACAAGATCTAACATTCATTTCAAAAATAATAATAATATGCAAAATTGCATGATAGTACTTACTTTTGATGTCTGTCGATCCAACTGCTATTGCCGTAAATATGGTAGTAAAAAGAATTCTTTCAATTGATACTGTTTTCTTCATGCCCTGTCAGGAAACTTAAAAAAAGACAAAAATGATGGTGAAATGCTCAGATTGACTGTTATCTGATGTTATCTACTTAATCTACTTTGAAATGAAAGTCAGAAGATGTTTTGATTGAAACCTATAATTTGTCAAGTTTCTTAAACAGTTTTTCATAAAAAAAAACAAACTTACTAAGTAGTAAGGGAAAGATACTCCTGGGTATTTACAAAACATTGCTTTCGATTCTATTTTATTTAGCCAGTCCTCTTAATTGAATAATTTGTTTTTAAGAAGTCAAATGTCTACAAAATGAAATTTAAGTTGGGATATACTTAGTGTTCTCATTGATAATGACAAAAGATTTCCTAGAATATTCAAGTAATAACTTCCTGATAAAAGTTATAAGAAAACTTTATAAGCTATTGTACTACAAGTCAATAAAGTTTCCATTCCGAAAGAAAATTACTCACTTCGTTCAGTTTCTTGAGGAAATGTAAAACATACGTATCATTTACAAGTTAGCATTTTATCATCGTTTGATATTACGTTGCAGTTTTCTCATCTACGTTGAAATTATTGACGATAGCAATTGAGACGATAATTCACTGTTGTTGACAATGAACATTTTTAACAAGTGATGCAATCGTAACGGACAGTTATTTGTCAACGAGTGTATTTAATTTCTTTCAGTTGCGAAAAATAACATTTTTTTTAACATTGTTTAAAAATGTCATCAACAAAATCTGAATTGCTCTGAGTGAACTATCGAATAAATCGAAATAAGGTCCATCTGCGCGTTCTTAAAATAATGTTGTCACGTCAAACCAAGTTGAAGTGACATCAAAGATTTTAAATGATCGATTATGATAATAGATTATTAATGAGCTAACCACCGAAATAAACTTGATGAATTAGTGAAATAGACTCGATTATTTAATGACATACCGTATTTCCTCTAATAAACGCCGCGGCGTTTATTACAAATTCAAGGTTTTGGATGCGGCGTTTAATAGAGGGAGGCGTTCATTAGAGGGCGGCGTTTATTACAAAATGAAAAATTGGACAGAAGCAAACTTAAACAACAATGTTTTCTTATCCTAAAAAACGTTACAAAAGATTGTGTGAAAATGTTTTACACAAAAGATATGTTCACGAAAATGTCAAAGAAGAGCAATACACTGTCGCCGTTTTCTAGTATGAGATGAAAACTTTTTTGTAATTCTTGCTTAGCCTGTTTTCTAATAAACGCCGCTTTTCAAGATGCGGCGTTTAATAGAGGGAGGCGTTTATTCGAGGGCGGCGTTTACTACAAACGTTCGGGTATAAGTGCAGCGTTTAATAGAGGGAGGCGTTTATCAGAGGGCGGCGTTTATTAGAGGAAATACGGTAATTGTCAAAAGGGCAATACAACGGATCCTGCAATTCATCCAACGAGTGAATTCTGTTAAGCCATGTTTGGGTCTAAGAGGAAACTGCTAATCTTCATACCTGTGGGAAGTTACTCTATTGATAGAGGCCTGGACACGTGTGTGCAAGAGACTGGGTCGAGTAATGATGTTGCACTGGGGATGGGGACCCTACCCATGTATGCCAAGTGAGAACGCTTAACTCTTATGGAAGGTTAGGTTTCTCCAGGTGTACTTGCATTGTAGACGCAATGTTGAATCCATGTTTTGGATACAGAACTTTCAATCGTTGGTGAAAGTCACTTGTTGTGTCCTCACTTATGCGATATTTTTTTCTACCTTTACCGCGCAGTCTTCCTCAATACACCTACGGAAATCTAATAACTTATTTTCCCAGTCTATGTAGATTGCAGTTTTATTTTGATGAAACAGATACATTCCTTTTCAAATTATGCGTATTTCCTCGACTTCCTTATGTTTACTAGTCAATTATTATTTGAGTTTCTTTTCGCAATTTGTTTCCCCAGAAATACTGAAATAGCCAATTTAGACGTTTTCGAGGTTTTAAAAATCAAAATCCTTTGACCCCCTTGAGAAGAGACTTTGACGTTTTCCAAAATCAAAATCCTAACCACAACCAAAACATTATGTCAAAACTAACCGCCAACATTTTATCATTCAACCTCGAATCAAGTGTTTCTCGCCTTTATTTATTTGGTATTGTTTTACGTGGCTGGCCACACTCATTTGCTATTGCATCTGTTTTAAAGTAGGGGCCACAGATTAGGTTGGAGGCTCCGAAGTACTTTATCTACTTATACTAATCCGCAATCGTGCATCCTACTTTTATTTTAGACAGTGTTTTGTTTTTGTTTTTTTAATGGTCAAAATCTTCTTAATCGTGGTCATATAGCGGCAGTTCGACCAGTGAAGAAACCCTCAAAATGCCTAATTTTCATCATTTGTTTTGACACGTGATCACCGTTTCGCCGTTTTGATTGGTTGCCGAAATTGGAAAAACTATAGCGACGACGTTCGCTGGAAAAGTAAACAAATTAAGTTTTTTATTCATTGCGGTTACGCTTCAGAAATAATAGACAATACGTATAAACAATTCAATTGTCTATAAATCAATATCTATAGTTATCAATCAAGTTTGACAGTTAATCAAGTTTACCAAAGTTTGAAAGTTTCGAAAGCGAAAGAATTACGTAACGAGGTAATAATTGTGTTTGTTTAATAATTTAAAGATGGCAAACTCCACGAAGGTTTTTCCAACCTAACCGAATAGACTACCTACCTACCTGCCTACCTATCTAAGAACTTTTATATTTGCATTTATTCAGGTTCATTTGCTCCTTGCTGTAGAGTAGAGAGACAGAGTAGAAAGACAGAAAGTAGAAAGAAAGGTTTGTCACTTAAAAACTTACATATACAACTGTAATTCCGTTACGTGTTACAAGTCAATTTTTCGCTTTCTCCTAGGTTGCTTAGCTATCTGTTTGGTGTTATTTCTCCTTCAGTGTCTGCTAGGTTGTAGAAAGAAAGGTTTGTTTTCGCTTCCACCAGGTTCACTGGGGGAATATATATTTCTTTCTTCTATCTATTATTATTAGTGATTCTGTGCTGTTGTGATGTTTAATATAAGAGGCACTAATATTATTCCTGGCTTCCAAGCAGTTTTTAGGAATGGTCAGTTTGTTTTGCAGCCACCTGATCAGCAGCAAATTCGCTCTGTTATTCAGCGTAGGCATGCAAATGAGGATGTGGCTGAAGCAAGGCGCCAACAGCTTCAGGCAAATAACATCCATCGATTATCTCAAAATGAGAGACTAAGAATCAATGATGCTCAAAGGCGTGTTGAATATCGTCAAGATGAAGAGCCAGTTGAAGGATTAGTCAGGCGAAATGAGAATGCACAACGTATGAGGGCTAGGCGGGCTGTTCGACGAAATGCAAATCGTGCTGCTCGACAAGACCAAATGCTTGAGCTACATTACCTTGGCGCCATGGACAAGGTCTGTCAGTTTTGTGGTGCTAAGATGTTTGGTGACGAGACAAATTTTAAGTGCTGTCACAATGGTAAAGTTCATTTAGATAACATTTATTATCCTAATGATCTTAAAGAATTTTTAGTAGGTGATTCTAATCAAGCAAAGAACTTTCAAGAAAACATTCGAAAGTTCAATAGTTCGGTTGCTTTTGCTTCGATGGGTGCAAAATTGGTTGTTCCACAAGGTCGTGGTCCGCCAGTTTTTCGTATTAATGGCCAGGTATGTCATCGAACAGGTAATTTACACCCACCACCGGGTATTCCTCCATCCTTTGGTCAATTATATATCTATGATGGCATGGATGCGTTCAATGAGAGAATGGCAAGACCAGAAAATCAAGGTTGTTCTCCCGAAGTCATGCAAACTTTGCAAGACATCATTTTAAGGGAGAGTCCATATGCAGCTGCTTACAAACACATGGGTGAGGTAGAAGCGGAGGAATTTCAACTTGCAAATGAACAAAATCGTCGCCCATCTGAGGTAAACGGAATGTATGAAAATTAATAATTAAAAATCTTTGAACTAATATTTCCAGATCTTTGCTATTGTTTTCCAGGTTAGAATGCATTTGAGAAGTGGTGGTGACCGGCGTCGATACAATCTACCTCACCATGATGAAGTAGCTGCTGTTTTTGTTGGTGAAGATGGTGCACCACCATTGGCTCGGGATATCGTTGTTTACCCTAGAGATAGACCCTTGCAGGATTTGCCTGTTCATTCACCTAATGTTGATCCAATGGTGTATCCTGTATTTTTCCCAAGAGGAGAGTTCGGTTGGAGTTCCGACATTCCTCATGTAGCAGAATATGCAGCAGGCCAGCAACGTCGTACGACCATGCTGCAATATTATACTTATAGGTTTGCATTTAGAGAAGCTTTTAGCCCCATATTAAAAGGTAAAAGATTACTTCAACAATATGCTGTAGATTGTTACTGCAAAGTTGAATCTGACCGTCTTAATTATGTTCGTCAAAACCAGGGCAATTTCCGTGTTGAGCAATATCAAGGGCTCATTGATTATCTTGAAAATGTTGCAGAAAATCGTGGCCTTCATGCAGGCAGACCGGTGATTCTTCCGTCTTCCTTTCAGGGTGGTCCTAGGGCCATGCAACAGAATTATCAAGATGCTATGGCTATGGTTACTAGAATGGGCAAGCCGGATTTGTTTTGCACATTTACATGCAATCCCAAATGGAGGGAGATCACGGAAAACTTAGATAATGAGCCTGCACATTATCGTCCGGACTTGATTACACGTGTTTTCAATTTGAAATTAAAAGCTCTTTTGGAGGATATAAATAAAAATGGAGTTTTGGGAAAGGCCATTTCTCATTTGTATGTTATTGAATTTCAGAAACGTTCTTTGCCTCATGCTCATATTCTTATCCATTTAGCACAAGAGGACAAACTTCGTAATGCTGATGACATTGACAGCTTAATTTCTGCTGAAATACCAGATCCTGAACAGGAACCAGAACTTCATAATATCATCAAGTCATGTATGATTCATGGTCCCTGTGGGAATGCTAACCCTAATGCAGTTTGTATGGGAGATGATGGCAACTGCACCAAGGATTTTCCAAAACGATTTTGTGAAGCAACCCAAATGAATGCAAATGGGTATCCACTCTATCGCAGACGTAACAATGGCCGTACTGTGAGGGTAAGAAATGTGGACTTAGATAATCAATGGGTAGTTCCATACTGTCCGTGGTTGTCCAAGAAGTATAATGCTCACATAAATTTGGAAGCATGTACCACGATCAGGAGCGTGAAATATCTCTTTAAATATGTTTACAAGGGACATGATCGTGCTAATGTGGAGATTAATGAATGTTTGGAACATGACGAAATAAAAACATTTCTGGATGTTTGATATGTCAGTGCGCCTGAAGCATTATGGAGAATATTTGAGTTCTCTATGCATGAAAAATCACATACTATTAAGCGATTAGCTGTTCATTTACCTGATCGCCATCAAGTTTATTTTAGAGCTGGTGAAGAGGAGGCAGCTGCTAAAGGGGCATTAAAGGATAGTCACTTGACAGCATGGTTTAATCTGAACGTAGACGATCCTGATGCACGGCGGTATCTTTACTCAGATATTCCGTATCATTATGTTTTTCATGATAAGGAGAAAAAATGGAAAAAACGAAAAAAGACATTAAAATCAATAGTTGCTCGGTTATACAATGCTCGACCGTCAAAAGGAGAACGTTTTTTTCTACGAGTTTTGTTGTTGCATGTTGCAGGTGCTACATCTTTCAAGGATTTGCGTACTTTCAATGGAGTTGTTTACGACACATTCCGAGAAGCATGTATTGCCAGACGTCTTCTGCAAGATGATGCAGAATGGCACAATACATTGGAAGAGGCTTCAACGTTTCAAATGCCCCAACAGCTTAGACAACTGTTTGTTACTATTTTGACTCACTGTGAGCCCTCTAATCCTCTTGAATTGTGGAATACATTCAAGGGGAATCTGTGTGAAGACTACCTTCGAACATTGGCTGTTGCTCAAGCTGAGCAAAGGGTTTTGGGTTATATTGATAATGTCCTGAGACAATTCGGTATGACTTTAATACAGTTTAATCTTCCTGAATTGGTTCAACAGGTTGCTCAGGAAGAAGATGATGTGAATATTTACATCGACAGGGCAAACCAGGTAAGGCCTCTGCTTAACGAACAGCAGTTAGTTGTGGCAGATGCGATTTTGTCTGCAGTTTCGAATGTGCGTAATGGTTTAGCACAAGTTGAAACATTGTTTTATCTAGATGGACCAGCTGGCACAGGTAAGACTTTTACATACAATTATGTTATTGCAGCATGTAGAGCCAGAGGTTGGAAAGTTGCTACAGCTGCATATACAGGTATTGCAGCCACCTTACTGTCTGGTGGTTGTACATTGCATTCATTATTTCGTTTGCCTGTTCCTGTTTTAGAAAATAGTGTATGTAATATAACACCAGCATCGAAACATGCGGAATACCTTCGAAGTGTCGACCTGTTTCTGATCGATGAAGCGACTATGGTTTCTACGCACATTTTCCATGCTGTAGACAGATTACTCAAGGATATTTGTGGCAGTGATGCACTATTTGGTGGCAAGGTTCTTTTATGGGGTGGAGATTTTCGTCAGTGTTTGCCGGTTGTGAAAAAGGGAAAGCCAACCGATGTTATTGAAGTTTGCTTGACCAGTTCTGTGTTATGGGCATCAGTGTCGAAATACTCTCTCACTGAAAATATGAGAGCCACACCAGAAGAGCAAGAATTCTGTACTTGGCTGTTACAACTTGGTGACGGTGAACTTCCAACCAAACAAAACGAACCTGCTAAAGGTTCCATCGAAATTCCTGATTGTTGTGTTGTTCCTAAAGATACTTCGATTATATCTGTTATGTTCGATGGGCTGGAGCCTCACGAATATGCTACCACAGCCATTCTGACACCGACAAATGAGCAATCGTTGATCATTAATAATGAGGTGTTGGACAGACTGCCTGGAGATGCAGTTTGTTATTACAGTGCTGATGAAGTGGCGTGTGACGATGAAGAGGAGCAGCAAAACTATCCGGTTGATTTTCTGAATAGTATTACACCATCCGGTATGCCTCCACATTGTTTGAAACTTAAAGTTGGGGCTATTATTATGCTTTTGAGGAATCTGAACATCAGGAAGGGTCTTTGTAATGGCACCCGCTTGATTGTTCGTGAATTGTCGCGTAACTTTATTAAGGCTGAAGTTTTGACAGGGTCAGCAGTTGGGAAAATGATTTTTATACCTAGAGTACAATCGTCACCGTCCGACACAGGTATGCCTTTTGTATTGAAGCGCAGACAACTTCCTATTCGCTTGGCGTACTCTTTTACTATTAACAAAAGTCAAGGTCAAACATTTAAAAAAATTGGTTTGTTTTTGCAGAAACCGTGTTTTTCACATGGACAGTTGTATGTTGCCTGTTCAAGGGCAAAAGCATTTGGTAATGTTAAAATCAAAGTTGCCGGTACGGGTAAGCAAGGTTATATTAATGGAAAGATGTATACTCAAAATGTTGTCTTTCCACAGGTGTTGCTGTGAATGTCATGATTCACCATAACATTTGAATTTGTTGTTGTGGCTTATTCTGTTATATAATAAGATAGCGTAAACACTTACAGTGGTGGCTGCTGTTGACAGTTGTTTTGGCTTCTTCTGTAAGTTACGCCACTGTTGAGACATGTTGTGGCTCATTAGTATACTGTAAACCATTGCTGTAGTCACTGCTGACAGTTGTTGTGGCACTGTAGTTTTGCAGCTTTGTACCTAATGAACAACCTGTAGATTTTGTTGTTTTTTAGGTGGAGTACAAGTCTCATTGACTTACGTTCTCGCCGTGTACTCCGTTACCATGAATTGTGCATGAAGTAAACTTTGTGGACAATTCATGAACTAAAAGTCAGGGCATGCTCCATATTATCTCTCCATGATTGTTACTTTTGTTTTTTCTTCATTTAGTGAATAAGTATAATAACAAGTAATGGGAACTCCCATGGATATGTGCAACGGTAAAACATTACTTTTTTAAACTTTCTGTAAGAGACATTAAAATACTAATCAAATTGATTTCATTTCAGAGTCAGAAGACAAATTTATTAGTGCAGGTAAAAATTATTTTTAAAATAACTTCAGTTTTTTCATTTATACAATTTTGTCTGTAATATATTAGATTATTTTCTGTGAAAGTAGTCAGAATTCTCAAAGCAAATTGATTTCATTTCAGAGCGAGAAATAGAACTACTTGGTGAAGGTAAAAATTCTTTCTTAATAGCATTTTTTTATCTACTTTATCTATCTCATCTTATAAATTTTGGATTTACATGCTGCCATTACAACATCTTCTTTTCCTTTATACAGATGGCAGTGAAAATATCGAATATAGTAAGGATTTTTATTGGAGTTTTCAATTCGTTTTCTCTTGGTTTTTTCATCTGCTGAATCAGGCTGTTTGAGTTACAGTGTATGACATTTTTGAATATATGCTACTTCCTGGACCTTTTTCTCTATAGCTAATGGTTTACGAACAGCTGATAGTAAGAATCAATTAATATCAACGTTTCCTTTCTATATGCTATGACTTTCACAATCTACTTACTTATACTCCTTTGTCTATAATGCATATTTGGACATTCTGTAATTATAACTTCGTGATTTCCTTCATTAGATACCAATAACGTGCCGAGTGTGGCAAAGAGTAAGGGTTTAAATTGACATAACTTTGTAGTTTCAATTTCTTTTATCTTTCTTTTGTATGACAGCTACTTTTTAAACCTTCTGTATTTAGATAAAGCTTTACCAACAGCTGTTAGTAAAGTAAGAGTCAATACACATTAACATTTTCTTTCTATATGCTATGACTCACAATCTACTCCTTTGTTTATATTTGGACCTATTCTATGCTGCAATAATAGCTTTGTCCTTTTCTTCATTAGATACCAATACCGCGCCGAATGTGGCAAAGGAGTAAAGGTTTGTATTAACATAACTTTGTAGTTTTCTTTTGTCTTTCTTTTATATGACAGCTACTTTTTAAACCTTCTTTATTTAGATAATGCTTTATCTGCAGCTGATAGTAAGAGTCAATACACATTTATGTTTTCTTTCTATATTTTATGACTTTCACAATCTATCTATTTATACTCCTTTGTCTATGATGTATATTTGGACATTCTGTAATTATAACTTCATGATTTCCTTCATTAGATACCAATAACGTGCCGAATGTGGCAAAGAGTAAGGGTTTTAGTTGATATAACTTTGTAGTTTCCATTTCTATATGCTATGACTTTCACATTCTACTTATACATTTCTTTTAGCTGAACTACCATCATCTGCCAAACCTAATGGTAATATTTCTTACAATTCCAATGTTAACATAACATGTGTGAAGAATTGTGTCTTAGGTACATTTTGCATTTTATTTTAGACGCAGTTCTGGCAAATAAAAGGAAATGTAAGTTTCCTGATATAGTTTTTTATCAATTCTAATATCAACCTGTTTGTTTCTTCACTACTAAAAATTATTTCAACTATACATTGTAGATTCGTACAAAGACTTTCGGGAGTACCGGAAGACTCATCCCGGCCCCCGGTCGAATGCGGCTTTTAAAGCGTGAAAGAGATTTGGGGGTCGGGATCACCCCAAATTTACGTGGCATGAAAAACAAAAAAAACCTAACCGTTCCACCGTTTCCACCGTTTCAGCCGCGCCAACTACAAAGCCAACTGTAGTTAATCAATATAATTTTAATGCTTTTGCCCCATCAGTTTTCTATTCATTAAAGTGAGTTAATTAGACCTTTAAGTAAGCATTAGGAAATTTTCATTTGACTTTCTTTACATAGACTCACTAAAATGAATGGAAAACTGATGAAGGGTATTTTAGTAGATAGTTTATGCAACAGTTGATTAAGATAATTGATAATAATAAAGTTATTTGCTCCAAATTCTTTTGTTTACCTCTTTAATCACAGCATCCTAATATTCTAGCTTTCACGCTGTCAATTTGAGTTTAAGTATGTCTGTCACTCTATCAATTAGTGTTGAATTCGTGTCGAACAGAAATTTTACAATTCTAAAAATATACTTTCAGTTCAGTTACCCAGTCAGCACATTTATTAACAAATATCTGCGAAGGAGTGCATTTCTATAGAAATCTACACACAATTTCACTAAGAATGCTCTCCGTCGATTTTTTTGACGATTTTGCTCAATGGGTTACAGATCTGATTATTGGAGTGCCATCTCATATGTATTTCTTCTTTCTTTTAAATGGTGCAACTTTTGTCATCGTAAATAAAGATTAACAGCTTAGTTTCCAATCAGTTTTAAAGCTGCTTTAGCATGATTATTTTTTCTCTGCATGCAGTAGATGATTATAGGTTTAGAGACATTATAAAGATATTCAGATGTTTACAGTTAGTTTAGATGTGAAGGGAAACAATGGTGAGTCAAATTCAAACTCATCATTCAAGCTAATTTTGTTGCTACTCACAACTTATTTTTTGATTACATTTATAGATTGGCAGCAACGAATTATTGCAGACAACGTCCTTATCCATTGCTCATGATATTTATTTCATCAAACATTTTGTCTATGGGAAGTTCGAAATAATATCGTTATTGTTACTTCACCAACTTATTTTGCAGTTCCATGATGCATGATATTGCTGTTTAAATGTCGTAGCAAATGGTTAATGCTTAATCAAAACGTTATTTAATACACCCTTCTAATGAACATATTTTATTGTACTTTTGTATTACAATAAGTAATAATTTATAAAATATATGCCTTTGCTGACTACAACAGACACGCATTCTTTATTAGCACCTGGAAAAAACCTTTTTACCCTGGATGCAGGTCTTTTTGAACAGGGTTTTTGAAAAAGTTTTGGTGGGATGTGTGATACTAAGATATTATTTATGTTATCTTATGGTTATCAAATCTTCATGGGAATTTCTGTTGCTGTTCTACGAAACCTGAACCTTTTGTATTATTGTATCACTCTTTTTACCTCAGACACTGCCAGAACCTTATTTTCATGGTCTTTTTATATATTCTTTTAGGTTAATATTATAATAAGATGGTTGCAGTGGAATGTCATGGTTTAAATCATGATGTTGGTTTTGTTGGTGAAGATCATTATATTCATTGAAAGAATTTGTTATTCTGATATTGCATTAGTGGAAAGAATCATCACTGGAAGGTATCAATTTCTTCATCATTGTATTTTCGTATATTAAGGTGTAGTTATAAAAAGCTAATTTGTATACCTAAGTATAAAGTTATTATGTTGATGTTTGTTTCTTTCCAGAAAACAATCTTATTATACTACTTTTACTTTACTACTTTTACTTTTCGTGAACTGGACGACGCACACTGAACATGGTGACCCATCCTTTTCGAAGTTAAGTTCGGTAAAAAGTTTTTACCCGGGATACTAGTCTTATTATACTAATACGCGCTGTGCATCCAGTTTTTAACTTGGTAAGTGTGAAAAAAGACTGGGGACGAAATGTTTCTATGGAAAATTCAATACGGCATCTTTAGAAAGTGAGTAACTGAGTGTACTGTGTGCACATCCACGATTAGTATATGCTCCTCCGTTTGGTTCTTTTTTGGTTTCGCACTGAAAATCTGCCGAAAAACGTCAATGGAGAAGCGCGAGCAATGCAATGTTCTTCGTTCGAAATTGGTTAACGATCATTTTGTAGCAGTAAAAACAAAAACAAAAAACTTCACGAACACGAAGATAGTTTTTTTTAAAACGAAGATCTTTAATTTTATTGTTTTAGTCGTTTTTGGAGAAAGATCGTATCGTAAAGATTGAATTAACAAGTGTAAGTAAATTTACGGAAGAACTGAATCAAAAATCAAAGTTTTGAGACTGTTTTCGTCTTTTTCCATTTAATTCATTTTTGACTGTTTGGTAGGCTGGAACTATACTCATGATAATGTAATAACTTTTTCTATGTTTGCTTTCCGATTTGGATAAGAAATCAAGTTTGTGTTTTGTTTTATTTTGCTTTCCTTTTTTGTTTGTGTGTATGTGTAGCATTTTGTTTATTATGATATGGTTTTCATTGCTCATGGAAATCTTCTTTTTTTTAGTTTAAAATAATTACGAAAGAATGTAACAAGTCTAAATGCTTGAGTGTTTTGGTAAAGAACAGACTATTAAAATAACGAATGGTATCGAATCTTAGTGGATAAAAAAGCAACATTAGCAGGTATAATTCCGCATATCATTTACATGGCGTTTTTATTCTTCTTCATAACATATCTTTTATTTTTTTGGACTGTTTGGTAGGCTGAAGCTAAACTCATGATCTTTTAATAAATATTCCATGTTCCTACCCATATGTTTGCTTCAAGTTTGCGTTCGTTCTTTTAGTTTGCTTTTGTTTGTGCGTATATGTAGCTAAATATGTTTTTATGATTAATAGAAATCTTCTTTTTTAGGTAAAATTAATTATGAAAGAATAAATAAATTCGACATTGTAATATGAAGGGTGTTAATGAAATAACGAATGCTATCGAATCTTATTGGAGTAAAGAAGCAACGTTAGCAGGTATAATTCCGTTTATCATTCATATTTCCTTTGGCGTTTTTATTTTTCACTACACGCCAAGGCAGCTTTGTTTACCACCCATTATCATTAAAGACTGTAAGAACAAAATTCCCACCTATTGCCCTTTGCTATGCGCCATCTTAACCAACAAATACAGCAGCCACTTCATCCATCGTGACATGAGGGTTTTTTTGTGTCTGTGTCAAAATCTACATTTTATGTTTCGTAATCACCTCTTTCTCTTTTCACGATGAACTGAAATCTTACGACATTTTAATAATGACGTTAGATTAAAAAATAGTGCCGCCTCTGCGTAGCCTTACGTCAAATATGTAGGAAAAACCGTTTAAAAAAAATTAAATATTTCACTCCCTAAATTAGAAGTGGTATGCACAGCGCCGATTATGATAACTTTTTATTTCTATAAATGTTTGACACGGGTGTGAGCGATGCGTCGTTTTGAGAAATGCAACAGTAAAAAGTTTTTACACGGGATACTAGTTTTTTACTAATAATAGTAAAACATACATGGATTACACTATTACGATATTATTGGAAACATTCTGATATTTACCCGGACACCAATAATATAGAGGGTTAGGGTTAGGATTGGCGGTTACTGGTCGTCGGATAAAGCGCTGGTCTGGGAAATATCTGCTGGAATCTCCATAGACACCCCCTGCTACCCTGGCTGTATTGTAGGTTTACAGTCCTTTATTGTCTTTCATGGTCGCTTTACCAATTCCTGTTGTAAAAAAACGCTATCAGAAATATCTCTTTATATTTATCTTTTTCCCATGCCAGAGAACATGTTATAATGTCTGGAATTTGTGCCTAAATTCCCCTGCACGAATGGTAACATTTTGTTCCGTGTTTTCTTGCTTACAGATTTTAAAGACTTAACACTTTTTTTAAGATATAGAAGCAATAGGTTAGAATATAAGGTCTGTAAACTAGTGAAGAAGGATGACCGTGAAGATCAATGTTTGTATTCAAATGTCGGTATTCAATGTATTCAATGTTTTTATTTACTATTTTATTTCAAATCATAATGAAAACACTTTTAATAACGAAATTAGCCACATCTTCTTAGCTCACAAAACCAAGCACGTCTTTGAACTTTTATCGTAAATCTTAATCGTAAATCCTGAATTCAACGAAGTAACTTTCTTTACAGAAGGAGCAATAATAAATTAGAACCTGAAAATAAACAGGGTCTATAAAACTGTAATGAACAGTACACTATATACACTACAGTGTTGGATGCTATGTTAATATAGGGCGAGCTCCACTTGCTAAGGGAGGGACTTAATAGAACAATATATATTCCAGATGGATAAGATTTGAATTTTTGAAGAAGGATGAACTATAGCGTTTTCAGTGAGATATAAATAGGCCAAAATTTCTCAGACAGAAACATCTGGTTCTGACAAAACTTTCAAATTTTCATACATTCGAGTTGGGTGACAAAGTTAAACGGTGTGCGATGCTTAAAATCACTCCGGTGGTGTGTGACGCTTAAAATCACTCCAGGTTAGCAAAGTACGACTTATCCAGGGCATAACGTAACGGGATTCCGCTGCAGTTTTATCTAAATTGCTATGCACACACTCTAAAATGTTTTCTTTACACAAATATTAGGTGCAACACAAAATTGGAAAAGTTTTTTCTTTATCTTGAACTTTTTCTACCGCTCCTTAAAGACAGCAACACTGTACACATTTGAAAACGTCACAGTGTAACCTTAAAACTTAACACTAGGTGTCGAACTGAAAACATTCTCTTCTCATTAAAATACTTGTCAATTGTACTTAGCCCCTTTAAAGGTCCAATTTACAACCCTCCACGAAATATATCGGGGAACATTTAAAAAATTGATGAGAGAAGTCCTCCACCCCCGCAAAATGGCGAACAATGAAAGTTCACAGATTTCTTATTACCGTCTTCTTGAAAATTTAAACCTTCTGAAAAGAGATATTCTTTATGTTCATTAAGACTAAAAGCAAGAATCAAGAGCTTTAAAATCTTGCTTGGAAGATCAGAAACTCCATTAAAAACGATTCATTAAAACGGAAATCTCTTTCGCCACTTCTAATTTGAACCATAAAGTGAATCGTCAGGCAGATTTGTAAAATCAACGAGCCTGATACACGAAAAACTTTAGTTGCTTATGAGACACGAAAAACTTTAGTTGCTTATGAGACACGAAAAACTTTAGTTGCTTATGATACACGAAAAACTTCAGTTGCTTATGATACACGAAAAACTTTAGTTGCTTATGAGACTTTTTTGAACTGTTCAATTCAACAATTACCTCGATTTAAATCTTAAGAAAATTTAAAATCTTTTTTTGTATCAAGAGAAGCATCAGTAGTTTGCAGTCCTATTTCAAGTGTTGATGTGTTGAAGTTTCTAACGACTCTGCAGGGAAAAAACTCTCTATTTTTCTATACATGTAGTTTAACTGCCAATTTGAGGTTATCAAAACTTCACAGTGTAAAACCTTGCTAAATTTGTTTGGGTCAGTGAGGTTAGGCTCAGGCTATGCCTCAGTTTTTCAAACGTTTTTATAAGAATTTTCACCAATGAGTTTGATGGTCTCGTATAAACATACTCTATATACATTCATCACGAATAATAGTCTCGTGTAAACAAAACATGAATTATACACCTACTAATCTCATATTGGATGAATGACCCATCAAGCCAATCGCCAAAATTCATAGCACTAACGAAACTTTCCCCTCGAAAAAAAGCGTCTAGGTCATCTGCCTGAAATAACCTGGCTTGTATTGACTTATATAATTGGTACGAATAATCTTTTAGCCAAACGAACACCGAATGTTTTGTAAATAGATTATTTAAAACCTTTTTTTTTGCAGACTTTTAAAAATAAACAAAACAATATTTTCGAACGTATGTTCTAAAAATGTATTTTTGATTTTCTGGTTATGTAAATTCGTTGCACAAACTGTGAAAGCAAACGTTATAACTATAAAGGACGTAACACAGCTTGTTAAGATTTGTTTAATCTACAATATTGACATTTAAAGAAAAAACTTTGCAAGTTCGAAAAACCTAATGATACCGTATTATATAAAACCGAATCTCAGTTAGAAGGAAAATGACGCCACGGCTCTTTCAACCTGAATGGCTAAGCTTGTTTGGGGTGTTTGATTGGCAGCCGGTACTAAATGGTTATGGCACAATTAAGCATAATACTAGGTCGCCATTATACAGGTCATTAAGATTATATGGGTTATGTGGTCATACGGTTATAAGGAACTTCTGCTGAATTTCATATAATACAACATCTTTTTTGCAGTAAGGGTTGTTGCATGAAGAATGAGTTTTTTCTCCAAAAGAAACATAGTTTTTATTTGTTCTATTGTCATGGTCAGTCGTTTAAGTACTGACCAGAAGTAAAGAATCTGTGACCTCTTATGACATCTAAAACTTCTTCCAAACACCATTCCGATAAAAATGCTAAAGTTTCTACTTCATGACATTCTAAATTTATTTGCCATATATTCATTGATAGAATAGTAACAATATGCTCGTCTTCGTTACCATCAGACCTTACGGTGGAAACCTTGTGAAATATGTTTGGGTTACTGAAGGTAAAGCTCCGGGTTGAAATACTTTTATAAGTGTTTTCACCGATTAATATAATGATAACGATTTGTTAGGGAAATCGAATCCATACAAATGAACAAGATAGAAAAATTTCAAAAATGTAGTTATTATCATGGAAAAGGATTTTTTGTGCTTTGTCTTGCATCGGATTAACTTTTTTTTCTGTTTTTTTTCTTGTTGCAAACTCAAGGCTTTTTATGGGGACTTACACAGATAGATTCATAAGAATAATGTTCAGGTAACGCCGATATTGACAAGTTTGGTCACATTATCCTTGCTGAAACTTTTATGTTCTGATTTTATGAAGATGTATGAAAACTATATAAACGTCAATAGTAGGGCTGTATTGCCATCAAATTCGTAAACATGTTTTAGCGTGGGAGCATAATTTTATCTGTATTAATGTTTTATTGAATTTTCGTGCACAATAGCGAAGGATAGTTATGGGTTTACACATCTGACTTTCTAACAGATTTTGACGTTTTCGGATGTGTACTTTTGGATGATTTTGTCGACTGAGAATAAGATTATTTTAAGTACTTGATGAAATTGAAGAATTACGTTAGGGTGCGTTATAAGTAAAATCTCAGTTGCTCCAATACTGAGTTCTTTCAACGTAACCAACTAAACCAGCTGGAGCTCGGAAACTTTCACCTTCATTTGTGTAAAAAGTTTTAGGTGAGATTAATGAGGAAAAAAAAAGGGGGAAAGGAAACAGAAAAAAACACACAAATTGTAGTAACTAATGTTTCGTGTGTATTTCTAACAAACAATTCTAACGCCAATGTTGTTAAAATCCTCCTCTGTTGAATCCGTTATAACCTGAAGAAGAAAAAACATAAAAATTTATCATCTGTGGTGGCGTGATGTTGCAACAGGAAGATTACTGTGTCCCTGGCTACAAATATCTCTTCTAATGCTCTTCCCAATATCAACATGTCGTCCAGATAAATGATGATTAAAATGTTTAGTCTTCTCAATAATGATATCGGGATCTTTAGGATTTTCGTAAAGATCATCAGGGCAGGACCTAAGCCAAAGCAAAGGTAAAGAAATTCGTACAATTTTCCTGATTAAAAGCGTACTTCTTTGCGGGAAAAGACTGTGTAAGGGAATTGAGAAGTATGCGTCCTTCATGTCTAGCTTGCACATGTAATCCCCCGTTGCAACATGAATTTTAAATAATGCAAACCTTCCATCATGAAATGCTGGTAATGAATATACTTGTTCAACTGTTTCAGATTTATGACAGGGCGAATCTGTTTTTGGAACTAAGAATAGAGTGTCCACAAACTGTTCTGGTTGGTTTTGACAAACAGTTATAACCTCAATCCTCAACATTTCTGAAATTTCCTTCTCCACTAGTACCTCTTGAGACTTTGCTATTTGAATTTTTCTTGGTTATTTGATTTGTAAAGGTGTTCTGTTGAATGGTATTTGATAACCTTTTATAATATCTAGAATGTTTTGATCCTTTGTTAGTTTTTCCTATGATTTTAGGAAGTGTTTCGATCTTCCTGCTAGGGGAATTTCTGGAATTTTTACTCCATAAAATATATTTTTTATTATTGGAAGCACATCTTTCAGCTCCGTGCATGGTACTAGATAATTCCAATTTTTTGAGGACAGGTATGTTCTTTTGTACACTGACCTTTATTTTTGAAGCCATCTTGTTGTCTCCTTTGTTGGTAGACAAATTTTGAGCTGTGCCTCCCACTGCTCTTGAAATTTTGTCTTTGTGAGGGGCCTGATCGAAAGGGTTGGTAGCTTCTGTTGTTGTTGGGTAGCTGTTTCGACTTAGATCGGATCGTATCCATCTTCTTCCGTGCTTCTTTCTCTTTCATCACTTGGTCGCGAAATTCTTTGCCAAGCAGCACCCTCTTTTCCCCCAAAATTTCAGACTTGTTTTTGATGGTAATCTTGGCTTTTCCTTTAGACATTAATACAGACAACGCATTAAATTGTCTGTGATATGACGTTGTATTGAACGCCTGTCCCAGTAACAAAACCGTCTGTTGGGTATATAATAACAGTTCATCTATCGATTGAGACTGTTTCATTATCATCTGAAGGATCTTTAGTGATCTCTTGGTAAATAAGACCACATTCGGGATAGTTGACCCATTACATCCCGCGTTTTAGTTTGTACTCTCTCCAATATGGAATCCATCAACAGTTCCTGCTACTTCTTTTCATCCTTCATGAAATCCCGAAGGAATTCATCCATTGTAGGGGTAGCCTTAACGTTAGTAGGTACTGGATTTTCCATCAGAATTCTTGCCTTCAATTCCTTATCAGGAATGTATACGTTCATGTAATGGTTGACATAATCCGATAACTTTTTAGAAAGTTCATATTTGTAAACCTCCTCCTCAGTTCTAACGTGGAACATGTCTTGATCCAGTTTCCTTTTCTTTGTTTTTAATGTAAATTCCTCTTCCTCCGACGATGAGGAATCTGATTCTGAGCTTGAAGAAGAAGAACTTACTCTTCTCTTCCGCTTGACATGGCGTTTTATTTTTCTCTTTTTGCTCCGCCCGTTATCACTTGGCGAAGCATTTCGTCTATCACCATTCAAGAAACCCTGATCAGGTGTTTCTGGATCATCTATTCCACTGTAAGACCACTCCGGTCCTCTACAATGTTATCAACCATGTTAGTATTTTGTTGATCGTGTGGAACGACTGTAATGTTTTCATCCTCACTTATAATGACTGATTAATTTGATATAGCAAGATTACGATAAAAATCCAGCTCCTTGCTGTCCGACAAATTAAATCGAAAGAGGAAGACTAACCGCGATCCAACTGATTTTACGAAAAAGGTACCACGATCCAGTTGGCTCTTTGTTGAAAAAACTCAGTATTGAATCAACTGAGATTGACGTAATAAAATTTTTAGCTTTCTTCATTTTCCTTGAATACTTTTCAAAAGTTTTTTAAAGGTTTTTTATTGAAGTTTTTCGTATTCACTGTTTAAAAGTTTTGTTAGCCTAAAAATATGTATATACAGCATGTGAACGTTGTGCGAACCGATTTCAGCTAAAGAAGTAGGTCCTGTTTACACCATGGATAATAATATCTTTTATGGCTTTGTTCACACTTACCCTTAAAAACAATTCTTAGAGAAGGAATGATGACGTTTTTGTGAGTACCACGCTAGAGAAAGAAGAAAATAGTGGTTTAATAATAAGTAATAAAAGCTGTTCTGTAGAAAAACCTTCAATATCAGGAATACGTGTGATGTCGAGAATACTTCTGATCAAAAAATTCATAAATTTTCTGAAAGTGCTTACTTGAACGAAAGGTATTATAATGACTTGATGAAAACTTAATAAAGCAATATTATGGCTTTATATTACGCATAGTCTGTAAGTGTTTCCTCAACATATTTTCTCTATTTTCTTCAGCTCTTTCGACTACCGTCAATTTTTTTTCTGCTTAAACACCTACTATTATGCGTGGACAGAACAGTTATTACGAATTAGTGGATTTGGTGACATTCTACTTTGGTCGCCATATTTTTTCACATTTTCAAAGACTACTAACAATCTTTTAGTGAAACAGAAGTTTCTCATAGATATGGGTTTCCTCAAAAAAGAATGGCAATGTTATTACTGGCCCCCTTCAATTGTATTACAGACTAAAGTATACACTTGTTATACTTTTAAGACATATACCTACATATATATCCAGCATGTAAATTGAATTTGTATTTATTTCTTTTATGTTGGGTGTTCCAGCTATGTTCCAGTCGTTACGCCGACTTAGTATGTCCGACAAATGTAGAAAATCTTCAACGACAAATGTATAAACTCAGACAAATTTAGTAGATTTTCAAGGACAAATGTAGTAATTTCGCTAAATGTAGTAAATCTACATCGAATGTAGTAAACGCCTTGAAAGTTTAAATGAGCCATAATTAGGCATTGTGTTTCTATATGTATGTTCAATTTTTGGAAAACTATGGAATGCCATAGCTGCCATAAGTGATCTTCTGATGTTCTGCGCAGTAGAAATTTCGTTATGCGCAGTAGTGATTTCATTTGGCGCTGTAATAAAAACATATTGCGATGTAGTTATTCAGTATTGCAAGGTGGATCTATTTGAAAGCGCAGTAATTTCCTTGACTTGCGCAGTAGACAACTCATATTGTGCACTACTTAAATCGTTACGTGGTGGTAGATAAATCGTTAGGTGTGGTAGTTAAATCGTTACGTAGTAGATAAATCATTACGTGGTAGATAAATCGTTACGTAGTAGATAAATGGTTACGTAGTAGATAAATCATTACGTGGTAGATAAATTGTTACGTGGTAGATAAATGGTTACGTGGTAGATAAATCGTTACGTGGTAGATAAATCGTTAGGTGGTAGATAAATTGTTACGTGGTAGATAAATTGTTACGTAGTAGATAAATCGTTATGTGGTAGATAAATCGTTACGTCCCTCCTCCACTTATGTTTTCTCAACACTCTCCAGTGTGATATTCACATCCCAGAATACAATGCGGCGTAATTATAGTTTATGAGAAGCGAATCGCAAAGGTTTGTGCAGCAAATAATTTTTCTCTTAAAAGTATACGTGCTTAAGCAATGTTTGTAATGACGTAATTTATACAAAGGTTTATTCAAAATGGAATAAAGACAAATTCTGACGTATGAAACAATTGCATCCACCTTTAAATAGAGAACAAAAGAAACATGTGGAAAACTATAACATCAACCAATCAACCTGCTGCTATGATGGGTGTTGCTAATCTACGACACCAATCACAAGAAAACAAATAAAGTAACAATAAAGATAAGGAAACAAAATTTAAAGAATTCGTTTTGAATTTTTGGTGAAACTAACTTTTGTGGAATTTCTACGATGGCTCTGAAGGGTCATATATTTATCTGTGTATTTTCTGCAAAAAAAAAAAAAAAAATTCTGAAAAAAAATAATAAACAAATTCTGAGTGATCATCGAGAGTGATACAAAAGAACCATTTAGAGAGTGATGTATTTAATCAAATTATACGGTCAAGTCCTTCTTAGTGTTGCGCGTAAAAAACCACGTAGAGGCAAGAGACTTTTTTAACGATTAGTATAAAAGCACGTGGTGTAATCGAACGTGACGTTTTTATCTCGGGAACCAATAGGGATAACTGTCGTTTTTTGGGGTCTGCGATACATGGGTTGGGGTGACGAAAGTTTTGGGTCTAAATGATATGACATCAAAATCTTTGATCGACAATATCTTTGTAATGATTGATCGTAGCGTTTTCCCCACGAAACGTAAGACTCCGTATGCAGTATGCATTATTGCAGTAAACGTTAACTTCCGTTCTTATCAAGCAAAACGAATGCGGACAAAGACACGTCCTCTGGACGTCGGGATAGCTAATAAACGTATAAGTATAATAAGTTAATAAGAAAGTCTGAACTGAGCTTTACTAACAAGAAAAACATCTATTTTCAAGTAACCAAGGTACATTCAGTACCATAAATAACTAAAAGTCCCAGTTTTATGTAGACCTATTTGGTTAATATCCATTCCTTCATGAATTGTGATAAAATATCGAAGAAAAAGCTTTAGAAGTTTGAGATGTAAAACTTTTGAAAATTCAAAAGGCTGCGTTCTTTCATTAGAATTTATATTGAATTCATTGTGAAGTCTCACAGTCTCCAAATCGTAGACTAATTGCCATTCCGGCCGGAGTAGTAGTAGTAGGAGGAGTAGGAGTCCACGGGTGTTTTGATACTGTATCTGCTTTCGCTGCTAGTCTTTCATTTATGTAAAAACAAAGACGGTGAAGGGCTTTTTGCTCCTATTTTATTCTACGATGAAGGGACCCTCCACGTAATGATTTATCTACCACATAACGATTTATCTACTACGTAACAGTTTATCTACCACGCAACAGTTTATCTACCACGTAACAATTTATCTACCACGTAACAATTTATCTACCACCTAACGATTTATCTACCACGTAACGATTTATCTACTACGTAACCATTTATCTACTACGTAACGATTTAACTATCACCTAACGATTTATCTACCACCTAACGATTTATCTACCACGTAACGATTTATCTACTACGTAACCATTTATCTACTACGTAACGATTTAACTACCACCTAACGATTTATCTACCACCTAACGATTTATCTACCACCACGTAACAATTTAAGTAGTGCACAATATGAGTTGTCTACTGCGCAAGTCAAGGAAATTACTGCGCTTTCAAATAGATCCACCTTGCAATACTGAATAACTACATCGCAATATGTTTTTATTACAGCGCCAAATGAAATCACTACTGCACAAAACGAAATATCTACTGCACAAAACGAAATTTCTACTGCGCAGAATATCAGAAGAGCACTTATGGCAGCTATGGCATTCCATAGAAAACATAACATATTTAAATTCAAAGACCTGTTCAAATCCCTCAATATTTCTTTTAGGTAGTGCATAGTTAAATGAATTCAGGAGAAACAACCTCTAAATAAACATTACCATGGAAAGGTAACTGTCTTTTCAGGTTTACAATAACTGAACATCACTATCAGCTCCACATAAAAATACATTACTTACATCCAGAAATATCAAAGTGAACCTTTCAATTTCAGAAATTGTTCTTCGGACATAATTGTAATATTTCTAAATAAAATCCTGTGAGAATTAAGAACACCTTCCAGTCTCAGGTATTTTAAGAACTTGCAATTTATTTGAAACATCTTGGACAGGCAGAATCATTCTTATGATAATATAACCTCCAAGACAGTGACTTTGTGTCACTGCGCTGTGGTGAGAGCTGTGAGTTGCAAAAAGGACGATTTTTATAGACTCAGAAATTCCCAGCAACATTATTCAGCACAGTTCATCACTGTACATCATTTTACATCATTTCTCTACTGCTATAATTGTCCCTGATGTAACTTGTGTTTGTTTTGATTTCTCAGCTGGCATTTCTGTTTAGTTTTTATCTTATATTGCTGCTTATGCTAAACTATTCTTTTTGGTTGTCTGTTTTCTTTTTGTCTGTATAGGTATTTCTCAACAGATGTTTTTAAAATTTATCCTTTGAATATAGTTCTCTTCTTTATTGGCTACATCCTTCGATTAAATCTAGGCTCCTATTATTCTAATAAAGGGGATTCCCTAATTTCTTATTATTCTAATAAGTGGCGATTCCCACCGCCTACAGGTTGTTAGTAATGCTATTTCTATAAACAACTTTGAAATATGTCAGGAGTTTCCAAAAATTTGAGCTGGTTACGAAACTTTCTTAGCTTTAGAAAAAATGCTAGCTTTAATATTCTTACAAACGAGGTTCTTATAAAAACAAGCGTGTATTACCAAGGCTCTGTTTTTTCGTAACCAGTAGCAACCAAAAGGTCTACAACTGTTCTGGTACAACATCATGGTAACTCAACTGTCATTTAAGAAATTCGTGTGAAGAAATTTAAGTTGAATAAAAACTAAAAGGGGCAAGTCATTACTACATGTTGTGTCATTCACCAATCTACTTACAAAACACATTACAAATTAAAGGAGAGAAGATCCAATGAATCGATGATTCGTGTTTCAAGATCGTCAAAACGCTTCACCGTGGTACCAATGTGTGTTTGGTTCAACAGAAGAAGTCTGAAAACAAATTAACGTTCCATCGAAACAAGAAATCAGTCAAATGAATAAACAAAAAAACTGCAACAACCATAATAACCGCAATCTTATGTTGTATCTGTATCGTGTCTCCTTGCGTGATGGAATTCCATTTTCTCCTAACACACATGACACCGACTGTTGCCACTTCCAATCGATTGAATCATCTTCGCACAAAATCCACCCATGGGCGCAAAGAAATACATTACGTCCAATACGTAGATCTCCTTGTTCATTGAATCTTCTCCCCAAACAAAAACAAAACATAAAAATCCAAGTATACGTAAAAAACGTTTTAAAAAAATTTAGAAAGATGGCAACCATGGCTAAAAATAAAAAATCAAAAATCACTAACTTAGAAAACAAATAAGTAATTGAAAATCCTGCATTGTAAAAATGGCAATAAAAAATATGGCTACCTCAGAGCCTTCACTGTCATCTTTCATTGCGTCATTATTGACGTCACGACGAATCATTTGTTAAGAAAAGAGGTCAGAAAAATATATGCGAATGTACAAAATAATATTTCGCGAAATACAACATTTTACAGCAAATTTAATGTTTGACGTCATGTAACTTCTCCATGATGGTGTAGTTTACCGAACAAAGCAAATGAAAACCTTTTCTGTTGACATGAACAGAAACATAGGCTGGTAGTTTCGGCAACCTCGAACCCAGGGTCTCTTGCCTTTTCGATGTACAAAATTTGCCGCCGTCAAGAAATCCTTGGTTTGAGGTTGACCTAATCTGAAAACTTTTGCTAGTTGTGTATGTTTGACTAGACTATTTCTATGTCAACGGTTTTTTTATAAGTAGCAATTTTGTAAAGCCTGGTTCAGACCTGGCGATACAAGGATTACCACGATGAAAAGAAAATTAGTAATTAGCAACTAGTAATTAATAATCAATCAGTAATTTTTGATATTTTATCGTAATCGCCAGGCGTTTACGATGATTTTGACGATTACAAAAGTGTTCACTCCTCAAAGTAGATAGATTATAGATGTACGCCACTACACCCAGATAACACTGAATTTTAATCGTCGAAATCATTGTAATCGCCAGGTCTGAACAAGGCTTTATAAGAAAAAGTATTTCTGTATTGAACAACACGAGGTACTGAATGTTCAATTAAGTTATAGCCTATTAAACATGGTACACCCTTTTCAGATTTGGCCAAAAAGTAAGACCAAAATAAGAACAACCTGCAGCTCAATTCATTGATTCACAGATTAAAAATAACATGAACCTAAATTTTCTTGTAAAATAAGAACAATTTGTGTTGCGATTAAGTCTCTACAATTCTCAATTCCCATTCCAATAATTAAATAATTTGAATAATTACAATCCGTTTGACTCGGTCACAATGCATCGTTTAAACAGTAACTCCGGAAAGGTCCAGCATCGTCTTCTTATACGTCTCCATATCCTCTATACTATATAACATCATGACATTATCGTGCCTAGCGTGCTGATATCGTCTTAAAATATATAATATTTGGGTGTCAACTTTGCAGTGCAAATGGTTTATACTGAAATTGATCTAAGTAACTTAAAGAAATCTGATCTTATAAAAATTGTACCAGAGCAACAAGCTGAAAGTGAGCAACTGAAAGAGCTCAATTCAAGAATTGGTTAAGAAAATCCAAACTTTGGAGACTGATATGTTAAAAGCAGAGCAGTATAGTAGAAGAGAGTGTCTTGACATCAATGGAATCGACAAGTCAGTCACTGACGATCAACTTGAAGATGAGGTTTGTAAATTATTAGAAAATGTTGGTGTAAAAATCGACTCCTTAGATTGACGAGCAAGCACTACACAAGTATGGAAAAAAAGGCACAGTAATTGTTTTCAAATAGAAAATTGTCCAGAAGATTTTATACTGTAAGTCCCAGTTACCTGAGAACGTTTGCATTAACGAAACTCTGTGCCCACGAATTCGTGGGAGATGTTGTGTCTTAAAAAAGAAAGGCAAGATTACAAATATCGTGACAAAAAATGGGATGATCCATATTAAATTAGTGAACTGTTAATCACTTTCGCAATTTATGTTGATGATATCTTATTTAAGCCTAGTTCAGAGCTGACGATTATCATCGTCGTAATCGCCAATCGCCAGGTCTGAACACTCTTAAAGCTAAGTGTCCACTGAAAGCGATAGAAATTATCGCAAATTTTTTTTACGATGGACAAATTTTCTGTCGCAAATAATCTATCGCAAACACCTGCTGTTGTTACACGTGTGTGTCCACTGAAAAGAATAAAGTTTTAAACATAATTTCTTTTTAATTCTAAACCATGGATTATGAAGACAAACTGCTGTGTGTTCTCGGTGCGACTTTGCTTTTAAACAAAAAGAAAAAAAGAAACAGAAAACGCATGTATTGGATTCAAAAAACTTATCGTGAACGTACGGCAGGGATATTTCCTCAGCAAGAGATTCTTCCTCCAACAAACTCAGTTGCTTTCTCCTAGCTATCATTACCATTACTTTTTGCTTATTTTTATATTTTACAACACACACAGTCACTTTTCTATTACACTGCTTTTCTCTGGCATAGATTTTTAAAATGCAGATGTGATTTGATCTTTGAAACAATAGATCTATTCAATTTTTTCAGTTGTTTATATCGGCTGATATCAAGATTTTTTTGCGATGGAATTAATTTTGCAATTACAAAAGTGTTCACCTTACACGATTACTTTTACTTTATTTTTTAATTACAGTGGAACCTCTAATAGCGGCCACTTTGGGGGACCCAGCTTAGTGGCCGTTGCATTAGAGGTGACCGATGTATGGAGGTTTTATATGAATATACTTTTTTTATCAAAAGGGCTGGTCAGGATGGGAGGGTTATAAAGAATGATTCATGATCAAAATAAACACAACATTATTGAGCCTAAGTGCTTCAAGTCGTTGTGTGACAAGATTCAAAGCACTTACTAAGTCAGCGCCGCCTAATGTTTCACAAAAGTCGTTCAAATCATCTACAATAGATAAGGCTGCTTGACTTGACTTTATTTTTGTAAATAATTTTTGTAAATAAAGTAACAATTTTTTTTATTTTTACATTCATTTGCTTGCGTAAAGATTTTTTTGACCGTTAATAGAGGTAAAATTAGACATTGGGACAATAGAAAGTGGCCGTTTGGCCGCTGATTGGAGGTGACCGATGTATGGAGGTTTTTTTATAACAGTTTGACCATAAATTCGGCAGGGACTTTCTTTTCTGGCCGCTTATCAGGAGGTGACCGATGTATGGAGGTGACCGTTAATAGAGGTTCCACTGTACTGTCATTTTTTTCTGATTGTTTTGATATATGTCTAAAAGAGGTCTGGAAATAATCTGATTTGTCTATTTTTAAGACTGCATCTTTTGAGAAGACGTCATTTAGATGTTTAAAACAGATGTCTATAATCGTATATAATATACGTCTAATAGACGTCTTGAATAATGTGTCTTAAAAGCGGACATTTCAGATTATTTCCAGACCTCTTTCAGATATGAGATTTATCGTACAATAACAAAGTTACGTAACAGTGAGTGTTTTATTGAGATCTTGAAGATTGTCGGGCAGTATGGTTTGTCATGGGGGTAAGTTTAGAACAGTATCGAGCATCAATAGGTTTTATTTCTGTCAAATCGAAATTAAGCCTGGTCCACGTGATGTTTAGACAACTCTTTCTATTTGTCATTGGAAGCTTAACAGTGTATGGGTGTATGATTTTTCTAAAATTGCCCAAATATCATCATTCTTAAACGTCCTCGACTTTGACATCTTTTGTCTGGGCGAAACTGTTTGAACTTCTCAAATTGAGGATAATGATCCTAGGCTGGCAGTTGAAGGGTATGAGATTTTTCGGTGTGACCATTCTCCTGATACGAGTCAGGGTGGGGTATGTATTTATTATAAAGATAACTTGTCACTAGTTGTTAGGTCTTAGTTAAGGTCACTAGATGAATGTCTCGTGTGCGAACTAAAATCTGGAATTAAATCCTTTGTTATCGTTCCTCGAGTCAGAATGCTGACTAGTTAGACTGTGATAACATTTGTTCCCCCACATTGTCTATTTTTATTGGGGATTTTAAGGCTAGGAATTCTGAATGGTGCTCGAGTGGCATTAATGATCCTGAAGGCACGGAAATTGGAGATCTAGCAGCACAACATAGCCTTTGTAAGGTCATTTATGGCCCCAAACACATTCTGCCAAATTTTTTCTTCCGCAAAGAAATTGGTTCTGGATTCAGGTGTCCTACTCTCATTATCTCTACGGCGTCACCACCATGTAACTTCCTCTATTCCACCTGCCTATAAACGTAAAATCTGAAAAATGTATTTTTAATGCCATTTACAGCTATATGGAAGATAATGGTTTATTTTCAGCTTGTCAGTCTGGCTTTCAAAAGGGTGATTCATGTATATTTCAGCTGTTTTCTATAACGCAAGGCATCTTTAAGGGCCTTGATGTTGACCCCCTTTTAGAAACTCGTGGCATATTCTTGGACATATCTAAAACCTTCAATAGATTTTGGCACGAAGGTCTTATGTTTAAATTCAAATCTCATGGCATTCCTGGTTCACTTCTTCTTCTCCTGAAAGAGTTTCTGAGGGGAAGATTCCAAACAGTTTTTCTAAATGATCAAGCCTCGGAATGAAAGAATATTTCCGTTGGAGTCCTGCAGGATTCTATTTTGGGTCCATTGTTCTTTCTTATATTCATAAACGACCTACCTGACACTCTGGTATCTACGGCTGAAGTTTTTGCTGAAGACACTTCCTCATTTTCTTAAGTACTAGATCCATTACGTTCGTCAAATGAGTTGAGCAGTGACCTAAGGTATCATTCTGGACAGAAAGCTAGCATTCGATCATCATCTCCATGAGAAGATTTAAAGGCCAACAAAGGTATTGGTCTCATAAGCAGACTTTGCAAGTTCCTTTTGGCTATATACAAAGCCTTCGTAAGACCTTATTTAGACTATGGGGATATCGTATACGACTATCCAGGAAACTTCACTTTTTCTCAAAGGATTGAAGCTGTTCAGTATGACGCATGTCTTGCAATAACAGGCTGTTTCATGGAACTTTTGGGGAGAAGCTGTAATCTGAACTAGGTCTCGAAGGTCTATGTTATACTAAAAGACTTACTTTTTTCTACAAAATTATGAAGGGGATGGCCACAGTATTTATCTGAATACCTTCCATCTCATAGCAGAGCTTCAGCAAACCTTAGGGCAAGACTTCCCTTTTACTTGTTGTATTCAAGAACTGATCGATATCGCGCTTCCTTCTTTCCGTTATGTGTATCTGAGTGGAATAAACTGGATAGTCGAATAGGTGAGCTCCCTTCCAAAATTCAAATGTGCTATTTTCAAACTCTTACGACCTAACGGAGAATCCACTTTCAAGGCAACAAACATCCGAGGAGTGATCTTGCTGACTCGTCTAAGGGTTGGGTTCAGTAACCTGAGGGTGCATAAATCTCGTCACAATTTTTGTGACACAGTTGCTCCCTTTTGTAATTGTAGGACAAATTCCACTGAAACTACAGAACATTTTCTGTTGCATTGCTCGAATTACTCAAATGATAGGCTCGCAATGCTAGACGGTCATCGGAATCTCAACATACATTTATTTCCGCTTAATCCTGCTTTCCTTTGTAAGATACTTCTATTTGGTGATCTTAGACTCGATACAAAAAAAAAATCGAAAAATTTTAGATATTGTAATCATTATTTTTTTCGGACTCCAAATGTTTCAGCGGACCACCGTTATAGATCTTTGTTTTTCAGTCGCTATCCTTGACTATATCACTTTGTGCCTTGCAAGGATAGGGGTTGCCTGTCCTTGTATGCTTGTATATATTTTTGTTTTTGTGGAATATACTTATAAAGAAAAAACAGACAAACAAAAAACAAACATGATGCATGACATAAGCACCCTCTCTGATTATGATAAAATTATAAATTTGCAATAAACACCTAGGTGTCTATTAGAGGAATTGTGGCATAGACCTTTTCATAAATCACGCCATTACAAACATCGCCTCATATCTATGTTTATGGTTAATTACGTACTTAACAGACAGACAAACAACATTAAGTAATAACAGTGCCGACGATGATTGAACAAAAAACTTTTCCTTACTCGTGTAAGATATCACAAAAATAAATCTGAGGGTTTCGTGCCTTAATTCTCGTGCACACGCAAAAGAGAAGGTAAAATCTATTCCATTTTCAAAATTGACTATCAACTTTGTTGAAGAAAACTTTCTGAGTACGTGATGTAAACATAAGATATACGCATGCTCAGGAAGATATGTTCTGTTCCAGTCCCTCGAATGCAAAAAAAAATGTCCCACTGTATTCTTTTCAGTAATAAGTTGAACCGCGAGGAAACACGATAAATAAAAAAAAATTAACCAAACAGATTTTCCACTTTTTGCACGGTTTCTAAAGAAAATGTTTCATTTAATTAATTATAGCTCAAGCGGAAAACTATGTTCTTTTTCTTTGTTGTTTTTAATGACCGCGTTTAAAATTGTAAATTACGAACATAGTGGAAGTTGGAATAATAGGATGATTTTCTCATTTCTGTTTGTGGAAAAATTTCTGTTCTCACATATGCAAGGATCGCTTAGATAAATTAAAATTTATTTCAAATCATTAATAATCATTAAAAATATTTTAAATTTAAATTAATAGATAAATACAATATTTTCACTAAGTGGATGTGTTATTTCACTAGGATCAGAGCCTAGCTTCGTCACTCGCGAAATCGAAATCTTCAACCGCTTCCATGTTCACATCTATGACGCGACTATCTCTGCCTTTAACATAGTAAGACAGATCGCATAATGACAAAGGACAGCTTACATCTTATCCACAAGGATAACTTTGAAGGATCAGAAATCTCGATCTAACAATTAATGTTTGTATTGTTGAATATCTTAACTTGGCACACTACGGAGATAATAGCGAATACAAGAAAAACCAATGAACCGTGACAAATACATCTTAGTTAAACGTCATTATCAGAACCACAGGAGACATGAAAATCGTTTTATAACAGAGTATGTGTAAGATCAAGCATGTAATGTTTAGGTAATATTTTATTTTGAAGCAACGGTTAGATTTTATTTATGCATAGCTCCTCACTGCTTTCTGATCAGCAAGTTTGTGGTGTAAACAGTGTTTATTTTGTTTGATTCAATGAGGTAATCAATCAGTTTTGTTTCGTCTGAATATGGCTGCCTTAATGGCGTATTGTTTGTAAATGCATGTGTTTTTTTCTTGATAATTTTTTTTGAAATTTCAATATGAAACATTAGAGACGAAGTCATCGACTACCGACTTGCACACACATCCTGCTGGGTATTAGGGACCTTACGAAACTACGACGGCAACGAAGACGACGACGTACAAGATATTCATCTCCAATGAATCACAAAAGAGTAGAAACTATACACTTTGGTTAAGAAGTTATTTATAATGCCTATGAAGTTTGTTTCTTGAACTTAGACCAACAGAATCATGAAGGAACCAAGGAAAATTTATCCGAAGTACTGCTATTCTCACGTCTTCGTTTTCAGTACGACTTCAAAATATTACTTTTCACGTTGTGTATAGAACGTGCAAATCTAATAATGATATTAGTAAAATTAAAAACATTTCCCAATAGTATAGTGTGAAACATAGAAATACGTATTTCTATGTGTGAAATGACTTCCATTCTAAAGCAAGTCTGTGGAGTAAAGAGAATCTTTTGTTTGCTTCACGTTGTCGTCCACGTTGCCGTCGTAGTTTCGTAAGGTCCCTATTTACACTTTAAAACGTTGGCTTTAGAGGTCATTTTGATAAAAAAGTAAGATGTTTCAATTAATAGACATTAGCTCATTCATTTACTTTGACATAATTTTTTATTATTTTTCAGTTTGTACTGGCTATTAGCATGTGCCAGATACAAACAAAATACAAAACATTAAAAAATCATCTACAGGTGTGTTAGAAATTATATATGCGTTGAATGATAGCAAAGACTGTTAAAAATTGATAAACGTTCTAATAAATGATCTGTTTGACTTAACCCAGTGAGAAAAGTTGTTGAAAATCACTGCGATGGAGTGCATTTCTATAGATTTATCTATATACTAATTACGAGTGTGCATCCGCTTTTTTCACGCTTTCACTCTCTAAAATTTAGGGTCGTTTTTGCGGTCACTTATTCGTAATGGAGTGTCAGACCACGGCGGTTAATATTTTTCTACGATTAGTATAGGGGAAAACATTGCATTGCATTTTTAATCGTTTCAAATGTTTTGATTATTCGCGAGATCGAGAAACAATAGACAGCAACGAAAGTATTGCGTATCATCAATGTTTTTAGGGTAAGTACGCTTTAGAACTTTTTTGTTTGTTTGTTTTGTTTTTTTCTTATAGTATTAATAGGGTTTCTGCGTCATTACTTTTCAAATAATACGCGATTGAAGAAATGTATATTATGGTTTTTAATCATGACGGTCTCTGTTCGTAAAGAAAATCGCAATTGTTTTTAATTCACATTTCGACACTGTTACGACTTTCGCTTTTGGCTTTTATTTGCATTGGGGTGTGGATTCCATGAACAGTTACAGCGATTTTAATCTTTTTGTTGTTTACCTGTACGCACAATTTATTTTTACTACTGCATATATCGTATCGTGAAAGATTTATTATGAATATTTTGACGTTTTTATTATTAAAAAGATTTTATTATTTTTATTTTTAATAAATACAATTTTTAAAAATTTCGTCTTTTCATTTACTAATATGCTTTAGCCGGAATACCTAGAGATTTTTAATTGAAAGAGTGAAGAGTGTTTTTTTCTGTATTGACGTTAGATATTTTTAATCATGGGGAACCATTGCATTGCATCTTCAATTTATACAATTTATGTAAAAAGTGAAAAAAGTGGACGCACAGCTCTTTTTTTTTTTTTTTTTTTTTTTTTTTTGATGAATTAAAACCCGTGTTCTACAGGCTGTTCAAAACGAGATACTACATTCTAAACATTCTACATTCCAAACAATTGAGGAACTTTATCATACTAAAATTCATTATACTAAGCCTTTCTCTCTGTTCAGCTCACATCAATTAAAACCTGTAAAAAATTTTTACACGGGTTACTAGGTTCATAAAGAAAATAGCAATTGTTTGGCACTTTTACGACTTTCGCGTTTGACCTTTATTTACATTGGGGTATGGATTCCATGAACAGTTACAGCGATTTTAATCTTTTTGTTGTTTACCTGTACGCACAATTTATTTTTACTACTGCATATATCGTATCGTGAAAGATTTATTATGAATATTTTGATGTGTTTCAGATCTGCTGATTAAAAAGTTTTTCTGTTCATAACTCCAGTGTCGAACTAAAAATGCTTTAACCGGAATACCTAGAGATTTTTAATTAAAAGTGTGAAGAGTGTTTTTTTCTGTATTGACGTTAAATATCTTTAAACAAGGGAACCATTGCATTGCATCTTCAATTTATTTTACAGAGTGAAAAATGGAAAAAGTGGAAAAAGTGGATGCACAACGCGTATTTTTATTTTTGATGAATTAAAACCCGTGTGTTCTACACGCTGTTCTACACGGATACTAAATTCTGAACATTCTACATCCAAACTTTATCTTTATCATACTAAAATTAGCCTTTCTCTCTGTTCAGCTCACATAGATTAAAACCTGTAAAAACGTTTTACACGGGTTACTAGTACACACTATTTACTTAAAGAATCTCTTCATCATGGTGTTTATTTGACGATTTTGCTTACCGGGAAAATATGCTCAGGAGTCTGGAAATTTTTGTTCTCCTTTCTTATTTCAATTAACAGATGCAATTTGAAAGGTTATAAACATATGCTTAGAAAATCATAACAAACTTTGTAAGGAAAAGAAAAGCCCAGATTTTGCTTGAGAGATTTTTGTGAGATAAAACGTTACCGCATGAACTGGGTTTTCATGGATAAAGATTTCTGAATATTTTGCTCATTAATCGCTTTGATTATTAATTACTATACCAACATATTTTTTTAAATTCTCTACTGTATACTTGATAAAGTGAAAATGTTACAAAGTAGAAACAGTTTTCGTCGGGCGTATCTCCTAAAGAAAACCAATTCAATCTTGTTCACCGTTTTGTTATCATTCAGCTGTGCTCTTTGTGCTGTAATCGTTGTTCTGTGCCGTTTCGTATTTGTTCTAATTAGGGGTTCTTGCTGTTGGATGACATCAGCACTTCATGCCATGTTGATGGAGAATTTTTAGAATGGTTTTTATTTTTATAAAATCCATTCACTTATGCTTTGAAGAGTTATCTTTTATTTGTTGCCAAAGCTGGCTAACAGAAGAGGCAAGCAAATGAGTTGAGTGCAGATTCCCCCGTAGAAAGTTTCCTTTATATAACAGTTTCATAATCTTTAAACATGTCTCATGGGAATCACTATTATCTGATGTATAACAATGTTTTTTATATATATCTTTATAGAAAAGGGCAGTTCTAGTTGAAAGAATAGTTTCAGAACAATATGAGGGAAGAATGATAAACAGAAGGCTATTTTATGAAAACACTAAACTTGTATAAGTATATCCCGATTACTTGAAGATGACTGGGCAAAAGTACATAACAAATGCATTCAAAAATACAAAGTATTGGAAATCTCGTCGTCGCTTGAACATGATGGTTCTTGTATTACAAGAATGTTTGTGTGGGCTGGACTACAGTATGGCATTTCTAAACATGTGGTTATATATTAAAAGTATTGAAAAGGACTTCTTCCTAAGGCGTCTTTTTTATACCCTAGTTCCATTTTCCTATTTTGGTGCGTGTATTTTATTCACCACCTGTATGCAAACGATTTACCGAAAACACGTCAACTTAAGACAATTGTTCATATTTGCCAATACCTTTACGTCGATTGGGAATCTCGTATACTGTCTTAACTTTTCTCCTTGGTGTTTGGTGGTGGGCAGGTTACTTGCAGGCTCAAATGGTGCGATTGTGCCCATTGCTTTTTCTGAAGTAATGGCATACTATGACGGCCATGAAATTTCGAAGAAAGTTTCTCTCGTGGCAGGTTCATTTGCAGTCGGGTCGTTACTTGCACCTGTTTTGAATTTTCTCTTTGGACATGTTGATACACGCGTTAATAATTGGCATTTAACCTACGTTAACACACCAGCCTTAGCTATGGCAGTTTTATTCCTCATTGCTGATATTCTGGTTTTTGTATTTTTGTATGATTGGCCGACTTATGCCTATTCTGATCTATATGATGTCCAATCGAAGAAGAACGATAAAGAAACTGGTTGTCGGAAAGGACTCGAGCAACTAAAAGAGACTTTTTTTGATCGCCACATAGATATTATATTAATCATGTTTCTGTCAGCCTTCCAGATGTTTGTGATAACAAAATCAGAACTGTGGTTTCCACTGATTGTAATCGAGGTTTTGAAGTGGAGTATTATCGAAGTGAACATCATTCATTTGTGTGCCTGCTCACTTGGTTTAGGGCTGTTCATTTGGCTCTCATCTCAACGTTTATCAAATCGGATATATTTTGCATTAACTCTCAATGCTATCGTGGCCATTGCATGCATGGAATATATATTAGTCCTTTTAAAATTTGGGCAATTTCCCTACGAGATTTCATTGCTGTTCTGTATTTTTTATGGATGTGTTATCGCAACCACTACTGTTTTACAAAACGTTTGTCTAGCCAATTTTCTCACCAACATGTTGACACCTGCAAATGTTACAATTGCAAATGGTATAAGATTGTCGTTCCAACGCTTTGGTTCGCTTATTGGCCTGCTAACTGGTGTGACTCTGTTTGTAGTGTTGGAATATGTGTCACCTATTGTATCCACTGTTTGTGCTGTCGTGGTAACCGTACTCGTTCTAAGACAAAAGAATTTTATTTATCCAAGGACGTAAATACCCTGAAAGTAAATGGAAGGTCCTTATTTTTTTACCTATCAAAATACCTTACCTTATCCTGATTGGTCAGTGAATTTCTCAATTAATATGGTCAAACCTTGTGCGTCACTGAGTCAAAGTCAAGCTTGACAAAATCTGTTTTCCCCCAAGACTTTCTATGAAAAATTTAGAATAACGTTGTATAAATACAAGTAAACGTTGTACAATTTATTGAATGGGAAAGTAGCTTTGATTAAATAATTGGTTAAGCCAATTATCTTATTAGTTTGTAAGCCGCTTTTTGTATTCGAAGGGCGACAGCGGGTGACGATTTGTTGGAACTCACTGCGAAGAAGTGCATTTCTATAGAAATGTAGGAACTATTTCAATAAAAATGATCTTCATCGCAGTGATTTTTTGACGTTTTGATAAATCCTTTCTAATTCTCAAGGGATATGCCAATTTCTTTTTCCTCATTGTTATATCTCAACGAAACTTAATAGCACCTTCATGAGGTTTTGAGTAGGCACAGATGGCGTAATTTGATTGGTTCAAGGAGTTCTTGAGCCAATCACATTGCAGGAGCCTTTCCCACTGTTCAGTTACCATGTTGTTTTTATTTATTTCTATTGCATTAGTAGAAGTATTTCCTATCGCTGTTGTAATTTATCACTCTCATCTGCCTATAACATAAATAGTTCGTGTTTCTGAAACATTTGGAGCCTTCAAAATACTGCGTTGACAAAATGGTATTATCTCCGAAATTCTTATTTCATATAGAACTAACACAAGGAGGTAAGACTAATCATTAAAAATGCCTCCACAGAATAATAACATGCCTTCACGAACAAAACTATCTTGAACAGTGCTTTAAAGGTAATCCTAAACCATTCGAATTACAGTCGTATTATGGACATAATAACATTATGGAGATAATGACATTTCGTGAAAATTTTCTAGTTTTACACCTTTTTTTATGTAGACATAACTAAATTTTTTGACAATATGTAATTTATGAACTAGGGCGGTTTCATAAAAACTGAACACATCTGAAACTCCTAATCTTTATGCAGCACTTTTGTTCATTTGTGATTGAGTTTCCATGTTGCATCAAAAACCACATGACCACAGAAATGTCTTTAAATACTATCTCATAATGTTTCACAAACAAAACGGACAAGATCTTCTACCAATAGAATGACAAGGTAGACATTATAGCATAAGATTGTGAACTTCAGTAAAAGTGTATTCCTACCTTCCTTAGTCACGTGTCATTTTCGATTTTTTTATCTAGTCACCTTGTAATGATATTACGGTTTGTGCTTTTGTTTCTAAAAAAAGAGTCTACAAGATTCTATAAAGGAGGCCTTTTTCTTGGACACTTCATATAGTTTAGCTTCGCAGTGTGGGCAAAATCTTCAAAATGTCACTGAAGTGTGTGTAATTCTATAGAAACTAGCCGCCAAGGCGGCGTCGCTCGCCGTCCATGTCCACCTGCTCTGTATCACTGTATCAATAAACGTCAAATTTCCTTATAAACGGCTCGTACAACTTGTGCTCAACCAGAAGCAGATTCGAAGTCACAACCTCTGGTAAAACCAATCTTTTATCAGTGTAACAATACACTCAAAACGTAGAGAGAGAAAACTTCAACTTTTTATTAGCTTTTGTTTTAAAAATGTTAGGCGCTCTAACATGGGTGCTATCAAACAGGGGAAAAATGGTTTCTCTTCTTAAAAAGTTCACACGGGAGGAGAGAAAAAAGGCACGTGCTAAATGAATAAATAGAATAAAAAAACGTTCGATCAGAAACAATTAAAAGAAGATATTAAATTATTAAAAGAAAAGCAAAAAAAAAGCACATTATGATTTTTTACCTATCGGTTTTTAAACATTTTTAAACATTTTGATTGCTCAAAAAAAAGTTCACCCGTCTCAGACAGTCAGGCAAGAGTTAGTTGCAAACCGCACATGCTGCCACGTTCTGCCACTGCTGCTTTTTGTCCAAAATGTTTAATCAGTTAGTTTCTTTGTATTTAGTTGATGTACTGTTTTCAAAGCCAAGTCAACGTGGAATATAAAACTAACAATAATGATAAAAACAAAACGTTATTCCTATTAGTTCATCAGCCACCTTCAAAAAGTCACGTTCGATTGGGGTTGCAATGTATTTGCTTCGAACTCACGTCGCACACAAAAAAAAAGAAATAATTTCGCTCACAACTCAATCTACCATTTTGCGTGACTTACAAACAAACAAACGCACAAACAAACAAACAAACAGACGGAGAATCGGCTATTAATATATAGATGTACTCCTTCGCAGTGACTTTCAACAAATTTGCCCACTGTGTTACTCTTTGAAACAGTAAAACGAGCGTAGTGATGACGAACTGCTTGGTCATAGTCGTACTTTTTTATGCTTTTACCAAAGTTTTGAATGAAGACGTTTCCTGGCTTGAAATTGTTAGATATGTACTTGAATCATCACCCAGCCGGCACATGTGTTAAAAAATCTATGCGAAAGAGTGCATTTCTATATAAATATACATATAATGTTTACAAAAATACACTCCGTCGCAGTGATTTTTTTATGATTTTGCCCACTGGGCAACTTCATAAGTTAAATTTCCCTCCTTAAATTAAGTGGCTCGTTCCTTTTTACGGAGGCGAATAATGTCAGGATAGTGAATGTCAGGATAGCGAAACACGGAGGAGAGTGAACAAAATGAATGAATAAAAAGGGAGCATGCTATAAGACTATCAGTGGAAAAATTTGTTGAAAAATCACTGCGAAGGTGTACATTTCTTTAGAAATATATGGGCATACTGAAAAGTAGAACCTGCGACCCGTGACCCTAAAATCAAAGATGAGACCCGTGACCCTAATAAACAACTTGATTCCAAAAGCCACCGTGATGAAGAGCATTTTAATTGAAATATCATGTATATAGAAATGCACTTCTTCGCAGTGATTTTTGAACAAACTTGCTCACTGGATACTTGTTAAAAGCCTGATTGTTGTTGACATTATCGTTCGTGGCTCCAGCCATGAAGTTTATCTTGTATAGAGAAATTTCTTATTCTTTCTTTTTGTAGTATTTTGTGTTTTCTGACTATCGGGTATATGAAGCTGTCCTAGTAAATACAGGGCGTTAAGCGAGTCAATGTACAACCAGAAAATGCTAAGTTTCTATAAATAGTGATGTGTACATTGCATCGTCATGGATAGTCTAACCCTTTATATAGAAGGTCACGGTTGTCGAGTCCCATTACTAGGTATGCATGCCAACCACTGTGAAAGAGTACTCATAGAAACATCGTTATGCCTAGAATTAGCATCACACCAAAATAACGCCATTCACACCCACACAGCGCCACTCATACCCAAGTAGTCTATATAACCACCACTTCCAGCTACTCTAAACACTCAAATGACGCAATAACGGTATTAGGCAGTGCAGCATTGCATACTGAGGAATTTCTGGCTGCAATTTGAAAGAAAAATCCAACGTGTGTGCAATACGAGTGAATTTGACTGTTTAAGTTGCTGCATTGTCAAAAGCTGTCAGATCTTCAACCAAGGCCCTACTTGAGGTTTCCTTTTTTCATTCATTCATTTTGCTTCATTTAACGTCGATTTTACCTAGTTTACATTTAAAAACTAATTTACATCGACGGTAAAATAAATAAATAAATAAAATAAACAAATAAAAGATCTAAACACTTTGTTGTAAATATCCTAGACCTGGGACAAAGTCTTTGCAAAGTTTACATGGACATGATGTGCATTTCCAAGACTTCATTGCGGTATTAAAAGAAAAAGTTGACATTGTGCACTTTAGATTTAAATGGACGAGTTTCCAAATTTGTCCTGCGCGGCCACGAACACTTTCTAACCCGTAGCGCACAGTCTTGGGAGTGTTTTGAGTGAACATGTTTTGGTACCTAAAGTACGTTTCAAATGAACTTGCACAGTTTTTATAAATTCTTGGCAAATTTGAAGATTTATATTTCAAAAATTCTTTTTGCGATGTGTCAAGTTTAAAAAGCACTTTGTCATGAGATAGAAAATTTGGAAGAATAACTAAAAAGTAAGAGGAAAAACGAAGATGAAAAGGCGAGCTTTTTATAGAAAAGATCAAAACAGCTCAATTTTTTGTGAGAAAACTTCAATCTTTGATTGTTCAAAAGGCGGAATAATTTTTCAAAAAAGTAAAATAGATTGCAAGATATGATCCTTTAAAGTCACTTAGGTCGCATGTTTCTCGTGTTTAAAAATTTGTAAGTATTTGATGAAAACCGGGGGTGATAGATTTTGCAACTTCGAAGGTAATTAACATTGAGAATACGTTAGATATAATGACTACGTGAGCATTTAACTTTGTATGTTATTACATTCATTGTCTCGATGCGGTGTACAGTGTGTTCCAGAGAATTTTGGTCTGAGACTTTAACAGCTCATAACTTTTCACACATATATCAGATTTCAGCAATTTTTACACCATTTGATAGGATTTTATTCATAGATTTTAAAAATATACATTTTGTTCTCCAAAACCTTTTAAGTTTGGAAATTATTATTATTTATAAGGGGCTGTTTATATGAGAGGCGGGACGGGACGTTTGCCGGGACAGGACGAAAAACGGGATGATTTTATCCCGCCTTTACATGAGAAAACATTAAGCAGCAGCTTTGCCGGGACAAGACAGCAATTGCATTTAAAACATTATAAAACGTCCCGGGACAGTGTGTTTATATGATGAAAAACGTCCCACTTCAAGCGGGATCTCGGTTTGAGAAAGCGAGATCTCGCCTAACCGGGACGGGACGTTTTTTGTCCCGGGATAATTTTTTTCATATAAACACGAGATAGATTTTTTATGAAAACTTCAGTGGAGGCGGGATCCCGTTTTTCATCCCGTCCCGGCAAACGTCCCGTCCCGCCTCTCATATAAACAGCCCCTAAGACTTTTGCTAGTAATTATAATTTTGAGTAATCCAAAAACTTACCCGTGCATAAAATTTTTGAAGAAATTAGGCTTTTCTTGATTTGATACTTTTATCATAGATGCATACATGCAATAAAATAAAAATATATCAAATTAACAAACACAGCAACAAAAATAAAACGTTTGATGAAGAAACAAATTGCGTTCATTCATCATTATATATTATCTATTTCTACAATATTGTTAGGAACGCCAATTCTTTTTTTACTGGAAACTGTTCTGCGTTTTTGAAAGAAAGCTCTAAATGTCCTTTGTAGGACTAGCTGTTTTTTCGTTGCTTTTCCTTTTCATAGATTCTTTCTTTCCTGTTGTCTCCTCCATTTCTTTGTCGGTGGTATTTTCAACAAAAGATCCTGCAGCATTGTTCTCTTTCTCCTGTATTTAGTGAAGGTTGTCAACAAATGTTTTGTAAATTCCTATAAGTTGCCGATTTTTTAACCGTATATGGCAAACGCATTTCTACACAACAGGATATTTCTAAACCACCTTGAACTGAAGGCGAAACACAGTATATAATTGGTAGATGTTAGGACGACAAATACGTCATATATATACAATTCTTTCAAATGAACACGATTCGCGAAAATAAGTATCGCAAAATACAAATTTATTCGGTCTTCATTCTTCATTTTAATTTTCTCAACGAAATAAATTCAAGCAATAAGTGCAATTTGGAGAATTGAACAGTGACTTTGTGTCACTGCACTACTGTAGAGGGAGCCGTGAGTTTCAAAAAGGACGATTTACTCCTAAAAAATATGATATATCGTATATATTCATGAAAGCAAATTGAACTGACTGTGTTTCAATAAATATGTTACGAGGGGTCCATATTTGCAACAATTAAAAGAATGTATCACCATGGCTCAGAACATAGTCTAAATTCGAACATATATCAGGTTTAATGCCGCCACAAACATACATGTACATATGATGTGTAATAAAAAGTCAAATGTTAATCCAAATACATAACTCTGAGGTGCCTGATGAAAAAAAAAAAACTTTACTAAGTGTCAGAGAACAACTGTCTTAAAGTCTTATAAACAACTGACTTGATAACAAAAGTGAGCTATAAAAAGTAAAATAAAGCATGGTACTGTAAGTGGGAGACAGAATGTTTTTTCGTATCTCTTTCCTAATTTATTACTAGTATGTAGCTTTAGCTAAAAATGCCCCCCGCGCTCAAGCAATCCAATTTGTACACACAGCAAGCTATACATTACAAGCCTATACAATGGAAACAAAAATAAATAAAACTTTGTTATATTTTGTTATCTCTTAGGCCTATGTCACACTGATGCTAATATACCTTTCAAAAATTGTAAATAAGGCTTAACAAGTAATATCAGAAAGTATTTGCTACAAATAAAAGAAATGTGTGAACTGAAACATGGATACGAATTTCATAATCAGCTTGAAATCTGAAATTTTGCCAACCATACATTTTATGTTTGTATATGTTTTAGCTCTAAATCTTTCATTCAATAAATTTTATTCAATGCACTGATTTTTGGTGGATCTGGCCATTTTAATTCGATTTCCGTATATGCAAGAAAACCATATTACAAATTCTTATTTTTCTTTTTTAACTGTCCTCCACTAGTGTTCATGATCAATGAAACCTTTTTACATTTTTTTTCTTGCTATTTTATGTAAACGTTGGCTATTTTTTGTTTTGAATTAAAGTTTGAAACGTAAATTTCTAATGGATTTTTCGCTTTAATTTTTTTTTGAAAAATTTCTTTTTTCTTTTAATTTCTTTAACAAATCTTACTTTGGTTATAAAATACGTAGACATGTTTTGGATTGCTTGAGCGCGGGGGCATTTTTAGCTAAAGCTACATGCTAGTATAACAATTATGCTGAATAATGTTGCTGGGAGTTTATAGGAGAAAAAGCATAGGCGAAGCAACATAACATAAACAACTGTAGTGCACGCTAGAACTTTACGATTGCTTCTGAGAATGGGAGCGCTGTAGCAGAAATCATCTCCTGCTGAATAAAAAATGAGTACATAGTCTACAGTCTTAACTCTTTACCGAAGGCCATGTTTACTAGTTCTGCTATCACACTTAAAAGAAAGACTACCTATTTTCGACTGTCATTTGCACTTCCTTAGCTTGCAGGCTATTTTTTGGACACACGACGATGAACGCTTTGCATTTCAAACAACTCGCGTATCGCGATTTGAAAAATATTTTTATTTTTGTTTTCAGACGAGTACACTAAATTTTAATCGTTGTAATCGTCAGGTCTAAACCAGGCTTAAATAAACAAATTCTTAATTAGTTTAGTAAATTTCAGTCGTCCTTACTAAAAATTAATTCCGGATAGTACATATCACGCACGAGACGTACATAGTACTTTCCAGAGAAAAAATTACTTCTTTCTAGTTTAGTTTTGTACAATCTTTGTCGCAGTAATAGCACATGTTATTGTAAACCTGTTTTATTCCATCTAATTATATAGATTAGGAAACATTGCAAAAGCTTGATGAGTAACGTAGATATAATCAATTTTCGTGTTCAGTTACGAAGAAACCATAATGATGCTTTTGATGCAGTCAATCGTTGTGTTACTGTGAAAGTAAATTGCTAATTACTAATATCTCTGCTATCTTAATAGTTGTACTATTTTTTTTCCTTTGAATGAACGAGGCAATAGGGAACTTACGAAAGTACGATGGCAACGTGGACGACGGCGTACAAGATATTCATCTTCAATGAATCACAAAAGAGCAGAAACTATAACTTGAAGTTTGTTTTTTAAACCTTGAGAGACAGAATCATAAAGGAACCAAGTAAAATTTATCGGAAGTACTGCTATTCTCACGTCTTCGTCTTCAGTACGACTTCAAAATATTACTTTTCACGTTGTGTGTAGAACGTGCAAATCTAATAATGATATTAGTAAAATTAGAGACATTTCCCAGTAGTATACAGTGTGTTTCTTAATGTTGGAAATGGAAATTTTAAACTTGTTTTTTTAAAGGGAAATTAAGCCTTCATGAAAAAGTTTTTATATTAGCTGCAGAAAGGTCTCATTAATCCTCTGTGATCATTAAAAATTGTCAAAAACAATAATTATACTCAATTTTTCGTTATTTAATAACTAACAACAGACGCCATTGCTGCTTACAAAAGAGCACTCCGATGGAGATCATGCGAATTTTTGACGTCACAGCGCGATCGATCTTTTTGTAGTGATAGCGTGAACGTGAAGATTTTGTTGTTTTTGTTGATGAAATTTTGTTAATAAAACCTTTATTAAAAAGTATTTGTTTTAGATTTATAGCAAGTATATGTGCGTAAGTGAGTTTTTTAACAAATGTGTATATTTTAGATGTATAAAAAATGAAATCTTCAGTATGACTGTTTTTGTTTTTCTTGAATCGCTAACGATAAACTTATTTTACATTTTGTTGTTTCTTGATGTTTAAGATTGTTATGTTGGTGAATGATAAATATTTTCGTGTTGTTTTTGTTGTTTTTCTACCATTTGTCGTATCTTTAGAACATAGGCGTAAAAAACATGCCATCATGTGCTGTCTACGTCTGATGTTTCTGCAAATGAAATTCGCTCTGTGACGTCATGATATTTATAACGAAAGCTGTAATGGCGATTTAACTAAGTTGTTTTCTTAGCAGTTTTTTTCATTTGGAATACCTTTTATACATAATAAAGTGTTCCTCTAGGATAAATGAAGTATTTCATGCTCAAAATCAGAAAAGAAATTTTAAGGCTTAATTTCCCTTTAAATAAATATACCGAATTTCAAAATAACTTTTTCACCGTTAGAAAGCCATTTTGAAGTTTTTTCGGATAGTATGTTTTTTGTGAAAAATGTAAAAGGGGTTTTTGTACAAACAAGGAAATTGTCATCGAAAAATGTAATTAAATTTTTAATGGTCGATTACGATGTGAATGAAAAGAACAGATTATTTGAAACAATGACAGCAATTTCGAAAACAATAAACAAATGCAAGCCGTGTGTTCACGAAAAACGTTAAACTTTCATGTTTTAAACTATCAATTTGGGGGTCTCAGCGCAAACATAAAGTTAATAAAAAATTTGAATGGATACAGTGTTTTGAAACAATAAACACGATGTAATTAACCTACGTGTTAATCGACCATTAAAAATTTAATTACATTTTTCGATGACATTTTCCTTATTTTTTCAAAACCCACTTTTTCATTTTTCACAAAAATATGGTAGCCGAAAGAGCTGGAGAATGGCTTTCCATTGATATAAAAATTATTTTGAAATTCGGTATATTCATTTAAAAAACAACTTTAAAATTTTCATTTCCAACATTACGAAACACACTGTAGTATGAAATGACTTCAATTCTAAAGCAAATCTATGGAGTAAAGTAAATCTTTTGTTTTCCTCACGTCGTGGTTCTCGTTGCCGTCGTAGTTTCGTTAGGTCCTTATTAGAAGAAATTTGCTCATTTAACCCAAACGGAAATAACAGTTTTTACCACACGATTTAATTAGTGTATCTTGTTAGCAGGCATGGCTTTAAGTTTATTGAAATGAATTGAACTATTTGTAATAAGTTTCATTATAATAATTATGCGATCCATCGTGGGATAAATTGGAGGCGTCCCAAAGCGAAGATTAAAGTTGAGAAACCCTCAGGAACCTCATCCCAGGGATGCTTTTTTTCGATGTGTGCGTGTCGGCCAACATAACCGTAGGAGCGTATGGGCAAACTTCAAAGTTTAAAAGATTTGCGCTTTTTCGAGCCATGCACAAATAAGGTATGTGCCAAATCGAAGCATTACAGTGCTTTTCCTACCCTATACTCTTGAAATAGCGTCAATCAATCGATACTCATAAGGTAAGTACTAGAGGAATAGGCGTAATTAAGGCCTGAAAAGCGATTTGATTCAATGTTTTGCTAATGCAGTACTAAAATTGTCATTAAGAAACTACTAACAGTACTGCAGCATTTCACAGGTTTCTCTTTTTTTTTAAAAAAAACTTATATTTTTATACGTATTGTGTAAACTACTTCTAAATGTGAAAACAGGGGTAATAGACTATTTCGGAAATAACATCACGGCAGATCTAGCCTCGTTTCTCATGTTGACATTTGTGACGTTTTTGAAAAAAAACAATACACGAATACACATGCGTGTCAAACCGAAAATGCATAAACGTGTCAAATAATGAGCTAATTTTTTTGGTATCCCCAAGAGCTGAAGCACATAAAGACTTAACAAAATAAGGTTACCATGGAGAAACCAAACATCAAAATAAAAAAACCATCGTTTTTATACCAGGAAGATGAATTAAGTTAAATGTTAGTGTATAGAATATTGGATATTTTTTCAGCAACTCAAGCATCAAAACAATAGTTACAGAAAAAGAGGAAAAAGACATGCAAAAACATATGAACTAGTGGAATGTAGAGAAATTATATTAGTGATACTTCGTTTACTCGAGAATACACACATTAAGTACCTTTCCGCCCGAAATGTTATTGTGGTACTTCTGGAAAAATCAAAAGGTCAGAAAAAATGGAATTGAATGAATCGGATATAGTCGTAGATTAAGCTGTATAACCTAAGGCGTTTGAGGTATTAATGCTCATTGAATTGAGAAAAATTCGGTATTCTTAGCATGGGGAGAATTTCAAACAAAATTCGTTAAAAAGTTTCTGAGTAATATCTCAACATTTTACCCACTGTTATTATTATGTTACTGGCCACCAAGGCGGCGTCGCTCGCCGCCCATGTTCAGCCTGCGTTGTGTCACCTCCCATTAATTAAGGAATTGGCAATGGAAAGTGTTACCATCTTGTAGAGCTCGGAATCGGAATTCTGAGCAAGAAAAACATAAGAAATGATTTCTCCCACTGTTCAATCTACCATTTTGCATGACAGACAAACAGGCAGACAGAGAATCGGCTATTAACATATAGACTAGCCGCCAAGGCGGCGTCGCTCGCTGACCATGTTCAGCCTGCGTCATGTCACCTCCCAAAGAGTTCACGAAAAATAGAATTAACGAATTGACAATGGAAAGTGTTACCATCTTGTAGAGCTCAAAATTCTGAGCAAGAAAATGCCCATGTTTAGCCTGCCTTGAGTTCACGAAAAATAAAATTAAGTAATTGGCAATCGTAAGTGTGCTCATGCTGTAGAGCTCGAAAAACTGATCAAAAAAATGTATGGGATCGTTTTGCTACAACCAACCGTTACGGAGATATTGTTGATCAAACATTTTGATGACGTCATAGACCCGTTCCCCCAAAAAATTAGATCCAAATTTTTCGTCACCCTATCGCCTGCATCGCGGACCCAAAAAACGTCAGTTATCCCTATTAGTTTCCGAGATAATTTTCCCTAAACATCGCATTGGATTAGGGTCTCAATACAATGGTTTCACACTGACGTCGCACAAAATAAAATAAAATAATTACTCCCACAACTCAATGTACCATTTTGCGTGACTTACAGATAAACGGAGAATCGGCTATTAATATATAGACTAGCCTGAGTTGAGTTCACGAAAAATAAAATTAAAGTATTGGCAATGATGAGTGTACCCATGTTGTAGAGCTCGAAAAACCGATCAAAAAAATGTATGGGATCGTTTTGCTACGACCAACCGTTACGGAGATATTGTTGATCAAAAGTTTTAATGACGTCACAGACTCGTCCCCCAAAAAAATTAGACCCAAATTTTTTGTAAACCCATCGCCTGTATCGCGGACCACAAAAAACGTCAGTTATCCCTATTAGTTTCAGAGATAATTTTCCCTAAACGTCGCATCCGATTAGGGTCTCAATACAATGGTTTCACACTGACGTCGCGCACAAGAATAGAAATAATATATGTGTGATCTTACATTGCTGACTCCCCGATTTCTTTTGCAGTTCACATCTACCATTTTGCGTGATTTACAAACAAACAAACAAACAAACAAACAAACAGACAGGCAGACAGGGAATCGGCTATTAACATATAGATTCTTGTTGTCAAGTCATGACTTAATATGTAACTCAATAACGGTACAACATGAGAACTACCATACAACCTAACTATATTATATCACAGTTAATGTTTTTTTCTATTAACTCTGGCTATATTATGTTATATTATATACTATACTATGCTATAATATACTATACTATACTACCGGGTGAGTCAAAAAGAAGTACCGTTGTTTCACAAAACATATCTTTCGATTGGATAATTATAATTATAAGTAATTATAATTACTAATTATAAATAATTATTATAGTGTTTTTTATTTCTGAATAGAGGAATCCTCTACCTACATTTAGGTGTATGATTTGTCTAATTTGGTTGAATAGAAAAAAAAGTCATGGACACAAAACTGGTGGTGGCCCTTGTAAAAATCTTCGAAAAATGACAAAAAAAGCTAAAAAAAAACTTCTCGAAACAAGATTTTCTGTTCTTATTGCAAACCGTATGGGATGGAAACTCATACACGCTTCAATGTGCTAAAACTTATCTTTTTATTCCCAATGCTTAAATAAAGTAAAAAGTTCAAACTTTTTTCAACATTTTATTAAAACTTTATTTCATGAAGTTTTTTATAAAGACTTGTGTAAAGAATGCCACAACTCACGTTACAACAAAGAATTTGGGTATGTATCCAGTTTGCTAGGTTGAATAATGCTGCAGAGGTAGTTGGACAATGGTATAACCGTTGGCCTAACGTGCCTTCTTCTACTCGTAGAACTGTTGTCAAAACGTTTCAAAAATTTGAAAGAGAAGGTACTTGTAAGAACCTAAATAAAGGAAGCAGTGGAATACCCCACACAGTAAGGTCACAGCACAACGTAAACATGGTTCCTCAATCCTTACAACAGAATGGGAATCGATCAGCAAGACGAAATGGTATTGGATTATCACAAAGCACCTTTATAAGAATCGCTCGTGAATTGAAATTTCACCCAAATGTTCTGATTAGAAGGCAAAAGTTGAGAGCTAATGATCCTGGTCAAAGATTAGCGTTTTGCAACTGCTTTTTGCATCGTTTAAACATCGACAATGGTTTCCTTCAAAACCGGATTGTATCAAATGAAGCAATCTTTTCTCTGAACTCAGAAGTGAACACAAAAAATGTTATCTAGTATTGTCCCTTTGGTAATGGTCATCCACAAGATCACTACGTAGAATTCGAACAAGGAGATAATCAAATCATGGTGTGGATGGGCTTAACGGGCAAAGGTCGTCATGGGCCCTCATTTTGTAAGGGGTCACTTAGATACCACAGAATATTTGCGTATTATTCGCTATTACGTTATTCAAGGTGATCTTCGTCGGCTAAACATCAATAGAGCGATCACGTGGTTTCAACAAGACAGAGCACCTGCTCACATAAGCAACCAGTCATTAAGTTACTTCTATCGACAGTTTCCTGGTAAGGTTGTCAGTAAAAGAGGAGATCAGCCTTGGCCCCCACGCTCTCCAGATCTAGCGATATGTCATTTCTTTCATTGGGGTCACTTAAAACAGAAGATCTGGACTCAGCCGCAACAAAACTTACCACAGAATCTCAGACAAATGCAAAAAGCAATCATTGATGCAAGTAATAACTTAGATCCCGTAATGATAATGAAAGTGTTTGATGGTATGGTTCATCGTATTAATAAATATATCCAAGATAACGGAAACGCCTTTCCAAATGAATAAAAAATAGTTTTGTCCTTAACATTGTGTCTTTTCTCTCAATTCCAACGGCCCTTTTATTAACATTATCAAATTCAATCAAAGAATCACGCATTAACTTTTGTTCAGCTTTTTTCGTTATTTTTTCGAAGATTTTTACAAGGACCACCTCCAGTTTTTTGTCCATAAGTTTTTTTCTACTCAACGAAATTAGACAAATCATACACCAAAATGTAGGTAGAGGATTCCTCTATTCAGAAATAAAATGCACTAGCTTTATGATTATTTAATTGAAAGATATGTTTTGTGAAACAACGGTACTTGTTTTGACTCACCCGGTATACTAGTATAATATAACCACTATTCAATAATAAAACACATGAAAACGTGTTCCGTGCGGATAATACATAGTAAAAAGCATACTCGAGTAAGTTTTCGAACTTTTCGTTTTGAAAATATCTAGAAAATCATTAAAGAAGTGACTTACTAACGATCCCAACCTGTAAGGCATCAGGATGTAAAAACAGTACAGGTGAAGGTGTCAAGAACAGTGATGATGAAAAGTTGCGTTGCTTGAGAAGGGTTAATGACATGGAACGTGTAGATTTTGACATCAATTCATTGAGATTTAACATGAATTAAATGGCCATTATTTCCGGTCATTTTGCTTAGGTTATTTTTCCATAAAAAATACCATTAGAAATGGTTTAATTTCATTTTTGGTATGAAATTTGTAAAACATCTTTACATTAACTATTTGAAAAACCTTTATCCAGAGGCTTTATTCTCCTTTTAGCAGAAGCTTTCTGATAAACTTCCATCATCAGTGCTATGTAATTAAGCTAATTATTTATAGATATTATCTATAAATGTATTGAAGTTGATAATGATTTGCAAATGCTGACATGATTGCAGAGCACTACGTCTAAAATAAACTCACCTCCAAAGGACATGTTATATGTCAAGACAAACTGCATCATTTTCCTGTTGCGGCAAGCAGATAAAGTCATTGTTGAAAATCTGTCTTATCAAGACCAACAAAAACAAGAAAACTACATTCTGCGCTCATCTATAGTGTTTTGAGAACTTTCGTTCTATGTTCTGTTTCATATGGAATAATTACATAAAGAGAGAAATACCTAATTTACGGATGCAAACATTGAAAAGTATTCCGTGATAAACATACAAAGGTGCAAAAGATTGAAAAATTACAAATATGAAAATGAGAGTGATTTATTATATCGTGACTGTCATTTTCCATACTTTATTGCTGCCAGTTCGTTGAATACGTTCATGTCTGCATTACAAGATGCTGGTCCTTTTCCGAAGTAACCAGATTTGTTAACCAAATCTTTGCATACTTTACATTTGTAGTTGAATTTAAACCAGTTAAACCGCTTAGTCTTGAGTTCCAGTCGTATTTTCAGCTTATAAAATGCGCTTGTGTATTGCTTATTGGGAGCTTGCAGGTTGTATTGCACTCTTCGCCACCAGTTTGATGGACCACTTGGTTTAGTACAATCATATCGTAGCAAGCCATCTACGGTTAAAGATGCTTTCGCTAAGCCGATAAAACCAAAAATCCTAGCACGATGATTGCTGGTTGATTTAACAGTTATCAAACCATTCCGTTCATTGCTATCGATGTTGATGACGATTGGAGCAAACTTGAGTTTCACAAATAGTCGAGCATACCAAGGTAAACGAACTTTCAGAATGTGAATTTCAATCTTCCAGGGGTTGGCACAAAACTTTACCATGACATAAGCAGGTAGTTTCAATTTCGGAAGCAAACATGATCCAGTCCTGTAGCATTTCTCCTCTTTTATTGTCGGGAAACAACTTCTATCCAAGCCTAAACTACTTTCAAGGATAGCTACCCAGTCAGTCATACCTTTAGGAATTTCTTTCAACTTGAATAGCTCCTTCAGTCGCAACTTTACATTTTCCACGTTGATAGACCAACATGTGGTGCAAGCGATAACAACAACGAAGATTTGTAACCATCTATAATATAAAACCGAAACTCAGTTAATTCTTGCTGATGAAGTTCAGTGTGAATTGTATAGCAGTTAGCTGGCCAACTGTAGTGATTCTGATCACATTTCTTGAGCTGTAAGTTACATGCATTCATGGGATTCTGACAGAATGTCTGCTATTTGAATTTTTGTTTTAATGAAACGCCGTTTTGTAACAAATTTGTCAATGTATAAAGGAATTCATATGAAATTCATGTAGACTTGATGACGTATGAACAAACGTGGCATACAAACATGATTTAGGGAAGTATTACAACATTATAATCGTCTATTAAACATTATCCTCGTCTATTAAACCTTATCCTCACCTACAGAAGGAGTAGCAAGTTCTAAAATGCTGCCCAAATTTGACTACTTACTTCATTCTAATGACTTGTCTTTGATAGACTGTGTCTTCTGAGCAACGATCAATTTAATGTGATGATCTTTATAGACTGCATAATCTAATTGAACAAATTCTTAAATTAATTAATTGCAGTCTTCTTTAATAGAAATGTATTCCGGGTATTATATATCACGAGGTACTTTTGAGTGAAAAAAATTACTTCCTCGTGATTTGGTTTCGTAAGGTTTTTGTCACAGCTAAGAGGATTAGGTCTCAGTAATAGCACTTTTACTTTCAGTAACGTATAAGGATTCTAAACCCATTATTACTGATTGCTGGAAATCGATTTCGGGAAACATAAAATTTTTTCAATAAGAGAAGCATTGCCTTGTTTTTTGATTTATCAAGTTCGACATTCTATATTCTTGTTGATATCTCCTTTGATCTTATTCTTGAATTCGGAAGCAAATTAAGGTATTAACCAACCTTGAACCAAGGCCTCTTGTATATCATAAACCCTGGGTTAGCATTCAAGGATCGTTTCAAAGTTTTGTTTGATTCAAATCAAGGAGTTCGTAGTGCTAGCTACTACCCAGACGTCGTACCCAGAGCGCAAATTAATAACAAACGAGTCCTAGAAAATCTTAGTTTGCCCTTTATATTTGCTTGCACCACCCAAACAGGATCACTCTGGAAATTTGCCCTCATGTAAAAAAAACAAAAGATCAAACCATGTCGTTTGATATTTAATCATTACTATTATTTTAGTTAAATTCATAGTTCAATCAACAGAATGTGAAAGTTAGTCAACCTTTTCTCCAGTCCTTCTTGAAATGTCGATATACTGCAGACGAAAGTGAAAGTTTCAGAAAATAACCTTCCTACTTCGCCTCGCAATTAATTAAACGCTTTGTAGTTCTGATTTACATATTGAATAACATATAAAAGCTTGTTTTGTTCCATCTGATTATATAGATTAGGAAACGTTATAAAAGCTTAGCTAGTAACGTAGAGACATACATCATTAATTTTCGTGTTCAGTTGCGAAGAAATCATAATGATGAAGAAGTTGCTTTTAATCATATTGTTCGTTGTGTTACTGCGTAAGTAATATCTCTGTTATCTTTATGGTTAAGTATCTCTTTTTTATGTTTGAATAAACGAGGCTTTTACGGGAAATTTGCTCGATTAACCCAGACAGAAATAGCAAGGTTTTGACCGCACGATTTCATTATTGTATCTTTCATTTCGTATAGTGGAAAAATTGAAAATATTGAATTGAGTTCAATTTTACATATAACCTTTCATTGTCCGGTATTTTCTCCATATTTGAAAGACATTTTCAGAATATCAGAATGGCATTCAAACTTTTGCACCAGCTGGAAATTGGCTTTAAACAAAATCCTTGAGCGAAGGTTCACCATAATGAGGTAGTGTTAAGACCCAGTGGGCAAATTTATTGAAAAATCAATGAGAAGGAGAACATTTCTATAGAAATATATTTCATACAATTTCAATAAAATTATTCTACGTCGTAGAGATTTTAGGATCATTTTGCCAACTGAGAAAGTTCACTCTATTTTATGTTACAATATTCACTCTATCTTTTGCTGTTAATAGATGCATACAAAGAGATCCCAGAACAACAAGAAATTGAAAGCATTCAAAACGAATCAATTGAAGACATTTCTGACGCAATCCTGGATGATGTAGCCCTTAACGGTATTTCAGAAGGTTCGTTTACAATTATTTCTGTAGGGGAACTCTAACCATACAATATGTTGCATATTGTGCTAAGGATTATAGCATGATGTTTTTAACGTTAACAAGTGTCGGTTGCATTTTCGCAATAAGGTTAATTACTTTAATTATCTAATCCATGTTGCGATACTTGACTTTTTCGATAGTGTGGGTGGCGGCCAAAGTAGCCCTTCGAGCACATGCACAAATTTCTAGTTTATACTTATACTTATTCGATGCATGTACAAAGTTGTGCGCTGAATCGGATAATTACAATACTTTTCTTACCCAGTACTCTTGAAATCGCCTCAATCAACGGTGCCAATTAGAAGAACGAGAGAGGGATGGGCACAATTAACAGAAAGGCGTGTTAATTCAATGTTTTGTTTCATTTTCGTTTTAGAGGAGCTTGATGAGATGGCTAACATCAATGTTGATGACCCATGGTTTTTTCGTAGAAGAAGAAGACGAAGGAGAAGTCCACCACCTCCAGTCTATCCTTGGTATCAGAGTGCGGCGCGTCAATCTGGAAAATTCATTACCAAATATGACCAAAATAAGTGGGAACAGGCGAAATTACTCAGCAAATATTTTCTTAGTTGCTGTCAACCAGGAAGGAAATGTCATGGACAATGGTATTGTTATATGAAAAGCCCTCAAGGTGATGAACGTTCTGATAGCAAAGATGCTTTATTTGTGAACGACAGATCCAATTCATTTGACGGGGAGGATGAAGAAAACTTTGAAGAAATTAAATAAACACATAACACAGTCTTGACATATAACAGTCAATGCACGCACTCACACCACACTGTCAATACGCTCCTTTCTTATTGTCTGTACTTCATGGCTGCTGAAATAAATTAAGACGTGTCATAAGTAACGAAATTGTCTTTGAGCAAATGGGATATTTCAGTAATTTCTGTGATTGCATGCACAGTATATGAAATCAGAAAGCAAACAATTTCTAACAAATTAGAAAATGCGTTTTCCTGACCAAATTTGTTCATTATCTTCATCTAATCCATAAATCTGCTCGCCATAATTCAAATAAATTACTGAAAAATTAATGTTGATTAATTTTATCTGTGAAACCTCTTCAAAATGTAAAAATATTATTGGGTAAAATTATTGATTGTGTAAAACTAACATCAGTGTTTAAGGTGTTTCTCTTGGTGGGTCATCAAAAATTGAAGGGCTTCTGCATATTGAAAACTATATTTTATGTTTTACCTTCCTTTCACGAATAACTTTATATCAAGCATAACATAGAAAAGATCTGACAAGGGAATCAATGTCAATATACCTTTTGTTTTTGCGTTCTTTGTTTAAAAATTGAGCTGATTATATATGATATATGGGCATAATCGTCAAAGTACCTGCGACGAAGAGCATTTTCATTGAAATATTGTACAGTGTGTTTCAAAATGATTGCAACGGAAATTTTAAAGTTGTTTTTCTCAGTAAGTATATCGAATTTTGAAATAATTTTTACATCAATCGAAAGCCCTTTTTGAGATCTTTCGCCAAGTATATTTTTGTGAGAAATGAAAAAGTGGTTTTCGAGAAAACAAGGAAAATGTCTTGGAAAAATGTCATTAAATTTTTAATGGTCGATTAAGATGTGTATGAAAAGAAAAGAGTTTTTGAAACAATGACAGCAATTTCGAAAACAATAAACAAATGCAAGCCGTGTGTTCACGAAAAACGTTTAACTTTTATGTTTTTAAATATCAATTTGTGGGTCTCAGCGCAATGATAAAATTAATAAAAAATTTGAATGGATTCAGTGCTTTGAAACAATAAGCACGATGTAATTAAACGACGTGTTAATCGACCATTAAAAATTTAATGACATTTTTCCAAGACATTTTCCTTGTTTTCTCGAAAACCACTTTTTCATTTCTCACAAAAATATACTTGGCGAAAGATCTCAAAAAGGGCTTTCGATTGATGTAAAAATTATTTCAAAATTCGATATACTTACTGAGAAAAACAACTTTAAAATTTCCGTTGCAATCATTTTGAAACACACTGTATATATTGTGTGTATATTGCTATAGAAATGTACTCCGTATTGGCATTAACTGAGGAATCAGGCTCATCAAAATTGATTCGATTTTGTTTTCACTATTATACTTTTACAACATTTGTACTGTCGCAACTAGAAGTTTCATTCGTTTTAATTTTTTTAACAATAAATGTCGTAATGTTTTTCAAAATCAACAGCAAATGTCGCAAACTTACACAAAGTGATTTTGATCATATAATGGTGGAGGGTATGAAAAGGAATGATCTGTTGCTTAAATCAATCGATCAGGACTCACTTTGGGAAATCTTTAAGTATAGAGTAACTAGAAGTATTTAGCGAAAATAATAAAAGTAACTAGTAATGTTGAAAATTATAGCTGTCTTAGTTTTATATTTTGTAATCTCTGTGACATGTCGTGTAGGTCCATCAGCGCACTGTGGGATGAGTAGTACGACATCTTGATCAGAATAATCAGTGTCGAGTTCAAAACAAGGGTGGAGAAGATATTGGTTAGAAATGGTCGAAATTATGAAGTTGCGACATTTTCTGTTGATTTTTAATTTTTATGCGACATTTTCTGTTGCGACACTTACTCAGAGGCGGATCGAAAAGTTTGGGACACCTAGTCAAGAAATTTCGGGTCATTCGTATTTCCCGAATAATAATCGGATTTCCCGAAAAAAGCCGTTATCGCTTACTAATGTCCTTTTCGTCAAAGCGTCCTGCCTAAAAATCTTATAACTCTTGTTAGGTTGGTGGCGTTAGGCACTTATGGGACTCTTATCAAAAAACATGTATTGTCGGCCAGCTAGGTTTCGACCGGTCAATTAATAAAAATTTGATTCCGATATCCATAGGCAATTTTAAGCACAATATAATGATATCATTGACAGAATGTGTACTCACTATCTACTAACCTATTTCAAATTTTCTATATTGAAATAACACGACGCGTTTGTTACATACAGTCACTGTTTCTGCCAATATCAGGCTTCATCAGCATGCCTAGGTTCGTGTATAGAACCAGACATGGGCAGCAACATCACACACGAACATACACATATGAACGTTTGTGTATGTGTTATTTTTTACGAAAATGCGCATATTATTGGTTTTGTTATCGCCTTCTAGTCCTTTAATTTACTGTTGATGCTGATATTCCTTTTGTGTTATGGTGGCAAAAACTGTGCGTTCGATGTGCAAAACTACCGCTGGGAAGAAACATATTTTCGAACCAATGCGGTTCTGTAGGTCCTGGATGTTTAAGCAAATAATGAAGAAAGGTTAAGTAGAAAAAATAACCGCCGAAGTTGCAATTTAGTTCTATTCTATTTTTGGTGTACCGTCATTAGGAGTATTAAGTTGGGTAGGAGTATTAGGTTTATCTACTTTGGTTTTTATCATCGCTATCATTAATGTATTTCAAATGTTTGTAGTGAATAGGTTGTTTTTTGGTGTGTTTCCACTGTGAGGTGTTCTTTTTGGAGCCTCTTTCCATTCGACATTCACAGAAGTTTTTCTTTTCGGCACTGATTTTCTCGTTGTTCGTGGTGACATAAAAGAAAACAAAAATAAAGTGTTTTCTCTAAATACGTGTGCACGATCTCTTATTTGGCCGGTTTTGGATACGGGGAACACAATCTCGACATATTCAAAATAAAACGACAAGCTTGATTTTGACGGACGGAACCTCACTGTTTCTCATGATTCAAGCCAACTCAGGAATCACAAATGCAATCTTTGTCAAGCTTGTTGATTATTTCTTTAAGTATGTTAGCTGTCAATCTTTCTTTTTCATTTTCGGTAGATTATTGAGCCCTTCGAAGACTAATTTGACAAATGGATGTTCTGTTGCCGAAATGACTAGTATGAATATGGCCCAGCATATTTACATTAATACAGCTAATGCGCCGATTGAATTCTCTAATTAAATATGTCATGAAAACTAGATATACTATTTACTATAAAATGTTCATTCTGGGAGCTAATGAGGCTTGATCTTAACTTTGTATTGTATCACAACCCACCCCCTGTGAATAAACTTCCCTGAATGTAAATCGCCCGAATAACTGTAGACAGAATGTGTCACGTTACACCATTATTTTACATTCCGTGGTAAGGGTTTGCGCATCAAACCTGCAAAGAAAGGAAGTGAGACAAGCAGATGCAAGTGCAATTGCGTCTGTTCTTTAACTCTACGTTCCGCTGTTCGCTTTAGGTAGTCATCCAAAGTGCGAACTAAACATAGTTTAAAATTTTCAATATAACCTGTAAACTCAATAGATAGTCAGGGATTTCCCCGGCGCCAACTCTTCGTTAACTTATCAAAAGTAAATTTGTAGCTCTGTTCAGTTTTAACCATGTTCTCAATATTTAGGAAACAAATTTCATGACCCCTAGATGCTGAGGTCAATGCTAACAAAGCTGTAAGTTTCTGTGTTAAAAGTTTCACATTTAATTCATCATTGGAAGGTAGGTTATTCAAATAATCCAAGACCTTCTGCACATCCCAGATAAACACAAACCGTGGTTTAGGAGGTCTGTTGTTAAAGATCCCGGTTAACAATTCACAAACTCTTGGGTGTTTCCCTACAGACATAGAATCAATAGGTTCATGGTATGCCGATATTGCAGACCTGTGTAAATTAATGGATCGATATTCATATCCTTGTTGAAACAATTCAGCTAGATAATTTATGATTTCTACTATAGGACCTCGAAATGGATCAATTTGCTTCCGACAACACCAGCTAGCCCACTTTCCCCAGGCCGATTTGTAATTAGAAATTGAGCCCGTTCTTCTGCAATTTGAGACAAGTCTTGCAGGCTCTGTTGATAATCCCTCTGCTGCCAAGACTTGCCTGAAACCGTCCAAACCGCTAACTGTAGCTGTCCTTTCTGTACTAATGGGTGACATTGATTGTAAGAATTTTTTAGCACTCTGTGGCTGCGAGGTAGGAGAATTGGATTCTGGATGAACATCTCTAATAGAGTTGAATACCATGGCTGAGTGTGCCATGTTATCAGTAGCAAGGTGGTCTCGTCCTGACGAACTTTGAGCAATACTTTCCCAATCAGGCAGAATGGGGGAAAGGCATACCCGAACAGATTCCTCCAACTTTGTTGCATGGCAACAAGGCACCCGGGGTCTGTCTTCCAAGACATGTATACTGGTAATTGATGATTTAGCCTTGTGGCAAATGAGTCCACCTTGGGGCACCCCCTCAGCTGTACTATTTGAGCAAATATCCCCGGGTCTAGTTTCCACTCGCTGGACTGCAAGGGGTTCCGAGACTCCCAGTCTGCAATTACATTCAAGTTGCTTGGCAGATATTCTGCAGTAGCCATGATCCCTTTTGAAATAAGAATGTCCCATATTTCCTTTGATAGATCTAAAATGTCCTTGCTCCTGGTCCGTCCCATTTTTAACAAATAACTGAGAGCTGTCATGTTGTCTATTTGAAAGTGAATAAGATTGACCTGAGTTTCCTTGACAAATGACAAAATTGCTAGTTTTACAGCTAACAATTCCAGAAAATCTATGTGTTTGTTCTGTTCTATTAAGGACCACTTCCCCCCTGTTGAGACACCCTGACACCATGCTCCCCACCCTTTTCTGGAGGCATCTGTCTGAATTATCATTTGTGGTTGCCCCACATGAAGTGGTTTTCCATAGTACAGAGTTAAATTCTCCTTCCACCACTGTAGCTCTTGCAGAGACTGTTGGTTCAGGCAAATTGAGGACTGATATGATTGAGACTTTCTTAGTGCTTGAATTTGTTGTTGCTGAAGATATCGTTGCTGAAGGCAACCAGGAATTACTGCTTGAGCAGAGAAGGAAAGTTTTCCTATTAATTGTGTGAGTTCCATTATGGTTGTTTGTGGAATTTGAATAAGGTATGCACACTTGCTTTGAATCACCCTCACTTTGTCCTCTGGAAGAGCTACAATGAGTGTTTTTGAGTTTATTATTATCCCCCAAAACTCTATCTCTTGTGTTGGCACTAATTGTGACTTCTTTCTGTTTATCACAAAACCTAGGTTTTGAAGTAGAAAAATCAATGTCCTTGTGTCCTTGTGTCCTTGTGTCCTCGTGTCCTTGTGTCCTTGTGTCCTTGTGTCCTTGGCCTGAAAAATTTCTTTTAAGTTTTGAGCCATTAACAACATATCGTCTAAGTATACCAGAACTTGAATGTTTATCCGGCGTAAAACTGCTATTGGGATTTTCATCAGCTTTGTGAAAATCAGTGGAGCCGGGCCTAGCCCAAAGCATAGACACAGGAACTCGTAAAGGTTGCCTTCCCAAAGAAATCTGAGGAACTTTCTTGAGGTTTTGTGCATAGGGACGCAGAAATAAGCATCTTTTAGATCTATTTTCATTAGACAATCCCCTTTTTTCAACAGATCCTTCAACATATGCAGACCCTCCATTTTGAAATGCTGATATGGAATAAACCTGTTTAGGTTCCTTAAATTTATCACTGGCCGATTTCCCCATCCTTCTTGTCGACCAGGAAAATATTGCTCAGAAATTCCTGTTCCACACTTTGTACTTTGTGTATAGCACCCTTCCTCAACATTTCGGACACTTCTACATTTACTAGATCCTTCCCCTCCTTGTTTATTTTTGGAGAGTGGGGTAATTTTCTTTGGATTGGTTGGGAAATAAAAGGAATCCCATAACCTTTTACTGTTGACAGAATTTCCTCGTGTTGAGTCAACTTTTGCCACTGATTCAGGAAATATTTCAATCTTCCTGCTAGGGGAACTCTTGGTATTTCTGTTGAGAACAAATTTTTTATTAGTGGGTGTACATTTGTTATGTCCATCTCTATCATGTCCGGAATGTTGGTTAATGGAAGAAATGAATTTGTAATTACCTCTGTTAGCTTGGGGTTGAGAAAAGTCTCTTCGAACAAACACTCCTGTTGTGCGCCCTCCCAGACTTCTTCCTCGGCTGGGAGAGCCTCTTTGAAAGGGCTGATATCGTCTTTGATAACCAGTTTCTTTCCTAAGCAATTCCTGGTATTTCTGTTTTGTTTTCATGGTGGATGACCAGTCCTCTTTAAATTCTTTACCAAAGAGTGCCTTTTCTTCCCCACTGAATAAATTGGTTTTATCTTTTAGAGTCTGTTTTGCCTTGTTTTCCTTCATCAAAGCAGAGAGGATATTCAATCTTCGATTGTAAGTGGCACAGTTAAAGGTTTGCTCAACCAAGAGGATGGATTGTTCAATCAATTGTGAAAATTCACCCATGTCGAAATTTACTGTTTCTTCTTGTGATGTAATTGCCTGTTCCACTGTGAGCCATAGTTTGCTCAAAGGCCCAAGGATGTCAACAGTTTTATCTTGAATCTTGCTCAAAAGTTTATCTTGTTGTAAGTTGGAGTATTTGGTTTGTTCTTCCAAAAACCTTCTTAGAAAATCATCTAACAGAGGGGTGCCTGGTATATTATCAGGTACTGGATTGTCAGTGAGAATGCTCGTTCTTAAATCACTCTCTGGAATGTACTGTGAGAATTGCTTTATCACATATTCTCTCATGCTTGTTTGATAATTGCCACTTGCGTGGTTCACTGGCAGAGGTAGCTTCAAAACGTCTAATTTTTATGGTGGTATTTGACTATCATTGTAGTCTTCAGGGTCAAGGGTTAATCTCCTCTTGCCCGTATCGTTAGAAGTACTGGCGGTGTTCTCAGTCCCAGTATCATCATCAATGATGTCCCCATTAAAGGTTTTTTGCAGTGTCACCTCTTCGTCGGCCATTTTGGGCCTACAGTAGGGAGAAAAGTTTTTCACTAGTTAAAAGCAAATACTTTTGAATACAAAATTCCATAAATCAGAAAAAATATCATATAATGTATCCTCTATACTTTATTGTACTAGAGAATGGTAGCTCATTAAGCAAATATGTTTTAAGCACGATATAAAATGATCAAATTACCTTATAATCTTGTTGATAAATTAACGTCCATATCAGCGCTGAAAAGATTTGAAAGAGGAGGTTTACGGCTCGGGAGGGCCGTACTTAGCTAGCGCTAAGAGGTTTGGAACCCAACATTACTTCGTACGGATATTATGAAATAAAATTGTTAAAATGTAAATGTCAAAATAGAATTAGAAATAGTAATAAAACTTAGAAGTCAGTTCGACCAAATTTATTTTTTATCTGTATAAAGTTTTATGTAAATTTATTTGCAAAATGTTCCTGGAGTGTAAACGAAAATTCATGAAAAATGTTGTTACAAATTAACTTGAGACCTACATGCATAATCCACAATTAGGTAAGGCCGCGCATTGTCCGTAAAGTAATTAGGATTTTATGAGTAAATTGAGGAACGACATAAGGATGGGTCCAAACCCTCTACTCGATAAATTGTCGAACGGCTAATTTTCGATCTGCCGGAACATATGCTCAGTTGGAAATTATTACACATGATGTGATGTGAGAAATGTTTTGTATTCTTCAAAGAACAAAGCATGAAAATATGTAAGCGGCTCCAATTGTACCGGCTGTTGTTACCACGTCTATGGTGGCCGAGAGCTGCCAAAAACAAAAGCAATGATATTTTTTTCTTAATAGTTTTGTATTTGTAAAAGATCGTATTTCTGGATTTCAAAATTTTTTCTTTTTTTTTCTTTTATTAAAAATTATGTTTTTATCGTTTCTATTTTCAAATTATATTAAATTTGTAACTTTTTGATATGAAAAACAAACAAGATGACCTTACGGGCAAAAAGATTTCTGGAAAATCAGTTGAAAAATGAAAATATGAAAAATGAAATACTATAATAGCATTCTTGAAACTTGAATGATTTTGAATCATTGAATGGTTGAATAATTTCTACAATATATTACATTCCTAATTACATTTTGAAGGCATAATTGACACAATGAGAAACTTTATTATAATGTATATATATACTGCCAATAAACTGAACAACATGTTTGTTGACAGAAAATAATATAAAAGATACATGGATCCTATCAGATATCTTAATGAGTATGATCATAACTCATAAACTCAAAACATTTTTCAAAGAACATATAAATTTTGGTCATGCAAAATACATTTATATCGACTAAAATCAACATACATATTATAGTTAACTCATATCAGAAATTTCTGTTTTAGTTTGATTAACAATATGGCATGCACTTATATTCTTCATCTAAGTTGAAATTCATGATCAGTTTAAAAAAAATCTTTAGGAAATTTAAGAAAGGTTGAATGATTTTTACAACATAACATTACATTTCTGATTACATTCATATGCACCCAAAGTCATTGCAAAACTGTAATTGACACTACGCGAAACTTTGCATATACGTATACACCACCGATAAACTTAATTGCATCTGAATGACATAAAACATCCCTTCTTTTGGGAGTACAAAATCAGCTTATGTTTACATTGATATTTTCAGATGCCACACAGTGACTACGTTTGTAAATCAGAAACTTTAAACATTTGATATGTACTATCAATCTCCTTAATTACAAACGTAATTCCCAATATTGCAAACACAAAAACCAAACAAAGATTTTGATCATTTAAAAAATAAACCTATGCATGCTCTAAACTTCTAAGTCACCACACACACACACACACACACACACATATTTATATAACTGAAAGGAAAATTTTGGGTTGTTGCATGATTTGCTGTGTATTGAGTTTACAGGCAATTGGAAGATGTTTGAATTCGCTACTATATTTAGGAAAGCCATTTGTAATAAAGGACATTGACAATATATATAACTTAAAAACAAATCAAACATTAAAACATTAAAAAATTATCATGAAACATTAAAACATTACATTAAAACATCAGTAGACCCACATTTTTTGATGTTGGAGCTGAGGTGGACCCTAAGCTGAGCTTCAGTATCCACAGCTTAAAAAGAATAACAGCCCATACATGAAACAAACGAAGATGTTTTGTGTTTTCACTAAAAACAAACAACAAATGTATAACTTTTTCACTCTTCTGTTTACAAAATGTTGAAATCTTCTTTAGAAAAAAATGATCACAGTTCAAAATAATTCGAAGTTTCTTCTATAGATTTTGTTTTCATCTTAAAATATGTATATGCTCTTAAAAATCCATTTAATATTGACCATTAAATTAATATTGACTTGTAAATCTAAAAGGGTTTCTTCGCTGGGTGACATGCGTTGCACGACGTTTTGGTTTCATGTAAACGCACGCATGAATTTTCAAAAAACCGCTAGGTTTGGACAGTAAGAAAAAAAAGAAGAAAACGAAAGCCGATTGTAATAGCTTTCTTGCTTACGCAGAAATCTAATAATAAAAAAATTCATAAACCATGTGCATGGCCGAGAACTGCCAACTGCCAAAAACGATATCTACAGCTACGGCTATTAGCACTCATTCGGTTTTTCTCGCTTGGTACGCTACAGTCCGCAAAAAGAAAGGTGGCAGTGTTTAAAGTAAATTTTGATAAGTTATGGCATATGCAAACAGTTGGCAAAACAATGAATCATTAAAAAATGCCCTGGAACAATATGTTTTACGTAATACACAACGTCACGAAATGCTTGATTTCCTGAGAAGGGATTTTCAAGATTATAAATGGAGCATGAGAACTCTTGATCGCAGATTGAGATACTTCAATATTTATTATACTGATTATAAAGTAACAGCGAATGAAGTAAAAGATCTTGTTAAGGAAGAAATGAAAGGACCAGGTTCATTACTAGGATACAGAGCTTTGCACCAGAAAGTTAGACAGAAATATGGCCTCAGAGTGCCACGTGATCTGATTCATAATATAATGTATGATGTGAACCCTGAATTGTTGGAAGGGCGTAGGCCTCAAAATAAGAAGAAACTCAGAGATCATTTCACTTCAAAAGGGCCCAACTGGGTTTGGTCATTGGATGGCCATGATAAGCTGATGGGGTATCAAAATTGTACCTTCCCTTTGGCAATTTATGGTTGTACCGATACAGCAAGCCGGAGAATATTATGGTTGAAAGTTTGGAGTACTAATAGTAAACCAGAACAAATTGGAAAATGGTACATTGAATATCTCTTTGAATCCAACTGTGCACCTAATTATTTACGTGTGGACAAAGGTACAGAGACTGGTACCATGGCAACTATTCATGCCTTTCTACAAAGTCAACATATTGATGATCAGTTGGATGATCCAACAGATTCGATAATTTATGGTCCCTCAACCACTAATCAGGTATATAATTTTGCATTTCAATAACCTTTTAAAGCAACCTTCTAGTTATCTTCTTTGCTTTTCAGATAGAACGTTGGTGGAGAGATATGCACGAAAGATTGGAGAATTTCTTTAAAAAAGGACTTATATGGCTGAAAGACCAAAGACATTATGATCCTTTCAATGAACGAGACAGGTATTTAATATAAATTTATTGCATGATATAGCTTTGTACTCAACTTTGCATCACCTACCTGGTACCTGCAAGTTCTCACCTTACCTGAGGTATATTAATTCCTAAATGGAGGTCAAAAAACTGACTGGACTTGATGAAAATAAATAGAAAAAAATGCCAGGTGTCATACTACTTTTTTATCAGTTTAAAAACATCTGATGAGGTATATATTATTATTGTATAATGTACATAGAGCTTGTTGTCTATTTTCTCCATTGGTCTTTTATCTTTGTCTACAAATTAATTATATACTCTGTTTTAGATTAGCTATGATGTATGTTATGATTCCTGTAATCCAAAGAGAACTTGACGAGTTCAAGGATATGTTTTGGAACACACATCGTATACGAAAACAAAAAGGGGTTTATCTACCTAATGGCATACCAAACCACACTTATGCGTTTCCAGAAAAATATGATATGGAAGAATGTGGTAAGCTAACCTTTCATACAATAAAAAAAAAGAAATAAAAGAAAAACTCAATACCCAGGAAAATAAAACCTAATAAGTCTGTAGCAAGTAAACTGTTATATCACTGCATGAAATTTTGAGTTTTCGTTGCATTGAAAACATACAAAAACTAACGAAAAGAGGAAGTTTTTATGTAAGATCGCGGAACGAAAACTTTATCTTATTTAATGTTTTCGGTTTCACGATAAGAGTAAGTTTAATGTCAGCCGATTTCTCACGAAAACTTCTTGTTTTCGTAAGAAATCGTCTTTTACGATTTCACACTATTATTAAATGTTTTCGGTTGTAGAACACGTGAAAAGTTATTGTTTTCATAAACAATCGTTAATTGTTATTTCACACTAAAAGTAGAGGTTTTCGTTCGGACAAAAAATTTAGAACTCAATGTTTTCTTATGAAATCATTTATAACTACTTTACACTTACACAAACCATTTTCCACATCGCTACAGACGAAAACATAGTGTTTTGCTGATGCTGATTTTATACGAATACAATAATAAGTGTACGATTCGTAAATTCTTAAGGATTTTGTAAACGGTTTTAGGAAATTTAATATTTCTAAAGTAATCGCTGTTTTGCACAAAACATATGTTCTCGAAATTTTAAAACTTTCAACCTGATACTCCAGAAAGACAACATGTGTATTACTTTACACAGGTTGGGTGGAAGCTTATAACAAAATATGCAAATACGTTAGAGATTTTTTCCCTATTTCCCATAAGCATTTACATACAAATAGATAGTTATAAGTCAATATTAATTATTTACATATCAAACATGTGTAACATTCTATAAAACAATCTATAAATAGGTGATATATAAACGGAATTTCAACAAGTTATGGCTTACAAACCAGGCGCTTAAGTGCGTTTATCCTATTGAGTATATTGCGTACGCACTTAAACGCCTAGTGAGTACGGTTCGCGAACGTGCTTATGTTGAGTATAAACGTGCTTATGTTGCGTATAAACGTCGATTCTAGGCGAACGCTCGTATCAAAAAATTTTGATATTGCGTTCGCAAGATGAAAGGCAGCCGAAACTAAACAAGTAAAACATGGTCAGAGAAAAGAAATTATCCTCAAGGTACATAGTAAAAAACTTCTTTTTCCAAGATAAAAACATGTTAGTTGACAAAATATTTTTATCACGATGTCAGTTAAAAAGAATATTTCTCTTACTGAAGAAGAAATACTTTGCGAAAGGGTCAAATTGTACCCTGTACTTTATAACAAGACTCACAAAGGGTATAAGAAGCGAAATGCGGTCAACAATGCTTGGGCTGCCGTTGCTAAAGAAGTTGAATTTCTAGAAAGCAGTAATAAAAAATAAATAGAAATAAAAAGTCCTCATAATCTTCACGATCTGGATCCATCTTTCACATTTATTTGATGAAATCATTCAGAAAAACTTTAAAAAATATTAAAAAATTCAAGACGTTTATGCAAAAAAAGGAAACCGTACTCACTTGGCGTTTAAGTGCGTACGCAATATACTCAATAGGATAAACGCACTTAAACGCCTGGTGAGTACCACGCTTAAGAGTTCAATTAATATGCCGTTTAAAAGTTTCAGTGTCAATTAATTCAAAAGAAAGTCTGTGTAACAACGAAGCTGTTAAACTTTTTTGTCGACGATCCATTCATATCTCCACGTTTGCGAGGAAGTCTGCGACATTTTTAACGATAAAACCTTTTCTTTATGCAACTTTTCTAACTTTTCCAATTTTCAATAATTTTTTGAAACGCCATTTTAGTGGCCGAATGACAAAACACTTTTTCATTTTCATTAACGTGTTCGTTTTTCGATGGCAATAGGTGTTGAATCACACACTGCTTCCAAACATCTTCTATTGTTCATCAATTTCATGAGTTGATCAAGATTGTTTTCCATCTCCTGTGTGCTTTCTAAGACAAAAACCAAAGCTGATCATTATGAGTTCTTAGTTGAAGTATGTAAAGAAACAACATTTCATAAATTTTTAAATTCTCACCGCTAACATAAAATTATAACTTACGTGTTCTTTTCCTCGTGAAGTAGCACTAAAAACTGTGAAATTTGGATTTATTTCCTTCTTTATCTTCATTTTTTTCTTTTTCATGTGCATTACCTCAAAAATTATTACAAATCTTGAAACTCCGATATACCATTTTACAAACTTTGGTGTATCAAGCAATTGTCTTGCAAAAAAGTAAAAGATTTTTCATTGAAATTTCCATTTGATATATACATCTAAAATAACAGAAGTAAAATAATAAGCACAAGTTGAATATTTATTTTTAAAAACAATACAACTTTTTTTATAAAAATGTTTCGACAATTCTTTCGTCATCTTCAGTATAGAATAAAAGATACAAGCTGAATCGTATGCATTTACACATGAAGTTAATTAATAATAGCCATATTTCTATCAATACTAAAGGTAAATGTGTTTAAAATAATTAAAATAATTAGAGAAAGTGTTATAAAACATAAAATGTAAATGTAAACATTATAATTGCAGCAACAATAAGATATGTCGGCTCATAATATGACAAACACGGAGAAAAGAAAAATTAAAACAAAGCATAGAAAACAGAAAACGCATACAACCGCGCAGACGCACAAAAAAGCATAGAATGTAAAATAGAAAAAGATTCAAAGTAAAGCACTCTCCCTTTCCATGTAGATGTTTATACATAGAGTTCTTATCCTTTCTGATGTGTGCACATATAAGCAAATCTGAAGAGAACCTTTCATTTTAGATTTCATTTCATTTCATTTTAAACTGCCTATCTTAAATGATTGGAAGCTAAACGGAGCATGAAATAAAATCATTTTTTAGAAGTGAATTTGTTTTAAATATAGTAAAGGTTTATTAGAATAATCAGCAAGCAACGTTTTTGATAATAACCCATGAAAATATTGGCTACAAGAGGAGCAAGCGGAGAAGCGGACAACCATAACACAAATTTTCTTTTATCATACCAAGTATTATAAAAGAGCACTGCGATTAGGAACGTTCTGAAAATCTTTAAGGAAATTAAAAATTCAGGGCTATTTTTCAATCTTCATTTTTATCAGTCAAACAGACATATCCGCATTTACGGAAGTAAAAAGACGGATTTTCAGCATAGAAAAGAAAGTCGAAAAAAGAACAATAATGCTTTCATAACTCACTTTTATTATAATGAAAATTGTTTTTGAAAAAGACACTTTCAGTTTTCAAGAAAACCTCACAATTCTTCAAATACTGAAAACTTTAAGTGTTTTCATAATTTCTGAAAACCGAAAACATCACAATTCATATCACTTCCTTAATAAGAAAATATGATGTTTTCAAAACCCTTTGTCCGAAATTTTAACACATGAAGTTTTCATTAATTGGTTTGGGAATATGATCAAAAAGATCATGTTTTTACATTTATGAAAACTGAAAAGACAATGTTTTCGTGTATTAGAAAATGTGAAAACATTTAATTTCGTGCAGTGTATATATTGAAACTGCTGAATTAGGTTATTTTCGAGCTTTAGAAAATAGTTATTGGAAACGTTTTGGAGAGCAGTAATAGATTTGATTTGATTTTTTAAAACCATTTAAAACTAACATGTAAAGAATACAATAACCTATCAATAATGAACAAATCCAACTCAAGATACAGTGTCCAATAGAAGTGACTAAAAACACACTTTGTTATTCTTCTGTATTAAAAGCAATGATGCATCAAAATGACTGGTAAACTGAAGACTTGATATTCTATGTATTTCAGGATTTAAAGTAACTGTTGAACAACTGGGAGTTGTAGCAGAGCTTTCTGGCATCTTGAATGCCCCTTCGGATTACTTGGACCCAGAAACAAGAGCGGAGTTCGAAGATGTCATAAAAGAGCCACTAAAAATCCCTTCAAAAGAATATGTAAAATATTATCTAATGCTGAAATATAGTTGAAATATAAACAAATATAAACTGATTTCCTATGAATGTTTTTCCTAATATGAAATAATTGAAGCTGCTTTGGGCTCGACTAACTCTGGTACATGATCCTGTAGGTTCAGTTATTTCATTGCATGTATGGTTGGTAAAAAAGTTTTTGAGAGCTACATCTGAAAGATTGCCCATACAAAATAACAAAGAGTCACTAGCATCAAAGCTACTGCCAACTGTAGCTATTTCAGGGTCAAACAGATTCCAGCCTGAACCTTGAATATCCACTAGTAGCAAAGTCTTATGGGACTTATAATACGAAAAATGGCATAAAGCCTCAGCCATATTGCGCCCATCTTTGTCGTAATCAAAATTTACCACTCCATCATTGTTGATATATTTGCAAAAGGTTCCTGGGACGTATTTTTCAATAGTTACCACCTCTCCTGTTGATTCAATTTCCCCATATAAAATATTGATATACTTAAATGTTTCTCCCTCATATTTCTTCTCGAAAAGTGCATCTTTTAACTGATTTGTAAAATTAGCAGCTAATTGATGTAACTGGACAGATTTTCTTGCATGTGTATGAGGAGTTTCTTTAATTTCCTCTAAACTGTTTAATGTCTCTTGGGTATACTTTTTGATGACATAGACTGTATTATCAAATGGGACAAGTTGAGCTTTGTATGCACTGCGAAATCCACCAGATGAAAATGCTGTTTCATTTATGTCCCATTTCATTGATTTAGGCTGCGACCAAAGCATAGTAGCAATGTCGAATTCACTAATTTTAATGGCTGTAAAAGGTTTTTCGAATTCCACAATGGGTTTCGCCAATTTTAAAATTGAAGAAACACTAAGACTTTTCGCTGGTTTTGTAACCTTTTTGGACATTAAAATTGTTGGTGTTTTAATGTTAAGTGCCAATGGAAGACTGGAAGTAGATTTTGCAGTCACGGTGGACACTGATGGGCATGTTAATGATTCTTCATCTGACGAGTAGTTGTTGCATTCACTATCTTTTGATTTTATGAACCTCACGTGGATTAAATTGAAATTTTTCAAATGCGACATTTTAGAACAAGAAGGACCCCTTTCTGAAGCTAATATGTCACATTCCATGCCTGTTGGAATCCTTCCTTTAAAATGATTCTTGCATGATTTTTTAATGCTTTCAATGCAGAACTCCTTTCCATGGAATTCAACAAATTCTTGTAGTCCCAATCGCACATATTTTTTTGACGTTCCAGTCGGTTCTGTTGCCAACAGCTGCACTGTAAACTCTTTAGCTGATAATATGAATTCTCCAGTAGGAGTCGAGGTGATTTCGCGTTTTCTTTTATTACCGTTTGGTACTGCCTTCCTTTTTTCTTTTATTTCTTTTGCCAATTGCTGCCATGTGCGTTTCTCTGCCATCTTTGTTTCTTCGCCCGAACGAAACTTATTTCTCACAAACTGCTATTTACCATCACTCAAAACCACGAAATTGGCAGTTCTAGGCCGTTACGTTCCTTTCATTTTTTTTACATATTTTTGTTATTATTATAAATTTCGTTTTATTTCAAAATGAATGAACATATAATTTTAAATTGAAAAATTTAATTAAAATAATGAAATGCATTAAAATTAAAATTTTTTGATAAATCAAGAAAAAAAAAAGAAATTATACATGTTATTGACATTTTTTGTTTTGGCAGCTGTCGGCCACCATACACGTCCGCAACCTCGAACTACAAAAAGTTATTTGAGTATTTATGATATGTGTGCCTGTAGTGAACGATGGTTAACATCAATTACTTAACAACATAATTGGTGCTTCTTAATTCGTCTTTTTCTAAGATAACATTTAATCAATTGATGGATTACCTTTATGAATAACCTAAGAGATCAACATGGCGAACATTATTGATATGGTAAGAAGAAAATTTAAAAAATAAACAACAGCATCGACATCATCGCTTAATTTATGGATAAATTTTGATTGGAATCATGTGGTAGTTTATAAATGTTTTGCATGCAGTGTCACTTTCTAGAACAACAAAAAAAACCACCAAAACACTATTATACAAACAAGTTCGTTTGAATTCCTATGGAAAACAGGACACAATTGAAAGTTTTATTTTCACTTGCTTTGGTTTTATTCGTTACCACGCTGTGTTACGTCAGGTATAACAAAATTTTATTTTCACAAAGCAGCCATACACAACCGATCTATGTTTCAAAACATAACATAGCTGTTACTGGTAATCCGAAGATCTTAGGAGAATCATCATCCAAACAAGTACTGAAAAAGGTGAGCAACGTCAGCGAATCCGAAAAGATCATTGTCCTTGCTCCAAAAAATCTAAGACATAAAATGGTTACTACTAGTAATCCGAAGTTCTTAGGGCAATCGTCATCCAAACAAGAACTGAAAAATGTGAACAACGTCAAAGAATCCGAAAAGATCATTGTCCTTGCTCCAAAAAATCCAAGATGGCATATATTATCGTCTTTCTTTTCAAAACTAGATAAAAAAACATGCGCCTATTCTAAATGCAAGACCACAAAAGATATGAATTATTTTCAAAAAGCAGATGCTGTAATCTTTTTTGGAAGGTCTATGTTTTCTCCACAAGAATTAAAAAAGTTTAACGAGACCAGAAAGAAGAATCAAGTGTGGATTTACTTCACATTAGAATGCACAGTCAAGACACCAGATTCAAGAAACTTGGATAATTATTTCGATTGGATAATGACATATCGCTTGAATGCTGACATCAGAATGCCTTACGGCATTATATTGCATCGTAATCGTACGAATGAAGAAGAGAAGAAGAATCATGCTGCAAGAAAGACTAAACTGATTGCTTGGTTAGTAAGCAATTGTAATCAGCGAAGGGAAAAATTTGTAAGGGAGTTGCAAAAATATTTGCCAATTGATGTAGGCGGCAGTTGTGGCAAACGCTTTAAAAGTCAACTCATATGCAAGAAAAGGGATTGTGCAGAAGAGCTGAAACAATACAAATTCTACCTAGCTGCAGAAAATAATTTCTGTAGGGACTACATAACAGAAAAATACTACAAACAAGGTTTCTTAGGCGACACTGTCCCTATTGTTCTTGGTGGGGCAAATTATTCAAATACAATTCTTGCTATTCCTGGCTCGTACATTAATCCTTTTGAATTTCGAGATATGAATGAATTTATAAATTACATTAGAATGCTAGATAAAAATGATGATAAGTACAACGAGTTCTTTAAATGGAAAAAGGATCATACCATCTTGCACAGATATCCAGAAGGAGGATATCGGGCCATGTGCGATTTGTGCAAAAAACTAAATGAACACTTAAATTTATCTCCAAAATCAGTTTGGAAAGAAGTTCATGCTGATTGCATTAAACCAGCAGAAAAATTTGAAAAATGGATGAAAAACTGACATTTTATACTGCTAGAGGGAATTTTTCCATAACTGTTAGCTTAAAAAAGATACTTGCCTGTTAAAATTTTTGATTCGAAATTTAGATTTCAATGAGGAACATTTGTAACTGTTTTGACTTTATTTTGTATTGTTGATACCAGATTTAAGGCTGTATTCTTCATTCGTTCTTTTGTTATTATAATTTTTGTTTATTTTTCTAGTTTACTTAAAATAGTCATTGCTCTATCTTTGCAGTTACGTATCAACTTTGAATAATTTTCAGATGAAGTAACTAAATGCATAACAGGACGTTTCCTTTGCATAGCAATAAGATCATGAATTGAAGAAAGGATATTCTGATCTCGCAGTCATAAATCTTTTGTTATCAAAGTGGATTCTTAATGTTCAATAGACGATGATTATGTGTAATTACTCAGCCGATCTTAGATCGAGATGAGTATTGGAATCGGCGTTTTTCTTCTTCTTCTTCTTCATTAAATTTTGCCGTTTTCGGAAAGTCCGTTCGGATTTTGGATTGTTTGTTTATTTAATGACAGACCCAAAACGTGATGCTAAATGCAATACAAAAAGGGAACTTTCAATAATAACTCATAAAAGAATGATCTTTTCTGTACTTCTGAAATACTTTTAGAAGTTATTTTAGACATGTTTTGTTGATAACTTCTCAATTCAATCTTTAAAATTTTTATTATCAAGTCTGTAAAATATGCACACAGAGCTCGTGAAACGTTTTCGCTTATGTTTTGAGGAAATTGTAGAAGAAGCTTTGCAGAACCTTTGAAGAAGAATTTTAAGACTTTCTTTCCTGTCTTTATCAACTATTGCCATGGAAATATTATCATGAGAACATTCCTTGTAGGAAATATTTATGTTTAGTCGACTCTGCGAAAAGTTCTTGAAAAAGAAGATGAAGGATTGATAATAAACAAAACTGTGCTGTGTGAAAAACTTTCAATATCACAACAGAAATGAATGTAGTATCAACATTACTGGTGAATACGTCTTATCAATAAATTCATGAAACATTTCATTTAATAAATATTACACTGAAAGTTGAAGTTATTGAAAAAAGTAAACAAGTGGAATTGTCATTGAAAGCACACAAAATATGCTTCACTTGTGACAGAATTGACTCATCTGTCTACACACTGACAAACCGAAAGTATAAACATCATGCGCAAGATATTGGTGAACAATAACGTTTAATAAAACTGTTTTTCTGGCTCCGAAATGTCACAGTGAATTGAAAAGTGGTTGAGATTAAGTTAAATAAATTAAAGAAGGGAGTAATTTTGTGAATTCCAGACTGTATGAAATTATAAGTCACTGTACAATGCTCGATCAAGTTACCACTGTGTGGGACTGATTGTATTAGATTCACATTGAAAAAGATGACATTGTTCAAAATAATCAAGATTTTTTTTACTGCAAAGCATTCGATGCAGGCACAGATTAAGTTTGGGATATATGCACAATGTCAGGAAAAAATCTTTGGATGATAATTAGAATCAAACCAATATACATACATATAATTTGAAAATTTGGCGTGTACCTAATATGTGCTAGGACACAATATAACATGTTTGAAAAGAACATTGTAATACTGATCCTAAAAAAGTTTTATTGTGTCATTTGTCATCGTGCACAATTGCTTTATTTATAAACTCCGTGAAAAGATTCAAGTGGTAATATGCAGTCAGTGGCGGATCTAGAGGGCAGGCACATTCTATGGTGAAACACATTAACATAATTCGTCAATTCGGTTTATAATATTACCAATGGGATTGTTTGAATGTTTTTCTTTTTTACACAAGTTGTGACTTACTTCTTGATCCGCCACGGGCAGGTTTAGTAGAAATAGACTTTCATATTGTATGTTATGTTGATTTAAATTATATACTATATAATTATTATATTATCATGGATTAAAATCTTTGAAATACCCAAGTTTCTCCTGCTCCTACTAATCCAAGTTGTGAACAATTTCATGAAACGTTTACTTAAATATGTTACCAATTCGCATTTCTGGCAAAATTTGGAAGGTTTGCACCAAAAAAAAATTGGAAGGTCCTGAATTTGGCAGTCACTTATGCAGATTTGACAAGGTCTTCAGTTTTTAAGCAAGTTTGACTTATTTTAACTCATTTGATTGTAATAGTGTTGAAGTCAATACATTTGTGCAAGTCTTCGATCCATATAATTTTACATAATTTATGCTAGGTATACGTCTGCAATTTATTTAGTCTTCCTCAGTTCGGACTAGCCTCTTACTATAAGCGTCATTTCAAAGGGCTTGCCTGTAATGTAACATTCAGCACAATTTAATTGCAATTATAATTGTTATATCGGCTGAGTTACCGCCCTTTAGGGCTGTTTTATTGTTTATAACATAATTGATGCTTCAATTGAATAAGCATGTAATTAGCCGTGTTTTTCTGAAATAATCTTTTTATTTACCCGTGCCGTTGATTTATTTACAGTTGAGAGGAGTAGTGACAAATCAGTTGAGTTAAAAAAGGAACGACAAAAATCTTCGTCAATTCAGATGTTAATTCACTTAAGCTTTCGGCCCCTTCTGTGGGTATGATCACACTGAAGTTTCTCACCAAATTTAAAGCATTGATAACAATAAAGTTAACAATGTGTATATCGGTAAAACAATCAAAATAGCTCTGAAGGGCCTGTTGAGATTAGGCCGCTCACGCTCAATCAGAAAGCTCTCCGGATAAATGCCACTTCCCAATCCAACCCTCTCCTGTAGACAGCCCTTAACGCAACCGTTACCCTTATGGGGATTCAAAAAAAAGAGCCAAAAATTGCTGGGTACGAGGTTGTTTCATATACAGCATGGAATCTAATATGATGATATTTCCTTTCAGTATAAAGTGTTAATAGGACTACTTGCATATTTTCTTTTCAATTTTAAATGACTCTCCTCCACAGATTTTGATATGATCTCTAGCTTTGCATCTGTATGTCCCAATTCCGTACTACTTTTCCTATAATGTAAAATGAGAAATATTCATTAAAAATGCCTCAATTAAGTAACAGAAGAGTTACACAAACAAACCTGATATTCTTACAACACAATGGTTGAAATAATCCCAAAGCAGGTAATTGTAGCATTGCATTGTGGTATTCGTGATATAAATTCTATGAAGTAGATTGGTTGTTTGTTTGGCAGTTGCAATAGTATATGATCTCCTCGTTGCTAATGTAATTATAGTTATACGTGTTTTCTCTCTCAATGCGTATTATCGAAAGCATCATCTTTCATGAATAAAGCTTTATATACACTATATACAAATTATAAGGCATGGATTTTCACTACACCATAGCAGTCACGTGACACCAGGATCACGAATAGCAGGGCGTCGACATTTGAAACCAACAAAAGACACGAAAAAGTGCGCCAGTCAGAGTAGCATTGAACCAATCTAGAGGTTTGATGGAAAAGAAACAAGGGCTTCCCTTATTGAAGTTTTTCTGTATTTCAAAATATCATAATGTCTCGCGTAACAAATTCTTATGATATGCCATTAAATTAACAAGCATCGGAAACATTCATCAGGCCTTGCCCAAAATTTACCGGCTATTCATTTATGCTGTAACCTTTCGTTGACAAAAACACAACGAAATAAATCTTATTTTGGATAATCGTTGTAGTGAAGAAAAGCGGAAAACAGTGGATGAAAGCATTCCTGAGATAAAAGATACCTATTGTACAAAATTCATTTTTCACGGAAATTAAAAATATTATATTTAAAAAAACTTATAATTATCATAATAAATTATTCATTAATTAACATTATCTATATATTAATAGCCGATTCTCTGTCTGTCTGTCTGTTTGTTTGTTTGTTTGTAAGTCACGCAAAATGGTAGATTGAGTTGTGAGCGAAATTATTTCTTTTTTTGTGTGCGACGTGAGTTCGAAGCAAATACATTGTAACCCCAATCGAACGTGACTTTTTTTGGCTGATGAACTAATAGGAATAACGTTTTGTTTTTATTATTATTGCTAGTTTTATATTCCAAGGACTACGTTGACTACGTTGACTTTGAAAACAATACATCAACTAAATACAAAGAAACTAACTGATTAAACAGTTTGGACAAAAAGCAGCAGTGGCAGAACTTGGCAGCATGTTTGCCAGTGTATCCTAACGTATACTTGCCTGACTGTCTGAGACGGGTAAACTTTTTTTCGAGCAATCAAAATGTTTAAAAACCGATAGGTAAAAAAAGAGTATCATGAAACAAAATATTTTTTTGCTTTTCTTTTAATTTATTTTTTTTTTTTAATTGTTAAGCGCTTCTGATCGAACGTTTTTTTATTCTCTTTATTCATTTAGCACGTGCCATTTTTCTCTCCTCCTGTGTGATCTTTTTAAGAAGAGAAACGATTTCCCCCTTACGTTTGATAGTATCCATGTTAGAGCGCGTAACTTTTTTAAAACAAAAGCTAATAAAAAGTTGAAGTTTTCTCTCTATACGTTTTGAGTGTATTGTTACACTGATAAAAGATTGGTTTTACCAGGGGTTGTGACTTTGAATCTGCTTCTGGTTGAACACAAGTTGTACGAGCCATTTATAAGGAAATTTGACATTTATTGATACAGTGATACAGAGCAGGTGGACATGGGCGGCAAGCGACGCCGCCTTGGCGGCTAGTTCATTAATTATTCATACTATTAAAAATTTTCAAAAGCCAGGGGAGATATGTCTAAAAGCAATGGTTCTGACAATCAATATCTAATTACTTCGTTTACAAGCTTGTACTGCACTCGTTCTCTGCATAATTCAACATTCGGACGATATGTTCTTGTGTCTAGACGTATCTGAGTTACTTGCATTGGTGGCTCCTTATCTACAATAGCTTGCCTGAACAGATTTATATTGTCTTCCATACCCTGGGTTTCTAGCTTAATCTGCAAAACATTGAGGATAAAATTTGTAAGCTAGTTAATTAATGGAATTTAATGATTATGTATTAACTGCCTGAAATTCATCGAAAAGGGCGGGAGTGTATTTCTCACGGAAATACTTTATCTCAAGGTTAAAACGAAGAGGTTCGGGATTAAAGGTTACGTCTGATAAAAAAACAAATCATATTTTTTAACTTCAGTTATGCATAAGAAAATATAATTTCTATCTCATTTTATGTATAAAAAGCTTAAACGAGCACAATACACAAAAATGTTTTTAAAATTTTCACTTCGAAGCTTCTTCTTCCTTCCCGCTCTCGAAAATGTAAACAAAATCATAATGGCCACCATTTACGTCACAAAATGTAAGACCAGATCGGCGAATGTGAGTTAGCGGTTGAAAAACTACATATTTATGAAAGAAAGAACACCCTGATTAAGTTATGATGAATTTTTATGTTAGAAAACAAAAGTTTGCATTAATTTCGTGTGTTGTTAATGCAATAAGAACAGCATATCCAGCGCCTGATAATAACTACTGTGGTTACATGAATGGTAAAATTGTTGATGAGAACCAGTTTCCCTGGATGTACCACAACGATGACGAAAAATAAAAACAAATATTAAAAAATTGAAACAAAATTGGATTATTGTTTCATCCTCGAATATTTTGTTGTTTTTTCTATTATTTCCTTCCTTTCTGGTCTTTCGCTTGGAGTTGACGTACAATCTCTTTCTTGACACTATTTCATGCATTTCCCTGTCAACCGCTCTATAATCGGATCCAAGAGCTATCTCTCGAAGAAAACAATAAGACTTTTTCTCCATTACTCGTTTGGCAACAAATCGCTTAGAGTACCGATGCCAAGATATTTTAAAAAGTGGAACTCTGCGGCCTTCTTTTGATTTAGGATTACCTTTCAGCTAAGGAGAAAAAAGGTATCGTTATTGCCATTATCGTTCGATACTTAAATTCATTAACAAGTGAATAACAGTGAAGTGTAGCTACTATATCTGTCTATACTAATATTGAGATTATGATCAAGAGCTGCAAGTTCGACACCAGCTATCATTTTCTCATGTTCGAAAAAAAAGTCTGCTTCGGTAGGTAGCGGATTTTTAGGGAGTGAAACACTTCAAGGTGCATTGTAAAAATGTTTTCTATTAGTTTTTGCAAGTCCTTCACGAGTTGTTTATCGTCGAAGATTATAGATTTTAACGCCCTGTGTGATGGTGAATCCGGTCTTAGCCACCTAATTTCATGTTCCCATCCTTATCATATTTATCATGGGAACATTTTCTATAAAAAGTGTTCCCTGGAAACGTGTGGCGATTTACACAGTGATGCAGCGATGACAGGAACAATGAATGAATGAAGAAATATGAAGAATATTACATACCTGCTTGCTAGTAAGGCATTTTGCATGTCCATGGACATATCGCAATATTTATCTACGAAATGGTTTTCTCAGCGAAAAATTGATCCGGATATTTTGGGAAGGTTTTGTCGTTTAATTTTCGTTTTCCAAACAGTGGCGCGTTTTTCATCATTTGGTATATAATTTAAAAAAAGTAAGTTCTTTATTTTCCTCTTATAATTTGTGCAACCAACTGCTGCACACTAGGCCATCGTAAAACGTAAAAAAAAGATGTTTAAAAGCAACTAAAATGTTGTGTACACTATTTATTAAAGATTAGTTGAAGTAAATAAACGGGGGTCGAACATTAATTTTAATAAAGGTCTTGAAAATATTTGTTTCGCTATGTTTTTCCTCTTTCGTCGGTCTTCGTGGTGGTAGCCTTTGAATTTTAGGTTTTACATATCAAACATTTAAATGTACGTTTTCTTTGATATTATATGAAATAATGCATGGAAGAATGAATATTATGAATGAATATTAATCAATAAAAATGGAACTTATGGAACTAAAAATACGTTGATAATTGAACTTTGATAATATATCTTGTTTTTCATGTTAGTAAAGCCTATCAGTTCAAAACTTTTAATTACTACCTCGTTTGTTAGCTACTACGTTATGTTTGTGTATTAAAGCTTTCAAAGATCTAGTTCAAGAAGGTAGTTATTTGCCGGAATTCAATTTCGGTTCCATGAAATTATCATTAATAAAAACAAATTTTTTTTTTCTACATAAGCTCTTATGAAAAAATTTCTCATATAAAAAAAACAAACGTTACACAGCTCACGCATGCATAATTCTTTTGTCCTAATAAATTGATTGCTGATGTTTTATGATTAGACCCTATTTACACTAATTAATCATTTTCATTAAATATATCGTTTATGCCTGTTTTCCACCAGTGAGATATCTCAGAAAACAAGCGTTTATTTATTTATTTATTTATTTATCAATATTTATACAGGGTGTACATTTCAGATAAAATCTGCTTTACAAATGTGTCCTGTTAAAAAAGAGTTAAAAATGTAATATGTTATAAAATGTTATAAAATGTTAAAGGAGAATTAACGTCAAAAATACAACTTTGGCTTAAATTGTTCCTTATGTGTATTTAAATAAAGAGTTAATAATGAAATTTTATGAAATACCATATTTCGCTTATAATAAAGGATTTAAAAAATTCACCGTGACGTCACAGTTGCACTAGAATTTCTTCAAGTCAGAATCATTCATGTTAAAAGAAAACCATAAGTGGCCACATGTCTTCTTCAGATTTTAACGTTTTGTTATTGAATAAATCTGTGTTTGAAACGTCATTTATTAGATATCGCAGATAGGAAAATAATTATGCCAAAGTAAAAAAGAATGACGGCAAAGTAAGTTTCTTTTCTTATAAGAAAAATGTGCTGATAGTTGATTTCGCAACTCGTGCGCCTGAAGAATTTTTGTTTTTCAATGAACATTATAACTTCATTAAGGCCGACCTCCACTTAGCCGTGCGAGCGCGGCGCTTAGACGATCTATTGTTATTAAAACAATAGATCGCCTGAGCGTAAAAGGTGTTCGAAATGTTACCTCCACTTTCATACGAATAAAAACAAAAAAATGTTTTGCTGATTACGCTTTTGTTTTGTACTTTTCCTGAAAGCTGATTGGTGCGATCAAAATCGTGTCGCCTGAAAGTAGAAGTTGTTTCAACTCCCAGACGAACACTTTTCTTTCGTATACGAATTGGATATTGCGCAATGTCTAATTAGAAAAACAATAGATCGTCCGAGCGCCGCGCTCGCACGACTAAGTGGAGGTCGGCCTTTATGTATGTATGCAAGGCGTGGTTTCTTCTAGATAGATGTAATCTTAAATCCAATACATCCGATAATACTTTTAGAAATTTTCAAAATAAAAGAAACCAGGTCAGGTAGGAAGAAAAATCTCAAAGAACATCTGTTAAGAATGTGCAAGTCTCTGAACACATTACCACGTCTTTTTTTGTTATTTTTTAAAAAGATTCTTTAGGAAAATTGAAAAATACTAGAGTAAATCATGCCTTGTTTTAAAAAAATGCATAAAGAGAGCATTTATGGAAATTAAATTTTAAAAACACTTTACTTTTTTTTGATCAATTTGTTGGACCTGTTGAGAGAGCTAGGTTTTTTAGAGCTCACAGTTTTCTCCATTCATATTTATCATGTTGAATATTATATGTTGGAAAATTGTTGGTACCGCACCAGCTTTCAATGTTCTTTTCTTCGGCATATAACCTAGCATGTTTTCCATATTATCAACTTCGAAACAGTCTACTTTCGCAAACTACTTTATCTTTTCCAAATCGAAAAGTTTTAACAGTAAACCCTGTGCCGATATTGTTAAGCCAACTTTCAGCTCTCTGTTGTTCTTTGACAAGATCAGGAAAACGAAAATATATTCTCTTTATCACAAATTGTCTTCGCTACGAGATTTGTAAAAACTACAGCTGGATATCTAAGTGCAACTGTGACGTCATATTTTTGAGTTTTGATTAAACTTCAAACTTAAATAACTAACGAAAGAATTATGTAAAATGAATGAAACTTTGTAAAAAGTCGTCTTACACAATTTAAAATCGATTCATTAAAAAAAAAACATTACATAATTTTGACGTTAATTCTCCTTTAAAATGTTATAAAATGTAAAATCTAAAAACTGAGGCTAAAACTTATGTTTTCTTAATGATGAATAAAACTGTGCACCGTCTTTTCTTCTAATTTCCAGAGGAAGTTGATTATAAATCTTTGCTCCCATGTAAAAGAATCCGTTCCTTGCAATTTCCAGTTTGAATTTCGGTAAACGTAACAAGTGTCGATTATTCCTTGTTGTTTTATTATGTTCCATCTTTTCGAAATAGCCATGATAGAGATCGAACAATTTTCCGTCTAAACATTTTCGGACAGTATGACACGTATGCATTAAAATTCTGTGGTAGACTGGGACGACATTTTCACTATTGACCATACATTTTGCACGATTGTCTATGGAAGCAAGCTTTTTAATTTGTGTCGAGTTGAGATTTAAGTTAACAAGAGCCTCATGGCACAAACACGATTGTAAATCTTAATTCAATGTATACGTAATTCGTGTTATAGCCATTAATCAATCGAATATCCTTGTAATGCACATGATATTGGCAAAAAACAAGAAGGCACTATCAGGACTGAAGGCCTGAAGGTCAAAATGGAAAAATGTTTGACTGTGAAGCAAAATCGAAAAAAAACGTTTTTCTGCAGAAAGGTCAAATAAGCAATTTCTGAGTGATAACTAAAATGAATGTGATTAAAGGGATTCTTGCGTCCAAACGTTTGTGATGGTAGAACTAAGTTGCTTATGAAGTCCTTTCGCAGTTTTTGGAACTTCTGTTTCCTTAGGGAGATATTAGGGACCTTACGAAACTACGACGGCAACGTGGACGACGACGTGAGGCAAACAAAAGATTCACTTTACTCCATAGATTTGCTTTAGAATGGAAGTCATTTCACACTATACTATTGGGAAATGTTTTTAATTTTACTAATATCATTATTAGATTTGCACGTTCTACACACAACGTGAAAAGTAATATTTTGAAGTCGTATTGAAAACGAAGACGTGAAAATAGCAGTACTTCCGATAAATTTTTCTTGGTTTCTTCATGATTCTGTCTCTCAAAGTTCAAAAAACAAACTTCAAAGGCATTATAAATAAACTTCTTAACCCAAGTGTATAGTTTCTGCTCTTTTGTGATTCATTGAAGATGAATATCTTGTACGTCGTCGTCCACGTTGCCGTCGTACTTTCGTAAGTTCCCTATTTATATTTAAAAATCATCAACATGCAAGGCATAATTATGATGTAATAAGATACACATTTTTAAATAGTTAAGATCAACATTTATAACTTCTGGATGTGTACTTTCAAAAGTACAGTTCTATAAAAGATAGAAGTTCCCTTAATTTCACATTATAACTTACATATAACTATTCTATTATATTCTAGACTATTCTACTGTACAAGTTAAATATATACTATTTTATAGAATTTTGTTTGGGAAACATAGGAACATAAACACTTTTGATGTAAAAGAATTATGTTACCGTTTTATAGCTAGCATTAAAGGGATCCTGTGATGAAAAGTTATTTTTTGGGACACAATAGAGCTCTAAAAGTTGATTAACAAGTCTCTTTACAGTTTTTTATAATTCTTTGTGGTTTTCGAGATATCTCAATTTCAACATCTTAGATTTGATTTATGCATTGCATAATTATGATGTAATAAGTGAGTAGTTAAAATTTCTCATCGCTTTTAATGAATATTACATCTTTTTACATTAGTAAATGGATAAAGAATTCTAAGTGAAATGATATGATGAAGTATGAACTAAGAATATTTAGTAGTTCAAAAGTTACACACATCAAAACCACACTCTCCTATTACATCATAATTATGCATTGCATAATTTGATATTTTTAAATTGAAATATCAGCAAAAGGAGAGGAAATTTTCAAAAACTGTAAAAAGACTTGTTAATCAACTTTTTGAGCTCTATCTATGAAAACATCAGCAAAGCCAGAGATACTAACTTATCTAGGAAGCTATAATCATATTCAAGATAAATCAATTTTATTTTAATCTAGCATTATCTGGCAAATCTGGGACTATAAAATATGTGCCCTTGTTCAAAAGGCGGCCACCTTTCATTCACAATAAAACCAAATAAATAACAATGACCTACTGATAAGCTAGCAAACAGATTACAAGTACGTATCGGTTACCAGTTTTTGGATGGATGGTAAAAAGAACTTTGAACAAGTTTTTTCAATTTAAATGACATAAGCAAGTCTCTGAACAAAGCACAGGATAATATGCCTACTAAAAGTATATATAAGTATATACTTATAAACGGATGAAAAGAAGAAAACTATTTTTGTTAGAACTTTAAGTTTCTTCCTTCACAGATTCATCAGCTAACTGAAAAAACTGACTGTCAAGCACTTTCAGAAAAGAGATAAGAATCTATATGAATAGTATATATTATATATACATAGTACTTTGGTGTACAACAAAGGTGTTCAATGCTATTTGGTGCAGCACACTGTAAGTTAATTTGGTGCAAAGTTGTACAAGTTATTAAGGTGCATAAAACACAGGTATTATTTGCAGGGTTCGTAGTGCACTTTTCCCAGAATATTTTCCCTGACCTTTCCTGACTTTAAGGAGTAAAAAAGGTATCATTTTCCCTGACTTTTCTTTTAAAACACCCTGTTTTCCCTGACTTTATTGCCTACTAAAACTGCCACAGAGTCAAGATTACACATTCTGAAGTATCAATTTACAGGCTAGAGAAGGGATAAAACATTTCATAAAAACATATTAGTTAACTCTGAAACAAAGAAAAAAAATATTGATAGATGATTGGGTAAGCAAAATTATCATTGAACAAAGTCAGTAATAGACACTGTTACAGTCTTATGAAAGTGTTCCCTGACTTTCCCTGACCTAAATGGTAAAGAAACTTTTTTCCCCTGACATTCCCTGACTTTCCAGAATCTTCCAGTCAAACATAGTTTTTTTCCTGATTTTCCAGACACACCCTGTATTTAAGTAGGTGTACAATACTTTGTTGCAACAAAGCTGCACAAGCTATTATTGTTGTGCGGTCAAAGCTGCACGTGTTTCTTTTCTTCTATATGTTTTATTTCTTCGAGAAAGGAAGAACTCAAAAATATACATAAAACAGCAACAGCTAGAAAGGGATCACTGCTCTAATTTGAACAGAAAGAGAAATCAACTACTATTCAGCACACAATAAAGAAATCACTCAGACCAAAAGTATACATAATACAAAACAAGTGATCCGGTGAATGAAAGTAATGCACAAACAATATTTCTCCTTGTGATAAGAAATACTGAGTATATCAATAACTTTTGTCATTAAAAAGACATCTAACAGAAAATAACATGGGAAAATTTTGATCTGTAGGATTGGCACTTAAGGTCTGGAAAATAAATTCTAAAGGAAGAAAGTGTTTGCAGAAGAAAGTTTTGCAGTTTTTGCGATTTTGGTTCGAATCGCAAAAGTTTATTCCCACAAAATATTGTAATATTGGTAAACCGCAAAAGTTTTTTCCCGCAAAATTTTCAAAATAATCCCAAATTCGTTAATTATTACAAGACAAATTCCTCCTACCTGAAAGCCTGTTTGTAGAAGTTCATTGACTCCAATTTCAATAAGTGATTTGATCTACTTTATTTCGTGAGAATTTCGAGGGCTTTTTTCGGCAAAATTGAATTTCATGGCATTTTAATTTCGCTGTTCAAGCTAAAAGTTGTGAAATATTTTCTCCGACGAAAAATTAAACTATGTTTGCCTAGTGAAGTTTTTGTCTTAAATTCTCCAACCTATGAATTTTTCTTTGTCTAGTATGAATGACACTGACAAAAATGAATAATAATGGAGGAGAGCGAATCTGAGAGATATTAAATTACAATAGAACACAAATTCGAATGTCAGTGAACAACTAGAACAACTAGAAAATGGCGTTAATCTACTCTTTTAATGCAATCATTTCCTCTTGATGCATTCATGTCTGTAAAGAAACAACTTCCCTGACGAAGTTTTCCCTTCTAAGGTACTCTCGTTTAACAAGCGCAAAATTTTTTTTTTTTTGCAAAAAAAAATGTAAACTGAGAGGAACCGCGAAAGTTCATTCCCGCAAAAAGGATTCATTTCCACGAACCGCAAAAGATTTTTCCCGCAAAATGCAAAAATTTTGCGGTTCAGCCGATCCACAAAGCTTTCTTCTGCAAACACTTTCTTCCTTTAAAGTAAATGTATATATATCTTTATTCAATGACTTGTAAAGGAGGTCACCTTCATTTACACAATTAAATCTTATGTCAAAAATGAATTCCAATAACCAAGTCTCGCAACACAGCACAGGAAAATATGTTAACTAAGAAGGTATATATATAATTTTGGTACAACAAAGCTGTACAAGCTATTTGGTGTGCAAGACACTGCACAAAATATACTTTAGAGTGTAAGTTAATTTGGTGCAAAACTGCACAAGCTATTAAGGTGCAAAAGCACAGGTACTATTTAAGTACGTTTATAATACTTTGGTGCGACAAAGCTGCACAAGCTATTATTGTGGTGCGGTCGAAGCTGCACACTTATGTTTCTTTTCTTCTTCTATATTTTTTTGTTCTTGGAGGAAGGAAGAACAGTAAAATATGGATGAAAACAACAGCAACGAAAAATCTGCCACAGACCAATGTTTTAAATTACACAAAAATAAGAAAAATAAGGTACTATCCAGCACACAATTACAGTACTCACTCAGACCAACGGACTGCAAGGTGATGTACATAATGATAGCACCCACCATACCTCAAGTCAAAGTCAAATGACTATGCACCCACGCACACATGTGGTGAGGAAGTTCTGCATCAACAATATTTCGAAGACGATAGTTACTTTGCCATTTTCTCTTTATCGTAAGAAACATTGAGTATATTAACGACTATTGTCATTAAGAAAACATATTTGACATAAAAGAACATCGGAAAATTAAAAGTATATCTATAGAATTTTAAGTTTCTTTGATTAAAAGTTAGGTCTGGAAAATAGATGATGTTGTCACTTAGGCTGTAATGGCAAGGCATATGGAGCGTCGGCCTAAAACAACAAATCTCCGCGGCACCACGACGATTTTAAACACGATCTCCACTTACGTTACAATCGTGAATAATGCTGTTGTAGGTAATAAGTGGAACAATCATACTGTTGTAAATGGTTAGTGCTGTTTCGTCGTCTATTTGTGGACGGAGAGCATTCAAAAGTCGTAATCTACCTGAGGCTTTTTTATACTGGTTATCGAAATTTGTGTTTAGTAGTAGCTTTGAATCGATCGTTGATCCTAAATATTTGTAGCTATTGGTGGTATGAATCTCTACAAAGTTACAAAATAGTTGAAGCTGAGACACCGTTTTAAGTTTCTGGTAAGTTCCACACATCATTGATTCTGTTTTTCCCTCTTTTAAATTTATCACTAAATCATTCTCTTGCAGGTATGTATGAATACACGACAGCTCATAATTCAACACATTTTCGATGACATTGGGCTTGTTAGCAGCAAAGTAAATAACTGTATCATCCGCAAACTGGATAGCACGAGCCTTCAGCAAAGTTTCATGGAAGTCATTGAAGAATATTAGAAACAGCAAAGGCCCTAAAATGGACCCCTGTGGCACTCCACAGATGACGTTTTGCGGTTTAGATGGAACATTGTCCAACACAACCTGTTGGGTTCGATTAAACAAGTAGGATGTAAACCAATAGAGTTCGACATTATTGATGCCATATGCCGATAGTTTTTCAAGCAAGATACTGTGACCAATTGTATCGAATGCTTTCGATAAATCAAGAAAAACTATACCTACTAAATTGCCTTTGTTAACCTCTTTCCTTACGTCATCCAAAAGGAGACTGGCTGCTAAGTCTGTAGACCTCTTTCGACGGTATCCAAATTGCCGACTGAACAATAGGTTGTTGTTTTCAAGGTAATCCATCAACTGTTGATGTACACATCTTTCTAGAATTTTAGAAAGCACAGGAAGAATTGATACCGGCCAGTAAGAACTTTTTAGAACTTAAAGTAAAATTTCGAAAGCGTTTGTGTGACAAATAAATTTGCTGCTACCATTTTGCGCCGTCTGGCTCTTGTTTTAGTTAGAAAAGAATGATCACAGCCCAAAATAATTATAAGTTTCTTTTATAAATTTTCTTTTTTTTTATCTTAAAATATGTATATCTTCTTTAAAATTCATGTAATATAGATCAAAGGAATTCTTGTAAGTCTAAAAGTGTTTCTTCATTGACATGCAATGCACGGTGCTTTGGTTTCATGTAAATGCATGCACAAAATTTCAAAAAAGCCGGTTTTAATAGATTTCTTGCATTCGCAGAAATCTAAAAAGAAGACGTAAAAAATATCGATTAAATCAGTTGTTAAAAGTTACTGCTAGCGTAGTTGCTCAATATCTATAGTGTGTCCACCAGAAAGTGGGCACCTTGTTTAAAACATAAACAAGATTCGCAAAAATGCGACTATATATTTCCCCAAAGTTGCGAAACTTTTGTCAATTATTGTGTGTACATTGATAACCATAAGAAAAATGTATCAATAAGTAATAACAATAACTACCATCAATGTCATACTCAGATAAAAATGTTGTCCTTACTAATCAGGGTATATATGCATGCTCCAAAAAAAGGCCTAAATCGTGGCAGCATGATAACTGGCAAATCCACGCACAACCAAAGAATTGAGAGGTTATGGAGGGACGTATATAATGGCGTTCTTGCTTTTTATTACGCTTTATTTTAATTCATGGGAGATAACGGTGTTTTCAACATATCTTTACCCTCGCACATTGTAGCACTACACAACGTCTTTTTACATAAGATAAACAGCAAACTTGAGATTCGGAGAAATTCGTGGATTCACCATCGGATAAGAACTGTCAAGGCAAGCCCATTGCAACTATGGATAGGAGGTCAGTGTCAGAATCCTGAAGGTATCGACTTAGACCTTGATAACGTTGAACTCTATGGAATTGTCGAAAATTTTTCACTGGATACTGAAGAAAGGGCAGATGATAGACCCATGTCTACCACACCTGTGCTGCTAAGTGATAACTGCCTTGAAGAGTTAAATCGTGAAATATCAGAAAGCATGCTGTCTATTGATCATGGAATTCCATCGGTACTTGCAGCAAATGTAACAATAGAAAAATATTTGTAACATAACTAAGCATATACAGTGTGTCTCGCTCTCCAGTGTGTCTCTAGGGAATACTTGTATATATATAAAAAAATTATAAAAAAATTTTGTACATTTGTGTAATCATGGATCGTGTGAGAGCCGAAAGCTAATAAACATGTCATAGAAAAGACTGTCGCTTTTTGTATTCCTGCGTAAGCAAGGAATACTTTGAAACCGTTCGTGTTTTTTTGTATTCCTGCGTAAGCAAGGAATACTTTGAAACCGTTCGTGTTTTTGTATTCCTGCGTAAGCAAGGAATACTTTGAAACCGTTCGTGTTTTTTTGTATTCCTGCGTAAGCTAGGAATACTTTGAAACCGTTCGTGTTTTTTTTTGTATTCCTGCGTAAGCAAGGAATACTTTGAAACCGTTCGTGTTTTTTTTGTTTTTGTTTTTTTTTCACTGTCCAAACCTAGACCAATTTTTGTCGATGGGAAATAGCCACTCAAATCATTAATGTTCCCAACTTACATTCTTTTTATGATTTAACAGTCTAAACTCACACTATATTTATTGTATACAAGTACTTTGCTTGAAAAGACTCTAAAAGTGAAAAATATAAGCTCTAGTGAAAGAAATAATTAACATATGGCTAAATCGCAGATGCCAAGGTAGAAATGTTGTTTCATGTGAGTCTTATGCAACGTTCTTACGTTTTCCGTAGTTGTTTTAAAAATGGAAGCGAAGAAGCATGCGTAGATCTGTGAAAGTTTCTTTGTTGAATATATGGATATAGAAGAGGTTGTAGTACGGCTGTAAAACTTAAAAGAATCAAGAACATTTATGATCCAAACTGATAATCTACGTGAAACTAATATTCTTTAGTAGTCATTCTTGATAAATAAGCAGTTTTTGATGCTTCAAAACAGATATGAACGACTACCAATAGGGTATGTTTATATCGATTTAATGCGTAAGGTTTCTATTAGTCTTTCTAAATATAATATAATTTTTTAATTCATGTTCCTAGATAAGCTACCCTGTTTTTATAAAGCTCTGGAATCATGAAGCACAGCTCATCTTCCTCATCAACTTCTACCTATTTTATTTATCATTTGATGACCACTTTTTTTATTGACTAGTCGAATTTAAAATATTGTATGATTCTCAAATTTGTATACTATCAAGCTGACGATAAAAAGGAAACACAGATATTTTTATTATTTCGCAAGGCCAAGTAAAAGTTTTTATTATGAAGTTCAGGTACAAACAACATAAAAATTTTCATACTATATAGTTTTAAAAGGAGTATTTTGAAACGTCCACGGAAGAGTGTTCTGTAATGGATTTTTAAACTGACGGTGTTCCTCTTTAAGCTTGATCTCCGGCAAAATTTTTCAAAGTCTCTTAACTTTTATGATGCTCTCGGGAATGTAATTAAATGAATTCGAAGTTATTACTTCTTAAACACAGACTTTTCTTGACGCGACAAACTTTTTATTACTTAATTACTTCTTGAAGATTTTTTAGGGAATACAAACTTGAATTAAAATCTTTATAAAAAAATCTCTAAATTGAAGCAAGACTGAAGTTTTATATGAGACAACAAAGTTTAATTGTTATCGTTGTTAAAATGTAAGATGTATACATATTGTTTTAAAGCGTGAACTAACATCCATTTCTTTCTGAAAATCCTTCAGAAAGTCTTCCAGTCATCTGCAGGAATACTTCTGCCCGGTAGGGCATCTTGTTTTTTTTTTTTTGTATTCCTGCGTAAGCAAGGAATACTTTGAAACCGTTCGTGTTTTTTTTTTTTTTTTTTTTTTCACTGTCCAAACCTAGACCAATTTTTGTCGATGGGAAATAGCCACTCAAATCATTAATGTTCCCAACTTACATTCTTTTTATGATTTAACAGTCTAAACTCACACTATATTCATTGTATACAAGTACTTTGCTTGAAAAGACTCTAAGAGTGTAAAATATAAGCTCTAGTGAAAGGAATAATTAACATATGGCTAAATCGCAGATGCCAAGGTGAAAATGTTGTTTCATGTGAGTCATATGCAACGTTCTCACGTTTTCCGTAGTTGTTTTAAAAATGGAAGCGAAGAAGCATGCGTAGATCTGTGAAAGTTTCTTTGTTGAATATATGGATATAGAAGAGGTTGTAGTACGGCTGTAAAACTTAAAAGAATCAAGAACATTTATGATCCAAACTGATAATCTACGTGAAACTAATATTCTTAGTAGTCATTCTTGATAAATAAGCAGTTCTTGATGCTTCAAAACAGATATGAACGACTACCAATAGGGTATGTTTATATCGATTTAATGCGTAAGGTTTCTATTAATCTTTCTAAATATAATGCAATTTTTTAATTCATGTTCCTAGATAAGCTACCCTGTTTTTATAAAGCTCTGGAATCATGAAGCACAGCTCATCTTCCTCATCAACTTCTACCTATTTTATTTATCATTTGATGACCACTTTTTTAATTGCCTAGTCGAATTTAAAATATTGTATGATTCTAAAATTTGTATACTATCAAGCTGACGATAAAAAGGAAACACAGATATTTTTATTATTTCGCATGGCCAAATAAAAGTTTTTATTATGAAGTTCAGGTACAAACAACATAAAGATTTTCATACTGTATAGTTTTAAAAGGAGTATTTTGAAACGTCCACGGAAGAGTGTTCTCTAATGGATTTTTAAACTGACGGTGTTCCTTTTTAAGCTTGATCTCCGGCAAAATTTTTCAAAGTCTCTTAACTTTTATGATGCTCTCGGGAATGTAATTAAATGAATTCGAAGTTTATGCACAGACTTTTCTTGACGCGAAAAACTTTTTATTACTTAACAAGAGCCAGATGGCGCAAAACGGTAGCAGCAATTTTACTTAAAGTTATGAAAAGTTACTACAAAGTTCTTTGAGGCTTGTGTTTTTTTATATTTCACTGGTGGAAAACAGGCATAAACGATAAATTTGTTAAAATTATTAGTTAGTGTAAAAAGGGTCCAATCATAAACCAACAGAAATTAATTTATTAAAGACAAAAGAATTATACATGCATGATATGAGCTGTATATGATTTTTTTATAAGAAAATTTTTTGTAAGACTATGTGTAGCAAAAAAACACGCGTTTCGAAAAAAAAAAATATGTTTTTAATTATAATTTCATGAAACCAAAAATGAATTCAAACAAATAACTGCCTTTTCGAACTAGATCTTTGAAAGCCTTAATACAGAAACATATAGTGTATAGTTAGCTAACAACTGAGGTAATATGAAATTTTGAACTGATAAGCTTTACCGTCAAGAAAAGCAAAATATCAAGTATTTTCAGTTAGCGTAATGAACTAAAAGTCCCATTTTTATGTAGGGCTATTTGATAAGAATTCATTCTTTCATGGATTAAGCTACAAAATATCAGATTATGTACTTTTGAAACTAAACGCAATCTACTTTTAAATGTTTGTTACAGAAAAGCTTCCAAAATTCGAAGGCTGCGTTCCTTCAGTAAAACTTACATTGCGTTATTAGTAGAGTCTCGCAGACTCTAAATCACAGACTAAATGGCATTTCGGCCGGAGTAGGAGGAGTAGTAGTAGGAGTAGGAGTCTGCGGGTGTTTTAATACGGTATTCGCTATCGCTACTACCGTAATTACTTCTTGAAGATTCTTTAGGGAATACAACTTTGAATTAAAATCTTTTTCAAAAAATCTCTAAATTGAAGCAAGACTGAAGTTTTATATGAGACAACAAAGTTTAATTGTTATCGTTGTTAAAAGGTAAAATGTAAAATACCACAACATCATTCTGCATTATGCATATCTTTTTAAAGCGTGAACTAATATCAGTTCTTTCTGAAATCTTTCTAGAAAGTCTTCCAGTCATCTGCAGGAATACTTCTGCCCGGTAGGGCATCTTGTTTTTTTTTTCACTGTCCAAACCTAGACCAATTTTTGTCGATGGGAAATAGCCACTCAAATCATTAATGTTCCCAACTTACATTCTTTTTATGATTTAACAGTCTAAACTCACACTATATTCATTGTATACAAGTACTTTGCTTGAAAAGACTCTAAAAGTGTAAAATATGAGCTCTAGTGAAAGGAATAATTAACATATGGCTAAATCGCAGATGCCAAGGTAGAAATGTTGTTTCATGTGAGTCTTATGCAACGTTCTTAAGTTTTCCGTAGTTGTTTTAAAAATGGAAGCGAAGAAGCATGCGTAGATCTGTGAAAGTTTCTTTGTTGAATATATGGATATAGAAGAGGTTGTAGTACGGCTGTAAAACTTAAAAGAATCAAGAACATTTATGATCCAAACAGAGAATCTACGTGAAACTAATATTCTTAGTAGTCATTCTTGATAAATAAGCAGTTCTTGATGCTTCAAAACAGATATGAACGACTACCAATAGGGTATGTTTATATCGATTTAATGCATAAGGTTTCTATTAGTCTTTTTCTAAATATAATACAATTTTCTATTTCATGTTCCTAGGTAAGCTATCCTGTTTTTATAAAGCTCTGGAATCTTGAAGCACAGCTCATCTTCCAAATCAGCTTATACCCATTTTATTTATCAATAGATGATCACTTTTTTAATTGACTAGTCGAATTTAAAATATTGTATGATTCTAAAATTTGTATACTATCAACCTGACGATAAAAAGTAAACACAGATATTTTTATTATTTCGCAAGGCCAAGTAAAAGTTTTTATTATGAAGTTCAGGTACAAACAACATAAAGATTTTCATACTGTATAGTTTTAAAAGGAGTATTTTGAAACGTCCACGGAAGAGTGTTTTCTAATGGATTTTTAAACTGACGGTGTTCCTTTTTAAGCTTGATCTCCGGTAAAATTTTTCAAAGTCTCTTAACTGTTATGATGCTCTCGGGAATTACTAATTAAATGAATTCGAAGTTATTACTTCTTAAGCACAGACTTTTCTTGACGCGACAAACTTTTTATTACTTATTAAGTAATTACTTCTTGAAGATTCTTTAGGGAATACAACTTTGAATTAAAATCTTTTTTAAAAAAATCTCTAAATTGAAGCAAGACTGAAGTTTTATATGAGACGACAAAGTTTAATTGTTATCGTTGTTAAAAGGTAAAATGTAAAATACCGCAACATCATTCTGCATATGCATATCGTTTTAAAGCGTGAACTAACATTCATTTCTTTCTGAAAAGCCTCCAGAAGGTCTTCCAGTCATCTGCAGGAATACTTCTGCCCGGTAGGGCATCTTGTTTGTTTTTTTTTATTTTCTTTTTTTTCACTGTCCAAACCTAGACCAATTTTTGTCGATGGAAAATAGCCACTCAAATCATTAATGTTCCCAACTTACATTCTTTTTATGATTTAACAGTCTAAACTCACACTATATTCATTGTATACAAGTACTTTGCTTGAAAAGACTCTAAAAGTGTAAAATATGAGCTCTAGTGAAAGGAATAATTAACATATGGCTAAATCGCAGATGCCAAGGTAGAAATGTTGTTTCATGTGAGTCTTATGCAACGTTCTTAAGTTTTCCGTAGTTGTTTTAAAAATGGAAGCGAAGAAGCATGCGTAGATCTGTGAAAGTTTCTTTGTTGAATATATGGATATAGAAGAGGTTGTAGTACGGCTGTAAAACTTAAAAGAATCAAGAACATTTATGATCCAAACAGAGAATCTACGTGAAACTAATATTCTTAGTAGTCATTCTTGATAAATAAGCAGTTCTTGATGCTTCAAAACAGATATGAACGACTACCAATAGGGTATGTTTATATCGATTTAATGCATAAGGTTTCTATTAGTCTTTTTCTAAATATAATACAATTTTCTATTTCATGTTCCTAGGTAAGCTATCCTGTTTTTATAAAGCTCTGGAATCTTGAAGCACAGCTCATCTTCCAAATCAGCTTATACCCATTTTATTTATCAATAGATGATCACTTTTTTAATTGACTAGTCGAATTTAAAATATTGTATGATTCTAAAATTTGTAGACTATCAAGCTGAGGATAAAAAGTAAACACAGATATTTTTATTATTTCGCAAGGCCAAGTAAAAGTTTTTATTATGAAGTTCAGGTACAAACAACATAAAGATTTTCATACTGTATAGTTTTAAAAGGAGTATTTTGAAACGTCCACGGAAGAGTGTTTTCTAATGGATTTTTAAACTGACGGTGTTCCTTTTTAAGCTTGATCTCCGGTAAAATTTTTCAAAGTCTCTTAACTGTTATGATGCTCTCGGGAATTACTAATTAAATGAATTCGAAGTTATTACTTCTTAAGCACAGACTTTTCTTGACGCGACAAACTTTTTATTACTTATTAAGTAATTACTTCTTGAAGATTCTTTAGGGAATACAACTTTGAATTAAAATCTTTTTTAAAAAAATCTCTAAATTGAAGCAAGACTGAAGTTTTATATGAGACGACAAAGTTTAATTGTTATCGTTGTTAAAAGGTAAAATGTAAAATACCGCAACATCATTCTGCATATGCATATCGTTTTAAAGCGTGAACTAACATTCATTTCTTTCTGAAAAGCCTCCAGAAGGTCTTCCAGTCATCTGCAGGAATACTTCTGCCCGGTAGGGCATCTTGTTTGTTTTTTTTTATTTTCTTTTTTTTCACTGTCCAAACCTAGACCAATTTTTGTCGATGGAAAATAGCCACTCAAATCATTAATGTTCCCAATTTACATTCTTTTTATGATTTAACAGTCTAAACTCACACTATATTCATTGTATACAAGTACTTTGCTTGAAAAGACTCTAAAAGTGTAAAATATAAGCTCCAGTGAAAGGAATAATTAACATATGGCTAAATCGCAGATGCCAAGGTAGAAATGTTGTTTCATGTGAGTCTTATGCAACGTTCTTACGTTTTCCGTAGTTGTTTTAAAAATGGAATCGAAGAAGCATGCGTAGATCTGTGAAAGTTTCTTTGTTGAATATATGGATATAGAAGAGGTTGTAGTACGGCTGTAAAACTTAAAAGAATCAAGAACATTTATGATCCAAACTGATAATCTACGTGAAACTAATACTCTAAGTAGTTATTCGTGATAAATAAGCAGTTTTTGATGCTTCAAATCAGATATGAACGACTACAAAAACGGTATGCTTACATCGATTTAAAAAAATGCGTAAGGTTTCTATTAGTCTTTTTCTAAATATAATACAATTTTCTATTTCATGTTCCTAGGTAAACTATCCTGTTTTTATAAAGCTCTGGAATCTTGAACCACAGCTCATCTTCCTCATCAGCTTATACCCATTTTATTAATCAATAGATGACCACTTTTTTTATTGACTAGTCGAATTTAAAATATTGTATGATTCTAAAATTTGTATACTATCAACCTGACGATAAAAAGTAAACACAGATATTTTTATTATTTCGCAAGGCCTAGTAAAAGTTTTTATTATGAAGTTCAGGTACAAACAACATAAAGATTTTCCTACTGTATAGTTTTAAAAGGAGTATTTTGAAACGTCCACGGAAGAGTGTTCTCTAATGGATTTTTAAACTGACGGAGTTCCTTTTTAAGCTTGATCTCCGGCAAAATTTTTCAAAGTCTCTTAACTTTTATGATGCTCTCGGGAATGTAATTAAATGAATTCGAAGTTATTACTATTTACGCCACAGATTTTTCCTTCAAAACTTAATGTGACAAAGTTTTCATTACTTAATTACTTTTTGAAGATGCTTTAGGGAATATAACTATGAATAAAAAACTTTTTGAAAAAATCTCTAAATGATGCAAAACAGTGCAGTTTATATGAAATAACAAATATTACTTCTTTCACAGCTACAAGATAAACTGTAAAACACAAAGAACATCATACCACATTATGCATATTGTTTTAAACCGTGAACAAACATTCACCTTTTAAAGCACAGATTATTCTTAACGCGATAATCTTTTAATTAGTTAATTGCTTCTTGAAGATGCTTTAGGGAGTGCAACTTCGAATGGAAATCTTTTTAAAAAATCTCTAAATTGATGCAAGACTGAAGTTTTATATGAAACAGCAAAGTTTAATAGTTATCGTAGCTAAAAGGTAAAATGTAAAATACTGCAAACATCATTCCGCATTATGCATATGGTTTTAAAGCGTGAACTAACACTCTTTTCTTTCTGAAAAGGCTCCAGAAAGTCTTACAGTCATCCGCAGGAATACTTCTGCCCGGTAGGGCATCTTGTTTTTTTGTTTTTTTTTTCACTGTCCAAACCTAGACCAATTTTTGTCGATGGCAAATAGCCACTCAAATCATTAATGTTCCCAACTTACATTCTTTTGATGATTTAACAGTCTAAACTCACACTATATTCATTGTATACAAGTACTATTCTTGAAAAGACCTTAAAAGTGCAAAATATAAGCTCTAGTGAAAGGAATAATTAACATATGGCTAAATCGCAGATGCCAAGGTAAAAATGTTGTTTCATGTGAGTCTTATGCAACGTTCTTACGTTTGCCGTAGTTGTTTTAAAAATGGAAGCGAAGAAGCATGCGTAGATCTGTGAAAGTATCTTTGTTGAATATATGGATATAGAAGAGGTTGTAGTACGGCAGTAAAACTTTAAAGAATCAAGAACATTCGTGATCCAAACTGAAAATCTACGTGAAACTAATACTCTTAGTAGTTATTCGTGATAAATAAGCAGTTTTTGATGCTTCAAATCAGATATGAACGACTACAAAAACGGTATGTTTATATCGATTTAATGCTTAAGGTTTCTATTAGTCTTTCTAAACATAATACAATTTTCTATTTCATGTTCCTAGGTAAGCTATCCTGTTTTTATAAAGCTCTGGAATCTTGAAGCACAGCTCATCTTCCTCATCAGCTTATACCCATTTTGTTAATCAATAGATGACCACTTTTTTAATTGACTAGTCGAATTTAAAATATTGTATGATTCTAAAATTTGTATACTATCAAGCTGACGATAAAAAGGAAACACAGATATTTTTATTATTTCGCAAGGCCAAGTAAAAGTTTTTTATTATGAAGTTCAGGTACAAACAACATAAAGATTTTCATACTGTATAGTTTTAAAAGGAGTATTTTGAAACGTCCACGGAAGAGTGTTCTCTAATGGATTTTTAAACTGACGGAGTTCCTTTTTAAGCTTGATCTCCGGCAAAATTTTTCAAAGTCTCTTAATTTTTATGATGCTCTCGGGAATGTAATTAAATGAATTCGAAGTTATTACTTTTTAAGCACAGACTTTTCTTTTTATTACTTAATTACTTCTTGAAGATTCTTTAGGGAATACAACTTTGAATTAAAATCTTTTTTAAAAAATCTCTAAATTGAAGCAAGACTGAAGTTTTATATGAGACAACAAAGTTTAATTGTTATAGTTGTTAAAAGGTAAAATGTAAAATACCGCAACATCATTCTGCATTATGCATATCTTTTTAAAGCGTGAACTAATATCAGTTCTTTCTGAAATCTTTCTAGAAAGTCTTACAGTCATCTGCAGGAATACTTCTGCCCGCTAGGGCATCTTGTTTTCTTTTTTTTTCACTGTCCAAACCTAGACCAATTTTTGTCGATGGGAAATAGCCACTCAAATCATTAATGTTCCCAACTTACATTCTTTTTATAATTTAACAGTCTAAACTCACACTATATTCATTGTATACAAGTACTTTGCTTGAAAAGACTCTAAAAGTGTAAAATATAAGCTCTAGTGAAAGGAATAATTAACATATGGCTAAATCGCAGATGCCTAGGTAGAAATGTTGTTTCATGTGAGTCTTATGCAACGTTCTTACGTTTTCCGTAGTTGTTTTAAAAATGGAAGCGAAGAAGCACGCGTAGATCTGAGAAAATTTCTTGGTTGAATATATGGATATAGAAGAGGTTATACGGCTGTCAAACTTAAAAGAATCAAGAACATTTATGATCCAAACTGATAATCTACGTGAAACTAATACTCTTAGTAGTTATTCGTGATAAATAAGCAGTTTTTGATGCTTCAAATCAGATATGAACGACTACAAAAACGGTATGCTTACATCGATTTAAGAAAATGCGTAAGGTTTCTACTAGTCTTTTTCTAAATATAATACAATTTTCTATTTCATGTTCCTAGGTAAGCTATCCTGTTTTTATAAAGCTCTGGAATCTTGAAGCACAGCTCATCTTCCTAATCAGCTTATACCCATTTTATTAATCAATAGATGACCACTTTTTTTATTGACTAGTCGAATTTAAAATATTGTATGATTCTAAAATTTGTATACTATCAAGCTGACGATAAAAAGTAAACACAGATATTTTTATTATTTCGCAAGGCCTAGTAAAAGTTTTTATTATGAAGTTCAGGTACAAACAACATAAAGATTTTCATACTGTATAGTTTTAAAAGGAGTATTTTGAAACGTCCACGGAAGAGTGTTCTCTAATGGATTTTTAAACTGACGGTGTTCCTTTTTAAGCTTGATCTCCGGCAAAATTTTTCAAAGTCTCTTAACTTTTATGATGCTCTCGGGAATGTAATTAAATGAATTCGAAGTTATTACTATTTACGCCACAGATTTTCCATTCAAAACTTAATGTGACTAAGTTTTCATTACTTAATTACTTTTTGAAGATGCTTTAGGGAATATAACTATGAATAAAAAACTTTTTGAAAAAATCTCTAAATGATGCAAAACAGTACAGTTTATATGAAATAACAAATATTACTTCTTTCACAGCTACAAGATAAACTGTAAAACACAAAGAACATCATACCACATTATGCATATTGTTTTAAACCGTGAACAAACATTCACCTTTTAAAGCACAGATTATTCTTAACGCGATAATCTTTTCATTAGTTAATTGCTTCTTGAAGATGCTTTAGGGAGTGCAACTTCGAATGGAAATTTTTTTTAAAAAATCTCTAAATTGATGCAAGACTAAAGTTTTATATGAAACAACAAAGTTTAATAGTTATTGTAGCTAAAAGGTAAAATGTAAAATACTGCAAACATCATTCCGCATTATGCATATGGTTTTAAAGCGTGAACTAACACTCATTTCTTTCTGAAAAGGCTCCAGAAAGTCTTACAGTCATCCGCAGGAATACTTCTGCCCGGTAGGGCATCTTGTTTTTTGTTATTATTATCTGTGAAGACATGCTTTGAATTCGATGTTACAAAGACTATGCATATATCAATGTGGTCCCGAACGCTTTCTCTTTATTGACGAGATGTAAGCCGTTTATTCAGAACTGATTGAATCATGTTACTTCGAGTTATTTCCCTGGTGTTTTTATTCATTGTGAAACTTCGGTTTCCTTACCACAAATCTATTGCCACGATCATACGTGAGAGATATGGTGAGGAAATCTTGAAAAGTATTCGTAAGTTTGAAAATGTCGACTTTAAACTTAGAAAAGCGGAACTGGATCTGGATTGTTTGAATACTTGTCTTAACAATGGTTTGATGCCAAGCTTCCTAAGATTTCGTCTTGCAAACCGGAATTTACATAACTCAACCGCGTATAAGCAATGTCAAGTTAAACTACTGAAAGAAGAAATTTCGATTAAAAAAGCAAACATTAGAGGTTTGAAGAATGAAATATTACTGCTGAATGAAGTGTTACGTAACTCTGTCAGCTTTCTGGACTTTACACATATTTCTACAGTTTTCCTCATTGGAAATGATAAACGTATTCACCAACAGCGTATAATCCAAAAGAAGAAGTTACATAATATTGGTCTCCATCAATCATCAAATAAACATGATCCTGATAAAGTTATATTCAACTACACATCGCATGAACTAACAGATGCTGAGAAGTCCTTACTTAGCAAGGGGCTCAATTTTGCAATTCCACCGAACAAATTGAATTATGCTTACACGCTCTCTCCTTTTGAACTGCTGTATAGAGATGTGAAACAACCTGACATGAAGACCGAAACGCAAGAAACTGTCAAAGCACGCATGAAAGACATTGCATATTCAATATACAACAACTACGACCACAAAAAAGAAAGAAACCTCTCACCTGAAGAATTGAACGCTCTGAAATCGTTAAAATCACGACCTGACATAGTAATACAGAAGTCAGATAAAGGCAACTCTGTCGTGATTATCAATAAAGATGTCTACCTCCAGAAAATGCAAGGTATACTTTTTGGTACTGGCAAATTTGAAAAATTGGATATTCCTCCTGGAAAGGTAATCAATAAGATTTTGAATCAAGAAAAAAAGATTAGAGACAATTTAAAAACGTTGCTTGAAAAGGAATCTATATCTTCTTCTTTGTATAGTAAATTAAGTCCCACTGGATCTAAACCTGGTATACTCTATGGCCTGCCAAAACTCCATAAACAGTCTTCAGGAGGATCACCACCTTTTCGTCCTATTCTTTCTGCCATTGGTACTCCAACTTATAAATTAGCAAAATTTTTGGTTGAGATGTTAGCACCACTTACTTGTAATAACTTCACTGTTAAGGATTCGTTTTCTTTTGCTGAGGAAATCCGTAGTCAAAATCATGATCTTTTTATGGCTACCCTGGATGTTGATTCTCTTTTTACCAACATTCCTCTCGATGAAACTATTGACATCTGTGTATCTCTACTTTATACTAATAATAACATTGTAAACGGTATTTATAAAGAGGATTTTCGTACTTTACTTACATTAGCTACTAAAGAATCTTTATTCATTTTTAATGGTGATTATTATAGGCAATTGGATGGTGTCTCCTCTAGGTCCCACATTAGCTAACATTTTTCTTTGTTTTCATGAACGTAAGTGGCTCCAAAATTGCCCCAATGGGTTTAAACCTACCATGTATAGAAGATATGTTGATGACATTTTTTTGTTATTTTCGTCATCTGAACAGGTTGAATCTTTTAGAAATTATATGAATACCAAGCACCCTAATATCAATTTTATGTTCGAGAAAGAGGAAAATGAATCGTTTTCCTTTTTGGATGTAAAGTTAGATAGAGAAGAGGGTAAATTTGTTACCAGTATTTACCGTAAACCGACCTTTAGCGGTGTTTATTCTAATGTCTATAGCTTACAAATAACTTTCAGTAACTTACAAATATGGATTAGTTTATTCACTATTATTTCGCGCTTTCACTATCGTCTCAGATTTCTCTAAGTTTCACGTAGAAATTCAATTTTTAAATGAAGTTCTTTCTAAGAATGGGTACCCTAAGAATTTTATAGACGCGTGTGTCAAGAAATTTCTTGATAAGATACACACACCACCTCCCAACACACTTAGTTATGATGTACCTAAGAAGAATGTTCTTATTGTTTTACCATATTTGGGTTCTGTCTCTTTACTAGCTAGAACACGTCTTAGGAAACTTTTTCGTAAACAACTGTCGTTCTCCAAATTACAAGTAGTATTCAAGTCGTCTTTGAGATTATCTTCTTTATTTCGGTTTAAGGATAAGCTTCCCATGTCTCTTACTTCCGGTGTTGTTTATAAATTTTCGTGTAGTAGCTGCAACGTTACTTATATTGGTAAAACTATGCGACACCTGAAAGTTAGAGCATGTGAACACCTGGGAGTGTCTCCTCTCACTGACAAAATAGTTTCGACACGTCAGCACTCCACAGTCAGTGATCATTTACTGATGACATCACATTGCGCGGACATTAGCAATTTCTCCGTTCTTACATCCGATAACACCAATTATATATTAGAAATTAAGGAAAGTCTTTTTATTCAAAAAGACAAACCCCAGCTGAATCGTAATATTTCGTCAGCTCCATTGTACTTATTTAATTAGTTGCTTTTTATTAAAATTTGTATAGGGAATACTTGTATATATATAAAAAAATTATAAAAAAAATTTTGTACATTTGTGTGATCATGGCTCGTGTGAGAGCCGAAAGCTAATAAACATGTCATAGAAAAGACTGTCGCTTTTTTTTTTATTATTATTATCTGTGAAGACATGCTATGAATTCGATTTCTCAAAATGTCTTATACACCAACTTTCAAGGCGTATATCTCATTACATGTCTGATGATGTATTGTGAATTTTATATCACAAGAAAGAGCTTTTCATGCTCTATCCGTTAATATAAAATGTTTGCAAAAATATTTGTTCTTCGAAAAGATATTGAAGAAAAACTCAACGATATGGTTCATTAAATTCTTAAAAGTCAATTAACTAACATCATGGCGCGCGCCGCTCCTCGCCGGAGAGTCCTATTTGCAAGAGAGGATCGGGCGGATGATATGCGGGAATCTCTTGATATTTTCGATTGTTTTCTGATTATTGTGATACAATAACGTTTTCATACAATTTTATGAAAAACATTATTTAACTGCTTTTGGGTTAGGCATTTGCCTAAGTTGCCTAACCTTGGATCCGCACCTGCAGACAGAACACGTTTCAATTTCTTATCATGATTTGGAGGGTCATTTTCAATTATGAAACACGAGCAACTTCAAAGCTGGTCACCAACAAAAAATCAATCAACAAAAAGTACTTATAATGACGTACATATTTCCTTGATTTTGATATCAATCCTACATTTCCAAGAATAACAGAAGTGCACAGAATAACCTAGTAAACAACAAACATAAGTGATGCAAAAAGAAGATAGATATTTTTGTTGCCCCCGCAGCGAGCGTAAGCGAGCGAGGAGGCATAGTAGTTTCACGAGATAGGCGAATGTCAGTTTCCGATTTTGTTATTCATCATCATCATCATCATCATCATCATCATCATCATCATCATCATCTTCATCCTCCAACTTTCGTGTTGACGTTGCACGGTGGAATAGAATTATTAGCTGACTTAGCTTTTTTCTCGTTTCAAAGCATAGTACTGTAAGTGGGAGACAGAATGTTTTTTCTACGATGGACCTGAGGGGTCACTTGTGATTCACTAAAATAAGGAGCATTTTTCAAAAAAAATTTTTTTTTTGCACATGTTTTTTTTTTCTTTATTTTTTTGCACATTTTTTTTTTTTTTTTTCGCACGTTTGTTTTTTCTTAGAAATTTTTTTCTTAGAAATTTTTTTCTTGGAATTTTTTTTCTTAGAATTTTTTTTCTTAGAAACTTTTTTGAATACATGAACTACATACAAGTGTTTCTGTAACAACAAATTCGCAGTCTATTGTGTAATGTTAGCCTTGTGCACATAGTAGTTGGTAAAAATGGTAGACTGATGTATTGTTAAGTTCTATGTTAGTCGCGTGGTGGTGAACTGTTACGATGGAGAATGTCGATAAACGTGCAGTTGAAGAGTATATGGCTCAAAGAGACAAAGATAATGATGAATCTAAGACATCCAATACATCTGTTAAAAATCCTCATCAAAGACAAGAAAATAGACTAAGTGGTTTGTTGAACAAAATACGTGCAAAGAGCAAAAATATACCCAAGAAGAAGAAAAACATGAAGCGTTTGCAGATTAAATGGTGTCGATATGAAGATAATTCTTACCAATTAGTTAGGGTTAATCAAAGTGGTGGCTGCAGATTTATAGAGGTAGATGAAGACAGTACCTTTGGTGACATTAAAATTAAAGCCACAGATTTGTTTTTTGATGATTGTTTTGAAAACTCATATGGAGAAAATTACTTGGACTGCACAATTTCTATTTGTGATGCCACATTAAATAAATTGGATGAGGCAGTGAAAATATTCGATTTTGTAAAAAGGAAAGGGTTTCAACTCAGCAAAACATTTTTTGTGCTCAAGTCTGAATATAGACTGGATGATTCTGATGAAAATAAAACTTTATGTGACATTTCAGCCAGTACAAAGAGGAGAATATGTTTAACTTGTGGTTGTACGTACATAAAAGATTGCATTGTTTGCATACAAAACGCAGAGTTTAATGAATCCTTATTACATGACCAAACAAAAAAGGTGGAACCATGTGATGAAAGCCTCCTGAATTCATATGATGACCTATTTGATGACTTACCTGTTGCATTACCAGAATTTGGAAATGATTCCGAGACTGCTTCTACTACGTCACCACTTCAAACCCTGAATTATGAAGAACCAATCTTATCTCAAGAGCAGTTAAGAGTACTACGGGTAGAACATTTTGTGAAAAAACAGCATACAATTCGACTTCATCGAATTAAAGTTGTTAGCGATTTGATCAGATATTTTATTGAAAACCAGGTAAATATGTGTTTTCAATTTGATTAATTGCTTCTTTTTCTGAGTTACCATCTCAGAGTTATATATATACCATTTTAGTCAGGCCTGCCAAAACTCCATAAACAGTCTTCAGGAGGATCACCACCTTTTCGTCCTATTCTTTCTGCCATTGGTACTCCAACTTATAAATTAGCAAAATTTTTGGTTGAGATGTTAGCACCACTTACTTGTAATAACTTCACTGTTAAGGATTCGTTTTCTTTTGCTGAGGAAATCCGTAGTCAAAATCATGATCTTTTTATGGCTACCCTGGATGTTGATTCTCTTTTTACCAACATTCCTCTCGATGAAACTATTGACATCTGTGTATCTCTACTTTATACTAATAATAACATTGTAAACGGTATTTATAAAGAGGATTTTCGTACTTTACTTACATTAGCTACTAAAGAATCTTTATTCATTTTTAATGGTGATTATTATAGGCAATTGGATGGTGTCTCCTCTAGGTCCCACATTAGCTAACATTTTTCTTTGTTTTCATGAACGTAAGTGGCTCCAAAATTGCCCCAATGGGTTTAAACCTACCATGTATAGAAGATATGTTGATGACATTTTTTTGTTATTTTCGTCATCTGAACAGGTTGAATCTTTTAGAAATTATATGAATACCAAGCACCCTAATATCAATTTTATGTTCGAGAAAGAGGAAAATGAATCGTTTTCCTTTTTGGATGTAAAGTTAGATAGAGAAGAGGGTAAATTTGTTACCAGTATTTACCGTAAACCGACCTTTAGCGGTGTTTATTCTAATGTCTATAGCTTACAAATAACTTTCAGTAACTTACAAATATGGATTAGTTTATTCACTATTATTTCGCGCTTTCACTATCGTCTCAGATTTCTCTAAGTTTCACGTAGAAATTCAATTTTTAAATGAAGTTCTTTCTAAGAATGGGTACCCTAAGAATTTTATAGACGCGTGTGTCAAGAAATTTCTTGATAAGATACACACACCACCTCCCAACACACTTAGTTATGATGTACCTAAGAAGAATGTTCTTATTGTTTTACCATATTTGGGTTCTGTCTCTTTACTAGCTAGAACACGTCTTAGGAAACTTTTTCGTAAACAACTGTCGTTCTCCAAATTACAAGTAGTATTCAAGTCGTCTTTGAGATTATCTTCTTTATTTCGGTTTAAGGATAAGCTTCCCATGTCTCTTACTTCCGGTGTTGTTTATAAATTTTCGTGTAGTAGCTGCAACGTTACTTATATTGGTAAAACTATGCGACACCTGAAAGTTAGAGCATGTGAACACCTGGGAGTGTCTCCTCTCACTGACAAAATAGTTTCGACACGTCAGCACTCCACAGTCAGTGATCATTTACTGATGACATCACATTGCGCGGACATTAGCAATTTCTCCGTTCTTACATCCGATAACACCAATTATATATTAGAAATTAAGGAAAGTCTTTTTATTCAAAAAGACAAACCCCAGCTGAATCGTAATATTTCGTCAGCTCCATTGTACTTATTTAATTAGTTGCTTTTTATTAAAATTTGTATAGGGAATACTTGTATATATATAAAAAAATTATAAAAAAAATTTTGTACATTTGTGTGATCATGGCTCGTGTGAGAGCCGAAAGCTAATAAACATGTCATAGAAAAGACTGTCGCTTTTTTTTTTATTATTATTATCTGTGAAGACATGCTATGAATTCGATTTCTCAAAATGTCTTATACACCAACTTTCAAGGCGTATATCTCATTACATGTCTGATGATGTATTGTGAATTTTATATCACAAGAAAGAGCTTTTCATGCTCTATCCGTTAATATAAAATGTTTGCAAAAATATTTGTTCTTCGAAAAGATATTGAAGAAAAACTCAACGATATGGTTCATTAAATTCTTAAAAGTCAATTAACTAACATCATGGCGCGCGCCGCTCCTCGCCGGAGAGTCCTATTTGCAAGAGAGGATCGGGCGGATGATATGCGGGAATCTCTTGATATTTTCGATTGTTTTCTGATTATTGTGATACAATAACGTTTTCATACAATTTTATGAAAAACATTATTTAACTGCTTTTGGGTTAGGCATTTGCCTAAGTTGCCTAACCTTGGATCCGCACCTGCAGACAGAACACGTTTCAATTTCTTATCATGATTTGGAGGGTCATTTTCAATTATGAAACACGAGCAACTTCAAAGCTGGTCACCAACAAAAAATCAATCAACAAAAAGTACTTATAATGACGTACATATTTCCTTGATTTTGATATCAATCCTACATTTCCAAGAATAACAGAAGTGCACAGAATAACCTAGTAAACAACAAACATAAGTGATGCAAAAAGAAGATAGATATTTTTGTTGCCCCCGCAGCGAGCGTAAGCGAGCGAGGAGGCATAGTAGTTTCACGAGATAGGCGAATGTCAGTTTCCGATTTTGTTATTCATCATCATCATCATCATCATCATCATCATCATCATCATCATCATCATCTTCATCCTCCAACTTTCGTGTTGACGTTGCACGGTGGAATAGAATTATTAGCTGACTTAGCTTTTTTCTCGTTTCAAAGCATAGTACTGTAAGTGGGAGACAGAATGTTTTTTCTACGATGGACCTGAGGGGTCACTTGTGATTCACTAAAATAAGGAGCATTTTTCAAAAAAAATTTTTTTTTTGCACATGTTTTTTTTTTTCTTTATTTTTTTGCACATTTTTTTTTTTTTTTTTCGCACGTTTGTTTTTTCTTAGAAATTTTTTTCTTAGAAATTTTTTTCTTGGAATTTTTTTTCTTAGAATTTTTTTTCTTAGAAACTTTTTTGAATACATGAACTACATACAAGTGTTTCTGTAACAACAAATTCGCAGTCTATTGTGTAATGTTAGCCTTGTGCACATAGTAGTTGGTAAAAATGGTAGACTGATGTATTGTTAAGTTCTATGTTAGTCGCGTGGTGGTGAACTGTTACGATGGAGAATGTCGATAAACGTGCAGTTGAAGAGTATATGGCTCAAAGAGACAAAGATAATGATGAATCTAAGACATCCAATACATCTGTTAAAAATCCTCATCAAAGACAAGAAAATAGACTAAGTGGTTTGTTGAACAAAATACGTGCAAAGAGCAAAAATATACCCAAGAAGAAGAAAAACATGAAGCGTTTGCAGATTAAATGGTGTCGATATGAAGATAATTCTTACCAATTAGTTAGGGTTAATCAAAGTGGTGGCTGCAGATTTATAGAGGTAGATGAAGACAGTACCTTTGGTGACATTAAAATTAAAGCCACAGATTTGTTTTTTGATGATTGTTTTGAAAACTCATATGGAGAAAATTACTTGGACTGCACAATTTCTATTTGTGATGCCACATTAAATAAATTGGATGAGGCAGTGAAAATATTCGATTTTGTAAAAAGGAAAGGGTTTCAACTCAGCAAAACATTTTTTGTGCTCAAGTCTGAATATAGACTGGATGATTCTGATGAAAATAAAACTTTATGTGACATTTCAGCCAGTACAAAGAGGAGAATATGTTTAACTTGTGGTTGTACGTACATAAAAGATTGCATTGTTTGCATACAAAACGCAGAGTTTAATGAATCCTTATTACATGACCAAACAAAAAAGGTGGAACCATGTGATGAAAGCCTCCTGAATTCATATGATGACCTATTTGATGACTTACCTGTTGCATTACCAGAATTTGGAAATGATTCCGAGACTGCTTCTACTACGTCACCACTTCAAACCCTGAATTATGAAGAACCAATCTTATCTCAAGAGCAGTTAAGAGTACTACGGGTAGAACATTTTGTGAAAAAACAGCATACAATTCGACTTCATCGAATTAAAGTTGTTAGCGATTTGATCAGATATTTTATTGAAAACCAGGTAAATATGTGTTTTCAATTTGATTAATTGCTTCTTTTTCTGAGTTACCATCTCAGAGTTATATATATACTATTTTAGTCAGTTCTAGCAATAACTTTTTATATATTGAATTTTTTTGTATTATTTACAGCTCCCTTATATCTATATATTAATAGCCGATTCTCTGTCTGTTTGTTTGTTTGTTTGTAAGTGACGCAAAATGGTAGATTGAATTGTGAGCGAAATTATTTCTTTTTTTGTGTGCGACGTGAGTTCGAAGCAAATACATTGCAACCCCAATCGAACGTGACTTTTTTTGGCTGATGAACTAATAGGAATAACGTTTTGTTTTTATCATTATTGTTAGTTTTATATTCCACGTTGACTTGGCTTTGAAAACAGTACATCAACTGAATACAAAGAAACTAACTGATTAAACATTTTGGACAAAAAGCAGCAGTGGCAGAACGTGGCAGCATGTGCGATTTGCCACTATCTCTTGCCTGACTGTCTGAGACGGGTGAACTTTTTTTTTGAGCAATCAAAATGTTTAAAAACCGATAGGTAAAAAAAGAGTATTATATCAAAACAAAATGTTTTTTTTTTTTTTTTTTTTTTTTGCTTTTCTTTTAACAAATTAATTTCAAGCGTTCTGATCGAACGTTTTTTATTCTATTTATTCAATTAGCACGTGCCTTTTTTCTCTCCTCCGTAGTGATGTTTTTAAGAAGAGAAACTATTTCTTCCTTACGTTTGTAGCACCCATGTTAGAGTGGGTAACTTTTTTAAAACAAAAGCTAATAAAAAGTTGAAGTTTTCTCTCTCTACATTTTGAGTGTATTGTTACACTGATAAAAGATTGGTTTTATCAGAGGTTGTCACTTCGAATATGCTTCTGGTTGAACACAAGTTGTACGAGCCGTTTATAAGGAAATTTGACGTTTATTGATACAGTGATACAGAGCATGTGAACATCGGCGGCGAGCGACGCCGCCTTGGCGGCTAGTATATATTATTTCAGGTTGATACCAATGACAAAATTACATACATATTTGTTGATCCTCGTGGACAAGAGGAAGCAGGTGTTGGAAGTGGTGTTACAAGAGATGTTTATTCTGCTTTTTGGCAGGAAGCCTCAGATAGTTTCTTAATTGGAGAACTGGAGCGAGTGCCATTTGTTAGGCATGATATGTATAAAGAACAATGGTCAGCCATTGGAATGATCATTATAAAAGGTTATTTAGATGTTGGGTATTTCCCGACTATTTTTAGTCGTTCTTTTATAAATTGTTGTTTGTTTGGTAATGTCACAGATGAGGAACTAATTGAGTCTTTTAAAAAATATGTATCACCTGACGAATGTACCTTGATTTGCAACATATTATCATCAAATTCATTGGTAGATAAAGATAATGAAGACCTCCAAGATTTCCTTAATGTTTTCAAATGCCGGACACTAATCAACGGAAATAATGTCTATGGTGTTTTATGTGAAATCTCGCGTCAGGAATTGATTCAAAAACCACATATCATGGTATCCTGTTGGAAAACTGCATCTATGACATTGAAAAGTTACTTCAATGATCGAAAAGCGGTGGAGCAATTATATGTGAAAATAGAGCCAACAGCCAAGAAAGTCATCAGTATGCTTGAGGCAAATCCTAGTAAAGAAGCTCAGAAAGAATCATATATAAAAGGACTTCAAATGATGGATTTGAAGAAATTATTGAAATTTTTGACAGGTGCAGATTTAATAATCGTTCAGAAAATTGAAGTCACTTTCAATTCAAACATGTCAGAATTTGAAAGACGCCCCATTGCACACACATGTGGGCCACTATTGAAGCTTCCAGCTACTTATAGCAATTTCTGTGAACTGCGAGAAGAATTTGCAAATATTTTAAAAGAAAGTACCTGGGAAATGAACATTGTTTAGTTTTGAATGGACAATTCAGACTAATTTCATTAAAAACTTTATTTGTTGTTTTTTCTTTGTTCACTACATGTGAAGTTGTTTTGTTTAATATGTTTTTGGGACGTTTATTTTATGCATAAGACTTTGATCATAAGCTTTTAATTTTAAGGCACCCAGAGAAAGCATATTATGTCAGAGTATTTTACAGAGAGTTAGTATTCAAAAGCTACAACTTAAAGTTTCTATTTCTATTTCTATTTCTATAGCTATTAAAAATTTTGTTTAAATTCTTGTCTCTGGTGTTGTTTGAACTTTTTTCACAAAGTCTGAATATAATTTCACTTCTTTGTATTCGTTTTTGTTTCAAAGTAAAATATATGCTCCTTTGTTTTACTGAAGATTTTAATTTTTGATTTAATACCTTGTTGAGATATTATGGAATTAAAGTTAAAGAAACACTACTTAATATTTTACTATGCACAATGCACAAAACTCCTGACTGCAGTGAAGTACAATAAGCGAATTTGCATTATGCAAGAATCTTGGGTTAAGGATGTTACATGAATTCGCTTATGTTACAAAGTTACTGTGCATTCCTACAAGGCAAACTCGTTATTGCAAGGCTGTGAGAGTACTTGAGCAATCTAGAATCCATGGCGTTTTAGGTACAACTAGTATTTAAATATTTCATGCAACAGAAATATGTACAAATCAAGCACCTCTGTTGGGTTTTCAGGCATAGCGCGACCAACTTGGGCCATAACATAATGTGCAAACTCTTTAAATTCTTCAGAACAATCATCAACATTTGTAGTAACACATGGGTAGAACTCGTCAATTTCTTCGTTATCGACACAAATGAGAAGATTTTCTGCTTCGTACAAGTGAGGAAGGTAAAACATAGTGTCAGATCTTCCTCTAGGGCCAGAATTGCGGCTCTTTGAAATTATGTGAACATTCCAATCATTCATGATCGAGGTTAGGTCTTTACGAACTAATCCCATGAATGAGAAGCGAATACAATCCACAACAACCGGATCATCACTGGAAAATAGATCTAAGTCACATAAGTCCTGGAAAAATCTTCTCCACCATCCAATCCTATCTCTTTGTAGAATCGACCAACAGCCTTCAATCCTCTGATTCTGAGGTGATGTTATTATGCTAAAAACATCTAATGGCTCACAATCATCTCCATGTTGACTTCTCAAGAATATATGTATTGGTTCAATGAGAGCGTGTTCTGTACCATCATCGGCTTTGATTTTAACAGGTATTCCTTGCAAACTCTTCACTGTGTCGAGGTAAAATTTGGCAACTACCTCGGGCATTTTATTAGTTGGACCTACTTCTAACCAAAGGAGCTTTCTAGAGAATCCATCTAAACACCCGTGTATGCTAAAGCCAAATGGCTTGAGCTTGTCGTGACCATCAATGTGCCAGACATAATTGGGTCCTTGTGAAATATACTTTCGTCTGTGTAAACGTCGTCGCTTTCTCATCTCCACTCCTGTAGGATCAAGTTTCTTTATTATTTGTCTAACATCTGACTGTCGACAAGTAAACCCTTGCGTTACTAAAGAACGATGCATGCGTCTGTATCCGATACCAGAACCACTTCTTGATAGCTCATTTTGTATCGCCGATTTAATCATATTTAATGGCGTTCGCACAGCTTGCAGACTTCTCCTTTTAATGCCTAATTTACGCAACTTTCTCTTTAAAGTGGAAAGACTTATGTCATAATCATGGTGACACTTCAAGAACTCCACAATTTCCAGATATGTAAAGCCGTCTATGATGTATTTTCTGATTAAAGCATCCATATTGACATAAGGTCAATATGGAAAAAAACTTCCAAGAAGAAAACTTCCAAGAAGAAAACTTCCAAGAAAAAAACTTCCAAGAAAAAAGCTTCCAAGAAAAAAACTTCCAAGAAAAAAATTTACAAGAAAATACCATTTTGTTTATTAAAATTTGCACGAAAATTAAAAAACGAGAAGAATAAACTGAAAAATGCTCCTTGTTTTAGTGAATCACAAGTGACCCCTCAGGTCCATCGAATTTTTCGTATCTCTTTCCTGATCTATTATTATATTATACTATGTTATTTAGAAAGCTCGTATGCTAAAATTAATTAAACATTTTTTATATTACTTTTGTGCTGTCTTAGTGAAGTGAACAACAAGGATTTTGAAGCACAGCTTGAAATCTGAAATTTTGCCAACCATACATTTTATGTTTGAACATGTTTTGGCTCTAAATCTTTCATTCAATAAATTTTATTCAATTCACTGATTTTTGGTGAATCTTGCCATTGTTATTGGATTTCTGTGTATGCAAGAAATATTACAAATTCTGGTTCTTCTTCTTTAACTGTCCTCTACAAGTGATCATGATCAATAAAACCTTTTTATATTTTTTTTCTTGCTATTTCATGTAAACGTTGGCTATTTTTTGTTTTGAATTAAAGTTTGAAACGCAAATTTCTAATGGATTTTTCGCTTTAATTTTTTTTTTTGAAAAAGTTTTTTTTTTCTTTTGGCTCTTGCATAATGTCTTTAACAAATCTTACTTTGATTATAGAATACATATCCATGTTTCAGTTCACACATTTCTTTTGTTTGACGCAAATACTCTCTGATATTACTTGTTAAGCCTCATTTACACTTTTTAAAAGGTATATTAGCACCAGTGTGACATAGGCCTAAGAGATAACAAAAAGTAACAAAGTTTTGTTTGTTTTTATTTCCGTTGTATAGGCTTGCAATGTATAGCTTGTTGTGTACAAATTGGAATGCTTGAGTATCCAAAACATTAAAAAGCATAACAAATAATAATCTTTTGTATATAGAAGCGTTTTAGAGAATCTCAGACTTCTTTTCCTCTAAAAGTAAGGCATAAATATGTACCTTTTTTGACTCTTCTATTTCCAAAACGCTGACAATTTTTTGGACACAGATGAACTTGCAATATTAATCAAAATCTAACAAAAACGTTTCTTATGTTACTTTGTCTCAATGATGATATTTTCATAGTTTCTACTTTTTCAAAAGCCTCTGATATCAGTGTGGTTAAATTTTCATTATTTTGTGTTAGCGAAAATTGTAATAACGCATTCAGATTTTACAAACGTTGCGTGATTTGGGTGTGAGGTCATCTTCATCGTTATCGTTGTCTGAAGTAATTTCGCAGAAACTGAGTGGCAGAAACTTCGGGCAAAACCTCCTGCATGGCATCTTCTCGAGCTTGCTGTCTCTGCATTTGTCCTGTCCACTATACGAAGATCCTTTGTGGAGGAAAGATCAATCGGAACATCGAAGTAATGTCCAATTTACAGAGGTGTCCGCTACATAGAGGTTTTGTTATAAGAGTTTCAATTCGCATTTTACGAGAAAGTATAATAAAGTTGACAACGAAATAAAAAACTCTTTCAGAACGCAAATGAAACATTACCGCACATTACTGTAATCCTTCAAATAAACACCATCGTATAAAACATAAATGACATGATATGTGGCACTGATCCAAACACAAAAATTGAGAGGAAGAGAAAAAGAAAGATCTGGTATCTAGAACAATCTCCAATTAATGATAGTATTGTATCGATGTCGACCACGTCTTGTCTTTTGGCTGAGGCCAGGAGATATACTTTTTCTGGATCCACCACACCATCTTTTATAAAGTCAATCGGGCCATCGATACTGTCTGGATCTGTACATGTATATTTTACCGAATGTTCTTCCATCTATGGTTTTAAATTGTTGTCTATAGACATTTTATAATATTGTAATATTTATTTCATGTTTTTCTTTCTAGAAAACTTGTAAAAAAAACTTTAATCATTTTGCTTTATGAAAAAGAATTGATCAATTTGAAGGGTTTTGTTTACGCTATGAATGTGTAAACCCATGTGCGTAGAGATCGCAATATGACGCCAAAAAATGGACCTAAAACGCCCAGTTGCTTAAGGACTTATCCCAGCTGGCAAATTTGTTGCAAAATCACTACGAAGAAGTGTATTTCTATAGAAATATACACACTAGTTCAATGAAAATACTCTTCATCGCAGTGACATTATTACAATTTTGCCCGCTGGGACTCATTGCTTGAACTCGGATTTTACTGGAGCTCACGCAAACGACTTTTCAAGAAAACACCTCAACTTGATAATGAAGGGTTTTGTATAAGACAATTTATCAGCATATATCCTGATTAATCATTCACTGAATGTTCCACAAAAGTATGTATGTCAACTTTTTTGTCCGCACTTACGTGTGTTTCATCTCTGCAAACAAGACCTGGTGTTCGCTCTAAGCAACGGAAGAGGTTGAGAAAATGAGGTTGAGGTTCAAAATGTATGCGTTTTAGCTTAGATGTTGTTATTACCATTGCTGCAACCTTATAGTGGTTTTTTCAATTTCATTGGTCTGTCAAATAACAAGAGGCTCACAGGCCTTAAGGTCAGCGCAAATTGGATGCTTAAAATATCACACGAATACAGCTTGCGACAAAGAAACCTGCATTTCTAAAATACAACTTGATTAGTTTCTTGAAAAGCCATAACGGATCGTTGGTGGACATGCGAATCGAAAATGCAAATCCACTCGCCTTACAGGAGGCGTAAAATCCACTATGATGAAAGGACTCCCAAATATTATCACAATGCAAATAACTTAAATTGTCCGTGATGATGGCGTGTTTCACAGTAGTATGGAATAGGCCAGATGTCGAATGAATGATAACCGGAGAAACCTGACCTTTCATACAGATTATTTTCTCTAACATTTTTAGCCGATCTATATGCCATCAAGACAAAAAACCCAAATTCTTAAGAGTCGAATGGCAAATCGATCATAACGTATTACATGCGCATATTGTTTTCCAATAAATTCATTGAACCGAAGTCGTCTTAGCTAAAAGGTCAAGGATAAATTCATTAAAAACATGGAAGCTAAGAATAAGTAATTTGTAAACGTCTTAATAGAAGATCTCTCTGCGTTTCCATGACAATTAAATCATTCTCCTTATTAGCCGAAAGATTTTTCCGCCAGCATAGGAACCATATGGTTATACGTTATGCATTAACAGAAATCATATGGGCAAGAAAACAACTGCAGCAACTTTGTTACTTTAATCGATTTTATTTCAACTTCAAAATTCAGTTACTAGTTGGTTAATCACGCAAGTGAGTTTTCGTTTCTACCAATTCAATGAAGATCTAGTGCCAAGCTGTTGCTGATTACTTAAAATAAAAGTGTAAACAGTTATATAACTGCACAAATTACCAATAAATGCCCATTTAACAAAATGCTGACCTTAAAGAAACTTGCATACTGAGTCATAATTTTAACGTGAAATACTCATAGTACCATTATACTTGAAAGAAAAATAATTGCTGAATTTCTCTATTTAGGGTGTGAGTAGAGGAGTGAATCAAAAATGGTCAATCAAACCGTAATTTTCAATTTACCATCCGTAATAAGGTAAAATGAATTTTCATTCATGGAAATTCATCAGAAAATATTTCTTCTTATCTGGTTAAAAATATCTGAAATAATTCTTATTATATTTTGTAATTATTACAAGAGCCAGATGGCGCAAAACGGTAGCAGCAATTGTACTTAATTGTACTAGAAGCGAGAATGAAAGTCCGAGCACGTGGTTTGGAAGAGAAAATTTTATAAATTCATTGTTTTTGGAAAACCATTATATTTTTGTTTTTCCTTAATTTGCATACATTCCAACTTATCAACCCTTCATCTACATGTGTTTTTGGCCAAACTTGTAGCACAATAATAATGATTTTATTAAAATATTTTTTAGTTAAAAAAGGCTGCTAGTGTGACTTTTAGTTCTCTGACTAATTTGTGCCGTTCCTTCCCCATAATTTTCAAGTAGCATATCAGTTGCTGATGAATATAAATTTTTAGTTACATAATGAATGAAGAGTTATTGAAAATTACACCTAAAAAAAGTCTATTCTCGAAGACCTAGAGTTTAAGGAACATGCATGCAGATTGTGCAGTAAACTTACTGACAATATCTTTTTGTTAAAAGTTCATTCTGTGTCTGGTGAAAGAAAAACTTAAGCAGGAAAATTTTAATGGTGTAAACATACATGATGGTGACGGCCTTCCAGAAACTATTTGTCAAAAACTGACGCAATGCCTTGGAGTCAAATTGAATAAAGACAAAAATTTTCCATTAAACGAATGTCTACTGGTTCACCTGAAACCAGCACGTAACCACCTGCAAAATCAATGGTTACTACAATATAATAAAGAAAGCAGCTTAATTTTGATCATATATACATCTCATATCATAAAAACTATGATGAAATCATAACTACATCAATAACATTGATGCAAGAAAAAAAGTCCTGTCAGCTTTAAATACAAAACAACCATTGGCCATTGCTGGGGTCATTAACGATCATTGCCCACACATACTTTTGGGAATAAAACGAAACATTTTCAAAGATATGAAAACAATTTATGAAACATCAATTTAAAAATTTTGTGTCAGAAAAGGTTCACCATCAGTCTTGAAAAACACTGGATATGAAGGTTAACACAATTCGTTTTTAGTACGTCTAATACAGTTTTATTGATTGAAGGAAGTTTCAGCAAAAATGTAAGGTTTGTTGTTACTGGTATATAAAACCCAATTAAAAAACAAATATTACGTAAAATAAATAGCTACATTATAATTATATTTTCATAGTTTAGTATGTATAATTGTCAATGATTTTAATTCTGAATGACCTTCCCAATTCCAAAGGTGAAAATAAACAAAGATCATGATTATAAAATGTAACAGAGTAGAATTTTCTGTTTTAGTTTGATCCACAGTAATGTGCAGTGTTTTTAATTTAAAAATGCTTGGAATTTGCTTTGACTTACATTCCATATTGTTTGTTGTTGTGAATTAGGAACAATGACAGTACTTTAATATTATATAAAGGAGCTATATCTTTATATGAATTGTTATGTTTAATGTTTGATGATATCCACAAAGCAAAGACCATGTTTTTTATGATAAAAAACCAATGCAGTAGAAAATTTCAAATAACAATATATTTCTTACCACGAACAGCCACAACTATCTTGATATACTTGGCTCTGAAGTAGCTTTAAAGTTTTTTCATTAAGAGCCCCCTCTGGATGACAGAAAACAACTTAAGCTCTCCCTCCAGAATCAACGGGGGGAAATGTTATATCATTTTCTTCCTCATAGTAGTAAGTACATACAGTTACCTTGTGAAAAAAATATTATCTGTAGCAAATTCTCTTCCTGCATTACTCTTAGGAATACCAATCTTGTTAAAAAAATTCATCTGGTTTTCAATGATCGAATTTAGGGGACTAATAACGATAACTATGTTTGAAATGTTTCTACTTCGTAAAAAGCTAAGAAGCAACTGATAAATCAAGATTTCTCATAACCAGTTGGTAAAACAGCAATAACATCTCTTTCAAATAACAAATGTTCAAAACAAACAATTTGTTTAGCTTTGAAGCAAATATTAGCAAGGTTGCACGATAACAAAGGAAGTTGCAGCCTTTCAAAAAGCTTCACAACATTTTCCATGTTTATTAATCATGAACCCTTCTCTTCTGATCTTTCTGTTTGAAATACTAAGGTTCGCCGTCTTCCTAGTATTTTTCACATAATTTATGCAGAACTTGCTTACTTGAAGAAGCAACTATGAAAATGTTGGGCTTACTGAGGCAAATATTGCATAAATTAAAATCAACAGTTATACTGTTGATTTTGAGCAGCCGGGACCAGGGTCTTCTTCGCCGCCATCCGTATATCGAAAAGGCAAGAAACCCTGGGTTCGAAGTTGCCCGTCAATTATTTTTTTTCCAACAACCACTACGAGGTGTTATATCAGATAAAGAGAAAGAAAAAATACTTTGCAAGCGTCAGAGACTATATTGAACAAAATCCTCCATGGTTGATGTCTTCCTTAATGCAACAACAGGTACTTGATACTTAAGATGGCTGCTCATGATGGCGGATGTTTCTGTGAAGCTCCTGAAAACCCAGAATTGGAAGATTATGAAGATGCAAAGAACGTAGAATATCCTGAAAACGCACAAAACAATCTGGAAGAAAGGGTGAAAGAAGTGATTGTAAGGATACGTTCCCGAAAGCAAAAAGCCGATCTGGAATCTATAGTCATGCACTGCACAGAACACTCTTCTGATGAGGTAAATATTGTTGTTAGAAAAATGCTTGATGAAGGAAAATTAAGAGCTATACACAGACTTGGTACGACAAGTTATTGTCTTGTTAAGACAAACGATGAAGTGAGCAATACAAACGGCAACAACATTTGGGAGAGTGTTTTAAAAAATGGACTTGAAAGTTCTAAAAGTTTCTCAGGGCTTATTGAAATTATAAAAATGATTACAGATCTGAAAGAATTTGTTGCTTATGAAATGAACAAAATGGGTAATCTGGTCAATGATACTCTTGTGAAACAACTTAAACTCGAAAATTTGTTTTTAAAACAAGAATTGCAGAAATTACAAACTTTAATTAGAGAAGCTTTATATAATGACGACCGACCGACTAACAATGGAAACGAGTATTGGAAACACGTCACTAAAGGTCCTCAGGGAAAAACTGATAAAGACACCATTGAGAAGAGCTTCATTCATGAAAACCGATTTAATGTGCTAACAAACGAAAGTGACGCAAGTGTTATAGTTAACGAGTATCAGGAAAATCAGCAAATCCGCAAAGAAAGCCCTAAAAACGTGTACCTAACGAAATCGAGCAATCAATCACGACCACAAGTAGTTGTTAACAGGTTCCCAGAAAGACAAGACACATTTTCAAGAGAAAACGCGAAACAAAATCCTCTGGCTGAAAAACGAAAAATTGCAATTTTCGGCGACAGTATTCCGAAGGGAATAAGACGATTCGAATTTAACAGATACATAAGAAATAGAATTGCGACTTTTAAAACATTCCCTGGTTGCACATCAACTGAATTATTACATTATGTCGAACCCACTCTTGCTGAACGTCCATTTCATTCCGCTGTGATTCACGTAGGTGTAAATGATGTATTAAATGCTAGGGCGGAAGATGACGTGGCCGAGGAAATCCCAAGAAAAATAAAGAACATTGCAGAGAGATGTAAATCGCATGGTGTAATAGACGTTTTCATATCCGATCTGGTTCACTCGAAAAGGTTGAATGTTCGTTCTGTAACAGCTACAAATACTGCCATTCAAAAGATGTGCGAAGAAAATGGCTTTTTATTTATCAACAACGACAACATAACAGGTAAAAATTTGTACCGAGACGGCCTTCATCTTCTTGAATCTGGAAAATGTCTACTTGCAAACAATTTTATTAATTCATTGAATAATTTTTTATATTTTCGGAAACCGAATGTTCTGCAGCTGTCGGAATAAACACTGAGAGCATTCAGCTGAATTGTTCTGCAGAACTGCAAAGATTGCACAACACAAAACTTAAAAATAAACAGAATCCTTTGTTGGGCTATCTTAACATTAACAGTCTGAGATATAAAGTAAATGATTTAAAGGAAATTATAAAATACATACCCTTAGAATACTTGGTGATGGGGGAAACAAAACTAGACGAAAGCTTCCCTGATTTACAATTTGATTTAGAAGGATACGAAATTAGAGCCAGAAGGGATAGAAATTCCCAAGGGGGAGGGCTAATTGAATATGTAAAAAAAGGTCTCATTTGTAAAAGAAAAGTGGAATACGAAACTAAAATAAGCGAATCTATCTGTTCAGAAATAACTATAAACAAAAAGAAATGGCTGTGCTTAAGCATCTATAGGCCCCCCAGCATTCTAATATCGATACCTTTTTTGAAGAGTTAACAGACTGTATTAATCGTGCAGATGTGAAATACGAAAATTTTGTTATCATGGGAGACTTCAATATTGATATAAAGAAGAAAGATAATAACTATGGAAAATAAGAAAAATTTATAAATTTGTTTAATCTGACGAATCTGGTAAATGAATATACTTGCTTCAGTGGCAGTCATAAATCAGTAATTGATCTGATTCTTACAAATAGGCCGAAACATTTTCAAAACACTATGGTAACAGAGACAGGTCTAAGCGATCGCCATAAAATGATTTCCAGCTTTAGCAAATCCCATTACACACGATTAAAGCCAAAGATAATCCTTTATCGAGACTATAAAAAATTTGACGAGTCCGCTTTTCTAAAAGATTTGTTGACTACAACTCTAATAAATCAGTCTAAAAATCCCAACGAGAACTACGATTTTATAACCAATTCGTTATTAACAGTAATTGAAAGGCATGCTCCACAGAAGCAAAAATCTATCAGAGGAAATGACTCACCGTTCATGAACAAAACTTTGCGCAAAGAAATATATACTAGAAGTAGGCTTAAAAGTAGGTATAATAAACTTCCCACAAAGGAAAATGAAGATAATTACAAAAAGCAAAGGAATAAGTGTGTATCGCTTCGCAGAAAAGCAGTAAAAGATTACTTTTCTAAAATTTGCAAAGAAAATGTAAGTACAAATAAAAACTTTTGGAACACCATAAGACCTTTTCTTACAAACAAGGGTTCTATTGAATCAACAGATATAATGATTGTGAAGGATGATAAGATAATCACCGATGAAAGACACTTGTCAGAAATGTTCAACAAATACTACATCAATATTGTCGAAACAACAACTGGCGTTACGCCTACAGATAGAACTAATAATTTTGAAAGTGCTGAAAGTCAATTAGAAAAAATTATAAAAGACTTTGAAGACCACCCAAGCATTAAAATGATTAAGGAGAAAGTGGAATCATGTAATTTTAAAAAGACACCTGTCTCGCCATTAGATTCAGCCAAAATTGAAAAACTTTTACAAAACATAAATCCAAAAAAAGCTACTGGGATTGACAAAATTCCACCAAAACTAGTAAAACTAGCAGCAGGAATTTTAGCACCACCACTGGAAACTGCAATCAAAAACAGTATCGATCAAAATATATTCCCAGCAAACGCAAAGCTAGCGACAGTTATTCCCTTGGACAAAGGTACAAGAAATAAAAACGAGATGTCAAATTTTCGCCCCATAAGCGTTCTAAACAGTTTTTCAAAAATATACGAAAAAGTATTAAGTGAATATTTGCAAATGCAAATAGAGCCTTTCATGTCAAAATTTGTTGCTGCCTATAGAAAATGCTATAGTACTCAACATGTACTTATCCGACTTATTGAAAAATGGAAGGAAAAATTAGACAGCAATAACTTCGTTGGAGGAATTCTGATGGATCTTTCAAAAGCCTTCGATTGTGTCCCTCATGACCTGCTTATTGCAAAGCTGGCAGCATATGGAGTCGATAAGAATATTTGCCTTTACCTATTGTCATATTTAACAAACAGAAGGCAATGTGTAAAAGTCAACAATACAAAAAGTGGTTTTATGACAATTAAAACAGGTGTCCCCCAGGGTTCCATATTGGGACCGATTTTGTTTAACATATTTATCAATGACTTATTTTTCTTTATAGAAAATGCTGCGATTCACAATTTTGCTGATGATAATACCTTGTCTTACTCTGCTAAATTTCTACCTGATCTTATTAATGTTCTAGAAAAGGAATCCAACAATGCAATCAATGGTTTCACAGGAACAAAATGATTGTCAATCCTAATAAATTTCAAGCCATTATCATAGATAAAAGGAAAAACGATTTAACTGATAAAACATTAAACATAGGAGGAAAACAAATAAAAACAGTTTCCTCAGTAAAACTGCTAGGTGTACAAATAGATGATAAGTTAAATTTTAACTGTCACATTAAAAATATCTGAAGATCAGCATCAAATCAGCTGAATGCTCTCATGAGGTTTAACACGTTTCTTAATTTTGAAAAGAGGAAAGTTTTGATAAATAGCTTTATTCTGTCTAATTTCAACTACTGCCCTTTAGTATGGTGTCTCTCCAATACAAAATCATTACAACTGATAGAAAGCATTCACAAAAGATCAATTAGATTCCTTTATAATGATAATGAAACTCCATATCTCCTTCTCCTCCAACAGTCAGGAAGACCAACAATGAAACTCGCAACAGAAAGAAATATTTGTATTGAAATTTTTAAAACTTATAATGATTTAAATCCTGTTTTTATGAAAGAAATCTTCAAACTGAGAACTACGGATCGAGCAACTAGAGATCAATATAAACTAAATTTAGCAATTCATAAACGCAATCAAGTGACTTTTGGAATAAGGAGTCTTTCATATTTGGGTCCAAAGATTTGGAACAAATTACCTTATCATGTGAAATCCTCTGCAACTGTCTACGCTTAAAAATATCATAAAAATGTGGAACGGTCAAAACTGTGAATGCAAAGAATGCCAGTTGTAATTTCAAATCCTGAATGTCTTGTAGTTTCAGTCGGGATAGATTAGCTTTTTATATATATTTCTATATATTATATTCTTAAGGCTGAAATACACTATCATTTTTCAATGATCATTTTTCAATGATACATTCCAATGACATTGAAAATTAAAAATATTGGCGCGAATACACTATCATTGAAAATTACAAACATGTACCCGAGGAAGAAACAGCAGCTGCTGTCGTTGTTTACATTTTATCAAAAATGAAAGTTGAACGCAGAAAACCAAAAAAAAGGTGCATGGGTAAAGTGCATGGGTAAAGGCATGGCTAAATAGACGAAATGAACTTGGCATCTATAATACGCTCAAGCATGAACTACGTGTGGGGGAAAGCGGAGAATATACGAGATTTTTAAGAATGCCACCGAATATTTTAGATGAGCTGCTTCATCTCTTAGACGTTGATATTACAAAAAAACACGAGACCCAATCCCTGTTCAAGTTAAAGCACATTGTCCAAGTTCATCCCTGAATTTTGCGAAGCTATTTACATGCGATTAAAACTTGGTTGACTCCTCCAAATTTTAATAAATGTTTCAGTTGCTTCTTGCATCTTCATTTTCGCCTGTAAAAGTCTTCAAAATGTTGTTTTTGTTTATGTTAGCATCTAAAATCACAGTGCGTGCAACGAACACGTGCGCGAAAACAATAGATTCGATTCGAAACAATAGAAAAAAAATGACATTGAAAAATTAAAAGTTGAACATGTTCAACTTATCATTTTTCAATGTCATTGAAAATTAGAGTGTAAAAAATGACATTTTTTTCTGAATACACTGTCATTTTTTAATTATCATTGAAAAATGATCATTGAAAAATGATAGTGTATTTCAGCCTTTAGCTATGTAAAGTAAAATCCGACGTTAAATAAATTGAACAAAAAAAAAAAAAAAAGGTAGCAGTAGTAAGATAGAGATACACACCTTCTGTACAAGAAGATGTGTACCATAAATATCTTGCAAATCATTTACTCATGCCGTTTATCCATCTACTATATCTACTTATCCCCCCTCCACTGCCCCGTTTATTATATTTTATAAAATACTAAACCTTATTAAATCTTGCTTGTACAGATCTGACCTTACACATAATCAGGATTTATCGAAGTCGTGAATTGAATGCAAGTTTTGTTTGTTTGCCAGTCATCATCAAATCTTAAAAATTAATTGGTTGATACAATTTTTCAGTGCAGTTTACAATCAATTGGAAATATAACAATAACATTACTTCACTAAACATAAAGCAAAAAGTTTTAATGTTGTTCTGAATTACCATTTTCGGTTGTAAAGTTTACCATGATAGCACCGGTGGGTTTTCTTGTTGTAGATCTTCTTACCGCAGTATCCATACCATTGTCGGTTGTAAAGTTTGCCATGATAGCACAGGTAAGTTTTCTTGTTGTAGATCTTCTTACCGCAGTATCCATACCATTGTCGGTTGTAAAGTTTGCCATGATAGCACAGGTAAGTTTTCTTGTTGTAGATCTTCTTACCGCAGTATCCATACCATTGTCGGTTGTAAAGTTTGCCATGATAACACAGGTAAGTTTTCTTGTTGTAGATCTTCTTTCCGCAGTATCCATACCATTGTCGGTTGTAAAGTTTGCCATGATAGCACAGGTAAGTTTTCTTGTTGTAGATCTTCTTACCGCAGTATCCATACCATTGTCGGTTGTAAAGTTTGTCATGATAGCACAGGTAAGTTTTCTTGTTGTAGATCTTCTTACCGCAGTATCCATACCATTGTCGGTTGTAAAGTTTGCCATGATAGCACAGGTAAGTTTTCTTGTTGTAGATCTTCTTACCGCAGTATCCATACCATTGTCTGTTGTAAAGTTTGCCATGATAGCACAGGTAAGTTTTCTTGTTGTAGATTTTCTTACCGCAGTATCCATACCATTTTCGGTTGTAAAGTCTGCCATGGTAGCAAAGATACTTGGAATGATGATAATATACGTATCCACCTTAAAGTTCAAAAAAGAAACTTTACCACGTTGATTTTAAAGAATTGCTAAAATGTGAAGGCATCTTTATATGCTTACATCTGTATTTGACAGGATAACGACTGGCATCATTCGCTAATTCTTTTCCATTTTGATCTGTTTTTTGTTCTTCAACTTGGTCGGCAAATACAACGACACAAAAGGTGAGGAGAAAACAAAACTGGAGGCTCTTCATCTAAAATTAGTAAGTAGCAAAATAGTATACCGAATCTGATAGAAAATTGAAATTTAGTAGACTCAAGTATATACAACGTACCTTGAATCAGTAAGGTGCTGTTCCAATGAAACGATGTGTAGGTATGATTTTAGTATGCCTTTTTATATGGATAAAAAGGTGCCAATAAATCAGATTAATGACAGGGCTATTCAGCACACGAGGATGATTTAGGAAAAATTTGTCGTGGATAGGTCGTCATAATATCTGTCATCATCATTAGATTTGTAAAAAATCGCTGATTCTTGCTGAGGAATATTCTTCCATTAACTATTTAATGAATTATTTAATTAACAACAGGAAACATTGGTATACCGCATCTAATACGCGCACCTGATGTCAGCAGTTGTCTTTCTCAATAGTTTTGTTAATTTACTGTTATTAAAGTTATTAGAAATGTGAAAGAAAATATTTACTGAAATACCATGACTTTTACATAATATTGTAAACAGAAACTTATTCGACATGACTTGCAATTTATCTTTGTTTATCTGTGAAGTCTATTTCCTGAAATTGAGAATATTTACATGTTATTTTTTGCAATTACTCATATGATTTCTGTACGACTTTTTCGTGTCTTGAAGGGAACCTCGTCATCCAGATTCATAGGGTCTTCTAAAAATGGATAGGCTTTGACTTTCAGATCACAGGGCGTATGAGACAATCAAATTGAGCAGCATGTAGTTTCATTTCATAAATTCCCATGATTTCATTGGTTCGCTCAAAGTCACAAAAGCCTGGAGGACAATACATTTTCGTCAAGCAATCAACCATTCATAGGGTAGTTATGAAGCCATACATAAGCCTTTGTATCTGACTAGATGGTAGAAAGTTTAGTAATATTCAGGCGTTGAAATGTACGGTATCTGAAAGCCATTATTCTAAAAGTGTTTTCAATGATTATACGTGCACGGGAAATTCTGTAGGTAGCAATAAGATGTTTCTGCTCTTAGGTGTTGCTTTAGTATGGCTTGATTAAACATGGTCGTAGTGGAAAGGCGTCACCCCCTACAAGTAGGTATGGGTAATTCATGGTAACGCAAGCAAATCATTGTTAATGGAGTATCCGATATTACTGATAGCGAAAACACCAGCATCGCTTTGTCTACCAGCTTCACCAACATCCACCATGTGAAGGAATATACGTTTTTGTATTATAAGAAACCAAGTTCAGACGTAAGTAGGAATATTTATTTAAAAATGACCGTCTTTTAGTAGCAGTGCTAAGCATTAGTTAAATATAGTTGTATATATATATATATATATATATATATATATATATATATATATATATATTTAAAATTTAGTTTTTTTGTATTTTTATATCTATATATTAATAGCCGATTCTCTGTTTGTTTGTCTGTTTGTTTGTCTGTCACGCAAAATGGTAGATTGAGTTGTGAGCGAAATTATTTCTTTTTTTGTGTGCGACGTGAGTTCGAAGCAAATACATTGCAACCCCAATCGAACGTGACTTTTTTTGGCTGATGAACTAATAGGAATAACGTTTTGTTTTTATCATTATTGTTAGTTTTATATTCCACGTTGACTTGGCTTTGAAAACAGTACATCAACTAAATACAAAGAAACTAACTGATTAAACATTTTGGACAAAAAGCAGCAGTGGCAGAACGTGGCAGCATGTTCGGTTTGCCACTAACGCTTGCCTGACTGTCTGAGACGGGTGAACTTTTTTTTTTGAGCAATCAAAATGTTTATAAACCGATAGGTAAAAAAAGAGTATCATATCAAAACAAAATGTTTTTTTTTTGCTTTTCTTTTAACAAATTAATTTCTTCTTTTAATTGTTAAGCGTTCTGATCGAAGTTTTTTTATTCTATTTATTCATTTAGCACGTGCCTTTTTTCTCTCCTCCGTGTGAACTTTTTAAGAAGAGAAACCATTTCCCCCCTTACGTTTGATAGCACCCATGTTAGAGCGCGTAACTTTTTTAAAACAGAAGCTAATAAAAAGTTGAAGTTTTCTCTCTCTACGTTTTGAGTGTATTGTTACACTGATAAAAGATTGGTTTTACCAGAGGTTGTGACTTCGAATCTGCTTCTGGTTGAACACAAGTTATACGAGCCGTTTATAAGGAATTTTGATGTTTATTGATACAGTGGTACAGAGCACGTGGACATGGGCGGCGAGCGACGCCGCCTTGGCGGCTAGTATATATATATATATATTAAACTTGTAAGCCTTGCATTTCAAAGACGAGATATATAATAAACCATAGAAGTCATATTTTAGATATTTCGACAATTACATGTCTTCATATATATATATACGTCATTTGTGGGTAGAAATTTTCGTGGGAAGAAATCTCTCAATTCGCAAAATTAAATTCCCACGAAAAAAAATCAATTTTATGCTGATTTGCAAAGCTTTACGAAAATTTTCAAAAATCTTAGAAAATGTTAAAATCAGTTTAAAAATTGCATTTACAAAAACATTTTTGACTGATAAATTAGTTCGAAAAATATATTTTCTACCAATTCGCAAAAATTAATTCCTGTGAAAAAAATATATTTGGTCAATTCGCGAAAATTAATTTCCACGAAATACAAAAAATTTCACTAATGGATCGACTCTTGAAAATTTCTAACTTAAAAGTATTTAGAACATTTATTCAGTTCATGGAAATTTATACATACAAAGTATGCGTAAAGTAAGACTTTTTCAGAAATTATGTCACTACAGGTACATATATATCACCTTGTTTCTTTTTTTTTTTTAATTACTTGCATATTCTTAAGAATAGTAAAAGAACTTTGTGTAACATTATTGTTTCAAGGCATAACAATATCTTTATTCTCAAAACAACACAAAGGTTGTAACTATACGCCTTGAAAGTGAGGTGACACTTGTTGTGATTTAATTGCCAAAAGGTCTTTTTGTTTGTTACATTATATTATATTGTATATTGTAAAACTTAAAATGCTATTTTTCAAAATTTACCTTCAGTCATACAATACGCATTTCCCTAGTTTTATGTTTGTGTTGATATAATAATAATGTTCTCATTAAGTTTTTCTGGAGAATCACTGATATCACTGTTGGAAGTTTGTGCCCTCAGTCAGCTTCAGTGTTCATAACATTCTATTTGGATTAAATTTGTGGTAAACATTTTTGAAATAATTTTGCAGGAATCAAGTGTTATGAAAAATGCCTAATTTCTCCACTTAAGGTATCTCTCTTCATGAAAAGTGATTGCTTAAAATGTATACAAAAATTATAGCTATCTATTCCACACAAGTCAGCACACCTCTCTAATTCGTGCTTGGTTACAAATTGCTAAAAAAGAAAACAAACTAGAAGCCTCAGGGCTTGAACAATTTTTGCAGCAGGCCTAGGGGAAATAGCTTTAGGATAACTTTCAAGATATCTGAATGACTATCCATTCTTTTCTTGTTGCTTAGGTGAAAACAGGTCTATCACAACTCCCAAAGTATGACTTCACATAGTTCACATGAAGAATAAAATGATATTCGATGGAAGTGAACCAAAATCATTTGAAAATCAGGGAAAAATCAGGGAAAAATCTGCAAGGAACTGCCAACTTTAATATCAGGACCATCCAATTGTTCTTTGTGCACACCTTCCAAATTTTGCCACAAATGTGAATTTGGTAATATATTTAAGTAAACATTACATGAAATTGTTCATAACTTGCATGAATAGGAGCAGGAGAAACATGGGCATTACAAAGATTTTAATCCATGACATTTAACATGATTACAAGAAGATAAAAATTATACATAACTTAAATCAACATAACATACAATACGAAAATCTATTTCTACTAAACTCGCCCGTGGCAGATCCAGAGGTAAGTCGCAACTTGTGTAGGAGAGTGTTAGCAATTCAAACATAAAAGAGAAAGGTTCAAATAATCCCATTGATAATATGAACTGAATTCACAACTTATGTTAATGCGCTTCTCCGCAAGTTGCGACTACACTCTAGATCCACCACTGTCTGCATATTACCACTTCTATGGAGTCTATAAATAACACCAATGTGCCCGAAAATACAAATGACACAATAAAACTTTGTTAGGATCTGTATTAAAATGTTCTTTAAGAACATGATATACCTTAAGGGGATTTTTTTTGCGTGGACTAGATTTTGTGAGCCAAGGTTTAAGAGGATTTTGCGTTGATTAATTTTTTCAATTCAGAGCTTCTCAAGGAAAATGTTTGGATTTATATTCGCGAATGGGCACAAAGTGCAATGTGTGTACTTTATAATATAGCTTAGAAGTAGCAGCAAAAATCACCATTTCCATGCCAGCCACATTGCAAAACCAATGGGTGCTTGATAAGTACAAGGAAATAGTTAATATATGAAAAGAACGCAGAGCCAAAAAAGGAGCAAATAAAATCATGAAATTTTGCGTGGATTTATTTCCGCGAATCGTTCATGTCTTGAAGTTTTGCGTAGATTTATTTTTGCGAATTTAACCAAAATTCGCAAAAGTTGCAAAAGTTATATAATCCACGCAAAAAAAAATCCCCTTAAGGTATTGTGTCCTAGAACATATTACACTCTGAATTTTCACAAGGCTTCGTTGATCTCATTGTATGTATATATATAATTGGTTGGATTCTAATCATCATCCAAAGTTTGTTTCCCTCTGACATATATCCAAACTAAATCATTGTGCCTCCATTGAGTGGTTTGCAGGATTATTTTGAACGTCATCTTAAAATCTTTTAAATGTGAATTTAAAACTAATCAGTTCCACACAAGTGATAACTTGACCGATCATTGTACAGTGATGAATAATTTAATACAGTCTGGAAATTCCCCAAATTACTCCCTTCTTTAATTTATTACCGCTTTTCAATTCACTGTGACGTTTCGGAGCCAGAAAAACAGTTTTATAAGACATATCGTTCACCAATATCTTGCACATGTTTATATTTTCAGTATGTATGTATGTTTGGGTCAATTCATTCACTAGTGATTTGTGCTGCAATGACAATTTCATTTGTTTGTTTGTTTTCAATATCTTCAACTTTCGGTGTAATATTTATTAAATGAAATGAACATGTTTCATGCATTTATTGATAAGACGTATTCACCAGTTAATGTTTTGATACTATAATACATTTCTGCTGTGTGATATTGAAAGTTGTTTTCACAGCAAAATTTCGTTTACTATCAAACCTTCACCATCTTTTTCAAGAATTTTTCTCAGGGTCAGCTAAACATCTTTATTTCCTTCATATGGAATGTTCTTATGATTATTTCGATTGCAATAGTAGATAAAATCTTAAAATTCTTCTTCAAAGCTTCTTCTAATTCTGCAATTTCCCCAAAACATAAACCTAACGGTTCGAGAACGATTCACGTGTTCGGTGTGCATATTTTACTGACTTTTTAAAGAAATTTTATAGATAATTGAATTGGGAAGTTTTAAATATAAAACGGCTAAAATAACTTCTAAAAAAATTTCAAAAGTATAAAAAGCTTATTATTTTTATGAATTAATATTGAAAGTGGCCTTTTTGTATTACATTTTGCATAGAGTTTTTGGTCTGTCATTAACTATTCTGAATAAACAAACAATCCGAAATCCGAACGGACTTTCCGAAAACGGCAAAAAACTGTTACGGAGAGAAAGAGATAGATAGAATGTCTAAATCAAACCATTTCCTTCGCTAAGGCGCGGAAATTGAATAAGTATATACAGCCTGTGTGAGTAAGAAATTACATATTATTTATGAAGTTATTTTTGATGGCAATACAATGAAATATGTAGGCCTTGGAGCCACAGTTCCACAGCCATATCAAGGAGCCTCAGCAATCGACATCAAGTTTTCACTTCGACTCGATTTTCTCAGCCATCTTTATTTTCAAAAGTTGATCGGTATCTCAAGGACCGCTCGATGTTTCCATATACTCCGCAAAAGAAAGTTGCGCATTTTGAGGTCCAGAATAGCCCGCCGTGGGTTTTATGCATATAGGTATACAAAGGTCTGTTGATATATCACAATTACGTAAGAGAAAGAGAAATTCCGGGGTTATAAAATTCACATGTGATATTGAAAGTTTAAAAAATAAAGACTTTCTTGTAAGAAAAGTTAATACTGTTAATAATGATACATGTAACATAAGTTTCGATAAAAGACGTTTAGATAAAACTAGAACATAGAATTAATTAAACATGGCGTTTTGTCAAAGGTAAACTGGCAAAGTGTAAATTGAAAAACACCTTGAAAACATACGATCCTGTTCGATGAAATTAACTGTGAGTTTCTGTTTTCTGAATCCATTCGGTGGGTATATTTATACATACATATACATTCTTGTTGAACTTAGTTTCAGCATTCCAGCATCAGAAAAGCACTGTAGATGACATAAAAAAACTTCCGTTGATGCTCAAAGATCTCCTGATCGATAATGAGGTTGGCGAAATTTCAAAAAGGCTAGCCGAAGGGAGTTTTAAATGTGGAAATACATGTGATTCAAAATTTTATAACTGTAAATTGTTGCATTGTAAACGTTTAAAAAGAATTAAAAAGGAGACATCTATTGGTTTTGTATGTTTTGTTGTTTTGATGATCCCAACATAGATGGCCTATGATCCCAGAAAAAGGAGGTTGTTAATCGGACGTCTCTACGATGTCGTTACGGCCAGAGATTGAAGTCGTTGCGATATCCCGTCGCCGAGACGTCTCAGTGAAGATGTGATTGGGACGTCTTTTGAGATTCCCACTTCACGACCATTTTGCGACGTCTTACGGACGTCTTGGAAAGACATTCTCTACGACGTCTTTACGAAAGGCGCCCAATAGGGAATATTCAATTATTGAATGCTTGGATTGAAAGAGAGGTTCTGATCGGACGTCACGATAGAAGCGTTTCATTAAGGGAAATGCAGTCGACTCGATGGTAACTCGAACATTCGAATTCTACTCGATAACTCAAACTTTTTAAAACTTTTTTAATTAGTGTAACTTCTATTTATTTCAACACTGAGAAACTCGAAAACTCGAACAACTCCAAAACTCGAACAACTCGAAAAATCGAACTATTTTCCCGGATCTCTGACGGTTCGAGTTTTTGAGACGCGAACGTCACTACGAAGTATTTGTTATTTGACGGAAATTAACGTTTTTCAAAATTGGCACACTACCAAGAACAAAGCCTCCATGGAGAATGACAAAAATTACTTGAAAATCGGCAGCTCATTTCTAGTTCAGTTCGAAAACCTGCTTAGCGCATGCGTGGAATAAAAGGAAAGGCTTGAGGGAAACCACAAGCAATACATATAAGATGTTGCAAACAAAACTCACAAGGCCTTTACCTAACAATTTCGAAATACAATAAATCTTTGTGAAAACTATCTAGCTGTCTTGAAGTACTATTTAAGACAAGAATGGGGTTGAGAACATAACTGGGGAAAAGTTGTTGACAGTGTTGTTTGAATGTGTTGTTACGGGTATACATCTTGATTATAAAGAGCATCAACAGTGAGCTTACACATTTCAACCAACAAACGATTTATGGGTTGCTAAACTTAATTAACCGATCGATCGTTTGTTAGTTACAATGAATAAGCTTACTGGTGATGCTCCTTTAAATGATATTATTGTATTTATCTAGTCACTACTATCTAATTTTGGTACGTAATATAGCCAACTTCGAGCCCAGTGCTTTTTATTCTATGGATAAACGGACATCGATAAATAGAATCCACGAGTCTACAAAAGTCCGACGCACCGTTGGCTCTAGATGACGTTCTCTTCTGCTCCAATCTTCGAAACCACCTTAAAATATTAAATTGAATCGCCATTAACTAAACAGAGACGAAATAAAATAAAAACATATTAAATTAAAAGTGGAGTCTTTATCTTCCGTTATGTCGTTATCTGCACATACAAATCTCAAATCTCAAAAACACTTCCGACAATGGAATTTAATGATACTAAAATGATAATATGTATGGACAACAGGAGGAGAGTTGTGATTTGCCTTTGATAAAAGTAGGGATTTGCATGAAACAGAGCGTATAAGTTACAATTTGTTGAACTAAGCCAAAGCAGGTTTTGTTTTTGGTTTTTTAATAATAAGAATGTTTACATCTAAGGAGTAAGCCTCTTGAAACTTACAATTACTTTCGCATGGTATGACGTAATGATTACCTCCGTATCCCAAGTCAAATTAACAAAGTTTTCACTACAAAGAATTATCTCGCTTTACCTAACTACTACACGATGAACTTGAAGTGATCTGGTTAAAAACGCGAGTTTAATGCATAGTGGTGACCAAACACTAGCCTTGGCAAACTAAACAAAGTAAACAAACGCTAGCGAATAAAGACTTCACTTTTCTGTCAAGGGAGGGAATGGGTAGGGGTGGATAAGGGGGCCGTATAAACCTCTTGTATTACCCGATCCTCTTTATTATCATCATTATACATTTTATCGCAAACATTAAAAAAACACTAGGAAAAAAAGCTAAATTGGAAATTTACACGTATCATCGGATTTCGGATGTAAAGTACTTGGTCTGTCGGAATCCATTCGCCGAACAATTTCGATAAGCATTAAACATCGTTTTGTTTTTTAGGTTTTGATTGTTTAACCGCTACTCCGGTCACGTAATTTTAGACCTTCTCAGAGCGCCGAAAAAAAGTCTGCCGTATTATTTGTACATATGACACCTAAACGTTCGAATTGTGGATTGGGAAGGATATTTACAGGAACTATTCACTTGAAAAGTATTTCGTTATCAGTGTTCGATCTAAAGAAAGAAAAAGAAAAGAATGAGGAGGCTTGAAAACGAATTTGACCAATTCGAAATAGGGAAAGCTAAGTACTAAATGGGTGATAATATACGCATGCGCCATTCCAAAAACTTATTATAACAATTCATTCACAACTTTCTTTAAGATCGAGTTTATTCTGACAAAGTCTAATCAAAGGTCAATTGATTTACGTTAGACAAGGCGAAAGTTCGACCGTATAAACTACCTCTAAAGCTTGGTTTCCAATAAAGTGATTGTTTGTTGCACAACACTACGTTTCCAAAAGCGCGGCAAAATTAAAAAAAAATTCTTAAAGATGGCGCCTGTTTTAAGTAAACAAACGTTAGCCTATTATAAAATCGCACTTTGTGCGATGTATGTGTATTATAATTACACAAAACAAAGAAAGATTCTTAAAAAACGAAGGCACCGATTTTGGGTTCCTAGCATATACCAACAACGAAGTTCCAAAGGAGCATTTCATACTCTTATCCCAAAACTAAGGCTTCATGACAGGGAGTTTTTTTATCGTTACATTAGAATGTCTCCTGAAAGATTTGATAACTTATTGTCAATTGTCGGTCCAAGATTAGTGAAAAAACCTTGCCCAAGTACAGACTCAATCACTCCAGCAGAAAGATTAATGGTTACCTTGCGTTATCTGACAACTAGGGAGTCTCAACAGAGTCAATCATTTAACTTTCGCTTGGGAAAAGCTACTGTGTGCAATATAATTGCTGAAACATGTTCAGCTCTATGGCAAGAGTTACAGCCTCTGTATTTAAAATGCCCAACATCAGCAGAAGAATGGGAGAGTGTTGCACATGGGTTTGATAAAAGTTGGAATTTTCCAACATGTATTGGAGCTATTGACGGAAAACATGTTCATATTTCTTCATCTTCCAATGATTCAGCAGCAGCAGTACAATCTTTTGTTGTACATTCGTCATCCTCCACATCTGGCACATTAGTAGTGGTTACTCTGTGTTCAATATATACATCTAGCCACTTTAAATGTTCAAATTCCTGCGAAACAACTGCTGCTGGCCTTCCTGATCCAGAGAGAATACTTTTAAGCTTTTTTAAATATCTTCCATAAGCAGAGCGAATGCTTTTGTATTTCTCTGCTGCTTCACTTGCTTGAATATTAAAAGCTTTCGCTACTTCTCCCCAGGCGTTGTTTTTCTTATTTTTGGATTTCTGCGAAAGCAAGAAATACTTTAAAACCGGCTTTGTTTTTCTTTTCTTTTTTTTTTTTTTTTTTCTGCTGTCCAAACCTAGCGTTTTTTTGAAATTTCGTGTGTGCGCTTACATGAAACTTATGCTTACCACGCATGTGAGGGTAGAAACCATTTTAAGTTTCTAAGGTTTCTTGAAAATGATAGATATGGGTATCTGAAGATAAAAAAAGAATTTTCATAGAAGAAACTTATAATTATCTTGAACTGTGATCATTCTTTTCTAATTAAAAAGAAGTTTTCAACGTTTTGTAAACAGAAGAGTCAAAAAGGTAGCTATTTGTTTGTTTTTATAGAGAAATGTTTTGATATTCTTTAAGCCTGTCTAAATTCAAAACATCTTCGTTTGTTTTGTATATGAGCTGTTACGCTTTTAAGCTCTGGATACTTTGGCTCAGCTTAGTTTCCTCTTCAGCTCCAACATAGAAAATTTGTGTCTACCCTGCACCACTTACTTGTTTTATTGTTTGATCAGTTTTTAAGTTATACTGTCAATGTCCCTTATTACGAGTGACTAATCACAATAGCAAATTAAAACATCTGTAAAACAACTGTCTTTAAATTCAAAAGATACATCATGTAACAATACAAAACTTTCCTTTCAGTTATATATATAATTATGTTATGTGTTTGCTTTAGAACATATATAAGTATATATATAACTGTTAATGATCAAAATTATTGTTTACTTTTTTTGTTTGAAATATTGATAATTCCATTTGTAATTAAGAAGATTGACGGTACATATCAAATGCTTAAAGAACATGATTTACATACGTAATCACTGTAATATCCGAAAAAATCAATATAAACTTAATATTATTTCGTACCCCCAAAATAAAGAATGTTTTATGTCAGACAGATGTAGTTAAGTTTATATATGTATACAATAAAGTTTCGCATAGTGTCAACTATATTTTCGCAATGTCCTTGGGTGCATATGAAATCAGAGATGCAATGTTATGTCGTAAAAATCATTCAACCTTTTTTTGAATTTCTTCAAGAATTTTTATAAACAGGTCATGAATGATAACTCAGATCAAGAATGTTTGTAAGTGCTTTCCGTATTACTAATCAAAACAAACTACAACAGTTATAATGTTGGTTTTGGTCTATGTGGATGTATTTTCATTTTCATGCATTTTTGTGCTTGTAATTTAGGAAGTCTGCTAGCAAGATTGACACCAAGTATCAAATTCAGAAATTCAGAACTTCAGTTTATGAGTTACGTGCATATACATTGTGATATCTGAAAGGATCAATATATCCTTGATATTATTTCTTATCAACAAAATAAAGAATATTTAATGTTATTCAGATGTAATCCAGTTTATTAGCAGTATACTATAAGTCTCACATAGTGTCACTTATCTTTTGACAATGTCCTAGGGATAATATACATTAGAAATGTGATTTTTTATTTTGGAAATCACATAACCTTTTTCAAATATGTCATATGCTTTTTCTTTCATATTTCAGCAGATTTTGGCAGAAATCCTTTTGCCTGTTAAGGCATCTGGTTATCCTTAAAATCTGCTGAAAACTTGTCATATAAGACAGGAAACTTTTGTACTTCCTCCATAAATACTTTCTTGTCTACTGCATTCGCCATTTTGATTACTGTTGTGATTTCCGACAAACCAATATGAAGAACATTTGGAATATTTAATCCGAATCAGGCGAAAATTTTCCGATTCTGTTGTGCAACAGCCGAATAACTGTTGCGGAGATATTTTCTATCTTTGCAACCACGTTGTGCAACAGATCTCATGTTGTGCAACATACCGCTTGTCGAGCAACACCAGTTTCCATTACTCATGTAAAGTGTTGTGCAACTGTTGCACAACTGTTACACAACAATATTTAGGCTATTGGAAACCAAGCTTAAGAGCTCAAACTATCGACTGACTGCACACTGACCTTCGGGCAAGTTAGAGCAATACTATACGTATCTCTGGCGGATAGTCAACTACCAGTTGCAAGTCGGCGGGCAGAATAGCCAACCATTACGGATGGAAGCCCAAGGACTAAAAAACTCAAAGTTTCTTACGTTTCGTCCTCACTTAAACATTATGGAGATAATGGAATAAAGGAACTACCAATTAATGAACACGGACATGACTAACACTTTCGTTCCCATGCTTTCTGAAGAAAATAGTTATTCTTACATTTACTTTTTCAAGTCAGTTGCATCTTCAAGAACTAGAAAAAAAGAACACACATTGTGACAACAGAGATCAACTTTGAACCCGGGAATTCATTTGGAAAAAAACAGACCGTGGGTTAAAGATTGACTGAAACTGTTCGTTAGATATATCAAGGGTTTGGTGAAGAGGTTTGTTAGGGGGTTTGGTGAAGAGGTTGGTTTCGGAGTTTGGTGAAAAAGTTGATTAGGGTGGTAGTTGCACAAATTAAAAAACGGGAAGTTACGGGAAAAGTCACATCTGCAAAATAAACGTGTCTCCCCTGGAGATCCCCACGACCAGGGAATTGTATTGGTTCTCATAAAAAACACGCTCTAACTTTGTTTAAACATTACTGCACTCCAGTTACAGTCTGACATTGGAATTGTAACAATGAATGAGAATGCAAGACCTAAGACGTCTAATAGTCACACTCTTCTGGAACTACTGTTACAAATGTAGGCTCTGGGGTTGGACTGGGGGTGGTTAGTTCAGTCGTTTAGGTTTGTACAGCAATGATGTAGTGGTTAGTACCTTTGAGGGTGACCTCTGCGACCCGTGTTCGATTCCAGGAATCTCAATACTCCACTCTGTATGAGTATGAGCCCATAAGGAGCCATCGACTGACTGCACACTTACCTTCGGGCAAGTAAAGAGCAATGCTATACGTATCTCTGGCGGTAAGTCAACTACTAGTTGCAAGTCGCGGGTAGAATAACCAACCACTACGGATGGAAGCCCAAGGACTAAAAAACTCCCGTTACTGACTTACTCACTTAGGTATAGTAAGGTAAGGAGAATCTTATGTTCAAGAAGAGACCCGCTGAACAGATACTGATTTCTTAGTACTGCAAAACTTAAAATAAAAACATAAAATAGGACTTGGAAAATCAAAGAAAACATAAGATTTCCATCCGCCATTTAAAAATAAATCCAATATTGTCGAAAGACTTACCGACAGTAACGTCCTTGTCGAATGTCTCTGCCGTCGGTTTTCCTTTGGTTTCTTTCAGTGTCAAACAAGAGAATGCTGCAGCCAAACTCAACGCGCCCATGAAATAGAATGGCACAGTGTGATGAAGTGTTCGTAAACCTTGTGCCACCCATGGCGCTGAAGCAGCACCCACGCGACTGACAACCGATAATAACGCCATGGCCTGAGATCTAAAATGTGATATTCACAGGATGAGACAAATGATTTTTTCATTGGTACGCTTACATAGAAATTACGAAAAATTAAATCTCTGATTCAAAACATGATGCTTTGGTTAGACAATAGACCTCCTTGGAATATACGTCACAGCAGATGTTGCCTCGCTTTCAAACTATATAATAACGGCACTTGTATCGTTTATTAAAAGAAATGATACCCGAGGCGGAAATGTTACACGAAGTTTTTTTATCGTTCTTAACTTTAAGTAATTTAAAACATTAGAAAGGAGGCAAGATCTGTCGTGACGTAATTTCGGAAAAGGCCTATTGTTCGATTACTTATACAGTCTACTTTCGACAAGTGGAACCCCGGATAAGTGGCACGTTCGTTTAGTGGAACCAATTTCTCCGGTCCCTTGGATTTGCATTAACAAACCTCTTCCATTTTCTTCGGATAAGTGGAACCCTCGATAAGTGGAACATTCGATAAGTGGAACCATTTTTTTGTTCCCTTGAGCAATATTTATTCATTAAGTGCAGCTTTTCCAAAAGAAAAGTAATCGACAATACATTGGAATCATAACTTCATTGCTATCTATAAAGCATTTTCTTTTGTTTCTCCCCCTGTTTTTGATGATTCGTAAAATCCTCGGCCTCCTTAGATTTCAGATAAGAGAGAATTTCGATAAGTGGAACTTTTTCTTCGGTTCCATAGAGGTTCCACTTATCCAGCAATTCGGATGTGGAATTGGAAGTGGAACATTCAATAAGTCGAACCATTTTTTTTCGGTCTCGTGGAGGTTCCACTTATCGAGACTAGACTGTATGTTTTTAGACTGAGTGCATAGTGAAAATTTCTCAAAAAACGTCTGCCAATATGAAGTTAGAATTCAATTATGCCTCGATCACTCATACATTTTTGTAAGGATTTACTCAGACAATGATAATGATAAGAGAGATGAGAGTGGGTTATGGGTGAAGTATGGTGGGTTCTGCTTGTTAGGATGAAAATAAACACGTGACCAGCGCATGCAGATTTGATTGGATGAGTGCCAAATGCTTCACATCGACTTTTATAATTATGATTCAGTTGGCCATTCATTTATTGCGTGGCTTACCTCACTACGGTTGGATACAGCTCAGCTGATAGGACATATACGGAGTCAAACGACGTGGTTATAAACATTTTGCCAATCATACCGAGCACCACACGTGACCAATTGTTGACTGAAGTAAAGAATAGAAAAACAAACAGATAGTGGAGGTAGCATCATGAAAGGTAATGCAAAAATAAACTTTGCTAAACATGCTAAAAATTCATAAGCTATCCCTGGCTGAACGAACAATGCAGGTGCGTAGAAAGCTTGCAGTCAAAGAAACATGGTCAGGCAGTCCACTTGATGATTAGTTCGTTTGATATCAATCATTGAAGTGTAGTTTATACGGTCGAACTTTCGCCTTGTCTAATGTATATCAATTGACCTGCGATGAGACATCATCAACACTTTTACTTAAGAATGCAAGAGTTTTCATAAGTAGAGACAATAGATTTATGTTAGACAAGGCAAAAGTTCGACCGTATAAACTACACTTCAATGATTAATATAAAACGAACTAATCATCAAGTGGACTGCCTGACCATGTTTCTTTGACTGCAAGCTTTCTACGCACCTTTGTTGTTCGTGCGGCCAGGGATAGCTCCAATTATGAGAAGTGCTAAAGCTGTGATAAACATGGAACCAGTTGTAGATTTCTTCCGTCCGTACCTAAATTATAGTAAGAATAAAAATTATAGTCAGTATCTTAATGAAACGTTGGACATTTCTCACGTGTTTGATTTCGTTTCTACAAATGTCAGCTCGCCTGTATTTACAAGACAAAAAAATAAAGTGAGATATGATTTGCAAATCATGTTGTTGATGATTTAATTCATTTAATTTGCAATTCACCCACAGAACTTTTATCGTCCCTTCAGATCACTTACAACCAACCAATCATTCGTTATGACGATGCACCCACCTCTCTTTTCATTTTCAATTTCACCTTGGACAAAAAAAGTTGGAAATACCCTCTTGTAAAGTTTCCTTCATAAAATGTGAAGCACAGCTCATAGTGCAATTAAATACTATCCTTTAAAGATAATGAACTGTTATATGTAGAGCTGAGGGTTGCACTATGTTGATGTCAGCAGAAATAGAACAATTGAGAAATGATCTGGGAAAGAACAGCTGTTTATTATTAACAAAGCGCTCAAAAAAAGTTAAAAAATGATTGGCTCCCTCGTTGAGATTATCTGAAAAGAAAACTGCTGACACACTTTTTTCTGCACCTTATGATGACTTTATGATGACCTTATGATGACCTTTAAGAGCTTTTAACACACGAAACGACACCAACCTGTCTGATAGAACAATCACTAGAACATTGCCAGGAATTTCAATCAAGCTTGTGAGCACAAAATCTCTATACATGTCTCCACCAAGATCGTCTGATGCCAGAGATATACCATAGTAAACCATGCCGTTTACGAACCTACACAAAATGCCAAACAACGTTCCAAAATATGATATGACTCGTAGCTGTTCGGTACCGTACTTTTAGTTAGTAATTTTCACTTTCGAAAATCATCAGTAAGGCTCGTATTTAATTAGGTGGACATGTCCGTTCAAAATGGCCTAATGTAAAACCAACCTTTCCAGAGTTTTATCTTTGTTATTTCGATGGCAGTTTCGCATTTCATTGTTTGTAAAAGTAAATTTATTTAGTCAAATATTTTGATAGAGTCTTGTAACATCATATATACTTTTTCTGCGATATTTAAATAACTTATCAATTAATTAAGTATTTAATGACTACTTTTTAGTACGTCCATTTACATGGAAGTCTTTGTTACACCGTCAAATGTAGTAACTCCGTCAAATGTAGTAACTCCGTTAAATGTAGTAAAAATCTACGACAAATGTAGTAACTCCGTCAAATGTAGTAAACCTACGACAAATGTAGTAAACACCTTTAAGTTTGAAATGAGCCATAATTAGGCCAAACACTTAAAAGTCTTTACCAGGTAACTTTTCAAGGGCTATCAGGTGGCTGCATAATTAAAACCAAAACCGCGCATGCGCAGTAAAAAAGACGCTAATATGAGCTGCAATTAGGAAAAACACGTTAAAGTCTTCCCCAAGTAATTTTTCCAGTGTTATCAGGTGGCTGTGTAGTAAGCTTGGAATTTGCGCATGCGCATTTACAGCATGTTAGTACACGTAAAACCAAACATAATTAGGCAAAACACATGAACGTATTCACCAAGTAACTTTCTAAAGGCTATTAGGTGGCCATATAATGCAACCAAAAATCGAGCATGCGCAGTGAAACACCCCAATAACATGGCCTAAGTGAACCATAATTGGGCAAACCTCGTCTAAGTCTTCACTACGTAATTTTTCAGTGCTATGAGGTGGCTCCGTGATAAGCCTGGAATTTGTACATGCACAGTAAGAGACTGTCAATAGAAGAAAATGGGTCATAAAGAGGCGAAGCGCATAAACGTCTCTATCAATTTGTTTTGTAAGGGCTGTTAAGTAGCCATAAAATGAAACCAAAAATCGCTCATGCGCAGTATAAATATACTTGTATGAGGTTACTGAGCCATACTAAGTTAAAACGCTCGAAGGTCTTAACCAAGTAACTTTTAAAACTCTATAAATTCAGCGATGGTGTAGTGGTTAGTACCTTTGAGTTCGACCGCTGCGACCCGTGTTCGAGTCCGATGCGCTTTAAAAGCAGCGTGTCAGCCCATTAGGAGCCATCGACTGACTACACACTGGCCTTCGGGCAAGTTAGAGCAATGTTATACGTATCTCTGGCGGTAATTCAACTAATAGTTGCAAGTCGGCGGGCCAACCATTACAGATGCGGAATTGTCTAGTATGTTGCGTAATATTTTTTTTGCGGAAAAAAAGTCTTGAATAAAAGTATATGTCAGTTCTCCTTAACATTTACTTTCAAATAAACAAGTTCCAGATAAACATGACATGAACATATATTTGTCAAGTCACTTGGCATGAGCAAGTTGTCTCTGTTAATGAAATCATCGTATGTGGCAGAGTAAGTGGTGCAGTTTTGCATTTAGAGACGTTATTGAAAAGTGTGCAAAGACCAATAAAATTTGGTAGGCGTGTGAAGTGGAATAGTGCGCTTATAACTCTATTGGCTCTATTTACTTCTTTGGTTATCATTGTTGAAAATCATTGAATTGTATTTGCATAGGGTCTCTTTATAAAATCCTTTGAATAAGTACTTGTTCTGTTATTGTCAAAGGTATCCTGAACTCATTGATTTCACTGGGACATAGGGAGTTATAACCTTTAGTGAAGCATGCAGTTAGCATATTTTCACTTTTTAATTAAATATTTCATTTCTTACCGACTCTTAGTTTTTGAGAAGGAGGTAAACCCTTGTATGTGTGACGCCATTTGAATTCAGGATACCTTCAAACAAACACTATGTTATGTTACCAGTACTGAAAATACATGTATATTTACATGAACTTTACTTTTCTTGTCATAATTCTACCAAAATGTTTTCACTGCGCGTGCGCGAAATTGGGATCTATTATATGGACACTTCAAAACACCTGGAATATCATAATGACGAAAACCTTGAAGTGTTTTGCCTAATTATTATGGCTGATTTACCTCATGCTAATAAATTTCTACTGCGCATGCTCGATTTTTGGTTGCATTATATGGCCACCTAATAGCCTTTAGAAAGTTACCTGGTGAATACGTTCATGTGTTTTGCCTAATTATGTTTGATTTTACGTGTACTAACATGCTGTAAATGCGCATGCGCAAATTCCAAGCTTACTACACAGCCACCTGATAACACTGGAAAAATTACTTGGGGAGGACTTTAATCTGTTTTTCCTAATTACGGCTCATTCAGCTCATATTAGCGTCTTTTTTACTGCGCATGCGCAGTTTTGGTTTTAATTATGCAGCCACCTGATAGCCCTTGAAAAGTTACCTTTACGTGTTTGGCCTATATATGGCTCATTCCAAACTTAAAGGTGTTTACTACATTTGTTGTAGGTTTACTACATTTGACGGAGTTACTACATTTGTCGTAGATTTTTACTACATTTAGCGTTACTACATTTGACGGAGATTTTTACTACATTTAACGGAATTACTACATTTGTCGTAGAAAATTTACTACATTTAACGGAGTTACTACATTTGACGGAGTTACTACATTTGACGGTGTAACAGTCTTTTGAAAAACAGAAGAAAAAAAAAACGCCGGATGAATTTTCATGATAATGACAGTCCACAGGAGTTAAACGTATTTAAGAAATCCTACTTGGAATTACCATATGAAACACGAGATGAGTGTGACCGTAGCCATTGCTTTCGTCGCAAAAAGATGTCGGAAGGACCCATTTGAGTTTTCTTTCGGTATCGGTGAGAGTTCGGCATTGGGATAATCTTTTTCATTCGTGTGTGCAACTTTTCGTAAGATCTTGTCAGCCTCATCAATCCGGTTGTTGACGTGAAGCCAACGAACGGATTCTGGCGTGAACCTAAAGTGATAGAAACACAGACGTAATGTTAGGACTGGTATGTAAGACAAAACTGGTACGTAACATTAAGGCCGGTATGCAACATTAAGATTGGTATGTAACATTTAAACTGGTATTTAACAGCAGGTCCGGTATGCAACAATAGGACTGGTATCTAGCACAAAGACCGGTATGTAACATTGAAACAGGTATTTAACATCGGGACCGGTATGCAACATTAAGACCGTATTTAAGACAATTCTGCACAGGCTGCTCAAAGAAATGCTATTAAGTTAAGGGGTTGTGTTATAGGACAACGGTGTTATCATTTAATTTCTTGGTTTATTAGATTTGACTAGAGTATAAACAACTTACTTCCAAAATCCTAAAAATATCAGATATGGCGCGGATGTGATCTTCAGGATCAATCTCCAGTTAGGCACCAGGTAGGCCTGCAAACCAAGTAAACACAGTGACAGCGTGACCGCGAACCAAACTAACGTTGATGCTAGTGCTCGCTTCTTTGGACCAACCAACTCGGCACAAACAATAAACAAAGTGAGAACAACGCCACCAAGGAAAAAACCGATCACGACACGTAAAACCATGAAAAGCCAGAAATTCGGCGAAAATCCGGCAATGAAAGATACCACCAAAACGGCGACGTATGACGGGTAAAGAACTTTTTTACGACCGAATCTAAAAAAGTAACGTGCAATAGTGCTATTCAGAAGATAGATAGCAAAGCTGTGATAAGAAACACTTTTAAGACAAAAAAAAACAACAAAAAGGATAGACACTTCCTCGACGGAGAGTAGCCCGACGGGTATTTTCTCCGATCGTACCTTCACCCGACAACCAAAAACCCTAACTCTAACCCTAACTCTAACCCGAACCTTAACCCTCCTCCTGGTCGCTCGGTAAATGTCCTCGGGATAGTATCCGGATAACATGACAACCCAAATAACTCATTTCCATATGTTTACATTTTCATCAAGTATGGCGTCGTTTCGTAATCAGATTATGAAAATTTTCGGGAAAGGTGTATTGCTTACTGCGAATAATATTTAACGGGCGTTAACGTAAACACCCACGTTTCTTCAGATTCTCTCCCGTTTCTGACTTACTCATCCAAACCAAGAGATCCACAGTTGCATTTTCTCCATTATTAAACGAGTTTAACAGGTTGATTTCTCTATTATATTCTTCGACTGTTTACGCTACGACCATACCCATTACAATCAAAGTGCAAAAAACTTTACCTGTCCGACACCCAACCAAGAACAATGGCTCCTATGGCCCAACCGAGATAAAGACCGGAATTTGCGGCAACCGACATCTCTTTCTTCTTGCATACTAGATCAAACTAAAAGTTAAGTCAATTGAAGGACAATGGAAACTTTAATTGAAGGCCAATTAAAAGCATATATATCAAAAAGTTGTTGAAGAAGACATGTCATCTTTATCAACAACAAAATCTTGTTACTTATCATGGTTGAATTTATTAAATTTGTTAAGTTGGTGCAACAACCTAGTGCAACAACTTGAGAAAATGCGCCATGGCTATTCAAGTGCTGCATCATTTTAAATATCATGTTGCTGATTTAAATTAGATCCTGTAGTACAGCTCATTGTCGAATCCAGAAGTTTTTTGGGCATAACATAACGGTTCAACTTTGTCAAAATTCCTCTGGATTTGCCAGCACAGCTGCTAAACTTTTGAGAAAATTTACTGGTGTTGCTTATAAACTCGTTGCTTATAAAAACAAAACGTAAAAGAAAAAAATGTTACTACAGTTTCCGCGAAATAATGAAACCTCAAAATTAAAAGCAAAACTGGTTTGTTGTACAATCAAGTAGAAAGGACTACTTTACGGGGAGAAAGTTTCGCAAGGAAAAAGTTCCGAAAATTTAGGGGGTTTTTTATCGCGAATGAGTGATAAAATCTATTGCGCGTAAAATAATCTGGAAAAGTGAATTTCGCGTGGGATTAACTTTCGCAATTTTCCGTTTTTGTGCAATTTTGTTCTCTAAATATTTTGAAATTTTGACAAATAAGTAAGTAACTAAGTGAGTAAGTAAGTAAGTAATGGGAGTTTTTAGTCCTTGGGCTTCCATCCATAATGGTTGGTTCTTCCGCCCGCCGACTTGCAACTATTAGTTGACTTACCGCCAGAGATACGTATAGCATTGCTCTAACTTTCCCGAAGGTCAGTGTGCAGTAATAAAACAGAGATTTATTGATTTAGACTGATATAATACTTGTGTTGTCGAAAGAAAAACACGTGAAAAAACATATAAAATTGGTGGAGTTTTTTCTTCAATCTAACTTTCGCGAATCGGCTTCCTAGGTCATTTCGCGTGGGATAAACTTTCTCGAAATCGCATGTCAATCCTTTTCACGGGGACTTACTATCGCGAAAAGGACCAGAAAACGCGCAACTTTCTCCCCGCACAATTTTCTCCCCGTAAAGTAACATATAATATATGTCATAATCTTATTTAAAACCCTACTGCAAATGCACCTCCATGGTCGGATGAAAGTATGAAAAACACAGTCGTGTATTGGAACAACTGTACTCTTGTAACCTAAGATGGTTATATGTTTATCAAAAACGTTTCCCAGACATGTTACCTCTGTTACAATAGAAAATTCCTTCGGCTGTGTATACTCCCATGATTCTCTGTCGATACCACACCGTTTTGAATACCCACTTTCACCACTACTGAAGGTACCATCTTGAACACATTGACCAGTATCGTTTCCATACTTTGTGCATTTCCAAGAAGGGTTATATCCAACAAATGCCATGCTAAGAGTCTGGTAAACAGGTGGTATCATGATCAGACAAAATATAGCCGTCAAAATCTTTTGACTGCGACCAAATTCTCCAATTTTGACGATGATACTATCGACATCTGTAAGCGATTCGTTGAATTCACCAAGCAATGCTTTTTCATCTTTCATTTCCTTGGCCTCATTTTCCAAAGTCATTATGTATATTGTTTCCTAGTCTGTAAAGGCGGAAAGAAAAATCAATATAGTTTTTAGTCCTGTTTTGATTGGTTGATTGGTTCTCAAACCCTCACTATCGCAACAAGACAAATATGGTACAAAACCCAGTGGGCAAAAATCAGTCACTGCGATGAAGTGCATTTTCATTGAAATTGGGTGTACATTTCTAAAGAAAAATACTCTCCCGCAGCGATTTTTCAACAGATTTGCCCGGTAGTCGATTCACTCCTTCTAATGTGTTCACAATCTTTAAAGCGCAGCAGAGTGTCGTCAAACGATATACGACACAGCATTACGACACAGCATCACGTAGACTCGAACAAGGCTACGAAGTGGACAGTGTTTGAGACTGCCGGGCATCGGCGATTTCCGAGAGCTTTCCAGAAACGACCGGCATAAAATCCTCATAAAAAATATAAAAATGTCAGACAGAATAATAATCTGTTGTGCTTCTTAGTTGCTCAACCATGGTGGGCGACAGGATATTTAAGTATTTCAGTAAAAATGTCCGACAGCTCAGAATTTCCTTATTTCCATTCCTGGTGGAGCGTTAGAAAAATGAACTTTGATAATAATTCACATTTTGTGCGCTGTTTCTGTTTTAATTATCCCTCTCTCTCTCTCCCTTTCTCACACAAGCCTATATCAAGCATGATAAAAAAAAACGTATTCTTGAAATTTCAATAACTAACTAACCATAATATTAACGTAATATTAGGACCGGTATGTAAGATAAAGACCGGTATGTAACATTAAGACAGGTATTCAATATTAGGATCGGTATGCAACATTAAGGCATTAATACTTGAAATTTTCTAACACAAATATTCGACTATTTTTAAGTTAGCATAGATGAGATTGAAGATGTTCTGAATGTATTTTTTACCGAACGAGTTTCAGGTTGGGTAAAAAGAAATTGAAGGAGTATAATTCTAAAATTATTTTTCAATTTCAAACGTTCACTTCGTTCATTCCGTACATTTCACTTCTTTTTTCCTAAATAGTTTGACTGCCCTCCCTAAGTTTTGTCCAATCCATGATAACGGTCAAATTATAGACAGGATCAAGAATTCATGCGTGAACGAGCTTTTATTTAGCTATCGAGATTTGGTGCATGGATACTAATCACAAAAGGATTCCAAAAATCATAGACTTTTAATTTGTTTGTCATTTCCCAAGTAGCTACTTTCGTAAAAGTAGATTTGTAAAGAGCTCTGAGAGATTTCGATAACAAACCATAAAACGTTACATAAATAACGTTATAACGTTAAAAAGAAAAAAAAATAACAATAAAACGTTCTCAAAAAGGGATAACGTTATGTAATTACATAAAGTTCAACGGTTTGCTACCAAAACCCCATCTGGAGCGTCACAGTAACCTCAGATATAACCAAAAAAAGTACTTGTCGGTTATCCCCCTTCCCCCCCAAAAAACCTAACCCATAACCCTAGCCTTAACCTTGGAGGGAATAACCGACAAGTTCCCCAAAAAGTAAACAGAACAGAACAATAAAAGAATTTCAAACATCATTTTTATTAGAAGAACTGATGAGTCAATTGCTACGAAACCAATAAAACTAATAAACTGAGAAGAAAAGTGATATTTTATTTTACTGGCATCCTTATCTTCATTACAATCGATGAAAACACCATTGAAATATGTGATCTGCTTCCAAGTACAACTTACGAAAAATGTCTTGATAATCACTACACTGTTCTTTCGATCACTCTTCTGTACATTATTCAACATCCTCGAATTTCAGCTCAAAACAAGTTTATATTCATCAAATCAGTAATGTGCTCGGCAAATGAAATACCTGCAAAAAAGCCACTTTATTTTTAGTATCATACAATAGATCTGCTATATCGAATCTTTTTGGCTATCGTTAATTCTATTTCCGAAAAGGGCTATTAAAATTCTGATTGAATATCACACAAGGGAAAAACTAATACGAAAATATAAAACTCCTGCTTCATTTGATAAGAACTGATATAAATCGGTCCAATCACGTTAACCGGATCAGCTACTTCAGTACGTGATAGAATGTTGTTTTTTAACGGACCTTGAAAACCAAATCCAAACTTCATAACCTTATTCTTTCAGGAAAGCATTGAGTTAACTCGAAAAATCACATTTAAAATTAATATATCACACTGATAGAGTGCTTATTAGTCTAAGATTGAGGACATGAATAAAAATCTTTGTAAAAAGCGATTGTCCAGTGGGTAAAGAGGTTAAAACTGCAGCTTAATCTCGATTAATCCAGATTCAATGGTTAAAGTTTGTGGTCAAAACTGATAGTTAAAAGAGTAAATTATTGTATTGCCTAATTCCTTCAAACAAAAATAACCCAGTGGGCACATTTTTTAAAAGATCTCTGCGAAGGAGTGCATTTCTATAGAAATATACACACATACACACAATCCAAAATATTATCCAATTTAGAGGGTTAGGCCCTTCAACCATATGTTAAGATAGTCTTCCCAGTGGATAAAATTGTTGAAAAATCACTGCAAAGGAGTTCACTTTTTAATAATTATCTGTAATTATTTTTAATGATTTCCAAATCCAGTGATCTTTGCGACTCAGTGTGCAAAATCATCTACAGTCAATGCGGCGAAGTGCATTTTCATTTAAATGCTATGTACAGTGCGTCCACCAGAAAGTGGGCACCTTGTTTAAAACACAAATAACTTTTCGAATTTTCAACAATACAATGCGGTTTTTATACCGTTGGAAAGAGGATTTTTTGAGCTTTCCAAAAATATAAATTTTTATTTTAAAGAATATTAAGTATTTTTTGTTTCGATACGTTTGTTAATTTTGTAATGATCAATAACACAGACTTTTAACGAGCAATTAACCTTTTGTTTCGTTGAAACAACCGCTGTTGGTGGTGTTGTGCTAATGTTGTCACGAAATTTTTTAAAAAGGCACAAACTTTTTTTCATCGTGTAAACTTACCTTAATTTTTTTTTATTATGATTAAATAATTTCATATTCCCAACGCATTGCCAAAATCTGTATAAGCGAGAAAGCAAACTTTTTATGATTTGATCATAAGAAGAAAGTTTCAGGAGACAAAAAGTTATGTAGCTGTTAGTCAGGCTTTTAGACAACAGTTTCTGGATAGAAATCCACCATCAAAAAGCACGATTCAAAGTTTTTAAATCTTTGTAAAAGAGTTTCAACTTTCATGTTTCAAGCTTGTAAAAACGTAAAGTTTTCTTTGTATAAACGCAGCTTTATTACAATATTTTAGCTTTTTATGATTTCTCATGCTACTCGAGTCGTTTACACCCATTCAAGCAAGCATTAATTGATCATTATTGATTTAATGTCATGGTTCCATGGCAAAATCGATTATATTTCCCAAAAAATTTGTTTTTCTATAAAAAAAGGTCAGATATTTAGAAAGACCAAAAAATTTTCTTTCTGTTAATATAAAAATTGAAAAAAACAAGCACGAAAAACAAAAGATATGCTTATTGAAAGTTAGGTGCCCACCTTCTGGTGGACACACTATACATGATGTATCAGGTTTTTTTTATAAAAGTACTCCTCCACAGTCATTTTTCAACAAATTTGCCTTGTGGGTAGATATGCCGAAAAGATTTAATAACGATCATTTGGTAGTAATTGCTATAACAATCAGTCGAAAGTTCCAAGTGAATGATGGGAATCACAAAAAATCTATAAAATTTATTTACGTCACTGAATGAATACCTCAATGCTTCTCACTGACTCCGGCTGTAGCTAGAAAAACACTTACTTCAGCTTGGATAGGGCTTTGTTAAGGCTGTGGTTAATGAAGTTCCTACCGGTCAAATTCCGTTGTGTGAGAATTGTTTTGTTCTCCATTATTGAAAAAAAATAATAAGCCCCGATTGTCTTCAAGCTTTTCAGGATTATTTTATTCTTTCTCCTTGAACTTTTTCCAAAAATAAGCGCAAAATCTTCTTCAAACGGCAGTTTTGTCTTGTTAGTTTCTTAGAGATTCAGCGTGGTTATGAAATTTCAAAGTTAATTTTCTCATTTTAAAAAAAAATTGGAAATAGAACAAAATAATTCTCACCTAACGATTTGTAAAAGTACATATCTGTTGATGGCCGCGCCAATAGTCACACTTATGTCACACTATGTCACATTATGTCACACTATGTCACACTATGTCAATGATTTTGCCAACTGGGTTTTCATATCATGTTTTATACTTTAATCAGGAAGTGAAAGAGTAAATAACAGATGGTACGCAATGCATTTAATTTGTGCTGATCCAGTAAGCAAACTTGTTGAAAAACCACCGGCAAGGAGTGCGTTCTAAACAAACATTTCAATAAAAATGCTATCCATCGCATTGACTTTATGGACGATTTTGCCCACTGGGGATAAAATTGAGGAAGATCTCTTCCTCTTGCTGCATTTTGCATAATGACATGCATTGAGCAATTATGTCAATTTTTTTTAAAACTCACTGCAGTATGATTGAAAGCAAAAAGCAAATTATGACACTGAAACGAGGGTGGATGTATCAGCTAGATCAAACCATAGTGCTAAAACAGAGAAATAGGAAAGATGTGTTAATCCCAGCGGGCAAATTTGTTGAAAATCTCTGCCATTGAGTGCATTTCTATAGAAATGTATACACACTATTTCAACGAAAGTGCTCGCAGTGACTTTTTGACGATTTTACTTGCTGAGATGTCATGTTAAAGGTTTTGCTATATGACAGCTTTTAGCAAAAAATTAGTGAGTTATTGTAAATTTTAGAAGGTGAGTTAGGAGGTAGTGGGTTCTTCATCAGTTATATTTTAAGAACATTTGATTGTAGAGATGATATAACATTACATCCTCGTAATCTTAAACACATGTTTCAATTATCTTAAATAAAGTACTCCCGTTTCTCAGACTGTGTGAACAAAACCAAAAGTAAATAAAAGATTATTTTTCATGACAGCGCATCATATTTCTCCGCCACACTTTAAAAGACTCGTCACAATTTGAATAGAGAATGTACATCGTCGTTCATTTGAAATTTATCAACCATACCTAAATATTTCGTTGTTTGTGGAATAATTGATTCTGCGTCAACTTCGTTTCAAAACCTCCATCTCTTTTTTCTATCTCTGGTGAAATACAAACTATACAACAGAAGAATTCTTGGGTTCGAAGTTGGTTAAGAAAATTTGTATTCCTTCACTTTCATACTCACGCTTCAATATAGCGAGAAAAAACACGATTTTCCCAACTTCGCATCTCGTTTTTAAATTTTTGAATTACTTAAAAAAATTTCGTGAAAGAAGCAAGTTTTCTTCAAAAGTACAGAATCTCAAGAAATCGGAGATAATCATTTACATTACACCTTTCCGATCGCTATGAATAGTTCAAGCCATCGAACACAGAATTTCACATCATTTCGGGATATTTTGTAACCTGTATTTTAAGGCGTTAAATAAATCACTGCTCAATGTAAAAGTAAAAGCCATTCAAATATATATTAACACTCGCATTTATCGACACATGTAACATCAAGAACAATGTTTCCCTCTCAAAGTGTGTTGGTTGTAAACAAAAATCCTCAAATTGATTTCACAACCACTTTTTCTTCATGTAAATCAATACTTGTACTCTCATCTCGTAATTTCATCTTTTTTTTAGTTAAGTACTTTCACAAATCAAAAGAGCCCTCAACAAAAACATAAAAAACTATAAAAATCTCACAGCAGCTTATGCAAATATTTGTAACACTATATATGCATTTCATAAAACGTAGCCGACATGGCGACGTACATGCGACTTCAACGTTTAATCCATTTAGTGAAAACATTTATCACTTCATCAGGGCTCAGCATAGACGAATGGTAAAAAAATTTGCAAAAAGCTTGTTAATAGAGTTGTATTAAAATCATACTAACTTTTTTATATAATTAAAGAACTTGCTAAAATCTATAACTGCTGTTTAAGGTTAGATTTTCATGATTATTGGATTATTGTAACCGTAGTGGTAATGGGACAATGAGCGAATTGGGAGAGCCAACTGAGGTTCTTTTTTCATGTAACAAGGTCTCCTTGAACATGTGTTAAGCATTTTCTTTCGTTAAAAATCGACTGTGAGAACACACCACGGTGACCTAACATTGGTCGTGTCAAGTGGTAGAACTTAGGAGATGTTTAACAGGTCCAATCATCGGAAATGATGACTTTTTTGGTCCTGGTTAAAAGAAAAGAAATCGGTTATAAAAAGAGATTAGTTACAACCTTGTACCCAGGGTTCATTATCTTTTTGATACACGAAAGATGGTGAATCAAATCAAATAAAGGCAAGAAATCCTGGAAGCAGAGTTGCAAGTCTGAATGGATGTTTTCATTTTAGTCAAAATTTGACACGAAAATTAGTTATTTCAACGGATGATTTGTATAAAAGGGTTTCCAACATCTTTCACATCTGCTACAACCGGTATTTAACGAGACAGCGTGCATGAGTCTCTCAGCAAAAAAAAGTGTATACAATTACGTCAAACAAACGCGTCAACGCAACGACTTCCTCCAGAGTAAAGAATTTTGAATTTGTGATTCTATTAACAAGCACTCAACAGGCAATCACCTGTTTATTCCCAATATTACTTCCATTAATGTTCAAGCAGGAAAGCCTTGCTCAATAAAAAAAAAAGGAAAAATTGTTCTTACAAGAAAACATTACTTATTCAATTCATTTCAATTAATAAATTAATTCAATTAATTGGTGGCCTACTCTTTCCTTTATACAGTCGACTTTTGAAAACTTGATCACTCAATTTCTCTGACTCGTCGATTGCTTGAATTATTTTGGCGATCCCTTAGCATGCGGAAACTATCAATAACTCGAACTATCGATAACTCAAACGATTTTTCAGGTCCGTCTAGAGTTCGAGTATTCAAGAGTCGACTGTGTACACGAATAGCAAAAAACTTAGAAAAAGATAGATACTTGATACGTTACATCGACCGACCAATCCTTTTTATAGACGGGTTTTAAGTGCTAATTACATTAAATCAAACATACACAAAAATAGATTCAAAATTATGCTTAAAAGTGTTAATGAGAAATTGATCTTAATAAGTCAAATAAACAGATAAAAACTTGAAGTGTATATATTATTACTTGCGACTTTGAATGTGTATGTTCACAGGAAAATGACATGACCTGATCAATAGCATTCATGTTGCACTATATAGCATTTTCGATTAAAGAACACTAATGTTTATAAACATTACGTCTTGTGCACTCATCTATAAAAATGTCCTTTGGGCTACTCCTTGGATACCATAAATAACTAGACCAAAATACAATGTTTGGACAGAATTACAGAAGAGATGTATAGATTTCACACTATTTTTTTACTAGTAGAAATGTACTAAAAAACAACTGTTGCATAGTAATCATTTTATTTGGTTATAGGTGTCAAAAGATAATACTACAAATTAAGTACCAACGCTATAGTATAGTCCAAGATAATAATCCGACTGATACTTCCCCGACGAACATTTGCTTTCTAACACAGTAATTCCACAAGACATTTACACGACCAATAATAACTCTGACCCTAACCTTCTACCTATTGCTTTAAAGCTTTTGACTTTGAACTGAAAATGTGAAAGTTAGTGGGAGTTAAAGTAGGGCACGATGAACATTACCCACTGGTGTACGGATGGACTGACAGACACGGGAAATGAAAAATCAGCTTCCTCGGGGCATAGACCAAAAAGGGGAAAACAATGTTATATCGTTTAACTTATCAGCTATATTGATCACCTAAATTACATCAAAATTATATTGAAAAACTGAACATTCATCAATTTCAGGACTTCGAGGTTTAGTGAAGAACATAATACTGTCACTTTCCAAATTTCATTATTGGTATCCGCCGATATTCCCTCGGACAAAATTTGTTTTCAATTCATATTTTCACAGGTTTACGTGGCGTGTTACTTGCTTTTGTATTCCTGGCTATATTACTTGTGGTATATTATTGTCGTGATAATTCAAAATTCATGTGTTTTTTATGCATCTTTACTATACGTAAAACTCCCGAAAAAAATACAATTTCCGTCATTTTTCAAACTTGGCATAAACTTTTATACAATGCTTGCCACCGTTATCAGCTTCGAATCTATCGGCTAGATCTTCCCAATATCAAATTCTGTGTTCCTGACCTTTCGCCACATAAGAAGGATGATTGAAATTAACAAAATCCACGTTATTTGAATTTCCATGATAGCCAGGAAGAAGAAATTTTGTCTTTGACCATTTCGAAACTTCACTTTGTTCAAGTTCAGGAAACATCACAGTGTTTTGACTGTCAGTAACAAGTGTGTAGATAAATTTTGGGTAAAGTGCACAGCCCCAATTGTTTCCCCTAGACGCTGTTGCTATTGTGCACGTGATGGATCCATTCCGATGTTCCAGTTTAATTGCAGTTAGTATTCCGTTTTGTGACGCATGAAACTCCCCAAATTGATTACCCTTTCCTTCATAGCAAACAAAACTACTTTGTAGGATCCAATCTTCCGCTTGTGATTTCTCTTAAAAACAAAACATGAATGACAGAGAACATAGAAATTTGTCCTTTTTTATATAAATATTATTATATTTTATTTTATTTTATTTTTCCATATACAAAATAGAAATTTGTATTCTTTCAATAAATTCCTTGTACAGACATCTATCCAGATCTTACCATTTTTAAGATTTTCAAAGAAAAAGTTCTTGATATATGCCTTCGCTGCTGAATGCCACGGATTGCTCATGTACAAGTCAAGAGCGGTCCATTCTCGAGGATCCAAGTTGGTCTACTCAGCAACCTTCTCTCCCCCAACATAGATAAATAATCGCCACAGTCCAGTAAGTGTGGTTGTTTGCATTATTTCCACGTGTGTGTATTTGTTCATGATCAAATCAATCTTTCCATTGTAACAGCCTTTCAGAACTCCATTGATTGAACAATATATATGTAATCTAGTTGAGTGAGGGTAAAACCATATAGCGGGTGCTCGATCACCATAACTTGCATGGTCTTGTCCTTTTGTGAGATGAAGAATGTTACCCCAATCGAGAAATTTACCAACTGGTTTGATATCAAACGAAATTATCCAACCTTTTGATTGAGCTGTGGTGAGCAGTTTATTTCCTCTTTGTAGGTATTAGACTAAAATTGAAATGGTAAAAACTTTGCACTGGACATTATCTACCTGGGTTAAAGCACAGTTGTATACACATTTTATACAAGAAACCATAACTGGTGAACTTCTTTTATAGTGTTTCTTATGAAAAAAACATAAGATTTTCTATGAAAAGTAGTCTTTATTATGATCTTTACACAGAGTTGATTTTTGTACTTCGAGAAGGAACCTTTCAATACTTACACCTTCCTTGAAACCATCATATTTGTAATGTTGTCCACTTTTAAGGTTCAATTTCAGACCAAAACCACGAGCAACTTGCATTTATTGGGATGATTTGATTTCCGCTAGGGATATTAAATCAACTTTGCCAGTTTTTAGTGACCTGAATACTACTCCAGTTTTATTGAGTTTCAAACGGCCACCACTCTAAAATGATAATAATAATATTAAACAAGACGACTTGGAAGTCGAAAATTTCGCTATATTGCATTCTCACAATTCTAACAAATATACTGTTCATAGAACTGTGAGATATAATAGTTGATAACAGTAGCAGAATTTCAACTGGCAATTATACAAAACAAATAGATCAAAACTTATTCGTCTCAAATTTGGCTTAAAGTCTTCAGGACGGTGTCACAATTATACAAATCTACTCTCAACAATTATAAAATATTCTCAATATAGCATTGCCAAATTTTGGCCAAATTTGAAAAAATGACTACCAGCACCTTTCAATTGTGCTTTGTGCAAAATTTTATGAAAATTGGAGAACTTTCATGATTTGGTCCAAATTTAGCCCGTAGTCAGCCTGCAAAAGATTTTATTGCTAAGGTGTGTGCGGACATGGCCTTTATATGCAATTATTTACTTTAGTGAGATCGTCCAAATGTCAAGGAGATGCATAGAACGACAATACCAACACTTCGCTATACTAGCGAAATTAATAATAAATTAAGGTCATAATATTTTAAATACTTTTCCACTTTTAAGAGGAGGTCTATCAAAAATATTTTTCAAACCTAGTTATTCAAACTTTCAGGCTTTGGAAAAGCGATTGCTAATACTATACTTCACTATATCACTGGTATATTTTCTAGGACTCTATTTCAATTCTCTGATGATAGTTATTCCAGTGAATAGTTAAGTGGATGAAACTCATTTGGCTTTGCCAATAATAGAATCCTGGGTATCCTGGGTAAAGATTTTAATGGCTTAAATTTTAAAAATGAAATTAAACCTTGGAATAACCAACAGAAAGTATATCCACGTCATAAAGTTCAAAACACTGACCAACCATTACCAAGAAATCGTCAACTTAAAATTTAACGAAATCGTGTGACCTTTTCCTCACCCCATAGCGAGTATCTGTAATATTTCTGCAATACTTATTGAGACATTTTCCCCAAAAGATTAACGTTCGATTGGGAATGTTATATGTTTACTCTACTCATTTTGCTTTGGCAATTACTTCGAAGGGAATATGAAGAACAGTCATTTTGTTCGGTAATTACTGACTACCAATGTGAAAAAGGCTGTTTTTTGCCATCGTTTTCAATTGCCATACGTCTATAAATATCTACTATTATGGCAGTCACTTGGAAAAAAATCCAGAAAATACACATTTTCCTTGGTGGAGAATTCCTAACGCATCACAAATTCCCAAGAGCGTCCAAGTAAAAGAATTGAGCAGAGATGATTGAATCTAATTTCTTTTTGGCGATGCGGCTATGGCGTCATCATAATCATTGATCGGCGATATCTCTCTAAAGGTTGGTCGTCGCGAAACGATCCCATACATCTGTTTGATCAGTGTTTCGACCTCTACATCAAAGGCACTCTTTCAAGTTGTGATTCCAAGATTGAATTTAAGGGAAGGAAATTTACACATCATTTTCGAAGTTAGACACAGTAAAAATGTTTAATCAGGATGTTAATTTATAATTCAATCAAAACATACGTACCAATGCACCTCGAACCAACGAATAAACATCAGGGAATTCTGGTGTGTCAGCCACCTTTGTAATTCTTCTTTATTTTGTATTTATGTATCCTTCTACAGAAAGCAAGAATACAATATAGTTTTTAATACATTAATGATATAATACAAAATAAAACCAGTGGATCTTTCTTCTTCAAGTGCAATAACAAATAAACTTTTACTCAACAATATAATGTTGGAAGTAAAAAGAAATGGTTCTTTGATAAAATCTTATAATAAACGGAAACCTCTTTACTTTAATTCAAACATGTTGAAGTAACAAAACAAAAGTAAGTTTGATCTTTCTAGTTAATATGTTACCTGTTACAAAATAAGTAAGTGATAAAAACAAATTAATAATTATGAGGTTTATATCTTCCTTATGATATAATTCTGCATACTTTTAATTAGGAGAATGCATACTTTTAATTAGGAGAATGTTGCTGCGATATAGAACAAGCGGTAAACTGATACGGGACATTATGTTCGACAGTACAGGATCTCACATCAGAAGACATAGTGCAATTCTTGCCAAAAAGTATCCAATGTCTGGCGCTTATTTACAGCCCTACATCGTTTTGTTTTATTTCTTGTTAAATCATACAATGTATGTCATACATTCCTGATGGAGGCCCATATCATTGATTTACACTACCATTTCCCTCTGGCTTCGGTAAAATAAAAAAATCAACTCAATCATCAATAATAATTCCCTCATAACTTGCGTATTATCCTGAGTTTCAGTTATCACTTGGGTTTGTGTTTCTGGTATATATACAACATTTTTAGAAAGAAGAGACTGTATAAATAGATTATTATATTCCAAGATGATGTTGCAATGGGATTTGTATCGCATAAAAAGTGCAGCAAAGACAGGTTTTCTTTATCTGATACCATAACTGAATGAAACAATAAACCCAAAGTTTCAAACCATTAGATAAAAAATGTATATCTTAATTTTTAATAGGGAACCTTGAACGTACACGAATTTTGAGATGAAAAGGTGCACGAAAATTGGAAATAAAAGGGATATAAAAATTAATGGAAACAGTTGCCCACAAAAATACAAAAGGTGAATGAACAAAGTGTTTCTAAAATTATAGTGACATAAAATAAATAAAAACAAATCACCATCTTATATAAAAGTAGTATTATTTTATTTGATACATGGTCACACCACGAAAGCAGGTCGAGCAGAAAATAGAATAGTGAAAGGACGCCTTTTCTGTCGTCTGGTTTGCTTGCATGCAAAATTGGGTGGACTTTTGTGATTAAAAAGTAGAGTGTCTTCAAACGTCACATCTATATTTTGTCAGAATCTTTCAACCGATTATTACAATATTCAAATCATACACATTGTGGTAGAATGAAAGAAGAGAGATGATCAACATTTCACACAGAGCAGGAGCTGGGTATTCATTGAACATTATTTTAGAGATGTCAAATAATGAAAATAAAGAATATGTTAGTGTAATAGCTACAGCATATATAAAATTCAATTCTTACTTTAAAAAATAATTACAAAACCCTATATTTTCAATTTTATCGGATTGGATTTGGAGTTGGATGATTGCTAAAAACACCTTGGATCATTCCCGCGCGATGTGGAAAATGATTTCAACGTATGAGTATGAGCAAAATACCGCCCCCTCTGCAAAAGCGCCTTCTTGATCGTTCCACACCCCCACATCACCTCGGCAATTAAAAGCGGAGTCATGCAACCTCGAACCCAGGGTCTCTTGCCTTTTCGATAGGCTCGAGGTTGTGGAGCCATGGTATTTATTCATGCTTTTTTGAATTAGACAAAAATAAACTGTAACTTTATGCAAATTTTAGAAATATAGAAGAAAAATAGAGTAATGTTTTCATCACGTGCACAATTTGAAACTTTTCAATTGTTCTCCACAGCACCCCTGTGTGTTGTCCAGATGTTAACGATGATTGCTCAGCAGTGACCATGGTTTTGCGTTCGAGTGATCGTGTAGTGATCATTCGAACGCGTGAGAACCCGTCTGTCCCTCAAGTTTTATACATCAGGTATCTCGAGTGAAATTTATCAAATGAATGTGAAAAGATTCCGTTTGATTTTATAAAAAAATTAGAAACGTGTCGTTCTCATTGATTGAAAGCGTCTTTTTTTAAGAAGTGTCAGTCCCAGAGCTTACTGCTGGCAAACTTCAAGCAAAATGGCGTAAATGTGTAGTTGTCTAAAGAACCTTATGTTTATGTGACTCATAACTTCATAGTCTTCGATAAGTGATGAAATAGCTATTTGTGAGAGTAACCTTTTGACTTGATTGTTCTAAAAACATCATGGGTGTATGGAGCCATAACAACCTCAAACTAAGGTTTCCTACCTTTTCGATATTGCCTCAACTAATTCTTATGACTAAGACTTAAAAACAGTGCAGCTACTTTATAACAAAAATTATAAACAACAACGTTGTTCAAAGATTTCTCAGCATTGACCATGAACTGTTTCGAAACTCTACGTTCAGTTTGATGTTTCAGTGTGATTAAGGTCTAAAACAAGATCACGTCTTGACGCGAGAGAAAAAATAATACAGCATGAGATGTCTAATGTATGTTATGTCACTGTCAAAATAAACTGCTGAAATCCGATATTTACACGCATAACACATGCCTGCGCTTCATTTTTCTCAGGATCTTGGCAACAATTTTCTACATGGTAACACAAGCTAGTGCAGTACTTAAGGATAGATATATCGTCGGAGTTAATAATATCATTCATATCTATGGAAATATATATTTCCTTCAATATCTTGACATATTATTTTGACTCAGGGATTCTTCACATAAAAAAGTTCCACCAAACAAAACAACAAACCTTAAAAACGTTTAGAGTACTTTTGAAAATGTAATTATTTTCTCTCATTCTTACTAGCTGTTATTACCCTCATTATGTTTTTTATTTCACCTATGTGACACATTCAGTCTTTTTTTATGTTATGCTCTGTCACTCTAAGCTAGAGTAACTGTACTTTTCGACTATGATTTGAATCTACTTTTCCTTCAAACGACGATTTATCCAGACATGTATTTCATCAAGGTTAGATGGGGTTTGTATCACAGGGAACCATCATTGACTATGCTTCTACCAGAAGGCACATTGTCTCCAGTCTTCTAATTCAAAATCAACACTATGTGATCGCAGTATTGCCTTTTTACTAACATTTTATATCTCAATTTTCTATGACTTGACACACTCCAAAATGTGAAACTAAATATTTTCTTAACATGATAAATTAAACCATGAAAAAAAAGTAATTCTTCTGACAAATCGTGATATTAAACTGTCTTCATACTGATCTTCTTGTAACATCCCGTAGCTTTGCGCTCCAAAGAGAAGACAGGAACGCCACGAAATGCTTCCTAAAAAACTTTTGGAGTTACTTCGTTGCCTATTTTCAATTGTTTTATCAGTCGCTGTTACTGTTAATGTTAACATTGTGTGTACTCCAACTTGAGTTATATTAGTTTTTCTTTCGTTATTACTTGATTGCACGATAATTTGAGGAATTTGCCTTGTCGGTAAATATCTGACGTGTTGTCGTCTTAGCTTACTCTTTGAGCATACCTTTCTGAAAAAAATACGGTTTCTGTAATAGTAAATGATAGGATTTATGATCGAATGTAAGTGAACGAATGACGACAATCCATGCAATATACAAAAAACTAAAGGAGCATCAGTTGTATGATGAACACCAAAGTTGAACCAAAATACCATGATAAATTTGGTGTCGTGGTAACGAAAAAACTGAGAAATATCAGGAAAAATGTTATGATCATTTTGTTCGACTTTCTAACATATTTAGTAAGTATTGAATTTGACTTCCGGTTTATGATTTTCATGTAACAAATAACCAGCACCATTAAGGGGAAAACGTAAGTTAAAATGAAGACAGGAATGTCCCAATATCTGGCAAATGCAAGTTTCAAAGTTTTTTCACAATCGGGTTTACCTTTGAAATTTGTAACTCTCAACTGTAAAAGTGTTGGTATGTTAATCAAAATCGACACAAGCCATAACACACTGATAACATTGAGCACTTGTTTTTTTGTGGATTCTGTCTGAAAATGAATAAAGAATTGTTTTACATCGTTCAATCGTCATGAAAGTTATGATAAGCAATGATGCAATGATGGCTGAAGTTGAAATTCCCGAGATGGTGCAAATTGCTTGTCCAAACGACCACTGGTAGTTGTTGAAACGACGGTGGGTGTTAAATATCTGAAGAACTGAGTATATGAGATCTGTAGTGGAAAGATAACGTATAACAAACGCTTTCACTGTTAACAACCTGGCCTTAGTAATTCCAAGAATCACCAGAGAATTGGCAAACAACGATGTAACAACTGCAAAAAGCTGGACGTATCTTGAAACTGCATCAACTAGAATAAGATTATAATTGGATGAATGCGATTGCCAACTTGTCGATGCATTTGAGATATTGATGCTGCTGTTACCATACATGACCTAGAGTAATAGAGACCAAGGCACTGTAGAGATATTTGCTATCAGATATCGCGCGTTTTAAAGAATAATTATTCAAAACCACATGCGATATCCTCTTTTGAATAGCGGATTTCAAAACTTACTTCCCAGTCCTCGTTAGGAAACGCTTATAAATATGCAAGAATGAAGGTGTGGGCAATGAGTTGGAATTGACCATATGTTTTTGTATATAATAGAATTAAAAAGGATGTAATAGAGACAGATTGCGACCAGGTTTTGATCATAGGTTTTGTGAAAGAATAATTGCATCATTGGAAAATCCAAATTCCATCCCCTATTTGAATCCCCCACCATTTTTTGTGGTGTTTTAAGACTTTGAGAATCATTATTTGCAATCTGCAACCTTGCACACAGGGATTGGGCGTTCTGAACAGACTGATGATAAAGAAAACCGCTTGATGTAAATAAAGTTAGCAAATTTCAATTAAACTTAAAATTTAGACTTTTGTTTTTTCTTTAAGAAAAAATCATTTTCAAGTTGGCAATTAAAGATAATGAAATTAGTATTGTACAAAATCGTGTTGCAGTTTAGCTTATGGGGAAAAAGAGAAAGAAAGAAGACTTTTAAGAAACGTTATTTGCAATCTGCAATCTCGTACACAGGAATTGGGCGTTCTTAACAGACTGATGATAAAGAAAACCGTTAGCAAATTTCAATTAAACTTAAAATTTAGACTTTTGTTTTTTCTTTAAGGAAAAATCATTTTCAAGTTGGCATTTAAAGATAATGAAATTAGTATTGTAAAAAATCATGTTGCAGTTTCGTTTTAGTGACGTTTTTTCTGGTACACCTGGTATTATTAAGTACCATTATACAGTAATGTTCAAAACGTTGGCTTCAAAAATTTTCATCGCACTATTGAAAAAGATATCCAGTTAATTTCTATAAATATTATGTCGATGGAATCCTTGTTTTTTAAATTTTCTCGTGATGTTATTTTTGTAGGAAATGAAAAAGTAGAAAAAGAGAAAATTGAAAAACAAATTTGGAAAACCTCATTGAATATTGAATATAAAGCAATATGTCCAAATCGATGATCAATCATCTTCAATGAATAATATTTCTTACGGAGTACCCCAGGGCAGCATCCTTGGACCTGTTTTATTCAACTTATATGTAACAGATATGTCAGCTGAACTTACCAACACTTGTCTTCAATACGCTGATGACACGAACATATATGGACACGCAAAATCTAATCAGTTGTTATCACTCGCAAAAAGCTTAGAGCAAGACCTACAAACACTATCAAATTGGTCCAAATCAAATAATCTGGCGTTTAACCAATCAAAAACAAAAACTATGTTGTTCGCTACACCCAATATGTTGGCAAAACACCACCTCAATGATGCCAACACATACGAGATCAATCTAAATAACATTAAACTCGAACGCATCAGCAAGTCAAAAATATTAGGAGTGACTTTCAACCAAAAGCTTACATGGGACGACCACATCAATACAACACTCAAATCAGCCTATTCCGCCTTTCGATCCCTCAGCAAAATTAAAAAACTTACTCCATTTCATTTACGTAAACAATTAGCTGAAATGCTGATATTATCAAAAATGGACTATTGCAACGTAATTTTTGCAGAAGCACCCTGTTACCTCATAAACAGAATGCAGAAACTCCAAAACTCACTCGCTGGTTACACCTATAGCAGATTCGGTGGCTTTGCAGAAACAATTAACCTAAAATGGCTACCAATTCGTGAAAGAATTGACTTGGCAACATCTAAGACAGCCCACAAGTCCCTTTACAATGATACTTGGACAGAAAATTTAAAATGTACTTTTATGGATCGACCAAAGTCACTAAGAACACCAATAGAGACACGACACAAAATCAAACCATGCAACATCACCAACTCATTCCAGTATACTATCAGCCGGACATTCAATGACCTCCCACCTAACTTTCGATCAATCCAAGATCACAAGAAATTCGTCAATTCTTGCAAGAAGTATTACATGGACCGAGCATTTGCCAAATTAACTAATTTATAAAAAAAAAAAAAAACACAAAATCTTTCGCATTTTGAGATGAAGAGCCATTGTAAATATGGAAATGCTCAGAATAAATTCCGTTATTATTATTATTATTATTATTATTATATTGAATATTGAATATTGAACTCGTTGAATATTTGGATATTTTTGGATATTTTCTTTCAAACTGCGATGATAAGTTTTGAAGCTAACGTTCTGAAACACACTGTACATGTCTCATATACATATTAGATATTTACATTAAATTAAAAATACAAGCCTCAGGGCTTGAACAATTTCCGCATCAGGCCTAGAGGAAATAGCTTTAGGCTAATTTTCAAGATATCTGAATGATTATCCATTCTGTTCTTGTTGCTTACCTGAAAACAGTCTATTACAATTCCTAAAATATGACTTATGGTTCATAAATGGAGAATAAAATGATATTCGATAGAAGTGAACCAAAATCATTAGAAAAAAAAGGCTGTATGGGATTATCGAAGACTTTCACAACACTATTAAACTATTAATACAACCAAATCTATCTATACAACCAAACTTGTTTAAAAACTGAAGACCTAAGCTATTTATGACATCTGCAAGTAACTGCCAACTTTAAAATCATGACCTTCCAATTGTTCTTTGTGCACACCTTCCAAATTTTGCCAGAAATGTGAATTTGGTAATATACTTAAGTAAACATTATATGAAATTGCTCATAACTTGTATTAATAGGAGCAGGAGAAACTTGGGCATTTCAAAGATTTTTATCTATGACATTTAACAGGATTACAAGAAGATAAAAATTATATTGCTTATACATAACTTAATTCAACATAACATACAATATGAAAATCTATTTCTACTAAACCTCTCAGTGACGGATTCAGAGGTAAGCCGTAACTTGTGTAGGAGAGTGTTAGCTAGGAGGATAGAAAAGAGAAGGAGAAACAACTCAAATTTAAAGCCTATTCAAACTATTCAAATTTTGCATTGTTTTTAAATTGAATAGAAACGTAAGCGCGATGCGCTCGTCCCAGTTTTTTCCGCGCAAAAATGATGAAGTTCTATTTTCTCCTAATTGAAGCCTATATCAAAAATATACTAATTTATCCCCTGAGAGACCACTATTAAGCTTTTATCTATTGAAAATAGACCGATATGTCCCTCACTGTGGGTTTCAAAACATTCGGCGTCAAAAACCCGAGAGGAAATTTATAAAAATCGCCATTTTGAGCTTCGACAGGAAGGTGCATGTGCTCTCACTGGTCATGTTTTTTTTTTTGAAGAAATACTTGTGCGTGTGTTTTGCGTGATTTATATAATCTTTCTTATGAATTTATCTGTCAGTTTCTTTTTATTTGAACAGTTTTGATGCAGGATTACGTAAGTTATAAGGATTTGTTTCACAGTGTTTTTACTGTCGTTTTCTTAATATATTTTGCATAAATTAACTTTCAAAAATTTTACTCAGTCAGCATTATGTTTTTACTTACAGCTCTCTGTAATGCCTCTCTGTTATTACTTTTGATTAATACTGTTTCTGTTCTCCAGGAATTCATTTGAGAAATATTTGTTGTATATAGTTAAAAAATAAAAAGTTGGTTGCTCATGGATTTGTCACTTTTAGGTATTTCACTTTCTCTTGCTTGGTTAAATTCTTTGACTTTTGAACATAGTGTGTTGTTGCTAGCCACTGGCAACTTGGTATATTGTAAATGCATATTTTTCCCTTTCCTAGAGCATATAATCTAGAATTGATATTGTCAAAAATTATTAAAAAAGAAGAAAAAAACGACCATGAAGGAGTGTTTTGGTGTAGTAGTTGAACATGAAGAACCAAATGTGTACCCTCAGTAATCTCTTAGTTAGTAGCTTCGCAAGAAAAGTTCAAAGGATTGAATCACAACAACCTAAGTATGTTGGGGATGCTCCTGAATTTTCAATACATGATGATTCGTGTGATATCTGTTTTGTGCCTGCTAAAACATCATTAAGATTAAGTGAGAATTAGTAAACAAACATAGCATTTCTACAAGAACAGCAAGACCACGGAACTGGTGATTTTAAAATTGACTCAGAGGAAGAAATAACAATAGAGCCCCTGGATGAGTTTAACGAATTCGAAGAATTTAAGATAAAAGTCTGGACGATATTTTAGTGGAAGATTTTCAAGAGTAAAATCTGCTTCCCCTGAAATCACATTTATTGACGAAAAATATCGTGAAGTAGCTGGACTACGAAACATAGTCACAACTGAGCTTGTGTGTCAATCGTGTGTCAAATGTTTTTAAGAAGAAGTCGTTCTTCGAAAAACATATTTGAGATGTGCTAAACTATTTTATATAGCTATTATTTTTTTGCTAGCTACCTAGTGTAGTAGCTACCCACTGTATTATTTTTTATTCATGTGAAAAAAGTTCTTCATTTAGCTAGGTGACCTTATAGTGTTTTAGTTTGTTAATGATGAGGTCTCAAACTATGACTGTTTCAACCTTTCTTATATTTTACTGGTTCATCTATATAAATGTTTTAACTCCATACTAAGGTTTTACTTTCAACTGTATATATGCATGTTTAAAGGTGTACAGATTTTATATGTCCTGATGATGATTTTATTCGACGTTTTTCGGAATTGATTTCTTGTTATATGTTTTGAAACTATGATATCCATGATTATTTTAATAATATATTCCCCTCACTGTTAGGAGAAACAGTTTGTGATCAAAAACTATTACATCATGAGTTGGTGTAAGCCAATAACATTTCGCCCGGATTGTTTTTTGAAAAACCAATCGCATTGCTACTGCTTAAATTATGTTAAATTATTTCTTTGTTCAAAGAAAGATTATGCAGTTGACCGCTAATTTTAAAATTTAGATTTGAATAGAGCCACACGCTAGCGCATCGAGCTTATTACAATGGAAAAACTAGAGTTGTTTCTCCTTCTCTTTTTCTATCCTCCTAGGTGTTAGCAATTCAAACACAAAAGAAAAAGGTTCAAATAATCCCGTTGCTAATATGATGTGAATTCACAAATTATGTTAATGCACTTCTCCACAAGTTGCGACTACATTCTAGATTCACCACTGTCTGCATATTACCACTTCTATGGAGTCTATAAATAACACCAATGCGCACTAAAAGACAAATGACACAATAAAACTTTGTTAGGATCTGTATGAAAATGTTCTTTTCGAGCATGATATACCTTAAGGGAATTTTTTTTGCGTGGACTAATTTTTGCAAGCCAATGTTTGAGAGCGTTTTGCGTTGATTAATTTTTTCGAGTCAGAGCTCCTCAAGGAAAATGTTTGGATTTATATTTGCGAATGGGCACAAAGTGCAATGGTGTACTTTATAATGTAGCTTAGAAGTAGCAGCAAAAATCACCATTTCCATGCCTGCCACATTGCAAAACCAATAGGTCCTTGATAAGTACAAGGAAATAGAATATACGAAAGGTATGCAGAGCCAAAAAATGAGCAAATAAAATCATGAAATTTTGCGTGGATTTATTTTCGCGAATCGTTCATGTCTTGACGTTTTGCGTAGATTTATTTTTGCGAATTTGACCAAAAGTCGCAAAAGTCGCAAAACTTAATCCACGCAAAAAAAATTCGCTTAAGGTATTGTGTCCTAGAACTTGTTACACTCCAAATTTTCACAAGGCTTTAGTGATCTCATTATATGTACATAATCGGTTGGATTCTAATCATCATGCAAAGTTTGTTTTCCTCTGGCATATATCCAAACTAAATGATTGTGTGGTTTCCAGGATTATTTTGAACAATGTCATCTTAAAATCTTTCAAATGTAAATTTAAAACAAATCAGTTCCACACAGTGACAACTTGACAGAGCATTGTACAGTGATGAATAATTTGATTCAGTCTGGAGTTCCCCAAATTACTCCCTTCTTTAATTTATCACCGCTTTTCAATTCACTATGACGTTTCGGAGCCAGAAAAACAGTTTTATTAGACATATCGTTCACCAATATCTTGCACATGTTTATACTTTCCGTATGTATGTATGTTTGGGTCAATTCATTCACAAGTGATTTGTGCTGCTATGACAATTTCATTTGTTTGTTTTTTTCAATATCTTCAACTTTCGGTGTAATATTTATTAAATGAAATGAGCATGTTTCATGCATTTATTGATAACACGTATTCACCACTAATGTTGATACTACATACATCTCCACTGCTGTGATATTGAAAGTTTTTTTCACAGCAAAATTTGGTTCACTATCAAACCTTCACCTTCTTTTTCAAGAAGTTTTCCCAGAGTCAACTATACATCAATATTTCCTCCATTAGGAATGTTCTCATGATTATATTTCGATTGCAGTAGTAATTAAAACTCTTCTTCAAAGCTTCTTCACATCTACAACTTCCTCAAAACATAAACCAAACGGTTCGCGAACGTTTCACGTGCTCGGTGTGCATTTTTTACTGACTTTTTAAGGATAATTGAATTGGGAAGTTTTCAACATAAAACGGCTAAAATAACTTCTAAATGTATTCCAAAAGTATAAAAAAGTTAATATTTTTTTAATTTGTATTGAAAGTGGCCTTTTTGTATTACATTTTGCATAGAGTTTTGGGTCTATCATTAACTATTCTGAATAAAAAACAATCCGAAATCCGAACGGACTTTCCGAAAACGGCAAAAAACTGTTACAGAGACAGATAGATAGGATGTGTAAACCAAATTAATTAATTAAAATAATTAAATTAATTGATCATATCAACGTGTGACGTGAGATCGCTTAAATTACTAAGAAGGAACTACTACAAAATCGGGAAGACTAACATTAGAATTTTGGGGCAATTGGGGCGAATAATCAAATTTGAGAATCAAAAAAGAAAATACTATTAAGAAAACCTCTGAGAAAACATCAAATAGAGTCAGGCTCATAAAATATTAAACTTAATATATGATGATTTTTATTTCAAAATCACTAAAATTATTAAAATGCTCATTAAAACGGTTACCTAATAAAGATTTATAATTCCTATCAGATGTTTAAATAGCTAATGGGAGCTCGTCATATATATAGGCTCCTTAGAATGAAAAAGACCTTTCGCGAAATGTTAACTAAACGTTGGGTAGTTTCAAAAGCATCTTTGCAAGCTTTCACATCAAAATGTAATGTTCAAACCTATTAGTGTCCATTGCTATAACTACAGACAAGAAGTGATGTGCACAATGTGTATCCGAGCATCAATGCGTAGTGAAAACTAAGCTTTATCGTGTTAATTTTTAGTATTTACCTGTTTATCGCTTTTGTGTAAGTATAATGCATATAGAACGTAAAACTAGACCCAACTGACATTAAAAAAGAAATGGTTGAACTTGGTCGAATTTTGTGTCCATGCAGCCATAGTAAATTTTAGTTCTATGCAAACTTAAGTCCAATTTTTTCTTCTACTTTATGTTTTTAAACGTCTTAAAAATTTCATAGAAAGAAAGAGAAAGGAATTGTAAATAGATACAAAAGAAATGGAAATATAAGTGAAAAAAATTAACTGTTTCAAACATACAATTCATAATAAAGTTCTTTAGATTAAACTGAAATACTTGTGGACTTGAGAACTAATAAATTTTTCCCTTGTTATCAAACGAAAAGCTTTAAACTTTACTAAATATTTGTCATGTGTTTGCTCTTTCTGGTTATATCCCTTGAGATTTTAAAAACATTTTTTTTCTTGGAAAGATAGCAGTTTAATATGCAGAAAAGGATTTGGTCGACTTTCTAAATATTTCCAGTGCTTAGATTTTTTTTTAGGCTTTTGTGAAAACTATCTATGATTTAACTTCTCCCTTTTGTGAAACTTACATATTTTTACAAAAATATATAATTTTAGGCACGCGCCTTCTTCACTGCATACAGACACTTTGATCCCCATTTGTATTTGAAATATTGTGTATCTTGTCATACATAAAAGACTGGCTTTGTAAAAATATTTACAGTATGCCACTTATCAGGTTCTAATTCAATCAAAAACATTTTTCCAAAAATCCTTAAATCGTCAGCAATTATTCCTCCGGAATTTGACAATTTCAAATCTGTTACCGTCAATTTCTGAATGGTAAGCGTGAAAACAATATGGCGCTGTGGAATTTGTATTTTGTGCTTGATACTTTTGTTTAGAAATGTCAAATGTTGCTTACGTACAAGCCGTTTCATAATCAAAGAACTGTGATGAACTTAAACACGTTATTGTGATGATAAAGAAGGAATACGCATTGACCTATGAAGCAAATAAATTGGGAAGAATTTAAAGGTATTGGAAATTTTATGGGATTGAAATATTTTTTAAAACTTCTCAAAATCGTCTCATATCACGCTGTTGACATCATAGAAATACGAAAAGGGATAGAATAACATCGGCCTCAAATTTTTTGTTATATCCGCGTGTACAATGCAGGTGGCCGTATAGTTGTTCAGCTCTAATATATTTCAAATGTTCGCGCCGACTTTTAAATTCTTTTATTTCCAACATTTAAACGCCATGCGTTTTAATAACTGCAAACAATAGAAGTTGTGCTTTCAAGATATGTCCTCTGACAATCGTAATCTTCTTTTTACCGATAATTAAAGAGTCTATTGACGAAGAAAATTGTAAATTATTATGACCATGTGATCATAACATAAAATAAAAACAAAACTTGCCATGTTACAGAATGCGTTCGGTTCTTTTATTTATTAAAATTCATTTTTGCAGCTGTTTTTCAAAGAAAAAGTAATTTTGTTAGAAAAGAGATGTATCAAACATTATACTGCATGTTTGCAAGTTGCTGTTTAAACAGAGATTGCTTGCTGCTCAATATCAAAGTAAAAGCTTTTACATAAGAGTTTATGAGTGGTATTTCAATGGCAATAATTATAGGAAAGCACCCTACAGGCAATTCTGTGGAAATTTGGAGCCGCATGGCATGTGATATCATGTGTAGCTTTAGCAGTTAGGAAAAATCAGTCATGGGGTTTGCAAGGACTGAAATTACAGTTTCAATTATGTATAATGACATCATAAAAAAAATATTTAAAAGTAGCTATTTGTGTATTTAAATTCCAAACCTTGTTAAATTACAGCCAGATTTCAGTATAACCTACAAAAAGTTTCACTATTCTTTATAAAGTAAAAACTAAACTCAGTATTTACAATTTGAGATTTCAACAATCCTGAAAGTTTTTCGGCAAGATCAAATTGTCTATAAAAACTTGATCGATAGTGTCCAGGTGCAATTTTTCTCCATTGATTGTTGTAACGTCTTAAAACAAAACAAGAGGCCATGAGGCCTGAAGGTCAGCGCTTTCAGCAAAGTTGAAAAATGTTGGGGTGCAAAACAAAATCAAAAACATTTTTGCTCTAGGAAGGTCAAAATAGCAATTTCTGAGTGATAACTAGTGACAGCGATTAATGGACAGTATACTTAACAAAATTTCATGCAAACTTTGATTCTCTTAATCATAAAGAGTTCAAAAACAACCTTCTCTCTGCACAGATGAATTCCAAACAGGAATGACTGTATATTAAAAATAAGTGACAATATTAAAAAATACTGACAAAACAAATACATATGTTAAAAGAGGTTGAATTTTTTCGCAAATGCATTTGTTTCAATGTCGATTTCTTTCCTTATTGACACGTCAGCTTTTTGGTATGATTTTGTGATGTTGTCATGTAATAGTTTTTTTGTAATCATCGCTTTTCATTTTGTAGATGTTGTTGTATTTATCGGCAAATACAAACATATTCTTTGATGATTTAATCCTGCTTACATTGACATTCAGATTCAGTAAGAATCTGTTGGGGTGTTCACGGAACTTTATGTCTCTAACCATTTCGTACAAAACCCACAAGTAGTTCACGTTGTGGTGGTGTAACACATGCTTTGAAACCAAATGTTTCTTTGGCGTCGTCATTGTTGTCAACATCATCTCGTTCTGTTTTTCGCAAAGATATGCTTTCCATCTGGCTTAGACAATACAAATACAAATATATATGTTTTCGTCTTTCTTCATTGAAAATAAAAATAAAAGGAAAACAACTGCCGATTATTTATAAGATTAAGAACATAAAATTGCTATCCATCCATGCAGAGACACAGTAAAAACTAATAGACGACACAAAAACTAAACAGCAAAATTAGAAAAATAATGATAAATAATAAGACTATATAAGTGAAGAGGATAAATGATTCCATAGGGAATTTGTTCGAATGAAAAGACAACATGTAAATATGTGGGGGTGTGTGCTTTGATTGATAAATGCATTACAATAAACACAGAATATCATTAAGTCAATTTTCAGTAGGGCACAATATGATAGGGTATGCAATGTATAACATAATACATCATAGAGACCCTTCTTGCTTGTGGAGGTAGCAGAGCTCTCACATCTCGATAAAGGTCTGTGACCAGTATAATAACACAAAACACCAAATCAGCGATAGCTACCAAGAAAAATCAGAAGTATACAATCACAGGATCATTTATAATACTAAGATCATTCATAACAAAGAATTCGTTTGCTTCAGATATTATATTGAAAACAAACTCCACTAAGCAATTTCACGTGAATCTTCTGAAGGCCGTGAAGGCCCGCACTCACCTTAATAAAATAGTTGTAATTAACAATTAATAAACACTTCTTAATTAAGCCACGATCAACATATAGCCTCTATTCCAGCCTTAAAACTAAGGGTTGTGTTTTTAGTGGTATCAGCCTACAACTGGGGACAAAAATTTATGGACGGACAGATGGACGGACGGACGAACACGAATGCTAATGAAAGATCAGCTGCTCCCGCGCTGACCAACAAGCTAGGAATTGTCATTATAATTTCATACATCTACATCAACAAGTGTATCTTCAGAGATTTTTACTTCTTCAACCGTTTCCTCCTCGGTGATGATATAAGAATCACAGATTTCTGATTTCTGATTGTAAAATCATACTGTCACAGAGACAACCGAGAAATATTTTACGAGAACTCACGTCATCCAAATACGAAGAAGTAATAAATACATCGAGTGGAGGATTGATTGAGAAATGTGAAGACAAACGATGTAAGATATGTGCTCTTTATTTACAAACAAACACAAATTTCGAGACGGCTAACGGAAAAAAAATGGATAGTCAAATCGAAAATGCCCTGCAAATCGAAAAACGTCATTTATTTTCTCAGATGTTTAACTTGCAATGTTTCGTATATCGGCAAAACAAACAACTTGAGAGTTCGTACAAACCAACACATTTCCACATGCCGTACGGGAGTAGGGACGACTGATTCGACCAACACGTGTTCTCCTGCAAACAAGATAATAGTGATGAGCCATTTTTTAAGCTATTTCTAATGATATCGTTTAACACTCTCGAGAAATTAATACCATACGAATCACATTTTCATCGCCAAGGTTACGATACGATGAACAAAAAGTTTTAAAGTTTTTAATTGTACATTTGTTTATACAGTGTGTCCCAGAGAATTTCGGTCTGAGATTTTAACAGCTCATAACTTTTTACACATATATCAGATTTCATCAATTTTTACACCATTCGATGGGATTTTATTCATAAATTTTAAAAATATACATTTTATTCTCCAAAACCTTTTAGTTTGGGAAGAATTAAGGATTGTGCCATGAAAAAATCCAATTATCTTCTTAATGGTTAATTAACACATCTTTCAATAACAGCTATCAAAGGTCATTATCAAAAAGAATAACAACTCAAGTGACTGTAAAACAGAAGAGTCATTAAAAACAAAACTTTAAGCTGTCTCAACATGTCCCCCGTTTCTCTGGACACAGCGATTTGCTCTTGTTGTCATAAAGAGTGGCGAATAAAATTTTGATTTTGTCTAAGATTATTTGCTGCGTCAACAATTTTACTTCTCAACTCTGATAGACTCTGGATCTCAGTGAAGAACATTTTTTGTAGTTGCTAAAAATTGTTCATATTATATCAAAAACATTTTGTAGAAGCCGCAGTCTCACAATTTTTAACTTTGTGATGAGATTATAATTTTAGTGTGTTCAATAACACCACGACATGTTCTTAATAAACAAAAGAATAATCGCACGTGAAAACTTACTTTTATTAACCATTAAGGAGTTAATGACCGTGACAGTTTAAAGAAATCCTTTTCACTACAAAGGTGTTGGACTAAATTATTTAAGATATAGGTTTTTAAAATCCTTGAAAGAAATGCTATCGAATGATGTAAAAATCTTTTAAAGTTATGAAAAGTGTGAAAAGTTATAGCTTGTTAAAATCTCAGACCGAAATTCTCTGGGACACACTGTAGTCATTACCATTCAACACGCATCGATTTTAATTCAAACATTCTCCGTTCAAAATTTTATATGCACAACTGACGAAAATCGAAAGGCCTTTTGTGCAATTTTACCGATTATTTACTCGAAAGAAGGACTTATATTTTAAATTTGCTGGTGTCTTTATTTTCCATGAACCCTTGTTTTTACTGTATGGTTATCACGTTTTACTGATTTATATATATATATATATATATATATACTCCTAAATTTTACAAAAAGGAGAACATGCTTATTTTACACAATAAGGAGAAGTATCACAAAACTCAAAGTAGTAATAAAAAAACGTTTTTGTCTTCACTGGACTTATTATTGTACCATTTGAGGCTGATAAAGGAAGGGAAAATGTAAATACACAGACAGTGCAAATTTTGGTTTCCCCTTTAATTTTTTATATGTAAATCTTATAATTGGGGGAAGATCCTTCTTGCACATTAAGAAGAAAGGTACAACAAAGAATTAAAACATTAAAATAGTATTATATTTAAGGTATAATATAACTAGATTTTCTAGAAATGTATTAATTAGATCTGCTGTAACTTCTACGACCTGGGACTATTTAAAGATTGTGAAACATCTACCAAGAAACAGAAATTTGATTGTAACAATGCTTAAATGTTTATAGAGCATTTAAAATTTATAATATGGAGAAAGTCCAGCTTTTAAAAAGGTCAAGATTTATGGTTTTGTGTAAGTGGGTCACCTTTCATACTAAAAACAAGCAGCAAAATTAAAAGGGAAACTAAAAATTCCCCTTTAATTTTCTTTCCCCTTAAACTCTAATTTTCAGGAAAAACTTTTCACCTTATTCTTCATTTTGTGAAAGTGGATCGCCTTTCTTTACTAAAAACAAGCTTTGCCATGTGACCGGAAACTAAAAACTTGCTCAATATTCCACCATCTTGTATTATTAGATAAAGGCGGCCTTCCACTTATGGAAAACGTTCAGCGGACAGAAACAGAATGGATGAATGAGAGAAAGAGCGTGATTGGTTCTTTCGCTAATTATTCTCTTGTTCTGTTCCCTTACCGTCCCGGAAGTCGAAACAAGTTCACAACAGTTCTGTTTGTTCCCAACAGACCAGACTCCATTATGTTTGTTTTCCGTTCCAGTCCATGGAATAATGGAAGCCTTAATGTACAGCAATGGTGTATGGTACAATTTTTATCCGTCCAAGCTTACAAAATTTGAGTGGAGGTCAGCCTTTAGGAGCCATTGACTGACTGCACACTGACCTTCGCCAAAGTTAGAGCAATGTTATCGTTTCTCCCGCTTTAAGTCAACTACTACAGTGGAACCTCTAACAGAGGCCATTTTCGTGGGTCAAGGCTAGCGGCCGTTGCTTTGGAGATGACTGGGAGGTGACCGTTTTGGGAAGGTTTTATTATATGTATGGAGTTTGGCAGGGATTTTTTACCTGTATCGCGGGTAAAATTTTTTACCGGTTTTAATCAATGTAAGTTGAACCACAGAAACAAATTTCCCCTGGAAAGAACCAAACATCAAAATAATTAAAAAATTAAAAAATCGAAATACGTAACATTTGCTCATGGGATAATTTTTTGCCCTGGAGACATGAAACACAACCAAACATCGAAATCATAAAGAATCTGAATCATAAAAACGCTTAAAATGCCATGCTATTGACCGGAAACATGTTTTTTTACATGCAGAAGATTTAACACCGAAACAAATAGCAATATAACACAGAATATATATTCATATGCAGAAGAGATGTAACTTTAGTGTAAAACAAATGCCAATATATAACACAAAACTGTTTACCCAGACATACAAAAGCAAAGGTTGAATAACATAAGAAAATGTTAATTGAAAACAAATTGATACCTTCCAACTGTTTCTTTTGTGCCAAAGTTACATTGGACTGCAATCATTAATGAACTTTTGAAATGATATAAAGTCTGTTCTTCCCAAAACCATAAACATCATGATTAAAACCATGAGTTTCATTTCTTTATGGTTTATATGCTTTTTTTATTATTAATCTGACCTAAAAGTATAATATTTCAATTGTATAATAATGCGGAAAACCTAATCGTGCTATAACAATATTGAAATAAAAAACAAAAAAAACAACAACAAAAAACAAAAAGAAAATTCAAGTAAGCATTTATCTTAAAAATAATAATTAAAAACACGAATGACAGGCAACTTAATCTAATGTATATAACTAATGTACGAAAGTAATGTAACTTAACTAAGTTACATTACTATTGTTCGTTACAGGAACTATAAGTTGGCCACTGTGGTTGTCGGCGGGCGAAAAAGCCAACCTTTAGGGATGCAAGCACAAGGACTAAAAACTCCCAGTTACTTACTTACTAATGGATAAAGCACGATTGCATCAACCAGTTTCATCAAATATGTATTATAACAATAACAATAAATACAAAAATCAAACTAACAAACTATAAAGGTAAAAGTTTAAAGTAAGGTGAAAAAGACAAAAATAACGAGTAGTAAAATATCTAAGTTACACAGTCAAAAATAGGCATGAACGTGTCTCCAAACAGTATGTCCACAGTAGATTCTTGGTTATGTATAATGAATATGAAATGTACTTTTAGTCTGGGTGAATTAGCTCAAAAAATAAGTCGTGAAGCATATTTGGTATGGTTGGAAAGCAAATTTTATGTAGATTTACCTGTAAAAAGCCTCCCTTCATAGCTATTGAGCAATTTTATTGGTATTAAGTTTAGTTAGGTATGGTATTTTGGTCAATTTTGCAATGAAATTAAAAATCGTTATGTAATCACTCCTAACCTATGCCAGCCATTTATAAGTACACTCTGTGAATCATTATTAATATAATGTTATCGTGTTGGGAACCCTCATCACTGTTAAAATATGATGATGTCACAGTTTTAATGACGTCATCATATTAATTAAGTGTCAATTGTATTGATATGAAGTTGATCAAACAAAAAAAAAACTATCAACCTACTTTTGGAGCTTTTTTTTATGAACCAGTAAAATCTGACATGAGGTTGCCTGTTCTAATTTTTTGAGCCTTTTTCAGCCAGAATTGTTCTTATTTTGTTCTTGGGTTTAAGAACAGAGTTTCACATTTCAGCCTTATTTTGTTCTTATTTATGGAATGAAATAGTAAAATAAAAAACACCTCAGCTACAAGTTTGTTCTTGTTTCCATCATAACAATTCAAATTAATTTGTAATGCAACGTGGTAGTGAAATGACTATTATGTACTAACCCAATGTGAATGTGCAAGTTTTTCAGTAGACCACTTGTCGCCCCTTCATTAATATATTTTCGCACATTTATTGTGGAGGAGAAGAAAAAAAAATGGAGTGAAAAAGTGAAAAAGTGAAAATAATTATTCCAAACAATTGTAAGCGCTGACATCCTGAGCATTTTTTTATAGGAAAAATTTCATAAGAACGCGGGCCTCGGATTTGGCCCAAAAATAAGAACAAATTAAGAACAATCTGACGCCCAAATCATTGTTCTAAAAATTAGGAACAGGCTTAGCCTGAATTTTCTTAAATAATAAGAACAATTCATGATAAGAACAACTCATGATGTGAATTCTCTCATTGTATGGTAAATGGTCATTGGTAAATGGTCTAGAAATGGTCTAGAAATTTCGTTTGTTTTTTTTCACCTTGCATACTCATATTGGGTCATTACCGAATACTAATCATGCTTTTAACCAGTTGTTTTTAAAAAGATTTATTTTTATTTTACTGGAAGTGCCATAAATAAGAACAAAATGAGGCTGAAATCTGAAAATGGGATCTTAAAGCTAAGAACAAAAAAAGAACAATTCAGGCCAAAAAAGGCTCAATAAACAAGAACAGCCAGCCTCAGGTCTGATTTTACTGGTTCATAAAAAAAAAGCGTATAGTGGAATTGCATTTAAAATCATGCTAGCCAGGCAAGCCTAAACTTCTTTTGTGAGTTTTGGTTGATTTTGTTGGTCAAAAGCTACAAATAAAACTAGCTATCTGCCATTAAATAAAAAAGAAACACATTTAACATTGTCAAAACCGATAAATTAATCATGCCTGATCCTTCCTATGGAGTTTAAAATAAAATTCTCCAAGAAATAGCGAAAAAAAAAAGAATATATATTTAATTTGTAAGTCACAGTTTGTATAAGCCTTCTTATAAACAGTACGATACAAAAGATTGATGAAGTTATTAATATTTCAAATGACTCAAGTAAGTGATGCAGTCGATGATACCACAAAAGGCGATGGCTGTGATAAATTGTTATAACTTAAAAATATTCCACATTTCTTGCAAGAAGCACCTGGACTTGATGCACCTCAGGAGGAAGCAGACACTTAAGTATATTTGTGTTTAGCATGCAGCCAACTCAAATGAAGCATTATGTATGTATAGCTACGGTGGATAGTGATATTTCAGTTAATGCTTTACATTTCCAAAATCATTTCCACAACAACCGTAAACATAATTTTATTTTGGCTTTCAGTGATTCTTTCATCTTCCGATCGAAGAATTCAGTGTATTAGAACAGTTCGTATGCTGCCTTAACCACTTAAAAGAAATGGTAATGTCAGCGAAGAAAGATATGCAAAGTTTCGTGGGGGACAGAGGAAGCAGCACAGCCATGCAAATTGCTGCCTAAAGAGATATTCTTTTGTGCCACTGTAAAACAATAGCATATATAACAGCGATAATAAAAAATTCACTCGTCAATAACCCAGATAATACATCACCTTACATTCATGGATGGGTTCTTGAAGAACAGAAAGTTCAGATACAAATGATACAAAATGTATGACGTCTGATGATGACGTCACCAAGCTGTTTTTATCGCTCCATAGCGACTGAAGTATTGATTTTAAGATATTGATGTTTTTGCATTATCTACTCAGACATAAAATATCTATCGATTGATATACTTGTTCAAAAATTTTGACGTTGTAAATGTTTTCACATATGGCGTGACGTCATCAAATTCTTAAGACCTCCCTTACATGTTTTGCTCAATAGCTATGAAACTCAATAACTCAGTTATTTAAGAAGCAATGTATAATATTGAACAAAAAAAGTAAAACACAAAGGAACACCAGATGAACAAATTGTTAAAAGATGTTAAAAACATCAACAACATAATACTATTATGCTGCTGCATTCAAGCAAGCCCTATTTTGTGCAGGCGTTGCTGCTTCAGTTCTAAATACTTTTTTCTTTCATTATTGATCTTGTTACGTATTTTGTTTACACCAAAATTCCCTCCGAGTTTCTTGGCGAAAGCTTCCATTTCAACACGGGCTGAAAATAAAACATGAAAATTGCTATCAAACTACACTTTAAGAAGATTTTGCATTTTCTATTTGAGTATTAAAGTTCATCATAACTGGGAGGCATTCGAACTAAAGTCAGAATTGTACAATTTTTATGTTAAAAAATACCCAGCAAAACATGCAGAAGTGGAAAGAACAACACGAAAAAAAAGCTGTTTTTTTTACCTTGAAAGACTATGGGACTAGTTTAGTATAACTAAGATTACAGATACAAGTAAGAATATTTCGGATTCACAACATTGGCACTAATATTGGCATTAACACTAAGATCTGAAAAGTTTGATATGAAGAAAGAAGCATCCTTTGATCCCGAAAGATTCATTTTATACATACGTGGAAATGGATTTGAAGCTGTTCGGTCAACATACATTCCAAATTTTTCCATAAATAACTTGTGTGTCTCAGTTGACCAACTGACACTTCTATCTAGAAAAATTTTGCAAAAGTTTTCAAGGTAACAAATAACAGCATTTTCACAAAAATTGATACAGATCATACTTTTGAAACTAAGAAACTAAGACTTAGTAATTAACTGGGAGAAACCCAGTTCTTGAATCCAGTCGATGTAATACGATTTTTTAAAATTTCCTGATCATTTGAGTAGCACTGACGTTTCACTGGCTTTACGATATCTGTTTTTAAGCAGTCTCAACTCGATTAGTATAATAAGAGCTCTCGAATAATATAATTTCTAAAGTGGTAAATCGAGTATATGTAAACAGATTTTACGAAGAGCCAATTGTATTCATTGGAAGAGGCAAATATACCATTATTATTATTATTATTATTATTATTTATTCTGAACAAGGAAGCTTCGGAAGTCAATGACTTTTTCAGAAAGACAGTTTCTTCATTCCCTTATTTATATACCTTATGAAGAAGTCAGATTTTATAAATATACATTGGGTTAATATTTTATCGAAGAAGCTTCAGAAATTCGATTTATTTTCTAACAAATGTTGATTATGAAGACATTGATGGATAAAAAACTTGTGATGCATACATGCATACTCATTGTCTTATCTGAATTGATCACTGAATCCTTAATATCATTTTGTACCAACAAAATAAAGAATATTACGTCATTCAGATGTAATCAAGTTTATTAGTGCTCATTGGTATAAAGTTTTGCATAGTGATAATTATGTTTTTCCCAGATTTTTGGGGAGTACATGGTCAGAAATTTAATCTATACACTAATTACGAGTGTGCATCCGCTTTATTTTCACGCGTTCACTCTCTAAAATTTCGGGTCGTTTTTGCGACCATTTATTCATAAAAGTGTACCAGACCAATAATATTTTAATATTAATATTTTTCTACGATTAAAATAAGGAAATATACCTTTAGATTGCATTTTCATCGTTTCAAATGTTTTGATTGTTCGCAAGATCAAGAAACAATAGACAACAACGAAAGTTTATTAAGATGTATTAATGTTTTTAGGGTAAGTATGCTTTAGAACTTTTTTGTTTGTTTGTTTTGTTTTTCTTATAGTAATAGGGTTTAATAGGGTTTAATAGGGTTTCTGCGTCATTACTTTCCAAATAATACGCAATTGAAGAAATGAATATCATGGTTTTTAATCTTGACGTTCTGGGTTCGTAAAGAAAATCGCAATTGTTTAAAATTCACATTTTGACACTTTTAAGACTTTCGCATTTGGCTTTTATTTACACTGGGGTTTGGATTCCATGAACAGTTACAGTGATTTTAATCTTTTTGTTGTTTACCTGTACGCTCAATTTATTTTTACTACTGCATATATCGTGAAAGATTCATCATGAATATTTTGATGTTTCAGATCTTCTGAATAAAAGTTTTTCTGTTCATAACTCCAGTGTTGAACTAAAAATGCTTTAGCCGGAATACCTGGAGATTTTTAATTAAAAGTGTGAAGAGTGTTCTTTTCTGTGTTCCATTTTCTGCACAGCGTGTATTTTTATTTTTGATGGGTTTTGACTTTTTTGTTCTGCGCTTCAGTGTTGATTGCATACCTGGAAAAATGTTTGATCTAGATTGCGTCTGTTTAAATGAATCATTAAATCAGGGGAACCATTGCATTGCCTCTTCAATTAGATGGAAAATATCTCTAGAACTTCTAAGAAAATAACTGACATTTTTTATGGTCAATCAAATTGATGAAGGGGTGACAAACAGAGCTTTTACATCACTAAAATGTTTGATCGACGATATCTCGATAATGGTTGGTTGTCGCTTAACGATCCTGTACATTTTTCGGTATAATTTTTAGAGTTCAGCAATACAGTTAGAACTTCCAAATTCGATCTCTCTAAATTTATGGATCGAATTTTATGGTTCCTGCACTTTCTGTTTCTTTTTCTTAAGGTTAGGGATTAGAGAATTAGAGAGAGTTTACAGTACTTACAACACTGATGCACTTTCTGTTCGTTATTCTGTGATTTAATTTTTCAACACCATTTTTTGAGACCTCATTTTCAGAATTAAAACCTGTAAAATTGTTTTACATGGGATACTAGTAAATATATATTGCGGATTAAACTTTTCTTAAATTTCAAGAATGTCATAGCCTTTCTTTTTTCATACTTCAGCTGATTTCGCAGAAATCCTTATGCCTGCAAGGGCATCTTGTTCATCTTACTGTCCAAACCTACGCATTTTTGTTTCTCCAATTTCATTGTTGCATAAAGCCCTACTATTGCAAAAGGGTGCTAATTAACTTTAATAGCGCTAGTTTATTGGCTTGATTACCACCATGTGATCATTCGGTTATTTTTCGACTTTACATTTGCACGCCGTTCGCATAATGGTATACCACAGCGTGACCTAAGAAACCTTACATTTCCAAAAGTTCATTGATCAATGTTTCATAGATTTAAAAGAAGATTTAAACTTCAAAAACCGAAAGTGAAGGGTAGAAATTTATAATTATCTAACAATGATTCTACTGTGTTCATTCATTTCTAAAAACAAGTTCTCAATGTTTTTTTGTACAGTAAAAACAGTGTGTGAAAAAAGGAATGCTTTTGTTTTTTCTAAACACAAGAGATCATTTTGTTTCAAGTGTGGTCTGTAATGCTTTCTGTAATGCTATGGATACGTACAGCTCAGCTCAGAATGTCTGTCTGTGCATCATTTCACGTTTGCTGTTTCTCTAGCTATTTTAGCGTATTTACTTGTATAGTTCTTGGCTGTATTATCAATGTCCTGAATTAGGAATGGGGCTTCCTATTTACAATAGCAAATTGATTTGTGATTTAGGAATTCTGGTTAGGAAGATAGAATAGACATATTGAATTCATGTATATAAATTTATAACATTTAGATTGAATTACATGCATACTCATTGTCTTATCTGAGTAAATCACTGTGTCCTTAATATCGTTATGTACCAATAAAATCATTAAAAACATTATGGCATTCTATAATCAAGTTTATTGTTTATTGGTATAAAATTTTGCATAGTGACAATTATGTTTTTCCAGATTTTTGGGGAGTACATGATTAGAAGTTTAATAAACATATATCGTTTATACAGTTGAACTTTTGCCTTGTCTAATGTAAATTAAGAAGACTTAAGAAAACTCTTGCATTTTTGAGTAAAAGTATTGACAATGTCTAATCGCAGGTCAATTGATTTACATTAGACCAGGCGCAAGTTCGACCCTATAGACTCCCTCATAGTCTTTCAAAATTCATGCTTCAGCTGATTTTGCAGAAATGCATAAGCCTGCAAGGGGATCTTGATTAATTTACTCTCTATCTTAAACACATTTTTGCCTGAGAATGTCACATGGCTAAGGCATTCTTGTTCACATGATTTACAATAGCTACAATTGTTTTTCAAAAATTAGATACTTACTTTGGTTTTTTTTCTTGCGAAATACTTTATCCACCAAATCATCATAAGCTCTGTCATCCTCCTCATCTTCTTCGACACTGCTAGGACTTTCATTACTATCACTAGCTGCAACTTCTGTATAGTGAAATAAAGTGGGTATACAGGCAGAGCTGAAAAATGTGTTTCTATGCGGCAATCACAAACTATAAACTAATTTTTGAGATAAAAATGTAGAACTTACTTTGTACAAAACAAGAATTGTTATTAGAGCAATCATCGTTGCCATCATTGACAATGGTATCTGTGAAAATAGAAAATAGAAAACTCATATTTTGACATTATGGATTATAAGCTTTCCTGGCTTTAACACAAAATCCTAACTAGGTTGTAGTGGAGTGAAATCGACACAAGCAAAGTTTAGCAAGATCAACTTTAAAAGCAAGCAGTGAAAACCCCATTAATATCTTCATAGCTACATAGCTTTTGTGGATTAGCAGGATGAAGATCTAGTTTGGTGGTGAAGAAACTTAAACATATAGCTAGTAAAAAGTGTAAAAATAACCTTGTGCAGCAGGAGTTTTATTAGGTCTGCGGAGTTGATATTTCTTCCCAACGTCTTGTACAACTTCAAACTTGCTGGTAGAGTTTGCTTTTGACTTGTGATTACCCTGCTGGTCAGATTTAAGATCAACAGTGGAATCAACAAGCTCTTTTTCATGATGTGCTGTCAAAAAAATTCCAATAAACACTTAAGTGTTACAGAATCTCAAAAAAAAAAAAATCTCAGGGAACCAAATTATAGAAACATAGACTTACATGATTCAATACCAAGCAAATTTTTACCCACGTTGGTCACTCCTTGAATTGCAAGAGGGGCTTGATAGACATTCTGATTCATGCTTTCTGAGTGACCCATGTGTTTATAAAATAGTTCTCTCTCTTTGTCAGTTAGATTTAACCCAGCATAAATTGTACTGATTCGATGTCGATTATTTGTTGCGTTAATAAGCTCTGGTTTGCACAGGCTTAATTTGGTGCTCACATCTTTTAAAGCATGCCAACCCGAGAAAGGTAAATCTGACGATTGCGTACTTGCGAAAACAAAATGATTAGATTGACTGACATTACATGCTTTGCGAACCTCCATATCGCACAATAAACCCATTGATTCTAAAGTATCTTCTGGGATGAAAAGAGAAACTAAATGCTTGTTCCCCTTTCCAGTCTGATAGGCAATCTTCATAGACTGAATAAGCAATTTATCTTCTTCTGAGAGATTTTCTATTCTTTTCAGATCTATCCAACCATCACTTTTGGCTTCTTCCCATTGTGAAATTTGTAATCGGCCAACTTCTCCACCTCTTCTGCCATTCAGCAATGTTAACCGGACCATAACAACATTTCGTAATTCAATGAAGGTTGATGAATCCATGTAGGTAAACTGAGATGTTATCTCCTTCATTCTCTGAGATATGTGGTCATGGATTTTAGTAATGTCATCCTCTAAAGGGAGATTGCAAGGTTTTCGGGACTTTTTCAACCTTGTTTGCTCCAGTTCATACAATGAACTGTGTAAAAGTATGTCCTCATTTGATTTTATGCACTTTATGAATGCTTCCATTTCATTGGATTGTTCATCTCTTTTCTCAATGAAAAAGCGGTCACGCAATTTTTTGCAAGACCTCAAGATCAGGAAGTAAATATTCTGCCTTAAACCTGCTTTCAAGGATTTGTCCTCATTGGTAGTAACTATATTGACTGTGTCAGAAAGATAATCAAAGCTCTCTCGGCAAAGCATATCAAGAATATTTGAGTGCACTTCAGTATGTCCTTCCAATGTACAAAATGTTTTATACATTGACCCAAGCAACCGCATATCACTTCGGACTGACTTCCTCACATTTTCCGTTTTTTCTTTCTTGTGCTTTATTTTACTGAAATATTTATGTCCTAAGTACAAAATATATTCGTCATTTCTCACTATTTCACCGATTTCATCATTCCTCATTTTGGCAAGTACTTTTTGAACAAACTCATCTGTCAGCCTAAATGTACTTGACAATGACTGTAAATAAAGAGGGATGGCGAGTGGATTTGAATCAGTTTCCTTCTTACAATTTTTTCTGTGTGAATAGAAAAACCTTTTGGAAACAAAGGCCGAACAACTGCTACACAACACAATTTCCAAATACTTCTTTTTCTTTCGCTCACTCTGGTATAATGGTTGGTCCTTTGCTGCCTCCTGTTTGTTAAACTCTATGATTCCCTCTCTCTTTAACTGCTTAAACTCCTGACATCTGTCTCTTTTGCCCATTTTCAAGATTTTCTTCACCCTTGGTTGACTTTTGTGGCAGTTTTTAATGTGATTAGTGAGTTTGGAACACATTTTTCCACAAAAGCAACACATTCTATAAGGCTTTCGGTAAGATTTCTAAAGAAACAATGGACTTGTAATTAAATGGGCAAAGTCAAGTTCTGTATAAGGTTCCTACAACTCTTACCTCAAATTCAAATAATAATATCATTATTGAATCAAGTCACATATTTTAAAATGGTAATGAAATAATGAAAGAAAGAGTGAAATAGGAAAAGCTGCCTGTACTTTTATATACTTCTTTAACTACCTTCGATTTTTGATCAACATCCTGAACAGTGTTTTCCTCATCTACATCAGTATCAACATCAGTATCACAAATACCAACATCAGTGTCTATTTCAAAACCAGAATCATTGAGAATAGGTACCTATAATTAAAATGGTTCTTGGCCACCACGTCAACATTTCAATAAAAATTGACAAAATAATTTTAAGCACTTCAACAAAATTCTTTTGGCATTGAATGACACAATCGTTTTCAGTTTGAAAATGAATCGTTGAAACAAAATATATACAACTGAAAATATGACAACATTTTTCTGTGATGACAACAAAGAAATATTACTTGTTCAGCAAGAGAGCTATTGTTAATGTTGGATGATTCTTGATTTGTTTCAACAATTTCATCAAGAAGGTTTTCCTGAAAAATTTAAGAAGTTAATTACTTTTTCATGAATTGTAGTTAAATTAGAGACTTCCAATCAAGTTATTGGAAGTATCATAGATACAACAACATCCAACATCATCAATCATTTTAACCTTCAAAAGCATTTTGTCAAAGTCTGTCTTAACCACATCATCTACTTTTTCCTTCTTAAGTGGTGGACCACTTTCCAAGTCTTCAATAATGGTTGGCTAAATAGATACTATGCTACAATTATCACATTAGGTTTTCAGATGAAAGACTAAGACTGAAAAGTGACTATTCCAAAAAGCAAGGAAATAAAGTAACATGTAAAGTAAATGAAGTAACTGATTGTGACAAATTCCATGACACGTCCATGTTCAGGAATAATAACTAGCTTTCATAGGTGTCTACATTCATGAACACATTAAAAATATGGAATTTTCAAAAACCATTTTGTAAAGTAACACCATGCTGAAAATATATTTGAAAATTTTCTTGCTTGATTGAGATAATTCAAGATCCGTTATGAAGTATTTAATGTAATTTTACTGACAAGGATCAGTAATGTGATTCCTAGAGTTACCATTTTCAAGAATGGTTTTGAGTATTAACAAAATTGCAGTAAAGAGCCCACTCAAGGCAAAAAGTGGAAACAAAATAACAAAAGAGAAGGGACTAAGTCAACTTTGTAATTGTAAACAGCTTTCATTTCACCGATTAAACTAACATTCTTTAAGAAAGAAATAATTCAATGAACAGTACAATTAGAGAATAAAAACAATTAATTGAATAGTAAGGTACCTCGCAACAATTCTGTGCAATATCAAAATCAACATCTTTCTCTAATTTGAAACCATAGAATATGATAGAATATATCTCAAGGTAAAACAAAGTTTCTTACAATCATGCAAGTTTTACCTTCTACTTGAGTAAGTACATTTTGCAATATTTCCTTTAATTCTAAGGAGAAAGCATGAAATTAACTATGCATGCAGTTCACTGCTATCAGAAGTTTGGGCCAGTTCAAACAAACCTTTGTCTGTGTTGCTATCCTTGGTTGAACCCACTGTTATCTAAATTAAAATTTGTGCAGTTTCTCCAGTTAGAATTTTCTGATGTATAAAATGAGGTGAGTTGCCTTTTTATTTATGGTGATTATACTCAATTCTTTATTTTCATTATCAAAAATCATGGTTTTTAAGGTACATACAAAAGTACTCACTTGTGAGCATGAAACCAATTTCTCAACACCTTCATTTATATCTTCATCACTCCCAGGGATACTCTTAATGAAATATAACGATAACGATAATGAAATTCTTCTATTTGGCCACTGTTATTTAGTTTGTTCAGTGTCGTCCCCCTGTTTGTTTTTTTTTAGAAAATTAAATCGCATTTTAAATTATTGTTTATCAAATAAGGTAACAAATTTAATTCATTAGTTTTTAAGAAAACCTCTGTGTCATACTCATACAATATGATAAAATGAAAGAAAATTTAAACAGTACATTAAATTACATCACTCGATAGCAGTGTACATCTGTGATTGAACTTCTCTTAGTACTTGCACTAACAAGGATGTAGAAGCCATGGGAACTAAGTTGGCCTAGTACCATTTTGATATCAAGTCAAAACATTCAAATAGCTTTAGGAATTTCCCATTGGTGCACACTGCTTCAACAAGACGGTAGCTACAACAGTGGGTGAAGTGATCGATCTTCAGTTTATCTCTACAGAAAAAATGCTAACTAAATAAAGTAAGAACATAGGAAATATCGTTCTCCTAGATCATGTTTTTACTCACTTTAACTTTTGATATTATGGCATAATCACAGCGTCTTTGCTTACAACAGGGTTATAAATGATCAATGAAGCTAACATTTTCATAACACGACTAAATAATGAATAATAGCTGCATCCCGCATTTTTATTTTTTGGTAAAACGACACTGAACAAACATTTCACTAACAATGGCCTTTCCAAAAATAACTTTAAGACAAAATAACAAAGAAACTAATCTGTGAATAAAAGAAGAAATATTAACCGTTGTGATCAAAGTATTGCAACCATTACTACTATCTTCTGTTCCAACATTCAGTAACACACCACATTTCTCTTCAGGCAAAACCTGGATTTAAAAGGTTCAGAATTAGTTCAACAAGCAATCAACTTTTTCTTTTAATTCTGATGATGGAAAAATGTTTTCAAACATCTTTGAATTGACAGATTAGTTCCTTAAAACGTAATCATCACCATTGCTTATTTGTCAAGGAACTGGTCATAAAGGGATCCTGTGATGAAAAATTATATTTTGGGACATGATAGAGCTCTAAAAGTTGTTCGAATATGGAACTGTATAGCGGGGTGACTTCAAAAGCCCGGGGTGACTTGAAACAGCGTCGAAAAACGATATTTTTCATGAAATAATGAAAGAAACTCCCAATTTTTTATAGATTCGGTTCGGAGACTACATTAAGAACCAAAAATTTCGGCGGGACAAAATTTCGGCGAAAACTGTCGCCGAAAATTTGTCCGCCGAAATTAGGGGCTTCGCCGAAAATTTTTCTCTCCAAAATTTTTGGATTTTATCCTTTTGTTATATTTGGAGTTTTAAGCTGTATGAGGGTCGATGAAATGCTTTTTTTGGTCGATTTATTCCTTTCAGCAATCAATATTACTTTCAAACCTAATATCATGTAACTATTTGCATTGTTGAGAGTGGATATGTCGTTGTGACTCGTCCTGAAGTCTTCAAGCCAAGCGGCTTTTTGTTTTTAAATTTAGGAACAACAGATTATTGCATACCTTCAGGGAAGAAATTGTTTGCGGACGGTATTTTTGCGGAATATATTTTTGCGGATAAATGACCCAAAAACGCCATATTTTGCGGAAGAAATTTTTGCGGACAGTACAAAACCTGTTGCAAGTGCTGGTGCTGCTTGTATTGTTTTTGACGAAGAGTGATAAATAAATCCTTAGATATTCAATAACCTCGGCATCTTTCCTTTTCCAGCCCCCTGTTTCATTTACCAAACGTTATGTATAGACGAGACTTTCATTTATATGCAAACAAAGTGAAAAGTCAGTTCTTTACGGGTGAAAAATTTCGAACGTTTTGCGGAGTAAAATTTTTGCAAATGGAAAATTTTGCGGAATTTATTTTTGCGGATGTCCAATAATTATTCATTTTTGCGGAAGTTCCGCAAAAAAAATTTCCGTACAAATTTCTTCCGCAAACAATTCTTCTCTTAAGTTAAGTAGAATATTAAACATGAAACATTTTATTAAACCCAATTTTTTGCATTTCCCTGTCGATAAAATGCTTAAAATTTGGATATTCCGAAATTAAGTTATAGATGAAATCCTGCCGAAATTTTTTCCGCCGAAGTGACCAAAATCTCGCCGAAATTATTTCCGCCGAAGTATTTCCGCCGAAAAAAAAGTAGCCGAAATTTTTGGTTCTTAATGTATCTAGTGCAACATTCGATAGAAACATTTTACTAATCAAGGAAGTTCTTTGGAACTGAAGATGAACAAAGCGCCGAAAATCAGTACCCTTGTAAAATAGCACGTCATGGCAATATAGCATATCGCCAAATATAATTTTTATGCCATTAAAATGTTTTGTTTTTTTTCACTCGATACACTTCATCTCTTCGATTATTGCATAAATATTCTTATCAATTATGATGCAACCGAATCATTGATGTGTGATAAAGTTCAGCCGATGCAGTTTCAAAGGCCTTTTCATACTTCGTATACATGTCATAATGGCACAACAAATTCGCGCAATCCGGATGAAATGATGAGGCGCTTGTGTGTAAAAAACAAAGACAATGGATCGATTTTTAAGGTACAGGAAATATATCCTAAACTAAGAGTAGCACGAGAAAGAAAGTTGGATACTCTGAAACAGGAATTATATTATATACATTCAATTTGCGAGTTTTAATTAAATACAGTCGTGTAAACTAGCTATAAATTCAAATTCATCTTTCCTGCTTTCAATATTGTTTCTGAAACAATTACGTTATCACACGCTTAATGATTTTATGACGTATTTTTTACAATGTTTTACCATTCTGAAATTTCGAGTTTTCAAAATTTACTAACACTCTCTATCACTTAATAAAAATGAAACTGGCATTAACAAATTGTTTTAATTTATGTTTTATACGCAAGTAATCGTAGATCACACGTTTTCTGTCTTGGCGCTTTATACAACAACATTTTTGTGCAAACAGCACTGTTTCAAGTCACCCCCGCACGATAAATTTCAGTAGGTGTACTTTGTGAAACATTAACTTGAGATGACATGTATCAATTAGTTTAACACTTCGTTATCTGAAAGACAAAAGATGAATGGACCTTTTTTCAAAATTTCACAGTAATTACTCTCTAACATTAAAAGTTATGAGCAAATCTTTTCAAAAAAGGGCGAATTTTGTTTCAAGTCACCCCCTTTTATGGTATGTCAATTCAAGGGTATGAAATGAAACAAATTTAGAACTTTATGTTGAGATAAAATAAAGGGATTCATGCATATAATGAATTTGATCGTAAAATTGTTTATTTCAGAAATATATTAATGTCAGTCTTGTCAATGAAAAAATTGCCAGGCGTGCGATTGATCGCAAAAGGGTTATTTCGTAGTTCAGGTGTCTTCTCTCAGTCTTGTCATTATGAGGCACACGATGGCACTAACGCTCGCTATAATGCTCCTTAAGTTAGTTAAGATGCGCTTTTAATGGCACACATAGATACTCATATAAACATGCTCAACATTCGCGCTCAATTGACAACAAATTAACAAGTATAATAAGGGATTTTTTGTCGTTACTAGGGAGAATGACCACTGTTGCCAAGGTAATTTTGAAATTTCCTTCAGTATACAAATTCCTTTGTTCACCTAGCAAAAGAATATGAAAACAAAAGTGGTGCCAGTAGGACTCGTTTTCGTGATATTCAATGAAATTAAAAAGCATCTTAGTTTCTAGCTCCCTTTAAAATATGATTTATCTTGACAAACAACCGGTGTCTACTAAATAATTTCAGACACAATGTTCCTCAGTGAAAATGTTTCTAATTGGTCTGTACTCGTCAGCAAATCTTGTTCGATATGAAGAAGTGAAGAAAATTTGAGTGCTGCGCTTTATGTGGACACCGCCTTGCTTACGGTTGCTACTTTAAGCAAAATAGATTAAATTCTTCAAATCTTCCATTCTATTAAGGCCTCCCAAATAAATGCAGGATAATTACAAAATTTTTTAAGCTATGAAAAGAATTTCATTCAATATAAAAAAATTAATTTTTACGCGTGCAAGTTACGTGATTAAGTACAATCCAGGCGTCTGCAATCGCACGCCATAAAATGACAAAACTGAATGTAAAAAAAAAATGAGATTCTGTTCTACCAATAATAATGGATCAGAAAAGTAGATTCCATATGTTTGAGAATCAATGAAGATTATTAACATAACAAAATTTAAACATTTTAAACAAAATTATACCTTTTCAAGAGTTGACTTTATTTTGGAATCTTTCATATCAATAAGAGCATTTCCACCACTTATACTGCTTTGAAGAATCGATCTTTTTCTCTAAATGGGGACAAACTTTCATTGTCTTAGAGGGCACACAGTATGTTGATACCAACACGTTATAAATGCCTGTTTATAATAAAGTGACATGTGTGGTACATGTATAGTCATTCTAAACCTGTTGGAGTTTCTGATAACTTGCTCTCACCTTCAAAGGGTTATTGGTTTCACATTCTTCATCATCTGTTGGAGCAATTATATCCTACAGAAGTATTTCTCAGTATAAAAGCAATAGACGATTTTGATTAAGCAGTAAAAAAAAAACAACTTACATCAATTTCTACCTTCTTAACAACTTCATTTAGAAAATAAGGCTTTCTTGTATGCTTCATCTGAAAAGGTGTATAAATGATAATTTTTCAAAACTAAAATTCAAATTCATACATGATTTCTATAATTTCTATAATAGCTTTTACAACTTAAATTTTATGGTATTAAGATTCACGATGCAAGTATTTTTTCAAATCCTTTTATCTAGTATTTTTATTCAAAAATAACTTTTGTAAAGATGGTCTTCAAACCTTCTTCCTCCACCACAGATTGGGTGCTCCATAATCATATCTCAATTCTTCTCCAGCTTTTATATCTTTCCGTGCATAAAGGCATAGATATGGTCTGCCATTAAAAATTTTCTTTCTCATGACTGAGTTCCCCTGTGCTGAATCATTAACAAAACCACCAAAACGTTTGCTGTCTGTTGCATCAATACTGAAATAAATTGATATAAGATTTCAAAATAAAATAATTTTTGCACAAGTGGTAAAGAAAAATTAAATAATGTTAACAATTTGATTCCAGTGAATTTTCTAAATAACAAGCTGTTATAGACGGAATGTATGAGAAAGAAACAACTCTTTACCATAACTTTTCTCTTCCATTTTTGAGAAAGTATAAATAGCATCCTTTATTCTGTTCTTGGTATTCTAAGCTGCGTTTTACACCTTCTTCTTCAGTTATTAGACAACCAGGATATTCTAACAAAAATTCCCCCTTGGTTCTTGGTATTTCTGTGAAAATTCCACTATCTGCCAATTAAAGTATAGATATTAAGTCTTACTTCACAGCGACTGAAAAGGCTTTGCAGTTAATTTGAGCGCCAGCGAGTGAAGTTGCGCACAGTTATTTCATTAAATTTCTTAAAGGGCACATCAAAAATTTTAATTAGTTCACTTACTTTCGATTTTGCAAATGTTTTGGCTTTGTATGATTGGTCAAGGAAAAAATTAGTCAAAATATAGCTTTCAGGCAAAATTGACCCTTTTTGGGGTGGTTATTTCTAAACAACTTAAGAAGACATTTTTCTTCAAGATGCTTGTTCAAAATATAAAATATTTAAATATTCCAGCCTGTTATTTTCACAAAGTTGTTATCACTGTTAATATCTACACTATGTTTTTCTTTATAATCACTTTATGCAGGGCTTTTCTACCCTGCAATCTGTGTCATCCGGGTTTTTTTATTGTGTTCAGATTGAGAGGTTTCTTAAGCAGAACTCTATCATCTAACTATAACATTAATCAATTAAACTTCATACACTTACTAATACTCATACACTTACTAATATCTGTATTAATAAAATGCTTTTTAAACCCTGGTGGATCTTCTCCTTTCATCACCCATTGTTCATCACTATCTTTCTGCTCATCTGTTGTGCAACTCTATTGAAGTTTGTATTAATGACATCAAAAGGACTACATATCCACATACTGAGGCCATAAGGATTAAATTAAGGATTCATTTGGGTAAAATATTTGAATATTATTAAAATAGTATTTATATAATATAATATACATTTTGAACATTTGTTTCATTTTCATTTAAGGTAATACCACAGTTCAAAGTAAGTTCTTTAATAGCAATCTTTAATATTTATTATATTAATACGCGTTTGGGTTTTATTTTAGAGAGTGATATATATTTTTTTTTAATGGTCATTGTCATCTTATGTCCGCTTAAAACCACATAGAGGCGAGAGACACTTTTTATGATTATTATTATAGGGAAACACCGCCGCTGATCTTCATCAATGGCTAAAAAAAGAAAACTGCTAAAATCTGCTGTTTTGATTGGTTGAAGAATTGCAAAAGTTTAAGTCGTTAATAACGGTTTTCATTTATTTGTTGTGAATTTCACAAAGAAACACAGGTATGTACAAAGGTATTATTATAAAACGTTTTTTGCTTAACTTTTTATTTTAGATTAATAAAAGAACAGGGTGTAGCACATGTGTAAGTGAGTTTTTTGAACAATAGTGTTTGTTTACAATATACAATATGACAGTGAGATGGTTTTCATTTCAGTGGAAAACCAAGCCAAAGAAGAAGAAGTCGAAAAAAAATAACGACTGGAAGGAAGGATATTTTTACGATAGAAATGTGTGCTGGAAAATGCAGGAAAATTTACCTATTTCCTTTTATAGTTATCAAATGTGCCTATACAATACAAATGAAAATGCAGTGAATTTGCTTAAAATGGCTGCAGAAATGATGATGTTTATTTACATTGGTGAGAATGGTTTTATTCTTTTCAGTGGGAAAAGGTTTTAAAAAGATATATACAAGTAATATACGTAAGTTACATGAGTCAAACAAATTCAATCATTCAGAATGCATGTGCTCCACAAAGACAAGCAGTTACTGCCTTGTTTTGGTTATTTATTTACAGATCAATTCAAAATGGTTCCACAGTTTATGCATTGTGGAAATAAGGTTGCTTAGCTGTTTGGGAACAAAATGCAAGCTCTCCAGCCACTGCTGCACCCATATCTGTCTTTTTATTGAACTTTCTTGTATACAATTCATTTGGTTTAGTAGATTAGTGATTCTTGTGGTTGTCTGCCCTGTCTGCCAGCTATTTTATGGTTTTTCATTTTCTTCAATATGGTTGCAGTATAATTAGCTGTTCTTCATGTTGATCATTGGAATCTTTTTCTTTTAGTTCATATGACTTAGGCGGGATAAATTTTCATCCGTGTTCATATGATATCTTGTTTACATCACGTGATCTGATTTATTTTGCAGTAATTTTTAAGTATGTTTTCGAAAATGGCTGCTGATAACCAAATTTTCTTATATTCTCTCATTTCAAATATAAACACAATTTCCATTCTTTTACAACTAAATGGATTAGTATTAATGGAACTGATTAATCAAAAGAGGAAGCAACAATTATTCTTCATAAGTATCTTGAACAATGCAAGAAAAGAAAAACAACGAAAATAACAAAGTTGATGGTTCAAGCCAGGAACAACTGACATGTGGTGGGAAAATTTAACCTCAGGAGTTACTTCAGATTAATTCTGAAAAAAAAATTTCTGCTTGAATAAAGACTAATTTTATGAACTTTTTTAAAGTGTCATTGGTCCTTATATTTCTCCTGATGCAAGATCTCCAAACAAAAGAGCACTACCAGCTCATAAAAAACTTGGAGTCACTTTGTATTTTCTCAAAGATACAGGAACATTAAATATGACAGCAAACACCTTTGCAATACATTAAATACGACATCAGCAGTTGTATTTGAAGTATGTGTGAGCATCGCAAAGTACTTAGGCCCTTTATACTTACACCTACCTGAAACAGAAAGTGAAATGAGGCAGAAAGTATCAGAATTCGAAACAAAATTTGGTGTGATACAAACTTTTGGTATGCACATACCAATAGTTTCACCCCGTGAAAACTCCCATGACTTTTACTAATACAAACAATTTTATTAATTGATTGTTCAGTGGGTATGTGATTATAAAGGATATTTCAAGGATGTTGTGATAACGTGGCCAGGCTGTGTTCACGATGCAAAAGTTTTTGCCAATTCTTCAATAAACAATTCAATACATAATGATAAGTTACCAAAGATTTACCAAACAATTGGGAAAAATAATACAAAATTTCAGGCTATCTTATTGGAGACCCTGACATTGATATTACTGATAGTCGTTGATCCAAGTTGTTGATTCAAGAGAGGACAAACGAATATGAGGAGGCATATTTTTTATTGAATATAAAAAACTTCTAACATTTTTGCAGCTGATCTAGTGTTTATATCTATTTGTTATACAGTTATATGTTTATCAAACAAGTGGTAGATATATACATGTTTAAACTAAAATGTTTTCAGAAACACAACAGTTTTTCAGTAATAACCTGAACAAAAGAACAAAAACAACAAACTCCCATAAACAACATACTCTCACAGATGTTCATCATCATGTAAATATTGAGTAAAAAAAAATTGCTTTAGAACGTGAAAATCCAGTTTCAACTCTTGGATTAGGATGCTGTTGGTAATAAATGTTTTGATGAGGCGGGGGTAAATGTTGTTGTGGTGCATGTTGAGACATTAATTAGCTTGCAAGCAAATCCATGGAACTAAACATTCCTTTACTTAAGTCACTCATTGATTTATTTCCTTTATAGAATTTGAGGAAAACCTTGTTTCATACCTGTACAAGACTTTGTCTTAATTCTGAGTCACCTTAAAAATGTCTTTTATCAACAGTTGATCCCGTTGAGAAGCAGAAAGTGCTTTTTACAAATGTTAAAGCTTATTATCTATTGGCCTGTGCACTACACTTTTCTTGTCTGTCATGTAATCAACAAGCTTTCTCTGTTTTGACGGTGGGTTCATTTTCACCATCTGTCACTTGAATTTTTTGAATTGTTTTCTTCATCAATAATATCTGAAGTGTATTCAAAAATACTACTGTCATCATCACTGGAGCTAGAATCATTGTCATTCATTACTTCTAAGGTATCAGACAAGCTACTTACTCCATAAGATAATGGCTGCAATGTAGCATACCCACCCCATAACTTCACTAAAGCTCACAGTGTTCAAAAACCAGTTTTCTGTACCAGAACAAGAACCAGATATAACTGTCTTTGAAAATGCTTGTCGAATTTCCTTTGTCTTTTCAAAGATATGGTTCTTCCCTCTTTTATACGAATCAATTTATTTATTGAGTTCGTTTCGGACCTACTTCCGCTCTTCTTTTGCAAATTCATTCATATTTTGCAGCAAACTTGGTGGCTTTACCGGCCAAAAAAGGTTTTGTTTGTTTCCTTGTAAATATCAGCCATTTCTTCTCTAACCAAAGTGTACTAGGCAGATCTGTCGGCATCAAAATCAAGATTTTTAAATTCCATTGCAGCCTTGTATGATTTGATAGAAATTTTTAAGGTTCCCAATCATTTTTGAAGTCCACTTAAAGTTTCTCCTCTTTGATTTCGATTGAATTTCCTTAATAGCAGTCGAAGGACTGGACAACGCTGCATTGCTTTTCTCCGAAATGTTTACTTGATAATACTCTGCATTGCGCATGCATTTATTAAAATTCCATCTAATCTTGGTTGACCAGGATGAGTGTGTTCATATAGGAAATTTTCATCTCGCCTAGAAGAGATCTTGCGGGCTAGCTCGCTTATCATATGAACACATTTTATGTTTTTCATGCACTTTTTGATTATAATTTTTTAATAAGAACAGCCCCTTAGATCAGAAAATAAAAAAGGGTAAATAAGCAATTAAAAAATAAAACTGATCATTAAATCTTTAAGGAATAGTAAAATAAAGAATTATGTATTTATAATTATTTATTAATTATTACTTTCCAATGCAACTGTCCTACAAAAGAAGCATTGCTGGATGGATTTGTCTTTAGTTCATGTTTTTTCATGTTTATGCATTTTTGTGTTTGGTTATGGTTTTTATACATAAATGTTGTGTTTACTTTTATTATTTTTCTGTTTGGTTGTGTATGTAACTCAGGTTAAATGTCAGTATTTGTTTCAATATTGTCACAGTATGAGTAGGTTTTCTGCTTTATTATACAATGGAAATCTTTTTCTTTTAGGTTAGATATATAAATAATAAAAAAGGATATCAATCATTGAGGAAATCAAATTCATGGTTTTTAATCATGATGTTGGTGTTTTGGGGAAGAACAGATTATACATTCATTTTGCTGCTTAATGTGTGTAAAAGTTACTTTTCATCTTCTGAGTAAAAAAGGACAACATGCTTTTCAGTTAAAAAGAGTTAATATTAAGCGTTGGATGTTTCAATTTTTTTATTATTTTGATGTTTGGTTCTTTCCAGGGAAATTTATTTTACTAAGCCTTTCTCTGCAGTTCAGCTCACATTGATTAAAACTGGTAAAGAATTTTTACTCCGGTTTTACTAGTATACTATTCAATTAGCTTTCTATCATGAAATATATCTTACTGATATACTAGTTTTAGTGGTGCATTTGTAAACTACTATGAATTACTAGAGTAAGTTGTTGGATCAGTTGTGGATAGCCAGTGATACACATGTTATTTTGAACTATGAATATTAATAACAAGCAATTCTTGTTAAAAACAAGCATTGAGTATTGCTGAGAAAAAAATTTACCTTGTTTTTGTTCTTGCTTTCATCAAACAACTTTAAAACCTAAATAATTACATTTATATATTGACAATCAATCAGTAATGACAAAATATAAACAAGCTAAATGTAGCTGATAACAAATTTTTATAGCTGTTTGTGGGTGGTTCAGCATTAAGTTTCATAAATTTTTCATTTTACAATTTTGCATCATTAGATTTAACCGGTCATGAAAAACCCCTGCCTAAGCACAGTATATACAGAAAAGTAGGAAAGTTCCACCCTAAACAATAATATAAATACTATCTATACTATCTGAGTAAAGTAAACATTTTACCCCTTAAAATAATCTCAATATTACCTCTTCAATGTTGGATCTATTTTCTTTCCCTTGCAAGCAATTTTCAATAATTTTGACACAAAAAGAAATATCATCGTCATAGAGTTTTGAGATGCTTTGAATGGAAGGGCGAACTCCATTGCATATTTTGTTGATCAAAAGATCATTTGAAAAGACTGGAACAATATCTTCCCATGGTGATGCACAAGAACTCAATATTTCAAACATTGTTATTCCCATAGCATACACATCCGCTTCTTTACAAATTTTTGAATTTCCATTAAGCAATTCAGGAGCAACATACATCAAAGTAGTACCTATAAGAACGTAAGAGTTAAGCATCACTTCAGCAAACATTACCACCCTTACCTATCAAAAAATTACATGCTTTTTTATCAAAACCAATAAAATCTGATCTGAAGCGGCCTGTTCTTATTCTTTGAACCTTGAAAATGAAAAAACAGGGCAATAAAATAATAATAATAATAATAATAAAATAAAATTATTCATTGAGTTATACTTAATATACATGGGATCCCAAGGTCTAATAGATCATTCAAATAATACTGTTTATCTTAAAAAATGAAGTAGCAACTCTTGTTTCAGTTTTTTCAAACATTAATTAGATCGTGAGATAATCACGTTATAAATATTTTTCTGCATGCTTTAAAACTTTTTAAAAAACCTTCTTCTTCGTAGTATTTTTAATCTCTAGCGTCAGAACATGGTGAATCCAAGAAGGTCAGTAGATCGATCGTATAAAACACAACATGATAACAAATGTTTATTTAAAAGTCAACAAAAATCTGTCCCAAAATGTTGAAAGTTTTGCTTCGAAAATTGTTCATGTGCTACGATTAAATTTTACAGTAAGGGAACGAAACTTTGCTACCATTTCAGAAGTGGTCTCCAATCGATTTGGAATACGGTAGTGGTTTTGAATTAAAAATCAGTGCTCACAAATTTTATTCATTTGATAGTAGAATATATATAAGTCTACTCAGCGAAATCCGCTGTGGAATGAAGAAGCTTCGTGCATGCGATTTTATCATGTATTATTTAATTGTATTACGTAGTTTTCTCTTTCTTTTTAACTTTCTTTTAAGTTACAAAAGTATGCGCAAGGTTGCAGTTTCAAAAAAATAATCTTTTATTTAAAAAAATAGCCAGCCAGGTGATGACGAGTTAATGGAACGGAAGCATCTTTAATTTAATTCAAATCATTTGAACTTCAAACCAAAACAAGGAGAGTTATACACATTTTTTTATTTTCAGGTTTTATTTTTCCTCTTTATTAATGTTTGAATAAATTTTATTTACGGTCAAACTAATCTTCATGGCTAAGTTTTTACGCACATAATCTTTAGTGTTTTATTTTATTAAATTCATTCTCCATGGAAATCACAGTATTTTTTACATTATATGACACATTTCAAATTTGACTTGATTATCACACAGAAATGAAGATTGTTGATCTTAACTGGAAAAAATTATTGATCGTACATCTGTCAAAAATTTACACGAGCGTACGCCATAACTGATATCGTCATTTAAGGTGTGCGATGACCACATGCCTGCTGATTTTCTTACAACCAGGCCTGTAAATCTTCATTTTGTAATTTCACTATTTTTACTATATCTTTCTTTCTATTAGGTTTTGAAACATTGATGTGGACTCAGCGAAACAAATGTTGTTGAAGCAGAGAACTGTGCTGTAGAAACGATAACGGAATATCAGCCATGATGCAGTATTCAGCTAAGAGGACTGGCGCATAGAGTTAAAAATAGAGTTCAAATTAAAAATAATGGTGGACGAAGAGCACGTAAAAAAACGTGTTTTGAATCAAGTAATACTGCAAGAAAATTTTAATTAATGTTATTTTTGGCTATCATTCTTTAAAATAGTATTAATTTATATTATGACCTTGGTATTCCTTTAATTCCCTGGAAGAGGTCAAGTAGATTAGAACCTTCATGTTTTTAGTCTTCAAAATGTTTATTAGAATATTTACTAAAATGTTTTTTCCAGTAAACATGTTTAAAGGAGAATCAACGTCAGAAAAAATGTCAATAAGTTTTTTAAAAATCATTTCTGTATATAAAAATAAGACATTGTGAAAATTTTTAGTTTATTTTTGTTAATAACTACAGAGTAATAAGAGTTAAAACTTTTTTGAATGCATGATTTTTGATGTCAAGGTAACAGCTGTATTTTCAAGAGTAGTTGTTCCTTTTGTGTTTGTTCTGAATAAACTATTAACATGTACTATATATAGTGTTTTGTTGTTGAAAATTTTATTATTAATACGTTCTCTACTGTAACAACATGGCTTATTGTCAAGCATTTACTTGTTCCACAAAAAGGGATAGGACTAAGTGACCTGGAGAGACAATTTCGTATTTTTCCTTTCCTGATCCTGTGAAAGAGAAACATCATGCTCATCAAAGATGGCAATATAATATTGGGACAAGCTTTACTATAAAAACTCATTTTAAAAGGCACAATTATACATTTTATAGAAGCCATGCATTAGCTTTAATTTTGAATGATCTTTGAGCGTCATATAGAAATATTTCATATCACAAAAGAAGAATTTTATGACATAAGTACTTTGTTATTTATTTATTTAATCACGGAAAATTTGTTCCTAAATCTGCAATAACAAATGAAAGCTATTTCAAGGACAGATTTGTTCAACATCAAGACCTCCAAGTCTTAATCAGATGTTATGCAGTTTACATATTTCAAGTTGAACTTTCTGTATTGTGCGTTCACAAACAGAAAACAGCAGTCACCTTGTGACGTCAGTAAAAGAGTCAAGTGATATTTTAAAAGCTTATTATAATGCTATTAGAAGACTTTTACAAAATGTCTTTCTTTATCTACATGTGTAATGAGTTATTTAAGCGGAAATTGATTTTTTGACGTTAATTCTCCTTTACAAAAAAAGTTAGATGAACAGAATGACACATATAAAAGATTTCAAATTGTATAACCTTTTGATAGGTTGTATTATGGAGGGTATGCATCTACCGGTTTCAAACCATCAAACTTCTCGGTGAAAACTCTGTTAAAAGCGTTTGGAAGAACGAGACATCACTTGGCCAAAACCTCGCCCTCCCAAACAAATTTAACAAGGTTTTGACCGTAAAGATTAGCTGGTTTGAAATCGGTAGATGCATATACAGTATGTATTTATTTCAAAAATTGTGTTTAATAAAATCTTTAGAGATAAACAATGGACAGTGAAAATAATTAACTACTATCGTCATAGCTTCACTTGTGCTACATGCTGGAATCAACACACAAAGCCGGTAGATCTTACCATTGAGAGAGAATAGCCATTTATGTTTCTTTTATGTTTTCTTTCATTCAGTAACTAGCTGTGCATAAGGCAGTATATATATAAGAAAATAAATTGAATTTCCAGGAAATGAAATTTTTCAATGGTAATGCAAGGTTCCTCTTCTTTATAATGCGTAGGGTCATGTAAGAATTCAAAGTTACAAAATAAATTTTTCTAATGTATAGGTATATTATGGATTATCAAATATTATAATGTATCCTGAAAAGTTTAAAACAACTAAAGTTGCTTTTAGAAAAGAAAATTTAGAAACCAGAATTATCAGACCTAGTTACATGCCTGGTCCGCACGATTTCAACTAGTTTGCCTACTGCTTCTTCTCACTATTCAATCGCAAGATGTTTAGCTAATAATACCCATAAAAATTGCTCAAAAAATAACAATTGACCAAATGAAAAACAAGTTGCGAAAAACAAAGCTTTGTTTGTGTCTCTCCCACACCCATTCTTTTATTTCATATATACAGTTTATATGTACATACCTGCAAGATGGCTTCCTCCAGTCATTGTAGAAAGGCATGTGTTCTTAAATGCAGCAATTTCACTAAAATCTGTTATCTTTACAATAATATCTTCCATACTCCCTGTTACCAACAAATTTGTTGGTTTTATATCTCTATGAACAATGTTTAAATCATGAAGATACGCTAACCCCTGACAACTTTGAATGCAATAACCAATCCTTTCCGAAAATTTAAAATAATCATTGTCATTAAATTCTGTGATAAGCTCTTTCATATTGTGAATTCTAGTACCACTATCATCAAGACAAACATAGCAGTATTCGAACAATAATGCTGAGGGTCGTAAAGAGTAACCAAGAAAACTGCACACATTGACATGATGAAGCTTTCTTAACGCATCTGCTGCACTCAAAATAGTCTTCTTGGATAAAAGTGTTTTGAATTTTTTCACAGCAACAGTTCTTCCTTGTTTACGATTTAAGTTAAAAACAACAGCAGAAGAACCTTCTCCAATAATTTCTTTATCATTTTGGTTCAATGGAATATCCAAAACTTCAAATTTCACAAGTTTCTTTTCTAATTCTTTAATCTTTAGGCTGTTTGTAGAAACAAAGCCTGCCATTTTTACTTCGCATTGACATTCGCGCAGGAAATCTAGCAGTTTTTTACGCGCGAAAATTGTACAGTACAACCCCGTTAAGTCGGGTCGGACTACTAAAACCTTGTCCCCTTCAGACTAAATAAGCAGAATATGACTTAAGATGAAGTTCTGATAAGTCAGACTCCCGTTAAGTCAGACCAATTATTGCGGACCCTTGAGAGTCCGACTTAACGGGGTTGTACTGTAGATGCTTATAAATTTTCGGAAACATTACACACAACTTCCTTTCATATATAAGTTTTCAGACAACCTTAAAGCAACATGAAAACTTCCAAAAGGTGTGTCAAGACAGTTATAATTGGTTTACAAACATCAGTGGAAAGAATTTGTAAAACTTAATCATTCATTCCACCCAATACTGGTTTTATTCTTCTCCACTAAAATTGACTGTATACCTCCATTGAAAATGTTTTCAAGACAGTTACAATTGTAAGTTCCTATTCGCCTTAATATAAGTTTCGTTCTTCAACAAAAATGTCAAAAGTTTCACAGAGCACACTTTTGTGAGATGACCGTTGTCTCATTTTAAAAGAGCTTTTGTAAGAAGCTGTGGCAGGATCACATCTTCTTACAAAATAAAGCTCTTTTAAAGTCAATCATGACCGCTACATATTGACGATTTAATAAGGTCACAAACATGAGCGGAAAGATTTTGCATAACCTAACCATTTATTCCACGCAATATTGGTTTTATTCATGTCCATTAAACTTGACTGACAGTTACAATTGTGAGTTGTAATTTTACAAATGAGATATTTCACAAATCTCAGTGGGAAGAACTTGAAAAGCTAAAGTTTAATTCCACTCAATATTGTTTTTATTCTTGTACGTTGCCCGTGACTGTAGAACATCTTTCAATGAAATTGTGTTTCAAGACAGTTCAATTGTAAGTTCCCTTTCGCCTTAATATACACATTGTTCTCAAATAGAATAACAGTTACTTCAAATGCATCACAGACCACACTTCTGAGAAGTAGCCATTTTTGTAATGTTAAGTGAGTTTTATTTTGCAAAAACATATGCAACTCATAATTTAACAGGTTACAAACTTGTCCGGATAGAATTTGTAAATCTAAACCATTAATTCTACTCAATGTTGGTTTTATTTGTGCCCGTTGAACTTGACTGTAGAAAATCTTCTATTGGAATTGTGTTTCTAGGTGGTTATAATTAGAATTTTCAATTCGCCTTAATATACGCATTGTTCTTAAATTCACATTCCTCTTATACGTTTTGATCTAGAATACAGTTATCTGAACATCAAAAGCTTAACAGACCACATTTTTTTTAAATAACACTTGTTCTTGCTTTAAATGTGTCTTATTTTGTAAAATCATGCGGTCCTCTAATCATCACCCCTACATGGACGTATTATCAGTTCACAAATCTCAGTGGAAAGAAGTTGAAAAGCTAAAGTTTAATTCCACTTAATATTGGTTTTATTCTTGTACGTTGCCCGTGACTGTAGAAAATCTTCCATTGAAATTGTGTTTCAAGACAGTTACAATTTTAAGTTCCTTTTCGCCTTAATATACACAATGTTCTTAAATACACTGACAGCAATCTGAAAAGCTTCACAAACAACATGACTGGGAGGTAACAGTTGTTCTAGTGAGTTTTATTTTGTAAGACCACGTGGTCCCGTAATTATTACCGCTATAATTTGATATTTAAACCGGTAGCAAACGTGAGCAAAAACAATTTGTAAATCCTAACTATTAATTCCACTCTTGGTTGGTGTTATTCATGTCTATTTAACTTGTTTGTAGTAAATCTTCCATTGTAAATTGCGTTCAGAGACAGCTATACTTTGAATTTCACATTCACCTCAATATACGTTTTGATCTAGAATACACTAATCTGAAGATCAAAGTTTTCATAGAGCACACTTTTTTTAAATGACACTTGTTCTTGCTTTAAATGTGTCTGATTTTGTAAAATCATGTGGTCCTGTAATCATGACCGCTATATTGACGATTGAACAGGTCAAAAACATGTCCGGAAAGAATTTCTAAATCTTAACTATTAATTCCACTCAATGTTGGTTTTATTCGTGCCCATTGAACTTGACTGTAGAAAATCTTCCATTGGAATTGTGTTTCTATTTTTGCAATTTCCATTCGCCTTAATATACGCATTGTTCTTAAATACACTAACAGCAATCTCAAAAGCTTCACAAAGCACAATATTGGGAGGTAACAGTTGTTCTAACCTTAAATGAATTTTAGTTTGTAATACCACTCGGTCCTGTAATCATCATCCTACATGGACGTATTATCATTTCACAAATCTCAGTGGGAAGAACTTGAAAAGCTAAAGTTTAATTCCACTCAATATTGTTTTTATTCTTGTACGTTGCCTGTGACTGTAGAAAATGTGTTCCAATGAAATTGTGTTTTAAGACAGTTAAAATTGTAAGTTCCCTTTCACCTTAATATACACATTGTTCTCAAATAGAATAACAGTCATTTCAAATGCATCACAGACCACACTTCCGAGAAGTGGCCATTTTGTAATCTTAAGTGAGTTTTATTTTGCAAAAACATATGCAACTCATAATTTAACAAGTCACAATGTTGTCCGCATAAAATTTGTAAATCTTAACCATTAATTCTACTCAATGTTGGTTTTATTCGTGCCCATTGAACTTGACTGTAGAAAATCTTCTACTGGAATTGTGTTTCTAGGTGTTTATAATTGGAATTTTCCATTTACCTTAATACATCATTGTTCTTAATGAGTTTTATTTTGTAAGAACTCTTTGTTAAGCTAGCATACATAAAGTGTGATGCTTGACATCCGTTTATTCGTGTTTTCTTCCTGGAGTCAGTAATCTTAATTTTTTCCAAAATGGGTGTTTTTCAGATTTTTGAGGTAGAACAAGAAGATCTGGTTGAGGATGAAATGTCAGCGGTGCATTGGTGGCCATTGAGTGCCATGAATGGCTGAGCCAGTCTGGAACTAAAACTATCACATGGGCTCAATCTCGTATTATCTTCGATAAAACGTGACCAACGAGACTAAAAGGAGGAAAAGCATAATAAAATCCATCTCACCATAAGATAGAAAATGCATCAACAGCAAGAGCTTCTGGCACAGGATGCCAGTATACATATTTCTCAAGCTGCTTTTTGAGCATTGTTGCAAATAAATCAATGTCAGGCAAACCGAATTTATGGACTATTGATTTGTAATGGTTTAACATCCATCCAATGGCTGCATTGAATTTTCTGGCTTTTTTATCAGCAGTTTTGTTTTCTTTGCCTGGAAGAAATGTCGGAGATATCCAAAGAGATATGCATTAATTCCATATTTTATGTGTTTGTACATTGCACACCATGGATTTGACACCTCATATATTATTGATATAAGCAATAGCTGTACTGTTGTCTGACATAATACACACATGTTTAAAATTCTTCCTGTGGTAATAAGTAATTCGCTTTCATCTCATGTACATTGATATGTTTTTGTGCATCTATGGCACTCCAGAAACCACCGGATGGGTTTATATCATCGTTAATGCCCCATCCTATCTTGTCAGATCAACAGGGGGAGTGTGAATATCCTGTGAATATCCAGGTATCTGTAAAAGAGTTTTCATATGGAACTTCTGGAAATGCGGCAACTAAATTACCGATTGCTTTAGCTACTTGCCTTTGGTATGAAAGCATTAATTAGAAATAAAATTCAAACAAAGGAGGTGAATTTTGTCTTTTTTCTCCGTTGTAAGTTCCATAGTCCTTTTGACTGAGTCAAAAGTAAAGCCCAAAAAGGTAATGCGTTGTAATGTAGGAATGAGAATGGATTTGTCTATATGAATAGTAAAACTTAACGTTCTTGAAAGTTGGATAGTAGCATAAACATTATCCATGCGTTTTTGCATAGTAGAGCCTTGTATGTATGTGTCATCGACATAGATGACCGATATAAAACCTTTATTATGCAAAAATATAAAGGGGCATTTAAGAACTTTAGTAAATACTCTCATAGCAGGACCGTATCCATTAGGCATGCAGATAAATGGAAATAAAAAATGGTAAACCTTGAACTTCGAAAATTGTTGGTGATATTCATGAATAAGTATAGAGTAAAAGGCATCTTTAAGGTCAAATGAAGCCATGAAACAATCTTTTTCAATGGAGTTGATAACATTTAGGATGGATTCCATTTTAAAATGTTTGTATTTTATGTGTTTGTCGAATTTAACAACAGTAACAGTCATTCTCATTTTAAATGAGTGTTATTTATTTTGTTAGACCATGTGGTTGTGTTATCCCGCTATATATTGACGCTTTAACAGGCCACAAAAATGATCGGAAAGAATTTATAAGATTTAATCATTAATATCACGCAATATTGCTTTTATTCTTGTCCATTGAAATCTTCCATTCAAAATATATTTCAGATGCAAGATGGTTGGCACTAAGAATAATCAGCCTGGAAGGTTGTTTGTAAGTGTTGATAAATACAGTTGTGAAGTTTGGACATATGAACTGAACAATGTGTAGCGCTACTTGGCAGTTTAAGGAATTAAAAGCGTTTGTAGCATCAACTAAATAATACCTTCTGTTTCATCTCGTTCATAGATCGTCTTCATTGCATGCATCGCTGCTTCTGGGCCACCTTGATTTCCTTTGGCCGCCCGTAAACGCAACATATGTCACCGTCCGTTTTGGGCGTTGGGTTTAGCCGTTCATGCAATTAGTCGTTAGTTTTAGTCTTTCGTTTCGTGCGTTCGTACAATTAGTGGTTGGTTGTGGCGTTCGTTTCGGGCATTCGTACAATTGGTGGTTGGTTTTGGTCGTTGGGTTTTGGCGTTCGCGCAAGTCTGGCTTATGACCCAGATCTCCTGATATTTTTAAAACATATCCAATTGATTTTCTGCGTATACATTCTCCTTCACCAATAGGCCTTACACCAGGGTTTTTATTTATAGCAATAAGGCGACACGTTTGATTCTAACGATGCTGGATCTGGCACTTCTGAAGCGATTTTCTTGGCAAGGGTTGCAATTTTTTCTCGTAATTCCTTCTTCTCTTTTGAACGTTTTCACGGAAAACGTTTAAAAACAATATATTCAATTAGATGATAAAATAAATTACAATTGTAAAAGAACTATTAAAATAAGTTATATACATAAAGACCACTATATTGTGTAATGCAAATTAAATCTGCTTCTATGACTAAAAAACAATATGTAGTGCCCAGGAGAACGCTAGAAAGCTGAGAAAACTACGATTGGAATAGAAAAACAAATACAGTAAACCAAAACAAAAACTGCACCTTGTGCATGTACATATTAAAATCCGTTAGGCAAAAAAAAGCCTGTACGGCCGCAAACCCTCGGATATTCCGAGTACAAAACTCTTAAGAAGAAAAAATACTACAGTCTGGCCTCATCACATGCGAAATGAAAAATCATCAACACAGTCCACATTCATGCCAACAGTCCGACTGCCCCCGAAAACAGAGCAAAGCTGAACGCATTATAACGAAGGACAGCTTACAGCGTATCTAGCTCATAATATGCTCATATCTTTGACCAGACTTCGTGGCAATCTTCTCAGCAAGATGTTTATGGAACACTGATGCCTCCAGTAATTGAGTACACAAGAGGAGTGAATGAGCCATGCTCATTGTTCAACACTCGATCATTATATTATCGCTTTTTCTCTTGTTCATGTTTGTTGAAAACTTTCTCAATGGGTGCCGATTTGAGATTTAGAATTTGGATTCGTCACTCGTACGTCGAAATAAGCGGATTATCCTGGTCGCCAGGAACCCCTAACACGTATATCTAATCTAGCTTCGTCGTCATTTATGGAATGCGGTTTGGGCTCGGTTTCTACATCAGAGCAGACCTTTTTCAACAAATTGGCCTCGAAATCACGGATATTGTTGTGTCAGATTGAAAAGAAACCACCTTTTTTGCAGTTCATTGCATGATTTATGTCAAAAGCGCAAAGGTTGCGTATATTTTTACCAAATCTAAGAGCAAGGGCATCACGAAATTCAGCTTTGTTCATTGTAAATCCGTGATCTTTTAACGGCAGCACAGTCACCCAGCTCGATGTGCCTTTCTCTCGGTTTTGCAAGATGGTTCTTTGCTGGCTATCATCAAGCATGAAATCTAGAGAATCACGCTGATGCTCTTCAATTTCTCTAATCTGCTGTAAGCGTCTGTTGCGAACTTCTCTTACTTGCTATCTTGATGGAATAGATTCACCTTGCTTAAGAATGACTTCAGCGAGTGGAGCGGTGATGGTTTTGAATGAATCAAAGTCAACTTTTGCCTTACCACAGAATTGAGATTCCGAGATCCCCATCTCTGGTGGGAAGCTAGTAAATTAGCCGATCCATGTCCGTGATGGTATGTATGGCTGGTAGAAGTCGATCGTCTATTGCTCTGTCCAATGGTTCGAGGTGTTCTTCCATTTCGGGGATAGTTCTGAGGAAGTAGTTGAATCTATGCATTTCCCTGTGTGTATATGCCGCATAGGCCACTTGAGGTTCATTCAGAGCGATTTCAACCAGCTTTTCAATTTCAGAGCACCATTGTCTCACTTTATCAGATGGATGTTATGACCTGAAATGAGGACTTCCGATGGCTGCACCGAGGAGACGTTTCTCATCCTTCATAAATTGAATCGAAGAGTTTTTAAAAATATTTCAAACGAAATAGAATAATGCACAGACCATGCGTTCTTAAAGAGCGATGTATCATTAAATAAGAAACAATTACATCAAATTACACTAAAAAAATCCTTAATCGTGCTATACCAAAGTATTCTATAAACAGAAACAGATTTTATAAATTTACGTTGCATTTCGCTTGAAATGTATTATAGAAGGTTTGTTTTTCATTCAAATTTATTAAGTGCTAAAAGAAATAAGTCATTCCAAGAAAAAAGGCTTTAAGAGTGCTTGGTATAACATGAAATACTAGATAAATTCTATTCTTAAAGGACGAATAATGTCAAAAAAGTTTCCCGAAAAATAGAGTTTAAGGGGAAAAAAATTAAAGTGGAATATATATGTATAAATTCTTATTTGCAGATTAGGGTGAAAGACTGCACAATAATTATTGAAAACAGTTTACTTTACTTTTCAATGATACTGCAAATCGAATCAAACCGAGTTCATGCTGATTTTTTCCGAAAAAATATACCTGTCACTGTTAAAAATGCGATTCATTACTAAAAGTCATGTATAAAATATAAGTGAATGATAACTGGAGAATTACAAAATGGAAGGTAGTTATCTTGTCACCAGTGAAAAGACAACAAAGATTGATCACTTTCAAACAAGAATAAAACCAAATACACACATGTATAAGGCACTTAGTTCACAAAAATTGAAATTCCCCATAAACTCACATTTCTAGGTACTTCAATTATATAGGATGTAAAAATAAAATAGGCTTTTCTCATAAAATAATTATGACAAGAAAATAATTTCAACCTGCCATAAGGTCTCATCCAATATTGAATACTATCTCCTAAGCACTGTTAAAGTGATTCTCCTTTCATTGCTAAAAACAAGCAGCAAAATTAAAGGGGAAACTAAAAATTCCCCTTTAATTTTCTTTCCCCTTAAACTCTATTTTTCAGGAAAAACTTTTGACCTTATTCTTCATTTAAGAATATATATATATATATATATATTGATGTTCAAAGATAGACATCGTATTCCTTTTTTCTTGTGCATGTACTCCTTGTGAACTAAAAATTTTATTTCAAAAGTTAATTTACATTTTATGCATAACATCTGTGGATGCACCTATGAGAAAAATAAAAAAAAAAAAACATAATGAACGAAAAACACTGTAAAACGTTTCCAGAAAATATCCTCAGGTAACAATGAACATCCATACGTTTGACAAAAATAATTAAAACAGCAACTTATATGAATACATCATTTTGCAAAATAATTCCATAGCCATTTTTCAAAACATCACTGTAGTCAATACATAATTTTGGATTGACATAACTTTTAGATTTCGTCACAACTCCATCACCACAAATCCTGCATAAACTCGAAAGTTTTTTTAACTTGATGCTCCATAGTTTTCTTACAGCTGAACATTTCTTCCATTAACGTATAATTAACATCCTCTTTACCACTGAAAGTTACCGGTAGACATTCTGGTTTTCTCAGAATACAATGGTAAGGATCACAAAAACAGCTATGTAAGTTGAAATATTCCTTAAAACAAAGAATATGTCCGCTTTTGAATTTTAAATCAGAATGCGTTTAAAAAACTCAAAAACGTTCGCAAACGATTCAGTCCTTTCATATTGCTACCGTCTTGATACCGTTCGGCTTCTTGTTTATAATTAAAATAACATTTTTTAAAGAAATTATATAACACCCAAAAGAAAAAAAAAACTTATACCGAAAAAAAATTAAAGCGAAAAACCCACTAGAAATTCTAATTGTAATTGTAATTGGGTTTCTGCGAAAGCAAGAAATACATGAAAACCGGCTTTGTTTTTATTTTTTTTTTGATTTCTGCGAAAGCAAGAAATACATTAAAACCGGCTTTGGTTTTTGGATTTCTGCGTAAGCAAGAAAGCCTTTACGATCGTCTTTGTTTTTTTTTTTTTTTTTTCATCTTACTGTCCAAACCTAGTCATATTTGTTTCTCCAATTTGATTGGTTCATAAAAAAGCCGTCTCAATCGTGATTGGTACATAATGCCCGATTTCTACGAAAGGGTGCTAATTTAGCCACCCTAACTTCAATAGCGATAGTTTATTGGCTGATTTTCGCCATGCCATGTGATCGTCCACAAAACGTTTTAAAAATGGCAGCGAAAGAACGTGTGTAGTTTGCTAAAAGTTTCTTTGATGGAAATATGGCTTTAAAAGAAGTTAATACAGCTTATAATTTTATATAAAGAATTGCATTACTGTTGGGAACTTATCATGTTCACAAAATTAAATTACAGTGTGGTTATTCTGTTTTTTGAAAGAAGTTTTCTTGAAGTTTAAAATATGAAAACAGTGCCAATGTGGAAGAAAAGGTATTTCTTGTTTTATTTTTGCTCCAAGCCTTTTTAAATATGAAAGACCTTCGTGTATTTTGTATGTGTATGCATGTTTGAAGTCAATTTTTAGAAGCTTTTGGATTTTTAAAGCTCAGCTTAGCTTCCTTTCAGCTCCTCCCCAACATCACCAACATATGCACTTTATACAGCTATTTATACTATATTTAGTAGCAATTTTTGGATGTATTCTGGCTATATCAGCTTATCTCTTTTCTCCCTACGTATGTTGTATTTTTTTTAACTTTTAGATTAGATATGAGCTTTAATTTCTAAGTAATTATTATTGTGATATTTATATTTTTCATTCTGAGGAGATCAATATAGAAACTTTATATATTAGTTTGTGCTGCCCAAACGATATGTTGGTTACCGCCAGTATACACAATCTTTTTATAGGATTCGTTATATTTAATGTGGTTAAATTAAAGTTTCGTATTGTGTCGATGCACTTTTTTGGAGTACGTGGGTGGCAAATATCCAGTAACAATCATTCAGCTTATTCGTACAAAAAAAACAGATCTTCATAAATGATCTCCGCGATAGCATAAAGAAAAGCCCCTTTTTTATGTTATGGTAGGCTGACTTTCTTGACGAACATTGTCAGTCGCATCAATATTTTTGTTTATTTAATGCTGATGCTTCTCGAGCTGAATGATGTGACTGTCTTAGTTTTGCAGGACTAGTGTGCTAGTGTTGCATTTTTGTGGCATTTTCAGCAGCAAAGCTTGCAGAAATCCTTCTGCCCGGTAGGGCATCTTGTTTTTTTTTTTTTTTCTGCTGTGCAAACCTGGCGGTTTTTTGAAATTTCGTGCGTGCGCCTACATGGATTCATTACATCTATGCGTAAAGCTATTTTTTCGTAGCACGAAGTTTCTTCCACGAGAAACTTTTGGCGACTGGTTGTAATGCGGTAATACAGAAATCGAAAACTTTCTTTTCTAACATCGGTATTTGAAACTTCTATCTTTTGGTAAGCTTTCTTCTTAGTGCTTTTTTATCTTCCCATTTGCTTAATTGTAGGCTGATATCTGGGTACATCGGAGTAAAAGTGAGGTCTGTGTGAGGTTTGTCAGCAAGCCTCTAGCTGATCCTAGCTGATCCTATCTTACCCTAGCTTCCTAGCCTATCCTAGCTTATCCTAGATAATCCTGGCTGACCAAGCAAAGCTTTGAGGCAAACTTGAGAAATACAAAAATTCATCGAAGTGGCTCATAGTTAAACTTTTAAAAGGTAAAACATAGTATTTCCGATAAATTTTTTAATTTGTTTCTTATATTTTTTTCGAAAAAGTTTGTGTTTTTTTTCTTTCGTTCTTATACATAGATTCTTTTTTTAAAAAACTGTCATATAAATCGCGTATCCATGGTTACGAATCGCACCTTTCTTTTCTTTGTATGTAATAGCTTATGTTGTTTTTAGTTAAGCCCTTTTCACACTTTTTAAAAATCTTTTTGTCTTATCTATTTTTGATCTACAGTATATAATATGTTTGTTTTCAAGGAAAAACTACTTTCATTTTGATACTTAAAGTTTCATTCATTAAGCAATCGTCTCTCCATAACCATAAAAGTAGTATAAAATCTTGTTAACGTTTGTGTGTAAAGTGTTCAAAATGCTCAACAGGAAAGAGGAGCTTTAATATTTTTTGGATCTATAGTATGTATCATTGATGCTTTCATAGATTTCTAGGGTTTCATGCTTCAGCTGGCTTTGCAGAAATTCTTATGCCTGCAAGGGCATCTTGTTTGTAATTTATTCTGATAGATTATAGTACATTGCAATCATATTACTATTATATTGGAGACCACCAAGTAGCAAAAACTAATCTAGTGATGGCCAACAAAGGAGATATAGATCTATATAATGATGTATTATTATAAATATGTAATGGTTTAGAAAAAATAAATAAATAAATCAAAAAAAAAATTTTTTCCCATTTTTATAAAAAAAAGAGAAGAAATATACAAACAAATCAGCAATAAATAGAAGAAAATAAACAAATAATCAAAAAAGTAGCAATAAATAGCGGAATGCAATAAGAGAACGGGATATATAATTAATTAATCAGGAAGAATAATGATTTAAGAGAATTTCCTTACAATAGGATTTAAATTTACCAAAGCTGAGTGAAGAGAGGTCATGTTGTGATAACTGGTATTGCATGTTGTTCCAGGAAATATAGCATTTATAGTGAATCGAATTTAAACCATATATGAATGTTCTGATCAAAAGTCTGGAGAGGAGGCGGATAGAAGAGCCACGAGTGTTGTGAGCTGTTGGAAGGAAACGTAGATTGAAAAGATTGCGAATGTCAATAGGTGAAAGAGAGTTTAAAATTTCGTATATAAGAATTAAATTGGATAGATAAATAAAGTCAGAAACCCTGAGAATTTTTAGAGAATAAAAGAGTGGTTTTGAGGCATGTCTAAAATGAGAGAAAGAAATGAAGCAAAGAGCGGTTTTTTGGAGCTTGATAATACGATGTTGTTTTGGTAGGGCTTGACCCCACACTTGACAAGCGTGATTGATATGAGAAGAAAAAAGACTATGATAGGTATTAACTAAGATATTCCTGGGCACAAAGTGTCTCAGGATCGAGAGCGCACCGTTAGTTTTTCTTAGTTTCAGGGCAAGATAGCTAAAATGGGCTTCCCATTTAAAGTGGGGGTCGAGAATTACTCCTAAATACCGAACAGAGTTTGTGAAATGTAATTTTTTCCCATTTAGTTTTAATCTAACATCGTAATCAAGCTGTTTATTTTTATGTCTGAAAAGGATAACCTCTGTGTAGTAGCATTTAAAGAAATTTCGTTAGCATTTAGCCAATGTAGAAGTTGTTTGAATCATTTCAAGCGTTTCAATCTTTGATTCAAAATAACAAATAGCGAAGATTTTGAACTAAAACATCATAATATACAAAAATAAAATGCATGGTTGCCACATTTTCAGATTTCAAGCAGTGCTTCAAAATTCTAAAAAAACACAAAAGTAATTTGAAAAATGTCTAAGCAATTTTAGTACATAACCTTCCTAAATAACACAGTATAATATAATAATAAATTAGGAAAAAAATACGAAAAAAAACATTCTTTCTCCCACATACAGTACCATGCTTTGAAAGGGGAAAAAAACGAAATCAGCTAATAATTGTATACCATCGTGTAACAGCAACTCGAAAGTAGGAGGATGACAATGAACAAAGTCGAAAACTGACTTTCGCCTATCTCGTGAAACTACTATGCCTCCTCGCTTGCTTATGCTTGCTGCAAGGGACAAGATTTTAGTCCCACTTAAACAAAAGTCCGACTTTAAAGGTGTCCGACTTAATGGAAATGTACTGTACAGAGACACTTAAAATAGAAATAACATAACGATTACTTAACTTGATGTTGACCTATTTTATTCAGACCGTTAGACAATTTCGTGTTAGTTCTATAAAGACAGCCGAATGAAACTACGAGTAACAACAAACGGATTACGAGTACTACCAGTGACGATGACTGACAACATGTGACTAAGGGCCTCTTACACAGTAAAATATATATCAGTTACCTTATCGGCAAAACCTTTGTCGGCCGAAAACCACAAACTTTTGGCGAGGTGACGAGAATTTATACCGATCAATATTTTTAACCGACGAAACATTTCAGCCATTTCAAATGCTTTGTTTATCCAGATTCCCTCCTTCTTCATGTAGAAATCTAACACCGAATTCGTGCTAGAAACCCAATAAACGTTTTCTAAACTTTTGCGCGCATTGTTGGTTTGGGTGAATTAATTTGGGGAGATCACCCCAAGCAAGCAGATTATTCAAAGCCGTTACCTCGACACGTTTTCGGCTATGTTCACGCTTACCGGCTCCATTACATCCAAAATAAGCAGGCTTTCCCATTTGTTTCGTTAATAATGAAATCAAGTAAATAAACCAAAAGCAAGCAATAACGAAATTTCGAAAAAAGGTCGGAATTTTTCGTCGGCTTAAATTATTCGTTGGACGAAAATAACGAATATTTGGCCAAGTGACGAAAATTGTAAAATGGCCGGCCGAGTTATTGTCCTAGAATCGTAGGGAAAATCCCAAAGAGTAGTACTTGTGGTAGGTATGACACACTTTCAAAGGTACAGATGATGGTGATCCATTGGATTCTTAGTAACTTCTTTCTTCATGAAGTACGCGTGGATATGTCACGTCTGCATAGCACGCGGTGACCGCTAGGAATGTTTTAAAAATGATTTTAAAATAGTTAGATAATTAAATAATCTATTCTAAATGAGTGGCTAATTAGTAGTTATTTCCTTCTCAAATTGATACAATAAATCAACAATTAGTTAGTTACTTTGATAACTGTGTCAGTTATCAATTTTATTGTTTTTGTGGTAAAAGTCCCATGGAGAATAGAAGAGTACCTTCGACAACTTAGCCTATGTAATAAATATTTTCTGTTTGAATGATATATCAATTCCGATCATCACGATTAAATTCCTTCATATGACATGTTTTCGACCATATTCATGGAACGGATTGTTAATTCTAGCATGGTTGCATCACTTAACTTCTTAAAGTGTAAGAACACAGGCCTGCATGCAATCTCCTATTTCGCTTATGATGAATTCAAATGTTTTTTATGAGTATATACAATTTCTTTAAGTTATGTGACTCAGTTGCGATACTGTTAGCGCGCCCTCATCACATTTATCGTTGTTACGGGTTGTTACGGAATTATAAATGCTGGAGTTCCTGACGTTAAAACATTTCATAAAACAATAATAACAAATTAAGACGATCACAAATATTTAGGTAAACGATATCGTCTTTTATCTGTTCCCACTTTGATACCGTTCCAAATTGAATCCAGACAGTAGCCCGATTGGACATTTTCCCAACTTGACATTTTCCCGACGACTAATAATAGGAGGGGGGCTAGGGTTAGTGTTTGGGTTACACGTAGGATTGATGGTTGTCGGTCGTCGGGTAAATGGCTGGTCAGGTAAATGTCTGGTTGTCCTAGAATCATTCCAAATGTGGACGCTATCCGTTGTAATACCTATTTTTAGTAACCTGACTCATGAGTGAATGATAATTCTGCTCTATTGTAAGTACTTTACCTGATTATGTTTCTTAGGATGGTTTGTGTCACTTGTGTCGACATTGGTTACTGTGCAAAGCTATTTCGGCAAACATTAAAGGTCTTGATCCATTCTTCTTTGTTTTTTGAACAATTACGCCAATTTGCTGTTACCATAGTTTAATTAGTTGTCTCCCAAACACAATCTATTCCAATGCCATAAAATGGGTGCAGACTGAGCACTGAAATAGATTATCTGAATAATTACTGATTCAATTTTCTAAAAACTTGACGGAAAGTTGTCCATTACATTATGATACTTTTAATTGTTTTCTAGGTGCTAAGAAGTGAAACCTCATGCAATTTAATGATCATACCATCCTTTATTGTCCAGTGTCCCCTAAATGAAAACGCCTTAAAGTATTCCATTTTTCTACTTCTGATTTGTTAGCACACACAACTAATGGGTTGTACACACACATTCTAAATTAATTTCAGGAAATTAGTTATAATTACAACTGTCAAGTTCAAATGCATACATGATCAACAGATACGACACTATGACGCCTTAAAGCTCAGCTGTTTACGTAAGACATCCAATGTCATCGACTGCTGCTTTAGGATTACATCGTCTTAAGGGCCAACAATAAGATCCCCAAACGATTGCTGAAAAACAAGGAACCATTAGACAGCATTGTCGGTACGCTACAGTCTATGATATGTTCTTTTTCCATGATATGTTCTTCTCAGACTCTCTTGACTCTATCTAAATTTGATTACCTATACTTGTTGACTGGTTTGCTTTTTACAGCCTCATCACTATTTTTGCCTATGTGGTATATGTCTGTCTGTAACTTTTCAGTGATATTCTTGCAGTCAGCACTTTACCTATTACTCTAATGACGACAATTTGCTAAGGATCGCAAAATTTTGAAAAATTCCACACTGAGAATGTACACTAAAGATTTTTTACGTGAACCAATCAGGTGGCATGAAATGCTCTAGTCATCCCTTAAATGATTATGATGAGTACTCCAGATTATAGCTACTTCAGTTATTTCATTAAATCAATGCCCACACGTTGCTAATAATGTAATTTAACAAAAAGAGTATTTCGTACAGTACAACCCATTATCTGACCTTTAACTTTTTAAGAGTTGATGAGATTCTCATAATGATATTGCCTTAGGTGGTTTAAGTATTGAATTTCGGTGTTGAGTCACGTATTTGCTAACTATTTTTCTTTTTTTGTCTATGATGTGGTTAGCCAATATACATGAAAGCAACTATCCGAATCTTTGTTCTCTTTTCGTTATGAGATCAATAGATATCCATGCAAACTGCACATTATCTAATATAGTGATATCGTTAACAATGACATGAAAAGCAATTACATAACATTCCTTGAGGGCTACTAAATACTCTAATACCAGCAATTCGCTTACAGCGTTTCTTCCAAGCACCAAAGAAGCTAAAGACGAATTTCCACTTTTATATTTCTTACTCGGAATTACGGATAAGATCAGAAAAGAAGTCTACTTGGATAAACATCCGCCAGCTTTTATAAACGCAGATTTCCGTTTTGACCCAGTTCTCTTCGATTTGTTATCGTTTTTAGCAGAAAAAACTTTGGAAATAAAAAAAGATTCGCCATTTAAAATTATTTTTATTGAAAATATGCAACTGCAGAACATCAAACCAGCCGGTTGAGAAAATGGTAAAAACGTTCAAATGTGAGATAATTAAATCACATTCGTTTATAGAAAATGCACAGAACAGAACATTGAAAATGAAAAAACTGTACCGAATTGAATTTGGTAAGATTTTAAAATGGATTAAAGTTGCTGAACTGCCTTTAAAATTTGAAATGTGCTGATATCATCTATGATATCAGCTATCCCTCATTGAACAGTAAAAATTGATCTTGAAACAAGACCCTTAGTAATCAAAATGGGAAACAGATGAGAAAAAAAAATTATTTGATCTATTGTGGGGATTTCCTCTTGGAAAACTGCTGATTTTGGTGTGCTACAAAAGTATTTGCACTTTGTCCATCTAACACAATAACTGTTTGTTTCATTATCTTTTGACTATCACCCTTGTAGAAATCATGTTTCGGAATTTTGTAAATTCTATTCTATTATACTTTCGAAAGACGTCTGCTTGATATTATATCATAAACGTGCTGTTTTTTATATAGCCTAAAGTATCGATTTGCCCGTCCGACATAAAACAAGTATTTTTGTAACAGACCCTTTTGGTTTTGCACGCACTTTATAAGAGTTAATTGCCTTCAAAGTAGCTAATGCTACCTTTTTAGAAACTTCGTTGACTCACTAAGTAGCTAAAGGAAACAAGGTAAAAAAACTTGAATCACTTAATTATTTGTGGTTAACTGTTTTTCAAAATGCCGTGAATCAAAGTAATTGAGAACATTAGCAAGACAAAACAAAAGCATTTTTATTAATAGATTTATAATTAGATACTCCATCAATGGTGGGTATATATGGCTGACTATATTTTTGATGATTCATAAAAGTGGATAAGCTGCAATCTGTACAATGAAGGTAAGTATCCATTCAAGAGGTTTTATTATGTTTTCTTATTCTGGATCAGCTGCTTACAAATCAAAGTGAACTTGGATTGATTTTCAGCATAGATTACAGAGTTCCAATAACAATTCGTGTTTCTGTTTTAGTTTCATTATTTGTTGTTCTCCATCATATCGTTGGCTGTAATGGACTGTTCGATTCAGTTCAAGATACATGGCGTTGGAGTCAAGAAAATCAAAGTAATTGAATCACTGAAGAAGGAAATTAACAATGTTTCTAAGCAAACTGTCATCATAAATATCACAAAGGAAATCCCAAGAAAACCCCAATCAATATTTGAAGATCAGGAATTTCAAAACTCCATTTTTTCATTGGTAAATTACTTATTTAGAAGACTTCATTCAATAACGACAATCACGAATGATCACAAGCTCGTTTCAAAAACGATTTCCCGCCATCACGATTCCGGATTGACAAAATGTGATGCCTGCAAGGAATGTCGAATCAAATCAATGTCTTGTGAAGTGTGCGCTTTCAGCTTCCCAATATGTCATCCAGACGCAGAATATAACTGCTGCTGGGAGTAACAACGCGTCGCTGTTTTGTGAAATAAAATGGAGAATTTTCTTCTTCTGCAACATCCATTTTGGGCAGGAGTGTCATTATTCGTGCATTTTAAATGAACACAACCCAAGGTGAAAACATGTGAATGATTATAACACTTAAATAGATACGACAGAGTTTAGTTGTTGTTGGAAATAATGTGTTAAAGAAAAAAGAAATGAATAAAACAACTTTATAACAATTCACCTAATTTCAAAGGTCCTAATCTGAAGTTGACCCTTTTTTTCTACAGCAGTTACTGACGTCATTGTTCCAAAGGTACTTTCAAACTTCACAAAGGCGCTCGTTGTATCTTAGCTGTTAAGGCCTTACAAGTTAAATCGCAGATCTAGATTTATTGAAAATTACCTTGTCAGCCTTTGATTAGATTTCTATGAATTTATATGAAACGTCCTTTTTAACAATGAAAATATGCGAAAATGTCAATATGAAGAAGTGTGCGCTGAGTGGCATGCTACTGAATGTTTGTTATGAATAACTATTTTTGGATTTTATAAATACATTTGAAATTTTATTTTCATTGTCAATTAACGGCCGATTTATTTTGTATTGTTAATGAATGTCGACTTGGTAATGTCTCAAACAAAATATATCTATTTTCACAAAGCTGTACATAAAAAACAACAATATGCCATTGTTTTAACTATGAAAAAACTAATCACACGGAAAGTAAATGTTTGTTTTATGAAGTAGGACGGCAAAGGTAAAAATATATTTTTATTAAAATACTCAATTTTAAGTTACGCTTGGCCTTTGGCCTAATTATGCCCGCTAAAATATGATTGAACTCCGCATTTCCGTCATTTTGGTGAGTTCAAGTTGTAAACTTAATGTAAGCAATATGCAGCGTCAGATCATATCCAGGTTAGATAGAAATTAAGGAATTAATGGATGAGAGTTACGTTGACTAAAAGAAAAATCAATTTATTATTACTTAAGCAATTAATTAATTGCCCTTTTCTATTTTAAATGACTAAACTCTCTTCCATGTATTTTGACCGACTCAAACTACGTTTTTAACTGTTTCAACTTAACAGTAAACCACATATATAATCTTTTCCAGTATCGAAAGCAACACAACATTACTTTTCATGCATATGTTAAGTGAATCAATAATGAGCAGTTTTTTTTAATGAACCTCTACCAAGTTGTATATAAATCCTTACAAATGCATCAATGTATTTAAAAAGTAAATCACAAGTTCATACTTTGCTTAAACTTACTACATAAAAATAGATTATTAATGCCTTTTAAAAGAAACTTTATCTTATTTCGGGCAACCTGAGAAACACATAAGTAAGAAAAATCTCTACCTGTGAAAATGACTTGATCAGTAGCATTTAACATTATAGCATACAACAATTATCCAGCAAAGAACAACAATGTTTATTAATATTAAGTCACAAGGAAACTCGTCTATAGCAACTATAGTGTGTCTCTAAAAGCATAATCACAACTGCATCATAGCTATGATGTTAATAGACTTTTACAAAGTTAATAATGCCAGTCGTTGATAAAAATTGATTTTTTTTTTATTTTTTACACCTTCTGAAACTTTAGTTTTTGAAGAATTAGAAAATTTTCTATCGAGTAATATAAAAATCAAGTCTATTACAATAATAAATAAAAAGTTATTTACACTCAAAGCTTGATGATACCTTATTTTGAGACGCACTGTATAGTTCCATGAATTTTTCTAATGTTGGAATATTATCTAGTTACTGATTAATCCTTAATGATATTGGGGTTGATGCAACTCGATAGCGATTGCCTGAATGACAATACATGAAGGATTGAAGAGGATTAAATCCTTACCCAGATTCGTAATCGCGAGAACAGTCCTGTTTGCTCCGTTTTATGACCCATTAACCCTTTTTTTATCAAAAGCTAACACTTGACATTTGTTGTATATGTTACGGGGAATATGATAAATTGAGAATTATGCATATTCCCCGGTTATTATACATAACAATCCTAACCCTAACCCTTACCATAAACCTATCGAGCATTATTTAAATTAAATAGTTAATATGAATAACTCCCAAATTTATCACAATCCCCGTAACATATGCACATGTGAATGAATGCGAATTTTATTGGACTAGAATAGCTAAAACTCTAAAGAACCCTTAACCCAATAAAATATTGGAGTGGGATGGGTGGGATGGGGCGGTCCCTAATGATGGACATGTATTTTGTATTTTGTTGTGCAAATACTGTAAATCGTATTGCAGTAGCATTCATGTCATATATCAATATTCATGTACGCTTTAAAAGCTGAGTATTAGGGAGCTTAAGCAATCGCAACGGCAACGAAGACGGCGACGTGTTTAAAACAAAAGCTTCGTTTTCAATGTGGAATTTGTTTTGAAAGGGAGTCTACTACTTATGATACCATTGGGAATGTTTTATAAGATAACAAGAGCCAGATGGCGCAAAACGGTAGCAGCAAGTTTACTTTTCACGCAAATGCTTTCGAAATTTTACTTTAAGTACTAAAAACTTCTTTACTGGATGTTTTCTAAGATATCTCACTGGTGGAAAACAGGCATTAACGATAAATTCGATGAAAATGATTAATCAGTGTAAATAGGGTCTAACCAAAAACACCAGCAACAATTTATTTAAAGACAAAAGAATTATACATGTGTGAGCTGTGTGTTTTTTTTATAAGAAATTTTTTCGTAAGAGCTTATGTAGAAAAAAAAAAGTTTGTTTATAATAATAATAATTTCTGACGAAACCAAAATTGAATTCCAACAAATAAACTGCCTTTTTGAACTAGATCTTTGAAAACTTTAATAAACAAACATAGTGTAATAGCTAACAAACCAAACGAGGTAATAAGAAATTTTGAACTAATAAGCTTTACTAACAAGAAAGGCAGCATATCAAGTATATATTTTCAGTTAGCGTAATGAACTAAAAGTCCCATTTTTATGTACGCCTATTTGATTAGAATTCGAATCAATTCTAACTTCGTGGATTAAGTTATAAAATATCAGGTTATGTACTTTTAAAATAAAAGGTAATCTACTTTTAAATGTTCGATATGAAAAAGCTTCCAAATTACGAAGGCTGCGTTCCTTCATTAGAATTTACATTGAGTTTTTGATAGAGTCCCGCAGACTCTAAATCGCAGACTAATTGCCATTTCGGCCGGAGGAGGAGTAGTAGTAGTGGTAGTAGTAGTAGTAGTAGTAGTAGTAGTAGTAGTAGTAGTAGTAGTAGTAGTCCACGGGTGTTTTAATACGGTATTCGCTTTCGCTGCTACCGTAATTACACCATTAATATATTTGCACGTTCTTTACACAACGTGAAAATTCATGATCTGAAGTCGTACTGACAACGGAGACGCGATTATAGAGAAAGCCTTTTTCTCTTATGTAGATTTTATAGAAGCTCGATAACTTTCTAGTCGTTATAATTTTATCAATTGAAGAACTTCTCCAATAAAAAGAAGTTCTTCAAAATACTATTCACAAGTAATTTTATTATTTTGTTCTTTTTGCTCACGTCGTCGTCCACGTTGCCGTCGTAGTTGCTTAAGCTCACTAATGACCTCGTGAAAAACTGCTCAATGTCTGGACACTGCTTTTCTTTCAAATAAGAGGAATGCTACGCATATTGTTGGCAGAAAGGCAACTGTTTTGAAAATTAACAGGCAGAAGAGCCAACGATAGGTAAAGGAAGGTGACTACTCCCTTATATAATCCGCTTTCCATAGAATGTCCGCCAGAAACAGACACTCTCTGCTTCATAAGAAAAGTATTTCAAAAAATCAGCCAATCAAATTTCAGTTGATTTACTTGGAATAGGAAAAATTGTTCACATTACACATTTACATTTTCACAGGCGTGCAAAGACATTTTAACTGCCTGCAATTTCAGTTCATGTTCATCTGTTGATAAATTGCACCACCCTTCTTCTTCCTCTGGAAGTAAGCTGATAGAAATCCAAATTAATCCAAAGCGTTTCTTGGTCTTCTCAGAAGACTAATACCTTTTATTATTATTTATACTTAATATTTTGTATTTTGATGTGTAGTTTAAGACACTTGCCACTAAGTTGGTGTGCATGAACAGTGCCCTGCTAACCACCTTCACACACTACACTCGTCGCAATTTGTCTACTGCTATAGTTGAAAGACTGCCACTAGTTAAGTCCACGAAATAGTGGGTGATTCATACTTTTGTTTAGTGCAAATTAACAACTCCTGCTTGTGCACTTGACTAAATTTACCACATAAAATGGGTGATAGAAGGTTCTTCAACTTACCACGAACAAGTGGGTGCTTTGTACAAAAAACTCTTGATAGCGATATAACGATAGCGTACACACTTTTCAACCTGAACTATAATGGCAGATTCTAACATTTCGAAAATAGTTTTTAGTAATTTCCACCAAGGTGATCCCATATTTGGTGTCTCTTCTGGCAAGGAATGTTCATGCATGCCACTTATGTCTATATTTTGAATATTTTGTTTGTATTACCGATGGATATGTTAATGCTGTAATCGATGGATATACTAATGATGTATTTACACTCTTGAATGACGAACGTTTTTACAGTGATGATGTTTTTTCTACTTATGGTTCTTCTATTTACTTTCAAATTGGTTATGTATATAAAATTTAATCTCCTAGATTTTACAGGGAAGGAAACACTTGTGAGATGCTTTAGTAAGTTTAAAAGATCTGAGTATTATGTCAAAAACAGTGACAAAGAAAAAAAGATTAAGCAAGATAATCAAACCAATTTTGAAATGATCAGGGAACATGTGATGAGATATTGGTTAAAAAGAGTTACCTTGCCGGAGTGTTAAAGTCTATGTCAACTGATTTCTAAGTCAAAATAAATGGTTTTAAAATAATTTTTTTTGTATCCTCAAGAGCAAAAGCACAATATTATAAACGACATTTTGGGAAAAAATATTAAAACTTTAGCGTTAAAATTTGCGTTAGAAAAAAAGCAAGTTTTTTTCTAGTACATCAAAATGGATGAAACTTACACAGGAGCGAAAGCAACCTTTCACAAAGAAGTATACAAAATTTGATAATAAAATGTTTATTCTATCGGAAGTTCTCAGCCCAAATAGAGCCCTACAAATGTCTGATACTTTTATTGCTAGCTACACCTTCCAATTTCGTGTAGAAACTTTTCAGCTTATCCGCGCGAAAAAATATTATGATTATCATAATTTGTGGTTTACGGAAATATTTATGATAATCATAATAATTCGGGGCGCGACTTCTTTTAGGGCGAAGAAGAAATACCGGCAACGACAATATTGCGGCGATGCTGTGTCTGCACCAGCCGCTCTGATAATAAATATGGAGTGAGTCAATCTGAATCCAACTGCTGTGGTATAAAGAGGGTATATGGTTATCCACCATAGAATCATTATGACTGACAAACTGACTCCAACAACAGGAAAAACAGTTGGTAAGTACATAAAAGTATTTGGATTATATAGTTTTGATAAAGTTTTTGACCAAATAATACGTAATACATATCGTCATTAATAGAGAAAGACAACAAGAACATTAGCAGAAAGAATAAATCTTTAGATGAAACTGGATTAGAAGTCATGACTTGTCGTCACAAAGTAGCTCAAAAGGCCTTAAACATGTTTCAAGGGGAACTTTTTGGCTACCCATTATATCTTATGAAGCATTTTGCGATCGAACATAAGATAAAATTTTGTTTCGCTGATGTGATGTGCAAGCTATGGAAGTTTGCAACACAACATGAGCCTGGAATTATGGATATTGTGAAACCAGCTTTATCAGTGATGCATGCTAAAGGTCATTCTGTTGATTGTCAGGTAATAAAATATACTTGTACACTCTCCAAAAAATCGCTCAATATCGACCATGTGTCTGGGTACGAAAAGTTAAGTTATCTTTTTAAATGTGGGCCTGTTCTTTTTTGTAGGTTCTGTGGAGTGGGGAATGGATCAGCGGAACAGGGAAATCTACTGGAGAAGAAACTGAGCAATTTTTTTCTTATCTATCTCGATGTGGAAATACTACCAAGCATCAAACTCCTGAAAGTAATATTGCTATATAACGTTCAGGATGCTAAAAATTATATTACCATTTTACAGATTTTATTCATCATCTGTGAGATTTTTTGGTTGTGAAATATAAGGATGTAGGATGTAATGTAGGATGTTAATGACAGCATCAAATATTTCAATGACACAGTATTTCAAAAATCTTAAAATTTAACATTTCTAGATCGTGAAGACACCATCACAGAGCTAGTTTTTGCATGGAACAAAAGAAAATAAAGAATATCGTCGAAGAACTAAAACGCCGTTTTGTCAAGGTTTTTAATGATTTTGATGAAGTTTATGATCTTTGATACGACATGTCTATAGTCAGGTAAATAAGCACAACGATACTTCAAATGGTGATTAAAGCATAAAAATTGGCACAAATGTAGATAATCAAATTCTACTTTAAAAATTTGACAGATCCACCTGAAAAAAGTCACGTGACTGCTGACTTCAGCACTTTTTTTGCTGAAATATTTTGTTTCGAAAATGGCAATGTTTTATATATCGTTGGAAAGGAAATTTAATTCTGAGCAAAAGTCTCAATGCAAACACGGTCTGAAAATGACGTCATCAAAAGTTATTGACGTTCTAAAAATCAATGATGACGTCATCAATTTTTGGTGAAAAATGAATTTTTCAAAATACCTTAACCTATACATCGTTGGAAAGGAAATTTAATTCTGAGCAAATGTCTCAATGCAATTACGGTCTGAAAATGACGTCATCAAAAGTTATTGACGTTCGAAACGCCAAGGATGACGTCATCAATTTTTGGTGAAAAATGAGTTTTTCAAAATATCTTAACCTATACATCGTAAAGGAAATTCAATGGCGAGAAAATTTCTTGCTAGCATGGATGTCTGAAAATTCATTGCAAAAGAGTTACAGGAAGCTGAGTTGGGTTAATCAATATTGCAAATTGAGGTAAGGTACATCATATAATAATTTTTTTTCGTAGTAAAGCAACAATAATATACCATTAAACTTGTAGAGATTGAATCAGTTATTTACGGAAACAAAAAACGATCTGATTGACTATTTTGTCTCATAGTGGTAGCAAGTTTGTACGTGACGCACTGAGGTACCCAAGGGACCAAAAAAACGTTTGATTTACGGAAAGTTCGAATTACAGAGGTTCGAATTATAGAAATTCGACCGTATAAACTTTTTTTTATCTTTAGATGAAGAAAATATAGTAAGAGTGTCAACCATAAGCTCGAATGTTAATGTAGTTACAATTGAGAAACTTAATGAAGCCTTAGAAACTATCGATTGGAACCTGTGTTTTATTTGCCAAACTCATCAAGCACATAAATTAATAAATTCTTCATCAAAGAAAGGTATGATTTGCTACTTGCCTAAAACTGAATCTATATCTTAAAAGTGTTTTCGTTAAATTTTTGTAAACAATTCATCTACCCAGTTATGTATTTGATATATTTAGGTTTTGACCCTGAGAAAAATTCGTACCACACTGTTGCCGAAAATCTCAAGCAGTTTGAATTGATTTGTGAGCTGCCTCAAACTCTGCAGCGAAGATGTTCAAGGTTTAAAACCCATGATGAGTTGTTGAGTTCCTTTATTTCAAATGAGGCTGTTTTTCATAAACATTGTATAACAAATTACAACAAAGGAAAGATTTCTTGAAAGAGAAAATTACATGAAAGGATAAGTTTGCACGAAAACAAGAAGATAATGGTTGTGGAAATGATATCAGCGAAGATCAGGAGAGTTCTCGTAAAACACGAAGAAGTCTTCAAATAAATGTTTCTTTTGTGACTGTCATTATGGCATTACCACTCTCCATTCATGTATGTCAATCAAACTAAGCAAAAAGATAAAAAGTATTGCAGAAGTATTAGGTGATTCCCAAATTTTGGCTGAACTAGTCGAAGGAGATATGGTAGCGACAAAGGCTAAGTATCACAATAAATGTTTGTGTGCTTATAGTAACAGATATAGAGCAACACAGAAAAAGGAGTTAGACGACAATGACGATATAGTGTCAGGTTAGAGGTTATTTCAAACTTATTAAAATTTCTTAGTTTGTCAAATTTGATCAAGTAGCTAGGTGTTTTAGAGAATTTATGTGATTGTTGCAGGTAGGTTTTTATCAAAACAAGTAACCAAAGCACAAAATAAACTTTTAGCATTATTAGTTTTAGTGGTAGAATTAGTATTTGTATTTGTGTTAGATTTATTGGCATCATTGAAGAAAAAACATTAGATGAATCGTATACTCCTCTGTTCATGCTAAAAGATATACGCTGCATGTACCAGGAAAGGTTAAGAGCCTTTGGGGCATCAGAACACAAAATTAAGAATGTAAATGTCACGAGACTCAAAGAGGATATTCTTCGTCAAGTTCCAGGACTATTGGAGAAGAAAGACGGAAAATATGTGGTAGTGACAATGGAAGAAGGTATCGGGAAGGCATTGATTGAACTTTTGCAAAATTCAAATAATGATGATGGGATGGTTATTTCAAAAGCAGCTAGGATAGTTCGAAAGTATCTTTTTGCAAATGAAGAACGTTTGATGGTGACCTCACAGAAGAACGTCAAAAGAAAACACTTTTACGATATAGATTCAGTTCTAGCTACAAATCATACCTTTCTTTGATGAAGAATTTATTAATTTATGTGCTTGATGAGTTTGGCAAATAAAACACAGGTTCCAATCGATAGTTTCTAAGGCTTCATTAAGTTTCTCAATTGTAACTACATTAACATTCGAGCTTATGGTTGACACTCTTACTATATTTTCTTCATCTAAAGATAAAAAAAAGTTTATACGGTCGAATTTCTATAATTCGAACCTCTGTAATTCGAACTTTCCGTAAATCAAACGTTTTTTTGGTCCCTTGGGTACCTCAGTGCGTCACGTACAAACTTGCTACCACTATGAGACAAAATAGTCAATCAGATCGTTTTTTGTTTCCGTAAATAACTGATTCAATCTCTACAAGTTTAATGGTATATTATTGTTGCTTTACTACGAAAAAAAATTATTATATGATGTACCTTACCTCAATTTGCAATATTGATTAACCCAACTCAGCTTCCTGTAACTCTTTTGCAATGAATTTTCAGACATCCATGCTAGCAAGAAATTTTCTCGCCATTGAATTTCCTTTACGATGTATAGGTTAAGATATTTTGAAAAACTCATTTTTCACCAAAAATTGATGACGTCATCCTTGGCGTTTCGAACGTCAATAACTTTTGATGACGTCATTTTCAGACCGTAATTGCATTGAGACATTTGCTCAGAATTAAATTTCCTTTCCAACGATATATAAAACATTGCCATTTTCGAAACAAAATATTTCAGCAGAAAAAGTGCTGAAGTCAGCAGTCACGTGACTTTTTTCAGGTGGATCTGTCAATTTTTTGAACTGGAATTTGATTATCTACATTTGTGCCAATTTTTATGCTTTAATCACTTTTTGAAGTATCATGGTGTTATTTTAGCATTATTGACCTCACTACTACGGATGTATGTATTCACTTTCTTTCAGAATGACGAAGATTTAAGGCATATTAATGATAAGCAAAGAGAGTTACAGGAAAAGAATTGCATTGATGATTTTGATAACTTACTTCCTACCTGGGTTGCTGATATTCAAACCAAGGCAAAAGGCAAGAAAAGCTATTACGAGAGTATTATTGCAGTGAAGTTGGTTTCCCTTGCGTTTATATAACATAAGTGTTGTGAATAATTTGATATCTATTCAAATTTCTTTTCTGCCAATACGTAAGTTATTTTCCATAGATATTGCTATATGTAACGCAAGAAGAGGGCTAACTGAAAAAGAAAAAGCACTTTTACTGGCCGAAAATTTGAATCATCCAAGATTTACGTCGCTTCAAAATTTATATTTTCCAAGAACATTGAAGGGAACGAGTTACTTCGGTTTCTTGGATTTTCATAAAGATGATCAACAGAAAGAACTAGAAAGACTTGGTGATCTGCGGTATCTGTCTTCATCTCAGTTGAATCTCACATACACAACTATCTCTAAGGATGTTTGGCAACCACTTATTGAACAAAAGTTGGAAAAGTTGTTTATGGAAAAGTTTGTTTGGGCTTCCAGTATAAAGAAAACTGCAGGTTATATTGTTATTGCTTCCTTTGTTCTATTGATATGAAATCTTAAACATACAATTTCTTCATTGTTGTTATCTAATCAGTACATGTCTTATGCTTTCCATGCTTCAAACATTTCAGATACTAGTAAACGTCGATCAATTCTTCGCGGTAAGCAAACCGCTGTTAATCATCAAATAAAGGAGTCACTTCGGGATTATTGTGATTTAAGTGGAAAGAATTTTGAAAGCACTATGGAAAGTTGTGAGAAAGGAAATTATCCTTGGCGTCAAAACTCTGCTCATTTCTCAAGTTCAGGTAAACTATTTTAACTAACTTTTTATATACTGAAAACTAAAGACTTTCTATGACTTTCTCCTGTTTATGTTTCAGCTGCTGATCGTCGCCAGTGTGCAGAAATCCATTTGCGAAAACAACATTTATATGAAGAAAGAGCTATTCTTAAAACTGAGATGCAAAATTGTTTGAAATTTTTCTCAAATAAGATTGACAAACTCTTACGAAACTGTAATGATCTTGGTAAGTGAAAGTTCATAAGTAACTGGCACATTTGTTCTCATTTGTTCTCATTTGTTTTGACTATTAAATTTTTTATCTAAAGCGATTTCAGATAATTCAAGCAGTGAGGAGGGTGTTGAAGATGCTGGTGACATGCCTGTATGTTTTTCTTTAAGCTAGTAATTTGTGAACTGCGAATATACTTGAAAACCCTTCTTTCGCCTACGGTATACATAGGATAGGAGTAGAAGAAATCTTCACTTTAAAACATTTTGTTGTTCTAGAACATCGCTAAGAAAGGTAGACTTTCTCTTATAAGAAAGGGAATCTATTATTACAGAGATCAGCTGAAGAAGTCCGTTGCTACGTTTAAAGAATATATCGATTCATCAGGTACTTTGGGTGCTGATATTGCATGGGAGATGGAAATTGATGACCAAGATATCGAAAGTGATGATACAGTTTCTATTGCAGATGATTTATGCAGTGATGATGACATAGAAAGTGAGGAGCTTTCTGTTTCCACAGAATTGATTCTTAGTGTTGGGAAAGAGATGTCATCTGGATTCACTTATAGGGATTGTATGATCGAATTGAACACAAACGTAACTTCCATTATCTTGCCTTCTAACTGTTGCCAAAATCGTCTTGGTGGAGTCGATGGAAGCAATGCTTGTGTCCTAATATCTGCATTATTTGGGTTTGTGTTTTTCCAAGAGGAGAATGCCACGTTTGATTGTGCTAATCCCGAAACACTTTTTGAATGTCTTCTACCATATTTTTGCGGCGCCATTGAAGTTGGTAATTATTTATACGAAAAGTTCAATGTAACAGGGTTACTGTTAGTTCAAGAAGCATTGGATATACTTGCTCCTCATTTTCAACTGACAGTACTGGACGAGCAAAATTATTCCATTGGTACCAACCCTCAAAGTTCACTAATGACCTTCTTCCAAAATATGTCGCATGCAAAGAATAATTTTTTTTTATATTTTGGTTGTTGGAGCGAATGCATTTTCAGTAATCGCCTTTGGTGACCGGATACTTCTAGTCGATAGCCATAGTAACGAATCGTTGGGCGGCAAAATTATGTCTTTTGATCCCAATAATTGTGCAGCCGGGGACATTTTAGGATTAGCAGATGGTCTTGTATATGCTTGTACACTTCGTTGTTAATCGTTAGTCTGGAAACATGTCAGGAACGTTTTATTGTTTCTCTTTAGTTTTCCGTTAGCTTTATTGCCTTTTGATTTTATTTTTGGAAAAATTGTCAAGGATGTGAAAGTATTAAAGTATTAATGCATATTCCGGATGGCTTCTCCTATTATGTATAATAGGAGACACTTTTCTTTGTTGAAGTTGATGAACACCTGCAGTGATCCCTTCACAACCACAAAGCAAGACCCGAAATTCCTGTGATGTTCTTGGTTACCAAGGCAACGTTTCTTCTCAAGTTTTTATTTCGTACTACAGTTTTGTGGTTTGTTGAATCAAATTGTACATTTGGTCTGCCAATCTGAGATCATCAAAAACTCGTGATAAAAACTTACGCAAATTCGTTTGAAATAATCAAATATAATGAAGCTTGTGGGTCGTTTGTAAGACTTATCGACGGAAAGTTTGTTGGTTTCAAATTGGCAGATGAACAAACCCATTTCAAAACTGATGATAATTTGTTATAGTATTTACTTACAGCTGTTCTGTTAACTGTATGCCTCTTTCCTAATGTGACACTGTTGCATGAAATTGTGTTTTCCTTTCTTTGTGAAATAAATAAACGAGAGAGACTTCTGTATTGAAATCTGTTCCCATAAAGATGGAAATCCAAAGGTTTTAGATGCCTGGTTCTACATGCGAATTCCTATTGAAGTTAAAACAGTTTTCATCAATTTCCCTTTTTTGGCAAAAATTTGAAAAAAGATTCTCAAACTTGAAACCGGCACAACTGAATTGTTCTACATGCAAATATTCATGAAAATCGAAACACTTTCGAAAATTGATCCAAATGCCGTCCAAATTGAAAATCACTTCCAAATTCGAAAGCAGCACAATTGAATTACTTTACATGAGAACTTTTATGAAAAGTGAAGCACTTTCGATTGGCATCCCAGGATTTGCAGATAATAAGGTTATTTTTGTTTCGGTCGACAGAAAATAACAAGGTTAAAGTAGCTCGTAATTGCGAATGAAGTTAAAATTGTGTTTCAAAAGATAAACTAGAAGCCATTAGGCTTGAACAATTTCCGCATCAGCCCTTGTGAAAATTGCTTTAGGCTAATTTTCAAGATATCTGAATGACTTGTACACTGACTAATAATTTTATACAGTCTGGAATCAAATTACTCCCTTCTTTAATTTATTTAACTTAATCTTGACAGCTTTGCAATTCACAATGATGTTTCGGGGCCAGAAAAACAGATCACCAATATCTTGCGCATGATGTTTATTCATGAAAATTGAAGATTTTTCAAAATTTGGTCCAAATTTGGCCCAAATTGTCCAATTTTAGTCAAATCTGACAAAATGACTGTCAAATTTGAAATCACGGCTGTTTCAAATGGCGATTCTACGAAATTAAGCGTTTTTTACGGAGGCCTGGAACGAGTTATAAAAAATGTAAACAAATCGGGAGGGAAACCTTCAACTTTTTGAACGCAGATATATAAAGATTTTTGAATGGAAAATTCAAGATTAACTAATGAATAAGGTAGCACGTGCCCCTAGAGAATATCAATTTCAAAAATTGAAAGTACTTTGGATTAAATTAAAGGTAGTTTAAACTCCCTAAAGAGGCCTTCCGTTTATGACGGTTCAAAACTGAGGTGCAAAACCATGCGTTTTTTACAATGTTATAGAGTTTTTTGAGTTGTCAAACATTTATTTTTGGGCTTTCAAAAGGTTCAGAAATTGGCAGTAAAAGTTTAGTTACCTAGCCATTTTTTATCGCAAAGTTATCGAGGATAAAACTTCAGCAATTTTTCGTTGACATAATGAGTACATTTTCAATTCTCAAGAATGCTATGAAGAAACTTTGTTGATATTGTGGACGTACAATAACTGGAAAATAGTTTATTACATTTGCGACAACATCTAGAGGTTGAATAATATATTTAAGCTCAACTTTAATGAAGATTTATCCAACATTCATCCTACAATGTACAGTAAAAATTATAGTTACATTGGACTATGTACACTAACACTGATTGCCCTATATGTTGAAGAACAGAATAGAATAGAATATTTGAATTATTTGTCACAAAAAAAATTTAATACAAAGTATATAATAAGACGAAATAAAGACTGGAGACCACCCCAGTAGATAAATCTAAACAAAGGAGTGGAGAGTTATGACTAATGACATTCACTATCTTATAGTTCATTGTTCTTTTGTTTGTTCTTTTGTTTGTTCTCCTTGTTTGTATTTTAGATTCAAACATTCTAATATATATAATATGACATATTAATCGAATGACTTTTGTCCAAGGAGGTGACCACCAAAAAAGAAGGCAAAAAAATAAATAAATATATACAACAGAAAATGGAAAGATAAATTAAATGGTAGTAAACAAAAATTAAAGTTAAAAAAAGTAAAAAAACTGTTTCCTGAAGGAGAAACTTATCCAAGAGTGAGAAGCTAGTTGCATGTTTAGGTAGTGTCTTAGAAAGAAATCAGTGACCAGTTTTAAACACCACTCAGTATGCCAAGGAAAGATAAATAGCATTTCGATAAAATGCATGTGTTACATTCACATCAGGTGTTTTTTCGAAATTGTTCAACATGCTTGAACCATTTTACAATGAATTAGACATCGATCCAGCTTGCACAGGAAATTTTCTATTTTGACACTTGTTATGGGAATTTTATCGAACTATTGAAACGTAAACAACAGGTTAACATTGATATTCAAGAGTTGGAAGATCATCTTGAAATACTTCAACAAGAGGTTACACAAGTTGTAGCAGATAATGACAACAAACAATGAATCATCAGCCAGCAATTACCCATCTAGAGAAATAAATATATAAAAGATAAAATATGATAAAAAGAATCTCCTGACCTTAACATAGACATGCCAGAAAACATTGGTGTGTGTACTTCATCACTTGGTATGACTTAAAATAAATCAGTGTCAAGCATATCACCACTTCAGGTAGATTTGTCTTAGAATTCGTACTTAGTCATAACACAGAAACATTTTCTTAATTAAGTTCAAAAATTTTTCAGGGAGAGAATACTAAAGTTTTATGCAGCAGTATTCCTAATGTTGTCAAACAGCATACCAACAACATCCAATTGCATAACAAATCAGAGCATGAAGTTATTTGAAACACTCTTCTTGAAATTTAGCAGATGTCATAACATTTTTAACTCAGCAGGGCACTGTCAGTTGAAAAAATTGATTCACTGGGTGGGTACTATTTTTGACAGTGTTCGAATAAATAATTATACAACATTGTGTATATAAGTTTCAAATTTTTTGTAGAAATATTGATATCAGAATTTTTGGATTTTCTCCATAAAAACTGCCCTGATGATATATATAAACATCAGTCCAAAAATTCACATATGGAACATTTCTTAAGAAAATGGAACATCAGCTTTCTATAGAGAGCAGGGTGAAGAGAGCATTCATTCAAACAAATAAAACATTGATACAGTAACATCAAAAATCCTGTCAGACATAAGGCATCTCATGAATCAGCACTTCCTCTCTCTACTCTATCTACGTACCCTCCCGAAGCTCCACAAATCAAACCGACAGTAAAATGAAGAAAGTTATCAGCATCAAATTTATATGTGCTGTGCTGTGCTGTATTATTATTAAAGGAAATTACCTGTGTATCAAATTGTTATCCTGAAATATGTGCTCCAAACTTAAAATATTTCCCCACTTTAGGATCTATTTGCCAAACAAAAAAAAATGGCTACAGTCACAGATCTTTATATAGTGTTGATACATCTATTAACAACTCCATTACATAATATTTGATGCCTAAAAAACTCCAGGTCATACTTATTTCGTACAAAGTCCATCTCCAAGGGGGTTGCTATGGAGAACCATAACAAAACTTTATAAGCTTTTCAAGTAAAATTCTCTAATAATCCAGGGAAACTTCTGTGATTATTATGTATGCCAAAGATTAGAAACGACGAAATAAACTTTTTTATATCCAGAGAGTCTTTAATTAAAGAGAACTTCGTTCAGATATTTTAATGGACTAGATCATGATTTCTGCGTGCACCATGTTTATGGCGACTACATGAAAATAATACGCGCTCCGCTTTATCTTAATTTCGCGTACGAAACAGCCGTGAAATCAGCACCTTTCAAATGTAATCCATGCAAAATTTCATGAATTTTGAAGAACTTTCGAAATTTGGTCCAAATTTGGGCCAAATTGTCCAATTTTAGACAATTCCGACAAAATGACTGTCAAATTTGAAATCAGCACCTTTGAAATGTAATCCATACAAAATTTCATGAAATTTGAAGAACTTTCAAAATTTGGTCAAGTCAAGTCAAGTCTGACAAAATGACCGTCAACTTCTAAATCAACACCTTGTCTGAATTGCCCAATTTTAGTCAAACCTGTCCTAGGTTCCTAGCATAGGTCAGTCATTAACAATTCTAAATAAACAAACAATCCGAAATCCGAACGGACTTTCCGAAAACGACGAAAAACTGTGACATAGATAGATAGATACAATGTGTAAACCAAACAATTTCCTACGCTATAAGCGCGGAAATTGAACAAGCCATTTTCTAGATAGATAGGTATATTATCTGTTTATCACAATTTTACAAGCTGATAGTACAATATATCACAATAATTCGCAGAATGTTAAATAAAATAAGGTCATTGCAGTTTCTATAATTAGATATATTAGAAATATTCTCCATCATAAATGTTCATATCCCTGGTATTCATAACATTTATCTTTTTGGTTCAATTCATTTATTTTTGTTAGAAAGAAAATGCGTCACGCAATAATTTTCTCGTCCAATCAGGAATTGCAGTTACACGAATAAAATCAAATTTAAGTCCCTTTGTTATCGGGCGGGACCCAAAATTTGTGTGCTGACAAATGACAGGTCAACATGCAACAAATATTTGAACATTTTGAACAAACGCGAATCACTTTTATTTTTTGGAAGGGGTGTGATATACTTGTCAACGGATGACTCCAAATCAATGTCCTCTTTATATGACTCAATTTGAAAAAGGATAGGTGCATGAAATGATTGGGATATTACATCAAAAGCAAACTAACATTTCGCATAAAAACCTTGTATTTTGAACAAAGGTAGTTTTAAGTAGTATTATGCCGTCTTAGAATAGAAACTTACAAATCACTTTTATTATTTGGAGGGGGTGTGATATACATGTCAACGGATGACTCCAAATCAATGTTCTCTATATATGACTCAATTTAAAAAAGGATAGGTGCATGAAATGATTGGGATATTACATCAAAAGCAAACTAACATTTCGCATAAAAACCTTGTATTTTGAACAAACGTAGTTTTAAGTAGTATTATGCCGTCTTAGAATAGAAACTTACAAATCACTTTTATTTTTTGGAAGGGGTGTGATATACTTGTCAACGGATGACTCCAAATCAATGTTCTCTATATATGACTCAATTTAAAAAAGGATAGGTGCATGAAATGATTGGGATATTACATCAAAAGCAAACTAACATTTCGCATAAAAACCTTGTATTTTGAACAAACGTAGTTTTAAGTAGTATTATGCCGTCTTAGAATAGAAACTTACAAATCACTTTTATTTTTTGGAGGGGGTGTGATATACTTGTCAACGGATGACTCCAAATCAATGTCCTCTTTATATGACTCAATTTGTAATAATAATAATAATAATAATAATAATAATAACGGTTTATATTTCAGTTCCAAAGTTTTACATTTGGCTAATTCTACTGAAATAGCGAAAGACTAGTGTATGTGCACGATCATAAATTAAACATTAGAAAAGTAACATTTGCTAATAAACATATACTTCAGAAACAAGAACAAGAAGGTTGAGAAGACAAGGGTCAAAAATGAAAAATGAAGACAGGCGTATGACGTAAACTTGAACGATGTTGAGAATTCTCGTCGTAACTATTGTGGTCGCCCTTTCGATGTATACGGAGACAAATTAGCCCTTAGCGTGAGAAATACATAAAGTACATAAAATATATGAAGAACAGAAAAAAAAAAAATCATATGGTCACTATAGCCAGAATCGTTAAACAGAACCGCACTAAATATATTGGGAGGCATTATACTCATAAACGAGAAAAAGGTGAGTTGACTAAAGATAGTGAATATTGTAGATAACCCAAAATTTAAGCTCGATGTTGAAATAGCGCAAAAACCTCGGTTAAATTGTGGAGCGAAGAAAAAAAAAACAAAAAGAAAAAAAAAGAACAAGAAAAACAAAATGAAAGGCAACTAAGAGACAGAGAGACATCTGGCAAGTGCTTTATCTAAAAAATATTTTTTGGTTAGTTTGCAGAACATTCCATAACTATGACAAGATCGACATTCAGCTGGCAGATCATTGAATATTTTGGCTGCTGTGTATTCGAACGTCGTTTGAACATTTGTTGAGCATTTGATCATATTGCCCATTTGGCCTCTTCTTGTACGAGTTTCCTTGGTCAGTTCCATAGGTAGGAATTTAGGCCAGTCTGGGCAGTTAATTGATTTCCATGCCAGTTTGGCAGTTGACCACGAGGAGCGTTCAACAGCAGGTAGCCAACGCAGGTTCACAGCATCAACGGTTTTCATGTACCTTCCACATACGTAACCAGCACTAGCATTGACCAGTTTCTGGAGACGTTTTTGCATGTAGGATGGAGCACTGTGAAACACCGCATTACCATAGTCAACTCGACTGAGAATCAATGTTTCGGCAAGCTGTTTTCTAACATTAAAAGGTGTAAAACGTTTTATTCTCGCTAGTGTTCGCAGAGCTGCATGTGACGTCGACAAGACTTGGCTGATGTGGAGGTTCCATGATAAGTCGTGATCAAATATGATGCCAAGAATCTTGTAATTGGTTTTCCTCTCAATCTCTATTCCATTTGATTCAACTTTATAGAGATTTCGATCGTCCAGGTTTCGAGATTTCAGCAGTTGTCGTGTGCCAAATAAGACCGTTTTTGTCTTGGCAGCGTTGAAAACGAGGTTGCTTTCACTAGACCAATGAATCAGTTTGTTCAGATCTTCATTGATGATTTGCACATGTTCTTGCAACTCCGTTGGTTTGAATGATCGATAAATGTTAGTGTCATCAGCATACTGCATACATGACCCTGTAGTGCTCTCATTTAGATCATGAACATATATATTAAATAGAATGGGACCCAGGATGCTCCCTTGAGGGACCCCATTTGTGACTGTAAGCCGATCAGAGATGTTGCAATCTATCTGTACATACTGTTGACGGTTGGAGAGGTAGCTGCAAAGTAGGTGTTTCGCATCTTTAGATAACCCAACTCTATGAAGCTTTCGTATGAGAGTCTCAAAATCGACTGTATCAAAAGCTTTCGAGTAATCTGCCATGACTGATAATGTAATCTCTCCTCTGCTCATAGCTTTCAGAATATCATCTCTAATTTTGATGCACGTAGATACTGTGCAATGACCCTTCCGAAACCCAGACTGGTATTGTGAGAGTATCGCCTGGTTTTCAAGAAATTGAACAATTTGATTCATCAGAAGTCTCTCGTAAACTTTCGATAGAATCGGTAAAATTGAGATTGGTCGAAAGTCACCTGGTCCCTTTGGGTTGTTCACCTTCGGTATGGGGCTTATTCTGGAAACTTTCCATTGTTCTGGAAAAGTGTTAGCTTGAATGCATTTGTTGATGATGTGACAGAGTGGACTGGTAATATAATCCACACTGGCTTTTAGGTACTTTGCAGGAATGCTATCATGTCCGGTCGAGCAATCTTGTCGGATTGAGAGGATTGCCTTGCGGATATCTTCGTAGGATACAGGTTTGAAGTGAAGCATATTTTCAGTATCTTGCAGTGAGTTGATGATTTTTGTGAGCATTTCTTCAGGCTTTGGTTGGGAGCCAAGCAATCGTTCTGCTGTAGTATTAAAATGGAGGTTGATCTCGTTAGGGTTTGCGTTTATCTTTGCAGGGCTTGGTTTGAGAATACGGTGTATGGTGTTCCACACATCTTTCGGTCGCTTGGATGAAAGTGCTGTTTTATAAAGGTTCCATTTCGCTGATTTTATGAGTTTTTTTACCTCATTTCGACAAGTACGGTAATTGTTTAAATCTATTTCTAAGCCGGTTCTCTGAGCTGTAGTACGAAGAAGGTTTTTCTTCAACAGTTTGTCTTTAATATTTAAATCCTTGAGCCAAGGAGATGGAGGTCTGCTTATTTTCTGACGCACTAACGGTGCATGCTCATTCAAACAAGTGACAAAGAGCTTATTGAAAATATCGAGCATTTCATCTGGAGTATCGACAGCATAGACTGCAGGAAATGGAAGGGCTTCAACATCAGCCAGGAAAGCTGCAATATTTAGGTTTTTTTCATTTCTGATTATTTTGAATCTTGGCTCAAATTTCTGCTTACGAATGTTCATGATTACATAAGGGCAATCGTGATCACTTATCTCATCACAGGGGAGTACATCCGTAGCAACGACTTTTTTGAGGTTTGACGAGATATGATCAATCAACGTCTTTCCTTTCCTCGTAGGTTTTTCAATATGTTGTCTCAACCCGTGGATAGGTGCATGAAATGATTGGGATATTACATCAAAAGCAAACTAACATTTCGAATAAAAACCTCGTATCTTGAACAAACGTAGTTTTAAGTAGTATTATGCCGTCTTAGAATAGAAACTTACAAATCACTTTTATTTTTTGGAGGGGGTGTGATATACTTGTCAACGGATGACTCCAAGTCAATGTCCTCTTTATATGACTCAATTTGAAAAAGGATAGGTGCATGAAATAATGATTGGGATATTACGTCAAAACGAACTAACATTTCGCATAAAAACCTCGTATTTTGAACAAACGTAGTTTTAAGTAGTATTATGCCGTCTTAAAGGTAAGGTAAAAAATTAAAAATAAATATTGATAAAAATTATCAATGAATGTTATTAGATGTCTTGCATCTATAGTAGAAAATATCTGAAAATGTCTCTTGGATGTTCCAAAGAGCTGTATTCATGCCAGTGAAATTGATAATGCAGAGACAAATGAACTTTTACTTCACTCAGACCTTGGCATGTAAAATAGCGGTTTACCAGTGCCAAGTCCTGGGATACTCTCAGTTAGACGCTTGAAACCAAAAGGCGCTTAAGCCGGATCTCCACTAGACGATTTTTAAGACGATCGTCTTAAATTTTCGCGACGACACATGCGCGGAAGAGTAAAACTGATCGTCGCGGTGAAGATATTCTCTCGACGAAAAGTAGAAATGACATTAACTTTTTGTCATGCGAACGACGATCGTCAAATTCTAAACCAATGGCATTGCAGTAATTTCCAACTTTCCAACATAACCATCATAACCAGTTTCAAGATGGCTGACAATGTGGAAGGACACACTACTGTTGATATTAATACTGTTAATATTAATATTCTTTTTCAGACGATTTTAAGAGTGATCTCCACGTGACGATTTTTTCGTCGCGAAAAAAATCGCTTCGCGCGAACTTTTTCGTCTAGTGGAGATCCGGCTTTAAGTTGGCCGCAGAAGAAAAAAATACCTATGAGGCTTTTATCTGAATTGCATACTGCAAAGACTGAGACGACATTTGAGACAACCAGTTTCAAAAGATTTCTCTACAATACACCGATCCTTTCGCAGCTTGCCTAATTCAATAGCCAATTGTGATCTATTACTTGGGTTTTGAATATGACAGTCAAGTTTGATATTATATGATACCTATGGGGAAGGTAAGGGGAAGAAAAAGTAATTCCAAAATATTTTTGTCTTGCAAGTTCAAATCGGAATCAGTTTTCTCAAGAAATAACCAAATTCAAATTCAACAAGAGCCAGATGGCGCAAAACGGTAGCAGCAAAAGTACTTGCCACAAGAATACTTTTAAATTTGAAATTTTACTTAAAGTTCTTAAACGTTCTGTAAACGTTTTTTCTTGAGATATCTTACTGGTGGAAAACAGGCATAAACGATATTATAATGTTTAAAATTACTCGTGTAAATAGGGTCTAATCGTAACACACCAGCAATTTAATTTATTAGAAGACAAAAGAATTATACATGCATGAGCTGTTTATAACGTACGTTTTTTTATAAGAGCTTATGTAGAAAAAAACGCGTTTCTTCGAAAAAAAATGTATGTTTTGAATTATAATTTTTTGAAACCGAAAATGAATTCAAACAGATAACTGCCTTTTTTTAACTCGATTTTTGAAAACTTTGATGTTCAAAGACAGAACAGATAGCTAACAAACGTAGAAAGTAAAGTCTGATCTGTGCTTTACTGACACGAAAAACATATCTATTTTCAAGTGCCAAAGTTCATTGATTCAGTACCATAAGTAACTAAAAAATCCCAGTTTTATGTAGACCTATTTGATTAATATCCATTTCATCAATTAAGTGATAAAATATCAAAGAAAACGTATTTTAAATGTATGTGATTTAAAACCTTCGAAAATTTAAAAGGCTGCGTTCGTTCATTAGAATGTATATTGAGTTTTTAACGGGGACTCACAGACTCTAAATCGCAGACTAATTGCCATTTCGGCCGGAGTAGGAGGAGGAGGAGGAGTAGGAGTCGGAGTCCACGGGTGTTTTAATACGGTATTCGCTATCGCTGCTACCGTAAAAAGAAGAAATTTCAGTACACACAAAAGATGAATTGTTGCAAAAGATGTACGAAACTCGACACACGCAAAAATATTGCTGTTTTAATCACGTGAAAAGGATTAAGAGAGCTTGTTAAGTTTAATCTCAATTGGGTAGAAAAAGTCGTAGTAGAAAACTTTTCTGAAATCTCATTAAAAATCTTTCGGCCGTTTTTTTTTTACCACGACTTTTTCCACCAAGCGAAGGTTCAGCTATGTAAAAAACATCTATGGAATCTCTCTATTAATTAACTTTGTCTTCAGGTATCGATGAAATTTTTCGTTTATCGTTCGTGCTCGGGGAGATTACGTTATTTAGCTGATCAGCCTCAATTCCATGCACTTTCTGAAAATGCGTTGAAAGACGATCGTAGTATCTATGGTTGTTCAAAGAGATATAATTTGGATGAGAAAAAATGGGATCATGGGATACAACTCACTTTCTATCACAGACTTGTTAAAACTTTTGCATTTAATCAACTTACTTGTGACAAATCTTGCATGGCAACGGTATTGTTTGGCCGGATTGAAATACTTTGGTGAGACGATTATAATACCGTACTTGATGTGACTTAAAATACTTCACGACGTTCTCAGGAACATAAGGGTGAGTGTCAGCAAAATGGCGATCTACCTTATCTCCGATGTATGTGCAGCCCTTAAATGGGCATGATACTAAATAAGTTTTCTTCTGATTTCGAAACTCCATTCGAACGGCATCAATAGAACCCAATTCTTCCACTAAATCGCATTTTATTTCCCGCTTTCGTTTCTTTATAAATTTAAACAACCTCGTCTTTTTCTTGGATCTTCAAACGAATACATTGACAAAAGTAACTAACAAAACTAATACTAAATAAAACAAGAGCCTCATGGCACAAACACGATTGTAAATCTTAATTCAATGTATGCGTAATTTGTATTATAGCCATCAGTCAGGGAATTCGTAATCTTCCTTTTTGTACGAAACTATCGTTAATCAATCGAATATCCTTGTAATGCACATGATATTGGCAAAAAACAAGAAGGCACTATCAGGACTGAAGGCCTGAAGGTCAAAATGGAAAAATGTTTGACTGTGACGCAAAATCGAAAAAAACGTTTTTCTGCAGAAAGGTCAAATTAGCAATTTCTGAGTGATAACTAAAATGAGTGTGATTAAAGGGATTCCTGCGTCCAAACTTTTGTGATGGTAGAACTAAGTTGCTTATGAAATCCTTTCGCAGTTTTTGGAACTTCTGTTTCCTTAGGGAGATATCTACATTTAAAAATCATCAACATGCAATGCATAATTATGATGTAATAAGATACACATTTTTAAATAGCTAAGATCAACATTTATAACTTCTGGATGTGTACTTTCAAAAGTACAGTTCTATAAAAGATAGAAGTTTCCTTAATTTCACATTATAACTTACATATAACTATTCTATTATATTCTAGACTATTCTACTGTACAAATTAAATATATACTATTTTATAGAATTTTGTTTGAGAAACATAGGAACATAAACACTTTTGATGTAAAAGAATTATGTTACCGTTTTATAGCTAGTATTAAAGGGATCCTGTGATGAAAAGTTATTTTTTGGGACACAATAGAGCTCTAAAAGTTGATTAACAAGTCTCTTTACAGTTTTTTATAATTCTTTGTGGTTTTCGAGACATCTCAATTTCAACATCTTAGATTTGATTTATGCATTGCATAATAATGATGTAATAAGTGAGTAGTTAAAATTTCTCATCGCTTTTAATGAATATTACATTATACATTAGTAAATGGATAAAGAATTCTAAGTGAAATGATATGATGAAGTATGAACTAAGAATATTTAGTAGTTCAAAAGTTACACACATCAAAAGCACACTCTCCTATACATCATAATTATGCATTGCATAATTTGATATTTTTAAATTGAAATATCAGCAAAGCACAGGATAATATGCCTACTAAAAGTATATATAAGTATATACTTATAAACGGATGAAAAGAAAAAAACTATTTTTGTTAGACCTTTAAGTTTCTTCCTTCACAGATTCATCAGCTAACTGAAAAAATTGATTGTCAAGCACTTTCAGAAAAGAGATAAGAATCTATATGAATAGTATATATTATATATACATAGTACTTTGGTGTAAACAAAGCTGTTCAATGCTATTTGGTGCAGCACACCGTAAGTTAACAGAGGCGTAGCCAGAGGTCAGTCAAAATTTGTGGAGGAGAGTTAAGTCATTTAGGGTAGAAAAGGAAAGCGTGCAAGTAACCTAATCGCCACTTAAGATTGAAAAGAAATATCATAATGTTGAACTCCTCCACTTTTTTTGACTGACCCTAACTACGCCTCTGGTTAATTTGGTGCAAAGTTGTACAAGTTATTAAGGTGCATAAAACACAGGTATTATTTGCAGGGCGGTTCGTAGCGCACTTTTCCAAAAATATTTTCCCTGACCTTTCCTAACTTTAAGGAGTAAAAAAAGTATCATTTTCCCTGACTTTTCTTTTAAAACACCCTGTTTTCCCTGACTTTATTGCCTACTAAAACTGCCACAGAGTCACGATTACACATTCAGAAGTATCAATTTACAGGCTAGAGAAGGCATAAAACATTTCATAAAACATGTTAGTTAACTCTGAAACAAAGAAAATAAATATTGATAGATGATTGGGTCAGCAAAATTATCATTGCACAAAGTCAGTAATAGACACTGTTACAGTCTTATGAAAGTGTTCCCTGACTTTCCCTGACCTAAATGGTAAAGAAACTTTTTCCCTCTGACATTCCCTGACTTTCCAGAATCTTCCTGTCAAACATAGTTTTTTTCCTGATTTTCCAGACACACCCTGTATTTAAGTATGTGTACAATACTTTGTTGCAACAAAGCTGCACAAGCTATTATTGTTGTGCTGTCAAAGCTGCACGTGTTTCTTTTCTTCTATGTTTTATTTCTTCGAGAAAGGAAGAACTCAAAAATATACATAAAACAGCAACAGCTAGAAAGGGATCACTGCCTTTATTTGAACAGAAACAGAAATCAACTACTATTCAGCACACAATAAAGTAATCACTCAGACCAAAAGTATACGTGATACAAAACAAAGTGATCCGGTGAATGAAAGTAATGCACAAACAATATTTCTCCTTGTGATAAGAAATACTGAGTATATCAATAACTTTTGTCATTAAAAAGACATCTAACAGAAAATAACATGGGAAAACTTTAATCTGTAGGATTGGCACTTAAGATCTGGAAAATAAATTCTAAAGGAAGAAAGTGTTTGCGAAAGAAAGTTTTGCAGTTTTTGCAGTTTTGGTTCGAATCGCAAAAGTTTATTCCCACAAAATATTGTAATATTGGTAAACCGCAAAAGTTTTTTCCCGCAAAATTTCAAAATAATCCCAAGTTTCGTTAATTATTACAAGACAAATTCCTCCTACCTAAAAGCCTGTTTGTAGAAGTTCATTGACTCCAATTTCAATAAGTGATTTGATCTACTTTATTTCGTGAGAATTTCGAGGGCTTTTTTCGGCAAAATTGAATTTCATTGCATTTTAATTTCGCTGTTCAAGCTAAAAGTTGTGAAATATTTTCTCCGACGAAAAATTAAACTATGTTTGCCTAGTGAAGTTTTTCTGTCTTAAATTCTCCAACCTATGAATTTTTCTTTGTCTAGTATGAATGACACTGACAGAAATGAATAGTAATGGAGGAGAGCGAATCTGAGAGATATAAAAATTACAATAGAACACAAATTCGAATGTCAGTGAGTTTGTTTTCTAACTGTAGTAACTATAAAAAGAACAACTAGAAAATGGCGTTAATTTATTCTATTAATGCAATCATTTCCTCTCGATGCATTCATGTCTATAAAGAAACAACTTCCCTGACGAAATTTTCCCTTCTAAGGTACTCTCGTTTAACAAGCGCAAAATTTTTTTCTTGCAAAAAAAATGTAAACTGAGGAACCGCGAAAGTTCATTCCCGCAAAAAGGATTCATTTCCACGAAACGCAAAAGATTTTTCCCGCAAAATGCAAAAATTTTGCGGTTCAGCCGATCCGCAAAGCTTTCTTCTGCAAACACTTTCTTCCTTTAAAGTAAATGTATATGTATCTTTATTCAATGACTTGTAAAGGAGGCTACCTTCATTTACACAATTAAATCTATGTCAAATGAATTCCAATAACCAAGTCTCGCAACACAGCGCAGGAAAATATGTTAACTAAGAAGGTATATATATAATTTTGGTACAACAAAGCTGTACAAGCTATTTGGTGTGCAAGACACTGCACAAAATATACTTTAGAGTGTAAGTTAATTTGGTGCAAAACTGCACAAGCTATTAAGGTGCAAAAGCACAGGTACTATTTAAGTACGTTTATAATACTTTGGTGCGACAAAGCTGCACAAGCTATTATTGTGGTGCGGTCGAAGCTGCACACTTATGTTTCTTTTCTTCTTCTATATTTTTTGTTCTTGGAGGAAAGGAAGAACAGTAAAATATGGATGAAAACAACAGCAACAAAAAATCTGCCACAGACCAATGTTTTAAATTACACAAAAATAAGAAAAATAAGGTACTATCCAGCACACAATTGCAGTACTCACTCAGACCAACGGACTGCAAGGTGATGTACATAATGACCACCCACCATACATAGTCAAAGTCAAATGACTATGCACCCACGCACACATGTGGTGAAGGAAGTTCTGCATAACAATATTTTGAAGACGATAGTTACTTTGCTATTTTCTCTTTATCGTAAGAAACATTGATTATATTAACGACTATTGTCATTAAGAAAACATATTTGACATAAAAGAACATCGGAAAATTAGAAGTGTATCTATAGAATTTTAAGTTTCTTTGATTAAAAGTTAGGTCTGGAAAATAGATGATGTTGTCACTTAGGCTGTGATGGCAATGCATATGGAGCGTCGGCCTAAAACAACAAAATTCCGCGGCACCACGACGATTTTAAACACGATCTCCACTTACGTTACAATCGTGAATAATAATAAAACTAATTGATACCTTTCATTATCATCTTTTTCATCCTTGCATATATTGTGCTGGAATGATTTACCCGAAGATATGAGAAACATTTTCGATAGTTGAATGTTGAATGTTACTGCATTTTGTCAAAACATTTGTAGTTTACTGAAGAAATAACTCCTTTCGTTTACCTGGATAAAAATTGCGATCCCCAGAGTAAGACATGTGTTTCTTTGGCGTCATCAAATAACTTTCGGAAAAATGATAAAACAGTTATAGACAATTACTCAAAGACAGAACAAATTGGAGCAAAAAACAAAAACCTAGCTTCAGTTACTGCCATGTTTCCGGCACGACCATCACAGGTATTGCTATACAAAATACTGCAGGAGTCAATGTTTGTAAATAATGAGGATTAAATTCATCATTTGCAACCACTGGTGGACTGCAAATTACGTGTGATACAGCGATGTGGATTATGCAAAAAGATAAACGAACATGGAAAAAATAAGATATCAATAAATAGATAGCTGCTCAAAGTTATGGACAAAAACGTACCGGCACAAAAAAAAAATATAAGCTATAACTACTTTAATATTTATAATCAAAATTATAATAAAAACGTAGTGTATTTGAGCCAAGGTCAAACATCGAACATCGAGCAGAATCTTGAATGGTTCAGATTAATCGATTCATTGCTCAATGAATGATCGAAAACTACGTATTATAACAGGGGTATTTTTTATCAATTACCAGGTTTATGACATGTCATCTATGTGTTGTCTAGTTATACTCTTGTAACAATTCACACACATTATCTTGTTCAACAGAAAAGAATCATAAGCATTTCCGCAAAATATTCCTTTCGCTTAGTACTGACTAAAACAAAACAGAATAGCATAAAGGAATTTAATTCATGTTACATCTGAAAACGCAAGGAAGCCTGTACTGAAGCAATTTAGAGAAAAAAGCAATTCCACCATGACAGATACAACAAACACATGTGTCAATCAGTTCAGTAAATTATAAGCACTGACCAAGTAAAAAAGTCCGAGATTCAAGAGAAAGGATAGAGTTTCCAAGGTCACTAGAACGGAGAGTGACTTGAAAAAGTTTTTATCGTTTTTAGTAATGCGAACAACATTACTCCACTTAATTTTTGCAGAATCTCCAACACAGTATTCAGTGTCGCTGATTTTATTTAGCCAAGAACCATTTATTATGCGCGGCTGCAGGGATAGCACCAAAAATAACCAAAACCGCTCAGGATCATCTGGTTGGGCATAAACGGGTAAGACATCGCCCGGCGTGACACAATCTTTTGTAACAACTAAAATGAAATTTTCAAAGACCAGTTACGTTAACACAATTAATCAATACATCTTTTCCTTGCAATTTGTAGTTCAGTATACATGTATTATTAGATAAAAATGTAAGAGATACATGAAATTCCTTGAACCAAGTTACATCCTTCACTTAAATCGAGTGGTTTATTCAGCGGAAACGAAGCAGGATCTCCTATCCCAGGATCATCTAAATGCATTACATCTTCAATAAGTAAAAAGTGCAAAATATTCAAGTTTCTAGTAACAAAATACAGACAAGAGCCAGATGGCGCAAAACGGTAGCAGCAAAAGTACTTGCCACAGGAATACTTTCGAAATTTTACTTAAAGTTCTTAAAAGTTCTGTAAACGTTATTTCTTGAAATTTCTTACTGGTGGAAAACAGGCATAAACAATAATAATGTTTAAGATTACTAAATCGTGTAAATAGGCTCTAATTGTAACACACCAGCAATTTAATTTATTAGACGACAAAAGAATTATACATGCATGAGCTGTTTATAACGTACGTTTTTTTTATAAGAGCTTATGTAGAAAAAAAACGCGTTTCTTCGAAAAACAAATGTATGTTTTGAATTATAATTTCTTGAAACCGAAAATGAATTCAAACAGATAACTGCCTTTTTTTAACTCAATTTTTGAAAACCTTGATAATAAAAGACAGAACAGATAGCTAACAAACGTAGAAAGTAACAAGAAAGTCTGATCTGTGCTTTACTGACACGAAAAACATATCTATTTTCAAGTGCCAAAGTACATTGATTCAGTACCATAAGTAACTAAAAGTCCCAGCTTTATGTAGACCTATTTGATTAATATCCATTCCTTCATCAATTAAGTGATAAAATATCAAAGAAAACATATTTTAAATGTATGTGATTTAAAACCTTCGAAAATTCAAAAGGCTGTGTTTGTTCATTAGAATGTATATTGAGTTTTTAACGGGGACTCGCAGACTCTAAATTGCAGACTAATTGCCATTTCGGCCGGAGTAGGATGAGGAGTAGTAGGAGTCGGAGTCCACTGGTGTTTTAATACGGTATTCGCTATCGCTGCTACCGTAATAATAGAACTGGAAATTTTAGATGAGCACAATATTGCGGCAGGGACTCGTTTTACATTTTGAACAAGATCAATAAAGGATTGAAAAAGACGAAACAGAATTCTAAATTCATCGACCATCTTTGATGTGCAGAATTCTGTTTCGTCTTTAAGGTATGTAAGGTTTGTAACTTACACTAAAATATCGTTAAAGAAGTCATATGTCCTTGTATGTGTTTAATGTCAATATATGAGTCTATGCAGTCATCTGCGAAATAGGAATGACATTAGGGAATTAAAAATAGTGCAAATGCACATTCTAACAGAATTACTTACCTATGCCTGTCGAGTGTTACTGTCACTGTTCGTAAACATTATTAGTCAAAAAGTTTCTCACATCTTGAGAAAGATTACTTAACAAACTTACGGTTATCGGCTGAACTAGTATCATTCTCAGGTTCTACAGCTGAAAATATGGCATTTTAGAAGTCAAATGATAACCAACATTAAAAACAAGCAAAAGTAAAAAATGAAAACTTATCGGAATGTAGCCTGTCATAAATCATCAGGTCTGTAACATGATTGACAACTTGATTATGAACAATAGTAAAAAGAGAAGGAAAGTTCTTACAGACTTCTCCAAGAAGTAAACTGTCATTTTTTCCTTCGGATTGTGGATCTTCATTACAACCTAAAGTTTATTTTAGGAAAAAGATAGACATTTGAAACAACGGCATGAGTGGAGCTACGCATTCAATAATAACACATAATAATCCGTCAACATTAGCAAGGAGTTTCTTGAGTAATATTTGGCACTCACTGATCTGCAGAGTAGAGTCTTGTTCAGCTAGAAAACAAAAATAACAAAATGTCAATTATCATGCTAAAAAATCGTCAGTAGCTATGATATAAGGGGTGAATGACTTACCATTTGAAATACTAGGATGTTCAGTATAAGAATGATGTTCATTTCCATCAGACTTACTGTGACTTACATAATCTATAATATTATATACATAATTAAACTGTAGACACATCAGCTCGGCAAATTTGATGCTTATTTGAAAACAAACCTTTAAATGTGTTGAGAACAACAGAAGCTATAGATTGGCCAACTTCAGTGCGTTTCTCCTTACTCCCAATCAATTCTGATGCAAAGCCAGGAGTAGCGTAAGAATCAAATGTCACATTTTTTACTCCTTTTTTGACATAAAAGATAAAACTGTGAACATTCTCTTTCTGATTAAGTGTTAACATCTGAAACGTACAAAAATGGTTGGTCACTTTTTCTCTGGATATATATATGAATTAAAAGAGAAAAAGGCCTGAATAAATAATTCATTTCTCTCCACTTACCCTGCCATGGATTATGTTCTTCTGAATAGTCGGGTTGATTTTACCTGCAGGGACATAATCCTGTGGAGATTTCTGCATCTTTGGAAATGGTGATAGGCAGGATTTGCAACACTTGGTAGCTATTGCATTTTCTTCTCCACACTTCCTGCCATCATGCACTGCTTCACAAATCTTTAATGCCACAGTTCATTTTACATAGCATCAAATTTTAGGAGTGGTTTGCAAATGAAGTATAAAAGATTTAATGTGGACCGTGATGTAAACTTATTTAAATACGACAACCTTTGTAAATATTTCCTTAAGAAGACACTGAACTCTGTTAAACAGCAACTAATACTAACCCTTCAAAGAAATTTGCACCTTCATACTTAAAAGAGTGTTCAGTGTAAACAACGCAGTGCATAGCTGTAGTAATTAGCTTGTTCAGCCATGTAGTGGTCATGTACCATACAAATGAGCATATACAATACAATCATAGAATTGAGAATAAAAGTAAATTTATGGAAAAATATCATACACAATACCTTGAATCTTTTCTTATATGTGATACACACTCTTTTTTTTTGCTTTGGCAGAATTTGAGTCATCTAAAAAGTAAAATAGGGATGACATAGGGATGTATTTTTGACAAACTTTTAAAAATTAACAAGTTCCTTCAGTTGAAATTACAAGAAAGAAGGTGTTCACTTCTTTTAGTGTGGTTTGATGAAATTTATTTACTTTTTCCATACCTTATTTTCTAGCAGATTTTGTAAATAACATATTGGAAAATAGACTGGTCAAGGATATGATATTGATGTAGATTCACACTTCTCCCCACTATGTGATTAACTTTTGTGAAGAAATTCCGTGTTTCTTGTTACAACAGGGAAAACAAGATACAAACAGATCAGAGACATTCCATGGAAAGTTTGGTCTAAGTTTGAAACACAAGCATGTAGAAATAAAGCAAAATGTGAGCTAAGAATATGAGACTTTCTTTTGAATTAAAAATAATTTTGTGAAACATCACAAATGAGCTTTTGACATCTATGCATAATATCCTCCACCCCCCTGCCCTCCCCAAGCAAAGGCCTCCCCCTAGGGTCAGCCTCTCCCCCCTCAAGCAAAGTATTTTGAAAACTCCCCCACCCTTAGTGGATGTAAACCACAATCAATATATACATACGGGTATATAAAATGTTTTTTTCTCTTCTTGGTAGGCTCTTCAGGCTCATACATTTTCAAATAAAATCAACAAAAGAATAAAAAGTTTCATTATAAGTGAAACATGGAATCTATGATGTAAACAAATAATCTTATTATGGCGATAGCAACCATTTTTAGTTTTTATTTACATTTTTTTTTGTTACCCTTTCCCATAAACTGTCACATATGAAGTCTCACTTTATAAATTGGAGAATGGTATGCTCTCTCGCTCTCTCAAAACCTCTCAAAAATATCAATGAAAAATATGAAAAAATGGGCTGTCTAAAATAGTCTAGTGTTCAATGTGAGTTAGATTTCAAAGCAAGCAACTGCAATATATGAAGAAAGGCTTCCCCCACAAAATACCTTTTCCCCCTCAAGAAATGCAAAATTTGCTAATATTTACACAGGAGAGCTACACCAGCACTAAATACTGTGATCATGTAGGTCCTGTAGATAAAAATAAGATACAATGAGATAAAATAAAATAGAACATAAAATGATATAAAAACATAAAATTTAGTAGCTGCACGTGAGACGAAACTAACCAAATTGTGGTAAAAATAACCAAAAAAGTGAAAGCCAAAAATTTCAGAATTTGATTTGAAATGTGAAAATTGATAAAAGCAAGAGTTGATTAATGATAAAAATTTAAAAAAAAATCATTAGTTACAGCAAAAATTATTAATCATAGATAAATACTTATCAAAATTTCTTTCTTTGCAAATATTTACAGGGAGTTCATTATAAACTTTGACAGCAAGAAAATCTCAAATCGCTGGAAAGAAGGTATAGCAGTATCTTACCAGATTTTAATTTTCTAAAAAGAGCAACATAACCTCAAACTCCTGTAAATTACGGGGATCCATAGTTACGTATGAACAAAATCTATGAAGCATGATTGCAACTACAATTTTTAGAGAAATCAATGGGAACTCAATATTTTAAAATGAACCTGAGTAAAGGGACTATCAGTTTCGTAAAGTGTGAAAGATCATTCATTGGTTTTAATGCTCTTCATTATCATTATATATAGTTTTCATTGTAACCTTCATAATGGACAATCTGAGGACTCAATCATCTTAATGGTATTCTTGGTGAAGGATGACAACAAAAATACCTATTTCACAATGAAATAGTTTGAGGGTTATTTTGAATGAAAACTTGAATAAAACCTTTGACTGCTGGATTACCTACAGGATAGGTTGAAACACATTATATGCACACAACAATTGAGGTATAAAATCATAATCATTGTAATGATTGAAGAAGTTAGTTACATTTATCAACAGTTCATCCAGCCATAATCATCCATTTAACTCATAATTACTTATCCGTTTCATCTATAAGTCAAAATTCATATTTCATAGAACCTAACATATTTAGATTCATATTTCACGGCCATACTCTGTGTTTATGGATAATAATCATCACACAACAGTTATTACAATGTTTTTAAGGACAGCCTTCCTAGTTCCGGACGCAAAAGAAAAGGAAAGTAACATTCTTGTCACAACAATAAAATATATTATATATAATATAATACATATTCATTGAATGTATAACTGAAAAACAGGGCAAAGAGCACTAATACCAGCAACATATGAACAATGAACCATGAAGAATGATATTTCAATACTCGTTAATAAGTCCACTGTGATTGACATACAAAAACTTTTTATTTGACCGATTTTTATGATAAAAATAACACTTTCCAAAAAGTAATTTGGTGAATTCTGAATATGTGAAGAGAACAGTTGAGAACTAGAAAAGACATTATCAGTATTTATTAAATAATAGGGTATGTATAATCGTTCATTCTCACCACATTAAAACTGGAAGCTTGCAGTAGTAAACTGTGTATGTTAGAATACCTTTATTTAAATTTGAACTGCTTAAATATATAATCCAATCCAAACACCACATAAAACCTATTTGCTATTATAACTAGGCTAGATGTAGTTAGAGCAGCTAGCTATGGTTACATTTCATCTCATGCTTTTGGACGCAATTACTGATAAAAGTAAAACTCACCCTCACGCTCTGCTTGCTTGGATACACATGCTTCAGCTACAGCAAAATCCGCCATGATAAACATTAGACTGCGAACTAAACGTGGGATCTTATACAGCAGAGACTAATCCTTAGAAAATTTTATGATTATCATAATTATTTTCGCAAATCACAAATTATGATTATCATAATATTTTTTCGCGCGAACATGTTGAACTTTTTTAAAGAGGTAATTATAAAAGGGCCATTTGGAAAGATTTTACATTATGTCATTAGGGTTGAATTTCAAACCAGAGGCTCTCAGAATGTACATTGTTTACTGTGGTGTGAAAACATACCATCCTTATCTGTTGATATTATAGCAGAATATACTCGCTCTGTTGACTCAGTTATTTCTGCAAATATACCAAGTGAACCATAAAAGCTTAAAGATCTTGTACAGAGATATCAAATGCACGATCACTCACAAACTTGTAAGAAATATGATTATAGGGAATGTCGATTTGGATATCACCATTTTTTTAAAAGAAAGACATTATTTGCCAAACCACTTCCAGAAGATATGCCACATTTTGAGAAAAGTGAAGTTCTTTTGAAGAAACAGCTTGTTTTACAAAAAGTCACGCAGTATATTGATCACGAATAAAACCCACAGAAAAAGAATTTCTTGTATCCTGATATCCAAATACATATTCAAATATTCAACTATTCAACAATTCAAATTGAAGCTGGAAGCTCTGAAAAACGATATTATCAGATATTTTGCTCCAGGTGTATCTGTAGCACAAGTGGATGTTATAGAATTACAGAAAAAGGGTTTACCTCATGTGCACATGCTGTTGCATCTCGGCAACGAATTTAAGTTGCGCAATGACGATCACATTGATTCATTGATTTCAGCGCAAATTCCATATCGGGACCAAGAACCAGAACTTTACGAAATCATCAAATCCTGCATGGTCCATGGTCCGTGTGGCCATTTGAATGTGTCTTCACGGTGTATGCAAGATGGTAATTGCAGCAAACATTTTTCGAAACAGTTCTACAACAGAAATGTTTTAAATGTGGAAGGCTATCCTTTATATCACCGACCAGATGATGGAAGAACTGTTCGAATTCGAAATATGGATCTTGACAACAGATGGATCGTCCCGTACAACCCTTTCCTCAGCAAAAAGTACAATGCGCATATTAATCTCGAGGCCTGTGTCTCCATTAAAAGCGTCAAGTATTTGTACAAATACATTTACAAAGGACACAATACTGTTCATATTGAAATCAATGAGCGTATCGATCACGACGAAATCAAAACCTTTTTAGATGCGAGGAATGTATGCTCCAGAAGCTCTGTGGCGTTTATGCTCTTTTCCAATGCACACTCACAGTCGTGTTATTTTACGAGTTCCTGTTCACCTTCAAATGAACAGCAGATATTTTTCAAATAAGGACAGGAACAAGCAGCACAGGAAAGAGGACAAAAGCACACCAAGTTAACTGCTTGGTTTGAATTGAATCGTGTTGACGAACGGGCACGTCAATATTTACATCCCGATACCCCCCACCATTACATTTTTCAAACACGACAACGTAAATGGGTGACACGGCAGCGTGGAGCAAAAAAATTTGTAAGTAGAATGTACAATGTTAGCATTTGGCAAAGTGAAGGTATTTCTTACGTGTGCTGTTGTTACATGTTCCTGGTTTGAATTCCTTTGAATACCTAAGAACTGTTAATGGGATTTTACATAGATCTTTTAGGGAAGCGTGTATTGCAATTGGCCTATTGGATGACGACAGTGCCGTAGCCACCGGGGGGGGGAGGGGGGCCAGGCCCCCAAAAAATGTTTTCAATTATGGTATTTCTTATTCAACATTTGTATTTTTCTTCTTTACTTGTTTGCAATCCTTTTATTTACTTTATAGTTTTTTTACTTCCCTCTTTTTTGCTGCATATAAGCATAGCGGAGAGTAAAGCTTGGTTCTCACTGTGCGCTAATTGATCGGATAAGCATGGTGCGCATGACTTCTTAGCCGATACAACATTCTTAGCCCACAGTGCGAAGGTGAAAAACAACCTGCTTACGCGTTCTTAGCCGATCGTTAGGGCAAAAATATATCAAATCATTTTGATTTTCAAATTTGTGTTATCGCATCGTTAGCCGAAAGATCAAAGGGACCGACAAAAAAATATACTCAAGGCGTGTATGACGAAAGTAAATATATAACTTTCACAAACATCAACAAGCATAAGTTGTATGTAATACACGCTTTTTTTTATAAGAACCAGTAAAATCTGACCCGAGGCTGGCTGCTCTTATTTTTGGAGCCTTTTTCAGCCTGAATTGTTCTTATTTTGTTCTTTGCTTTAAGAACACAGTTTCAAATTTCAGCCTCGATTTGTTCTTCTTATTTATGAAAATTCCAATAAAAGAGAAATATTTTTTAAAAACAACTGATAAAAAGTATGGTTGCTGTTCGGTAATGACCCATTTGCACATTTATTGAAGGTGAAAGAAAACCAATAAACTTCTAAACCATTTACCAGTGAGAAAATTCGCATCATGAACTGTTCTTATTTTCCAAGAAAATTCAGGCTCAGGCTGTTCTTAATTTTTGGAACAATGATTTGAGCCTCAGGTTGTTCTTATTTTGTTCTTTTTTTTGGCCAAATCAGGTCAGGCTCGTGTTCTTATAAAATTGTTCTTATAAAAAAAAGCGTGTACGTTTTTCAACATGGTTGACAAATATTCTCCCAGCAATTAGAAAGTCAACCAAAAACACGTCAAAGTCCGTTCACGAATTCTGTCCAACAAGGTGGACCATCTGAGGGGAAGCTTTGGAGTCCTTTCTGAATAACTACCATGAATTAATGGAACTATGGAAATGGTCGCCCGTAAAGTTAACATTTGATTTCATTTTATGCTGCTGGTTAGGTGAACGCATTCTTAAACAGACCGATAATTTGAGCAAAACATCTCAAGTGGTTGCTGTTCTGAAAAAGTGAAGAAGCTGCGAAATGTACGAACTGTTTAGGGAACGTGTCCTCAAATGGAAAACTGATTTGAACTTGCTGTTGCTGACCCTAAAGTTCCGCGGAAAAGAAAAATGCCTGACTATTTCCAAAAAACATCTAACCCACCTATTACTTCCATGACATACCAAAAGACCGTTACCGTCAAATTTATTTTGAAGCCTTCGATCCTATCGTCAGCTGCATCGAATAAAGGTTTGATCAACCTGATTACAAGATTTACGTTGATCTTCAAGAAGTTCTCCGTAAATCAATCGAAGGGGAACATCAATCAATCATTAGCAAGAACACAAATCGAGCTTCCCCCTACCATTGCAAGATCACTTGGATACGACACACAGAGATTCACCATTGCCGATCTGATTGCCTTCCTCAAGGGCTTAGGTAACTCCCATAAAGCTCTGCTTGGAGAAGTTGTAGAAATCGCAAAGCATATTCTTGTCATGCCTGCTACTAATTCTATAAGCAAAAGATCGTTTTCAGCTTTGAAACGTGTGAAGACCTACCTCCGATCAACCACCACCGACTCTCGCCTGAACAACTTACTTGTCCTCCATATTCACAAAGAAGCCGTCGATAAACTTGACTTAAGACGGGTTGCCGATGAGTTTATTGACAAACACGAATCAAGAATTAACATTTTTGGGCATTTTAATGCATAGATCAATATATTTATTGCATACAGTAATTTTTACACTACATTTTGTAATATGTTATGAATACTTTCTTTTGTCATATCTAGTTTTATAGCTTGAGAACACGCAACTGCGCATGGCTTTAGATGTCTGATAATGCCTTTTGGAAAGGCTGTTTTAGCCAATATAGAAGGTGAAAAATGCCAAAATATCCCCTGGCTACGGCACTGGACGATACTTTGTGGATACGAACCATTGTCCCTCTAAAATCCGCAGAACGTTCTCTTTCAATCTAATCCATAGAGAGCCAGGCAATCTGACTGAGTTGTGGGAAAGATTAGAGATATATGACTGCCGATTCTTGTAAAAAGTTGAAAAATTGTATATAATAAAGGATGTCAAATAACCAATCTAAATTTGATAATGAGGAAGGTGCAAACATGACAATGTGGAATGCAACGTGCAAGGGTGACATTGATACTGTGAAACTCTGCAAGGAGTGGGAAGCGACAGGCAATGATAGTAGCAGCTCAAAAGGGTGACATAGAAATAGTTAAGTGGAGGCGACTGATTTTGACGTGACAATGTGTGAAGCAGCTAACAAGGGTCGCATTGAAGTTGTCAAGGTGTTAAAGGAGTGGGGTGCAACTGATTCTGACGAGGCAATGGCTTCAGCAGCAAGAAGAGATCACATTGAGTTGTCAGGTTGTTAAAGGATTGGGGTGCTACGTATTTTGACAAAACAATGCTAGCAGCAGGTAGAAAGGGTCACATCAAGATTGTCAAACTCTGCAAGGAGTGGGGTGCGAATGTTTTTAACATTGCAATGATAGTAGCAGACGAGGATGATTACACTACTATTGTAGCACTCTGTCGAAGTAAGTTAAGTTATGTAGTATACATGAAGAGTTGTTCCACTACCATCATAAACGACAGTTCGCGAAAGCTCTCCTTTACGAGTTGGTGGAAGTTGCCTTGCATTTGGATAGAGTGTGGGATTGGTATTATGATGAGGATGAAAAGAAATTTTTAGGTGCCTATTTTCAATAAGTATGCAAACTGCTAATCAAACGACCTTGAAACTCCAAGAAAACTGACATCGCATGTAAACACAAGCGTGTTTCGAATCCTTCAAGTAATGGAAGACGCCACTCCAGTCGTTTTTAAAGATGACGTTGGTTTCCTTGCAGATAAACTGGGCGTCGCTCAACTGCTTAGGATACCAAGTAAATAGCATCTTTGCCTGTCGTCTGATGTTCTTTGGAAAAGCTGTGTGAACTTGGGTGAGAAGCCGTAGACTATGTTTTTGATGACGTCCTGTGGTAGTTAGATCTAGAGGTGAGCTTCTTTTCTTATCGAGTATCTCATCAGCTATAGAATCATCGATGATGAATAAGGTTTTCTGCCCTGCAATTTGCTTGATGAATCTCTCGATCCAACGTAGTAAATCCTGTTGTGGTGTAGGTTCGATCAGAAAAACATCATCATCTTCCCATAGAATCGTAGGGTCTTTATAGGTTGTATTCCATCTGACGGAAGGACAGAGAATGACGATATAGTCAAAGTGGTGTTTGAACTGGTTCTGTAGTAAGCGTAGAACCAGTTCCATCTTGCCACAGCCTGACGGTTCTAAAAAAATCTTTAACAAGGTCCATTTCTTTTAGTAGCCGACACTGTAGAAGCGTGCATTGACAAAGTTAATCTGTCCATCTTGCAGCACAAACACGTAACATTAAATGGCACCCGCACCAACAGCTTTTTTGAGGATCTGCAGTGTGACACCATCTGACGTGTTTTTGAGGTACCTCCCTGAACTATGTAGAGTGTTGTCGGCAGCACTTCGAAAGTCGATAAAAAGATAGTAATTAGAATCGAAGAATTTAGGAAGACTAATGACTGTCAGCTCGTAGAAGGTGAAATACTTCCGTGCTGGGGCATACATTTCTTCTGGAAGTAAGCCATGTGTATAGAGCTGATTAGGCTCTCCTTCGATGATAATATCTACCTTGCTGATTTTCGGGTTGTAGTAATGGGTGTTATCCATAGCGTATGCTTTTCGTTTGTCAGGGTCAAGAAAGAATAGAACAAGAGCCTTTAAGCTCTCGCTGGGCACGTTTATCTGTATATTCCAGGCGGTATCTTTCTTGTGAAACGGGATTATTCCATGCCGTAAAACACGGGTGTAGGGTAAGCGTTTATTAGTAAGTTTGTTGTAGACTTTTAGTTTGAACTCAGAGTCTTCTACCTTGTCGAATTCTAGAGCAATGTTGGAGATGCCGTAGGTGCCGTCAGGATCTTTCTTTGAAGCACCCGATTCTGATCCTGCGTTTTTAATGACCTTTCCATACTCTGCGAACTTAATTTTTAAGCTTAAGCGATCACCAAGCTGTAGATAGGCGAGATGCTTGACAAGTTCAATACATTCCCATAGAGGAATGGCAAAACGGTTACCATAGACAGCTGCCAGGGCGGTCTTACTCGTTGAAGAGCTCGTTGCACCCAGTGTGACTCTGAGCTTGTTCACATCACCCTCCGGATCTATGCCTTGTTGGATACGTTTCACCTGCATTTTCTCAGGTAGCCATATGTCCTTGCAAATTTCCATCACTTCCACATCTTGAATGTCTTGGATGACATTTCCTTCATAACTGATAATCAACTCTTGGATCAACGCCTTTCCTAAGTTGTTAACAATGTACCGTCCTGTATCGGTGGAGTTTAACTTGATGTCAAACGTGAGCTTGAGAGATTCTGGTAGAATGACATCATCAGCACCTAGATTCGGAAGACTCACATCTAGAGTTTCATTCTGATTAATGATAAATCTTGAAATGCTGACGCGGTGCTTTGAAGACAAACCGAGTCAAATATTCCTTACATGGGTTTGCAATACCATACATATTTATTATAAGAGAAATGGATCCATCTGATTATGAAACTTCTATCCGTAAGTTTGAAGATGAAGATGCCTATGATGAGAATACACCACTTATATCTAACACAGCCGATTCTTCTGAAATACCATATGATACTGATATGATTAGCTAAAAATCTAATTCGCGTTTGATAAGATTGAAAGGAAGTAAATAATCATCATTATGGGCATCTTGAAGATTAAGTCTTTTTATTGTTCTTCAAACTTTGAAAAATCCATGTCTACAAGGAAACACAGTCATCACCGAATGTTGTGCATCTTTTTCTCTCTTTCTTAAAAACAAAACAAGTCACTGCTACTATGGTTACAATACAAATATTTGCCAAATTTTCAAGTTAATCGTGTCCGTCCCCTACCTTAACCCCCGTAACTGGTCAAGATCGGAAGGTATGAAGCAAAAATAAATAAATAAAGTGCTAGTGAGGAACGGAGTAAAAACATGTTCCAATACAAAAAGTATTCAGTTCCTTCAAATGAATAAATAAATATTTTATTTCAATGCGCCATCACCCTACCTTTAATTTTAAAGTAGTGCATTTTTGGAGCAAAACAGACCATGTTTGCTGCTAACATTTTCTTCAAACTTTGAAAAATCCAAGTCTACAAGGAAACACAGTCATCACCGAATGTTGTTCAACTTTTTCTCTCTTTCTTGAAAACAAAACAAGTCACTGCTACTATGGTTGCAATAAAATTATTTGCCAAATTTTCAAGTTAATTGTGTCCGCCCCTACCTTAACCCCCGTAACTGCTCAAGATCGGAAGATATGAAGCAAAAAATTTAATTTTGATAAGTAAATTGCTAGTGAGGAACGGAGTAAAAATATATTCCAATACAAAAAGTATTCAGTTCCTTCAAATGAATAAATAAATATTTTATTTCAATGCGCCATCACCCTACCTTTAATTCTAAAGTAGTGCATTCGGGGAGCAAAACAGACCATGTTCGTTGCTAACAGTAGCCAGTAACATTAGTCGATTCAGTTTATAATTTATACCGGATCATTTTAATCTTTACATCCATTTATCTTCATTTGATAGGAGACAAAACTATGGAGGTGAAAGAATACCAAGTTGGATAGATTATTTTACATAAAGCTGAATTTACACTTGAGCAAAATGTTTTTGGCGCCCACGCGATATCATGAACCAATCTCAGAAAAGCGCAAATAAAAACGATGGTGCAATAAAGAAGTGTTCTACTTTATTCCTCCAGGCGTAAATTGATTCCCTTAATTTTTCATAGAAAATTTATTTTTCGAGTGCAAATCCAGTTTCAGAGATTTAAGGCGTTACAGAACTTCTTCACTCGTGGTGAAAATTGTTTCTTTCTTTTCTAAAACATAACAAGAAATATTAGTGGAAAATTTACTAATGGAACCAATAGTAGCATTTTTCTAAGAGAATATGGTTTGAATGTTCCTGCACAATTAATTACACATAGATTAAAATCCATCCAAACATCAAGTAAAGCTAGTAAACTTTTAAAACTATTTCCTGTTTGGCCTGTTTTCTAATAAATACTGGATGTCCCTACCATAGAGTCAACCTTTTTTTCAAGATTTTGGACTCATCTCCCCCCCCCCCCCCCCCCCCCCCCCCACCACCATCTACCTGCATCAACGTTTCCCTGAGTTGACGTCTTCTTTTAGAAAGACAGGGTAAGGTAAGAACGCTTCCCTCAAAACTTTTTCGATTGCCTTAGTGGCATTACGACCAAGAACAGGTGCCTCTATTTTAACTTTGTTCACAGACCAAAAGGGCGAGAGACCCTGGGTTCGAGGTTGAGAGGAGGAAGCATAATATCGTAGCAGGAAAAGTACCAATATCACTGTTGCCTTCTTCGTTCACGGATAACAACCCACAAAACAAGAGTTGCAGTGCCGTAATCCAAAGTAGTCTTAGTGATCACAATCTTACAGCATGCTTGAGAAAAATGAAAAATATAAAGTACGAGTCGGATATGATCTGTTAACGTGACTATAAGAACTATGACGTAAATGAGATTAACAAAGACCTTCGTCACACCAACTGGGAGTCCGTATACAACACAATTCTCCTGTCCATGCATGCGATGCAATCCGAAGGAAATCTTAGATATGTTCCTTATATCTCAAAACGTATAAAAGGAAAACTGTCTTCTTGGATCACAGATTTGGTCCAAATTTGGCCTTAATTGTCTAATTTTAGTCAAATCCGACAAAATGATTGTGAAATTTGAAATCAGCACCTTTCAAATGTAATCCATGCAAAATTTATTGAAATTTGAAGAACTTTCTAAATTTGGTCCAAATTTGGCCCAAATTATCCAATTTTAGTCATATCTGACAAAATGACTGTCAAATTCGAAATTAGCACCTTTCAAATGTGATCTGTGCAAAATTTTGTGAAACTTGAAGAACTTTTTAAATTTGGTCCAAATTGGCCCAAATTGTCCAACTTTAGTCATGTCCAACAACAGGTATTTTAAATACTTTACTCCACCACGGGTGTCCTAAAGTCAATGATAATGTATTCGATGCTTTACAATATGTTGTTATAGGTTGTGCTCTCTAATGATTTGAATATCCTACAATTTATAGTTGCTACTTTAATTAAACAACTCAAACGTACAAAAAGGTTTTCAAAATGAGACATATGTATCATCGATTAATTACACATTACTACTAAAAAATGTCATTTTTTAAGCAACAATCGCTTATAAACAAAAACGTGTAGTATTTTTGGTAGCACTGCATTACAATTGGTAATAACGCATAATTCTAATGCAGTGAACAAGAAGATATCAACCTTTTATTGCGATTTCAGCGTTTCAAAGAAGATTCACAAAACTGTTTGATATAATCAAGTTCTCGTCCCACCAAACACTTTTAAGACTATTCAAACGGATTGTTAGTGGTTTCAAGTAACTCCTGGTTTTCCCATATATGTCATGCAACGAGAATGCAACGAGATATGACCTCAGTGGAAAAATAAAAGCGTTTGATGAACGAAGCTAATGTTCTAAGTGACACGCTTGTGTAAATCCACTGCAAGTAATTCTAGCATTGCATAATACCTTAAAGGCACAAAGGCTCGAGCAGAAATATTTGTAAGCAAATTGTCGCGATTTTCTTGACATTTTGTTCTTGCGACTTTTACATATTTTTACAAAAAATATTTCACGACTTTTCAACCACCATTCCTTACTTCCCGAAAGGTTAACCCTGAATAATTGCCCCCATAGAATGGCCAACCATCCTTTAGTTGTATTCCAACGTCTTGTTTCAGCTCATAAATGATTGACAAAAGTCAGTGAATGCAAAAAGAGGTGAATCTTTATTGAGAATGACGTCCTTAGAGGAAAATATTTTTGTCATCCCTCAATTTATGTATTTTACAGGATTTTGTGTGTACAAAAATATTTCTCAAAATGGCGTTTAACCATCTCTTCTCTCCGGAGATGTTTTTATAAACCGCTTAGTTTGTAAATAATGGAAACATTGAAAACAAAATCATCGATAACTTTTCATGATATATTTGCTTCGTTAAGACCCATTCATTAAAAAGATTGAATATGAAGAATTGAAAACGTAGATATACTAGAAATTAGAGAGATGAGAATATGAGAATAGAAGCATTTGTTAACTGTTTGAGTTACTGAGGAATGCAGCGCTCTCTCTTACAGGTGCAACCACCTGCAGCAGGTTCGTACACAGTTTCTTTAAGGTCACAACTGACTGCGGTTGGCGGGCAAAGCGAAACACATCCGAATCTACCCTTATCATCACAAGAACAGCTGGCTTGACATTTATGGACAAACCGACCAGGCAAATAAATGATGCCATCTAATGTGCAAACCTCTAAAGGAAAAGAGAATTACCATTTTTACAATTTTAGAAAAAATGTACTGCTCCTCGATTTTTGATTATATATTTTAGCGAAATGAAAATCCTTAAAGCAGCAATATCAAACAGCTCCTACATATAAAACGGAAACTTACTTTCGGCACTTGGGTCCACCTTGCATTTTGCCACATTTGGAAATTCGCATCTTCGGTGCGCAGTGCTATATTTCAAGCCATCTGGGCAGCTCTTGCGATAAGCAACGCCATTTGAACAGGTGATGAAACTTTCGCATTCATTCGGATGTTTGTAGTCTCCATCATCCCGTCCACTGCAGAACCCATTTCCTAAGGAATATCATGGATAAACGAGATAAACAACACCAACATTTCTACTGACTTTGGCCAAAAATGTCCTTTCTAGATGATTTTCCGCTAAGTATTTCCCGAAAACCTTAATAAGCGAATTGTTACTAAAATCTCCTTAATTCCGGAAGCACGTGAAATTTTCACATTTGAGTTGAATCAAACTAGAGCTGAAAAAGACCTGAGACTTACTTTCTAAAAATATTGATGTCCTGTGAAAATAAGGAGGAATTTTTACCTTCGCATTTTTTGTTGGAACACTGCTTCGTTTCTTCGTCATATTTCAGTTGACCGGGACAGTTGAAAGGGTATCGTGTTCCATGAGAGCACATGATAAATCCATCACATTTCACTGGATTAGCATATAATCCGTTTTCTCGATCGACACAAAATTCTGAAAAAGATTATCATGTTTTGCGTTTAGCTTTATTTTCGAAATTCAAGTTATTATTTCATAAATAACTTCGGATTTTGTCCAGAACTGAAAGTTGCTTAATTCAATATACAAAATCTCAAGTTGTATAACTGGCTGCTTAGTAAAAATGGAAGGATAAATAAAAACAGTTAATATTCATGCTATTTTTGAGAGTAATACAAAAGAGCACACGTTTTAAAAAAACAAGATCGCTACTTTCCAAGATATATACCAAGATGACCATCTTGCTTAACTCTTTTTGTTGTTTCAAAAATGAGTACCATAGCTTATAAGGTGTGCATATGTTATTATTCTTATAAATAAAAATGGCGAAGTCTTTTTCAAAGTTTCTAACAGTTTGACTCCCTGGTTCCACGAGGCATTTCTTGAATCCCTTCAAACCTGCAATTGTATCACCCTCAACAAGAAAGACTGGAGAGACATAAAAAACATGGTGGTCCATCTATTCCACAGTCTCCATTGGCTAATTAAGGGCACCATTTGAGAGAGATCCAAAAATCACTTACCCTTAGGATCCTGTTTCTCTTCTTTTTCCTTTTTGCCACCATCGTTACGAATCATATCAAAATTATCTCTTAAGCGTTCCTTAAAATCGTGTTTAGCCATCTGCCTGTAGAAAATATCTTTCAGCAACTCGCTGGCAAAGCTATTGGCCGATACAACTAAAATAAAAGATCACGACAAATTAAGTTTAATTGGAGAAGTTCAGCTGATTTGCCTACCAAGATGCGATTTTAAAACTTTGATTGCTTAAACATGTCCATTATTATTAGTTCGAGCTAAGCGTAACATTAACATGACCTTGACATAAGCAGAAGTAAGGCAGAACACCAACATCTTGATAGGTTGATAAAACTTTGATTTGTCTCATATCTGGATTGGATTTGTCTCAAGTTCTTTGAATTATTGCGATAATGTAACCGCTATTATCTTCCTGTGCAGCCATGACGACTGGTGTTGGAGTCTCAGTCCTGATTGTATTTTGATAGCTACTCGGCTCTCCCTGGAAAGCAGTCCAATGGGATTCAAACAACTAGCTACAGCGTAATGTTACATGTACTTTTATTGATATTATTGTTAATACTAGTAACCCGGGTAAAGATTTTTACCACATCTAACTTCGAAAATGATGTACGCAAATCCCGTGTCGAAAAAAGGTGACGAAAAATATAATAATACTAATTGTTCCCCCGTGACGATAAAAGAACGACGTCACGGCACGTACTACTATAAAATAATCGTAAAAATTGCATGGCCTAACGAAGAATATGACCACGATTAAGAAGATTTTGACCGTAAAATTCAACAAAATTTATCACTCTCTAAAATAAAAGTGTGACACACACTCGCTAATTAGTATATATAGACTAGTATCTCGCGTAAAAGTTTTTACGACTCAATTTCGAAAAGAATCCGCAGAAATACGACGCGTTCCCGTGTGCAAACCCCGTGACGAAAAATTAAACCACGGAATTGTAAGTGAAAAGTGTATCCATGTTGTAGAGCTCGAAAAACTAAGCAAAAAAGTGTATGGGATCGTTTCGCTACGATCAACAGTTGCAGAGATATCGTCCATCAAAGATTTTAATGACGTCATATCCGCAGTACCAAATAAAATTTAGTCCCAAATGTTGCGTCATCCCATCACCCGTGTCACCAACCCCAAAAAACGCCAGTTATCCCTATTGGTTCTCGAGATATTTCCCCAAAAACGTCGCGTTCGATTGGGGTCGCAATGCAATGGTTCCTCTGTGATATGCTAAAATGAAACTGACGTCACGCCGCGTGCTATTATACTAATCGTCAATTGTCAATGGTCTAACGAAAAAATGACCACGATTAAGAAGATTTTGACCGTAAATTTAGAAAAAACACAACACTCTCTAAAATAAAAGTGGGATGCACGATTGCGGATTAGTATAAGTAGACTAGTATCTCGCGTAAAAGTTTTTTACGGCTTTAATTTCGAAAAGAATCTGCAGAAATACGACGCGTTCCCGTGTGTGTACCCCATGACGAAAAGTTTAATTACGTAATTGGAAATGGAAAGTGTACCCATGCTGTAGAGCGTAAAAGTTTTTTACAGCTATAATTTCGAAAAGGATGTGTCGAAAATAGGTGACGAAAAATTAAATCACAAAATCGTGACTGGAAAGTGTTCCCATATTGTAGAGCTCGAAAAGCTGATCAAAAAAGTGTATGGGATCGTTTCGCTACAATCAACCGTTGCAGAGATATCGTCGATCAAAGATTTCAATGACGTCATATCCGCAGTACCAAATTTAGGCCCAAATGTTGCGTCACCCCGTCACCGGTATCGCAGACCCCAAAAAACGTCAGTTATCCCTATTGGTTCTCGAGATATTTCCCCAAAAACGTCGCGTTTGATTGGGGATGCAATGCAATGGTTCCCCCGTGATCATAAAAACATCTGACGTAAAATGTCACGTGCTATTATACTAATCGTGAATGTGTCTTGCGTGGGCGAACTGCCGCTATATGACCACGATTAAGAAGATTTTGACCATTAAAAAAACAAAAACACAACACTCACTAAGTTAAATGTGTTACACACGCACGCGGATTAGTATAAGTAGACTAGCCGCCCAGGCGGCGTCGCTCGTAAGTAGATTATATGGGTTTACACCACGGCATGAAGAGAACTGAATGATAACTCACCGGCAGTGAAAACAACCAGGACACAAAGAACCTTTATAAACATTTTGATAAAGTATCGTCTTCGTGATTCTAAGATAAATGGAAGTTTGTACTTTGTTAATACAACATGTTCAACAAAAATCATAACCAACACATCCGTCATATATGTTTTGGAAAAGTAATGTCCAAATTTTACAAGTACTCACATACACAGCAAAACGTATTCTTCCGCACTCAACACCGTGTTCTCTAACTGTATGTTGCAGTTTCATAGTTGCCCATGCTTAAGACCTACTTATATATTCACTGTACCGTGAATGATTATACATTTCAACCAATCAAATGTATTCTATTTTTAGTTGAAAAATATTCCAATTAGTTTGTTAATTATGTAACATTTTTGTTCCTCTTACTATGAGGCTTACCTTGCTCTAGCTGCTTACATTCTCAATTTCGTGGTCTCAAATGAAAGCTCTCATAAGTTATATAGTACATCTAATCACTTCTTAACTGACATAAGTGCAAACCTTTTAAAATCAACCTTGTATGATCTAGTATGAAAAACAATTTCTGATAAGTTATGCAGAAAAAACACTTCCTCTGGAAAAGAACTTCCGTTACACAAAAACAGCATAGTGTAAATCATCCTTAAAGTTTAGTTTGCGATGATGAGTGCATGAAGACATGCAAGGAAAGAGAAATTGCGGTTGCAAAGTTTCGACATAAATTGCTTTGTTTTTTGTACTGTAATTTTGAAAGAATCGTCGTTTAACCATGTTATGAGCTCACTGAAATCAACCTTAAATAACATTTTAATTTTTGTTTTGCGTCAGTATTTGAGGACTGATTATCTCCTATAATTGAGTTTCGATACTTCGAAGTGCCGGTTTCTAAGTAGGATACAGGGTGTCTCACAAAGACTAGCAAACTTTCAGTGTCTATTGCTCAACAATTATTAGTCAAAGTATTGCGAAATTTACATCACAAGAAAGTCCTTTTTCTTTCTGTGATATAATGGAGTGTGTCACCCTCACGTTTGTCACACTGACGTTTTGGGATCCGTGATACTGCCAATGGAGTGACAAAAACTTTGAGCCTAATTTCTTTTTGGTACTGCGGCTATGACGTCCTCAAAATCTTTGATCGGCGATATCTCTCCAATGGTTGGTCGTAGCGAAACGATCCCATACATCATTTTGATCGATTTTTCGACCTCTGCATCATAGGTACTCTTTCAAGTCATGATTCCAGGATTGAATTTTTCGTCACCATTCGCGACACAGGAAAGAAGGGATTTTACACATCATTTTTGAAGTTAGACACGGTAAGATTGTTTACCCGGGATGCTAGTTAATAATTCAATCGAAACATACATACCAATGCACCTCTAACCAACGAATAAATATCAGGGAATTCTAGTCAGCCATCTCTATTATGTATTTATGTATCCTTTATACAGAAAGCAAGAATACAATATAATTTTTAATACATTAATGATATAATATAAAATAAAATCAGTGGATCTTTATCTGCATGTTATTCTACACACATCAAATTATTGTCATTTATATACGAATATTTATTTACAAATGAAGATAAACATTTTTAAAATGTTTCACTGTTATCAATGTGTGTTCTCAATAATTTTTCAGGTTTTTTCTCTTTTCTTGCATCCCTTTACTCCATTCACTTTCATGCACTTAGATACGCCAAAATTAAAGGGTGCACAAAATAGTGAAATTTCCGTAAAAACCTGATTCAGTCTTTGTAGTGATGAGGTCTGGCGTAAAAAGAGAACAGTAACAATCAATGTCAAGAAAAATTTTCAATATCACAAAATCACATAGGTGTATAGCTCACTTGGTAAGAGGGTTGATATGTTTTACAAGGGTGATCGTTGGTAGTGGTTCAAATCCTGGCACTGAATGCTAATGTGACATGAACACTATGTAATAATAATGTATGCAGCAAAAATCAATGTGCATGATGTGATGTGATAAGTGAGTGCCTAAAATTGCATAAAAAGACCCCAGTCTGGTATGTGCAAGTTCTTAAAAAGCGCCTTAAAATGAAAGTCATACATTCCTGATGGCGGCTCATATCAGTGATCTAAACTGCCATTTTCCTCTGGCTTCGGTAAAATAAAATAAAAAAACAACTCAATCATCAATAATAATTCTGTCTTGTGTTTCCCTTATAATTTGTGTATTATCCTGGGTTTCTGTTATCACTTGGGTTTGTATTTCTGGTACAACATTTTTAAAAAGAAGAAACTGTATAAAAAGATTATTATATATATTTCAAGATGATGTTGCAATGGGATTTGTATAGCATAAAAGTACTGCAAAGACAAATTCTCTTTATCTACCATAACTGAATAAAACAATAAACCCAAAGTTTCAACCCATTAGATAAAAGCTGTATATATATTCTTTAATAGTGAACCCTGAATAAAAGGGATACAGAAACTAATGGAAACAATTGCCCACAAAAAAATAAGGTGAGTGAACGAAGTGTTTCTAAGTTATAGTGAAGTAAAATAAATAAAAACAAATCACTAACTAGAATAAAAGTAGTATTCACATTACCAATTATTAGCTATATTTGATATATATGGTCACACCACGAAAGCAGGGAGAGCAGAAAATGGAATAGTAAAAGGGCGTCCTTTTCCGTCTGGTTTACTTGCATGCAAATTGGGCTGACTTTTGTGATTAAAAAATAGAGTGTCTTCAAACGTCACATCCATATTCTAGACAGAATCTTTCAGCCAATATAACAATATTCAAACCATAACCACTGTGGTAGAAGAAATTTCGAAAAGATTGCGAGACTCTTTTGAAGGAAGTATTCGTTTTTGTGTCGTTTTTGTTCATAGTAATATCCAGTTTTTAGCTTATTTTTTAATTTTGTTTTACGAATCGTCAATTTTAATTAGCCATTATATGAAAAGGCTTACCAACCTCTCCTTTGAAATCTGTGTTCAAAACAGACTTCATTGGAGAGCTGGTATTTGCTTATTTTCATTTTCTTACTTGTACATAAATTGACGCTAAATAAATTTATCTTATGTTATCTTATCTTAATGAAAGAAGAGAGGTGATCAACATTTTACACAGAGCAGGAGGGGTTGGGTATTTATTGAACATTATGTCAAATGTCAAATGTGTAATAGCTACAGCATTCAATTCTTACTTTAAAAAATAATTTGAAAACCCCATATTTTCAATTTTCTCGGATTGGTTTTGGGGTTGGATGATTGATAAAAACACATTGTAACATTTTGTGAATGAAAAATGTGAAATTGTGCGATGTGAAAAATGATTTCAACGTATGACTTGAGTTTGGGCTTCGAGCTGAGCAAATACCGCCCTCTTTTATAAGCGTTTTCTTGATCGTTCTACACCCCACACCTCGGCAATTAAAAGTGGAGCCATGGTATTTATTCATGCTTTTCAACTTATTTCATTACACGTGCTAAATTTGCTTTGGTTGATCCAGACAAAATAAACTTTATGCTATCTTGAGAACTCTAGAAGAGGCACTGAGTTATGTTTTTAAAACGTCACGCGCCCAATATTTGAAACTTTTCTATTATTCACCCCTGTCTTGTTCATGTGTTATTGATGATTGCTCAACAGTGAATATTTCTCACAGTGCTCATGCTTACCACTTATCATCTGCACGACAACAGTTTCAAATGATCTACTTTCAAGCTATCGATTCGATTATTTCCGCTATTTGACCGATTTGATCAACCGAGTTTTAGCATTATCTCAAATATGGAACAATTATTGCTGAAATCGATCAAGGTAGAAAAGTTGAAAAAGTATTTGGGAGTTTTACTGACGATATCGACTCATCAGCATTACTTTCAGAACTCTCTATTCTCCGTACCATATTGCAAGATTAAAATCCTGCACACTTTGATTCTAAAAGATCTTTCAGCTAGTTAGAGAGCTTTGATGCAAAACGTCACGACCATTGTGAGAATCATCCTTGTGACTATAGTTACGACTGCAACTCCCGAAAGAACATTTTCAATGGCCAGGAGAATTAAGACTTGGAAGCGCTCAACAACGACGCAGCAACGATTTAATGCACTAGCAATTTTGAACACACCTACAAGGCTTGTGGATAAACTCTCGCACGTTAATGTTGCAAACGATTTTTTTGACAGGACGACCCGGTCGCAAGAACGAATTTGGTATATTCACAGGAGAGGATTTAGTTAGTTAGATCTATTTGTAATATTTTTCCATGAGCCATTAGAATTTCTTTTTGTTTTATTTTCGTCTTTTAATTTGGGGTGTCTTGTAAATAGTTTGTAGGTCATAAGGGACGAATAAAACATAAAAGTTACGCCACTAAAAACTCTAATCACTATACACATTTCGTCGTTATATTTTGGCCCCTCACTTTCAAAAACGCTGCGCGGGCACTGCTAAACTCTCTTCCAAGTATTTAGTCCGACTCTAACTGCGTTTTTAACTGTTTCAACTTAACAGTAACCTAGATATATAGTCTCTTCCAGTATCGAAAGCAGCACAACACTACCTTCCATGCGTATGTTAAGTGAATCAACAATGAGTAGTTCATTTTTAATGAACTTCTACCATGTTGTATATAAATCCCTACAAATGATTCGATGTATTTCAAAAGTAAATTACAAATTCATACTTTGCTTAAACTTACTACATAAAACATAGATTATTGATTTGTTTTAAAAGAAACTTTATCTTATTTCGGGCAACCTGAGAAACACATAAGTAAGAAAAATCTCCACCTGTGAAAATGACTTGATCAGTAGCATTTAACATTATAGCATACAACAATTATCCAGCAAAGAACAACAACGTTTATTGATATTAAGTCACATGGAAACTCGTCTATAGCAAGTACAGTGTGTCTCTAAAAGCATAATCACAACTGTATCATAGCTATGATGTTAATAGACTTTTACAAAGTTAATAATGCCAGAGTATCTAGTGCTTAAAACGGCACTTTTTTGCATTATATAAAATGGTTTTGTGAAGCCGTTTACATTACGTGGTATATCTATGTTTACTGCAAAACATATAATAGTAATTATTAACGTAATTTATTATACAGACAATTACTAGTAATTTGTTTTTGCATTATAGCAGTAGAACTCTATAATTAGCTTTATTTTCGGTATCCGACACAATGTCTCAAACGAAATGTATATGTTTTTATAAAACAGTATAAAAACTAAAATAACGGTATTCCATTGTCTGTAACTACGAAAAGAATAATCACATGGAAATGAATTGTTTATAATTACCAAATAATATGAAAAAGACAAAAATATATTCACATTTAATTTATCCAACACCGATATTGGCGCGCTTTATTGCAACTCCGCCTTCAGCCGCAACAATATATGAGCAAAAAGTTGTTACTTACTTATCTCTAGGTGCGTAATGTTCAATTAATCAGTTAAGATATCCCTTACAGTATTGCAATTTTGACAACTCAATGTTGGAAACTTCTAAGTTGTTGAGCCCAGATGAGAAATAATAATACTCTGTTAACAGACAACAGGTAAACAGGAGTAAAAAAAGTATGATTTTCCCTGAGTCTTTAAAAACATCCCGTTTTCCCTGACTTTATTGCCTGCTTAAACTGCACAGAGTCAAGATTACACATTCAGAATTATCAATTTACAAGCTAGAGAAGGGATTGCATAGTACGCCATATCTGATGGCGTCATTTTTATTTTATAGTATATATATCGTAGTCTTTACGAACGAGATTAGCTTTCGAGAAGACTTGAAGCTGACGATAAACACGTGTTTAATCTCGTGCATATTCACTTTTTTTATCTTCACTTTACATGGCGTTGCGAGTATAAAAAAAACCACAATAATATCCAAAGGTTTGTTCTGATGCAATTAATTCACATCATTCTTTCGTACAGACACTTCAATTCACCCACGTTCCTACCAAGTGCCTTTCTATTTTGTTTACACTTCGAAATATTTCGATATAATCATTGGAACCACTCAAACTATACTACTTTTGGCATCCATCAAGTGATTTACGTATTTTTACTGTATTTTGCTCACGCACGTGGTATACAGACATCTTTGATTATTTACATTACTGATCGCTTCCTTCACGTTTTTCACTGGCCACATAGCCATTTTGTCTTCTACTACACAACAACATACGTGGTTGTACCCTCCATCCGTGAAGAGGCGCATCTCAGATGTTTCGTATTCAATGGAGTCTGTTTTCAAGAAATTTTAACGTCAACACCGCCAAACCCACCACGGGACGCCCTGGATAGTCCACCAATCCCACGAGCTGCCGCGAACGACTCCAGCCGGACGTTAACCATGATACTGCACATGCAACAACAGCAGATGGCTATGCAACAGCAGCTCACCCAATTCATTAGCCAATTCGCTCCCGCCCACCTCCCTGCTGCCACCAACCCACAACAGCCGAGTACACAACGGACCAAACCCAGCCGTTGACGCTGATTGTATCGACAACTCTTGGGCAATTGTCAAAGGCGCTTGGGCAAGATACAAAGAGATGACCCATTTAAACGACACGGTTGCGCTCTACGTGTATTGCTGTCGTCAATGAGCTGTTGTTTAATTTTGTCGGCCTGACGTACTAAACGGAGCCAAAGAGGATGAACTTATGAATCACATACGTTCTGTAACGGTAAAGACCGTCCACCCTGAGCTCTACCGCCAACAACTTTTTACACTTAAGCAATGTGACAGTGAAACCATTACTCTTTTCGTGTCACATCTGAAATCTCAGGCCATGCTCCGCGATTTCATCGAGTCTCAGGTATCATACAATGACAACATGATCACCTCACAACTGATTCTCAGCGAGGTTTCATTTTTGTATGTAACACTACCTCCAATCGTAGAACGCCTCCTGACCCTCGAATCCACAGTCCAAGCTGCCTCCCATTTTCATCCTGCCGACTCACAGACTGAGGTTACACCTATCAAATCAGCATACCAAAAAAGCAAATCCTCCACCAATACCGAACAACAAACGTAATATCATACAAGACGATCTCTGTTATTTTATTTTATTTTATTATTATATTTATTATATTTTTATATATCATATTTTTATTTTATTTCCAATTCATTTTCAATTTATTCCTTTATCTTAACCGTCACTGCACCCACGCCTTCCTTATGACTAGAAGAGGGTCTTCCCACGAACAATGGAAAAATGATGAATTTGTCCCCCAGGCACCAGCACCCCACCCCATTGCAAATGTTGCTATTTTCCTAGCTGGAACCGCATACCAAAACCTATCCCGCAGACTCCAAAATATGACCTGTCAACAAGTCCAGATAGCCGGTATTGCCGACACTGGCGCTCAAACCTGTACTGCCGGCAAGGATCTACTCAGCACCTTGAATTGCCCGGACAGTAGCCTTCTGAAGACACGACATCGCCTTTGCGCCGTTGACAACGATAAACTCTCCATACTGGGTACGTTGATCTTGAACATTTCATACGGAACTTCAACAACGACTGAAATCCTATACATATGCAAGCGGGTCCATGGCTTTTATCTCAAACTGCGCTTCAGAGTTTAGGCATCATACACCCGGACTTCCCAAGTCCACATTGCCAGATTTTGGCCCAAATATTATCGTCCAAGGGTCCCTTGTGGTTGTTGTCCATGCCCAAAGCTACCCTCCACACTACCGTTTCTGGCCACTGCTGACCACAAAGTCGATCTTGAATCTTGGATCAAAGATTTTTTTAAGACCAGTGCATTCAATACGCAGTCAAGTGCCAATTGGATGCGGAAAGTGTAAGTGTAATCCCGAGTGGAAAAACCAAGACCGTGCTCGACGCTTGGAACGGATATCATAGCGTTCCATTGTCCCCTGAGGATCGGAACACAACCACTTTCATTACCGAGTGGGGACGTTACAGATTTTTCTGTGCACCCCAAGGATTTCAGGCACTAACAGTATGAGGGCCAACGCCAGACAACGATTCTTCTGGCCCGGTATAGGAGCTCAACTCAGCCTTCGACGATCTCAATGTGAACGTTGTAATGAGATAGCACCTTCCAACCCTAAGGAGGCACCACAGCAACACAATCAGCCGACATACCCTTTTCAAATGGTAGTAACAGACCTGTTCTATATGGCCGGCCAAGTCTATCTCGTCTACGCCGATAGATTTTCTGCTTTGACCGAAGTTGCGCATACAAAATCTACTTCCAACTCTAAAACAATATGTAATATACTACGTCGTTATTTCAAGAACTTTGGGGTACCCGAAGAACTGTCTAGCTACGAAGGATCACCTTTCAATTCAGCAGAGATAGCACAATTCCTCACTACGTGGAACGTCTCGTACACAAAATCATCAGCCTACTACGCTCAAAGTAACGGCCGAGTACAGACAGCGGTGAAGCATATGAAGAGGACCCTTACGACCAATGTCAGTGCAAGCAGATCACTCGATGCCGATACCATTGCAACACACGTTCAGCAGATGTCGGATTATCCCCGGCGGAGCTGCTATTTGGGCGTCCCATTCGGGATCATGTACCCAGTCTCAATCGTTTTCGACGAAAGTAGACAGAGTTCTGGGATCAAGGTGAAGTTGCGATGCAAAAACGCTATTAAACGCATCTCAAAAATGCGTCGTCGCAGGTAGAACTAAAATGTATTGAGCCAGGAGATGCCTGAAAGCCTGAAAGGACAAACAGAATTCCCAAATCCACGACGCTTACCAATCTCGCACTTAACCAACATCCTTTTCCCATTGAAGCCCAACTCACTTCTTGTGAGGAAAAGACACCCGACGAGTCGCCGTTAAGACGCTCAACCAGACCGAGACGACTCGCCGCGAAAATGGCGCACTGTATTCTTTAGGACTTACATTGTTATGCTTACACTTTTCAAAAAAAAAAAAAAAAAGAATTAGTTTTCGAGAAGACTTGAAGCTGACGAGAAACACGTGTTTATTCTCGTGCATCTTCACTTTTACATCTTCACTTTACAGGGATAAAACATTTTAAATTAAGACTGAAGATATTACAATACTATGTTAGTTGACTCTGAAACGAAAAAAAACTAACAAAATATTGATAGATGATTGGGTAAACGAAATTATCATTGAAAAACGTCATCAATAGACACTGTTATAAACAATCTTATGAAATTTTTCCCTGATTTTCCTTGACCTAAAGGACAAACGCCTTTTTTCCCCTGACATTCCCTGACTTTCCAGAAACTTCCTGTCAAACATAGTTTTTTCTCTGATTTTCCAAATGCTGTGAACCCTGTTTTTATATGATAAAATGCTTGCTTAAATAACAAATTCCAAAATGTAATTAGAGTATAACCTTATTATGTCAAGTAAGTCTGTCGACAGCAATATACAAGTTAACAAGATTAGGCATTTCTTTCGTTAACAATATTAGTCAGGGAGCTATGAGCCAAAAAATATGGCAAAAGTTGTATTTTGAGGGGAGAATTTAAAACCCACACTAACAAATTCCAAAAACCTATTAAAACTCATAATTGTTTACTGGCCAATGTAATTTTACTTGTAGCTATCTTTTTTCACAAGTTTTCCTAAAAAATAACAACATTCCATGTCTCCTCTTCTTTATCCACCATTTTCGTCTTGTTATAAAAAGACTTTCCGTTTTACTATTTCTGAATCAGGGGGTAATATAAACATTTGATTAGTATTAGTTATAATGTAAGTGATTAAACTTTATTTAGAATTTGTTACTTTATTTTTAGTCATTCCTTATTATTTTGTTTTGCAGAAAAGAATATATTTCAATAACAACAAACACTCTACTTTTGATCTTTCCCCCAGTTTAAGAAACCCGTTTATAACTTACGTAATCTTTGTAGACATTCGATTGGGATTCGAATTCGTTGCGTGAAAAACACTAAGTAGTAGATTAAGAGTGAGTAGTTTGCGAAGAGTTGTTTGCGAAATTGTGATCTATAATTTGTTATCGTGTTTGTGCAGAATGGAGATCAATTGTATTTTTCACTTAGACCTTTATGACGGTGAGAAATTAAGAGGCTTTACTCCAAGTTCATTGAATACTGCTTTAAAAGCAAGGTAAGCGCCCGAAACATTCCTTTGGCTTTTTTTAAAAAATGTTTTCCATTTAATCTAATTTACGGAAAGATGTGTAAAGTGTCTTTCTTCCCATTTGAGTTACAAATGTAGTTTTTCGTAAATCTGCTGGAACACACTTATGGCTCAGGCCTTGTCATAACAGACGCGCGATCGCTCGCGCTCACGCAAACACGCGCCCAAGTTCAATATTTCTTGCATCACCCGAGCGATGATTCACTCGCCCAGCTTTGATAAACAACAATTTATCTGAGCGATTTATAGTTAATATCTATCAAAAGGAATGGTTATATATTTTAGAGTGGTTTTCTCTTACCTCTTTCTCAGAAAACATGCATAACAAAAATGTCATGAATAGCTTTGTTAATTTCATAACGCCCTCGAAACGAAAACTTAAAAACAACTTTATTACCAGATCTTTTCATGATCAAGTTCAAAAAGATATTGTGCAAGATTTACGTTATTGAAAGTACAACAATTGGATTATAGAAAAATATATAGAGAAAAACAATATTCTTACTTCATTTTGATAAATAGGAAATAATGTTCAAAAATCATAGTAACTTTCAAAAGCCTTTCAAACAAAGGGTTTTGTTAATTCAAAATATTTTTGCAAACAACACCTGTACACAGATCAATTCAGGAAATTTTGTTAATTCATTCTAAATATAGTTATATGAAGATTAAATTATGCTGAGTGATTTTTATTATATAGTTGTTTTCCGTTAACTAACAAAGATGTATTTTGTTAATTGAATTTTCACGTGTTACATCAATAAAATACGAAGAACTCGTAGTTAAAAAAAGAAAGCACTGAAGTCAAAGATAAGGGCTGCAATGCCTCCAGTGTTTGGGGTTCACTGGTTAAATCGTCCCCCGGCTTCAATAAGTAAAATTCCATCATTTGTAACGAAATTGGAATCGCGCAGGCCAATTAGTTGTTGTCAATTTAGGCGCGGGATTAGTCGCGCGGGAGAGATTTCTTTATGTTAAGGCCTGATGGCTTGGTTTATTTTTCATTAACTGGGATCTTCACTTGGCTGCAACAAAAGAAATGTTACCGTGGTTCTTTTCTTACGATCACCAAAACTACGCAAGATATTTATCGTTATATTTGGCTGAAATGGCACAGCTCCCAGACACTCATCCCGATATATATGAGGAATTCAGGTGAGACAGTTAGCCCATTATCACTTGGCTTTTCATTTTACACGGGTATCAAAAAATTTCCAGAAGAGGGTTTTATATTATTAAACATTTGACAAAGTATAGATTATGATAGTGGTTTTTTACCGTACGCTATAGTCAGTTTCTGTGCAAATTTTATGTACATGTGAAAATCGTTTCTAGATTTTGATATTTGTTTCCTAGAAAGGGTAACTTTGCTGTCAAAAGAAGATCTGGTAGGTTCAACCGAACGGCGTCCGACCAAACAATCGAACAAACTATAAACCGGGATCAAAAAGGCCATGGAGGGATCACCAGCTAAGTACTACTGCCGGAACCGTGCAGCGTTGGGTTTTGACGAGCCACACAGTTGCTCAGTGCCAACTAAAATTAGAGGAAGATATGCTAAAATGTTTGAAACCGCAACTTCCGAAAGACGTCATAATTCTCGGTCATAGTATTTGTACGTTTTGATCACGATTTCTTGTGCTCTTTCTAGTAGTACAGTCGTTTTTTTTCCGAACTCTGCGCTGACGTTCCAGAGCTATTTGACTTTAAAAAATTGACAAAATATTGCCGAGTCAGCAAAATTTGGAAGCTTTATCGTCAATTATCTCTTGCTATGTTAAAAATCACGATATGAGATAATGGTTTTTTGAAATCAGTATGTAAAAAGCTATCGATTGGTATATAATTTGTTATATTTTGACGAGGAAACATTTCACCTCACTGTGTGACGTCATCAGTACCTAACATTTTCCTGGCAGGGGGTCCCACAAGTAATATCAGAATGGCCAGTAAAGCTTTTTGACATCTTCAAGTCATAATGAATCTTTGGAAAAAGTTTTAAATTCTCCGGAGAGTTATTTGATTTTTTTGGCTCATAGCTCCCTGACTATATACAGTGAGATAGAATTAGCTGTCGTTTGGAAATTGATCAGTAATAAATCTTCAAGTTTTCAATTTTAAGATTTAAACTTAAAAAATAATAATAATCCATCTGTTATTAAATTATTTCTAAACTCCTCCGTTAATGTATAAACTGCGGTCCTTTGTCTTAAAAAAAACTTCACTTTTCCTTCATCAAAGTGCGAGCTGCACTGTAATCGAAACTGTGATCTTTAAGTATTCCAAGGACGTACTGTGTTTATATGTGGTTTGAAGAAAGTCTGTTCCTGTATTTATAGCATAACTTTGCAAGTTTGGAATAGGATTGCTCAAGAGGACCTGCATTGCTTGCAACACTGAATAATATTTTAATATTATAATCGAATTCTTCGCAAAGAGAAATATAATCTTGATCAAACCATATTCCAAACAGGCAGTGCTTCTTTACTATCTTTAATGTGTTAGCAAACAAACAAACAAAGAAAATATTCGAAGCTCATATCAGTTTTTTAAAAGAGAAACGATGAAGGATATTTTGTTACAGATATATTTTGTTACAAAGCTTAAACCATGCGGGATCAAGTTGGGTTGGGGTTTTATCTCAAAACTTACTTGCAGTTGGCAAGAGCCATACTTTGACCAAATGTTTTCTTTAACATGTTTAATTAATTATATTTGAGCATGATTTCAGAAAAATGAGCGAAGGAAACTTTGGTTCTGAAAGGGTAAAAATAACTGAGATTTGCTCCAAAATTCCCCAAAAATGTAGTAAACACACAATTTCTGTTTTCACAATTTCACAATTTTCCAAGATATGGTCTGGTGTGGTCCTAATTGTGACGATTTAAGGGAAAAGGATAACAATCGCTTTGAGATTCTTCAAAAATCGATTTTGAGATTAAAAAATCGATTCTAGGAAATCGATTATGGGATTTCCAATCGAATGTTTAAGATTTCAAAGAATCTCAAAATCGATTCTAGAATCTCAAAATCGATTTTCTTGAATCTCAAAATCGATTTGTGACATTCCAGGGAATTTTGATACAGAAACGGTATTAACTTGAAATTGTTCTGAAACGTTAAAGTTAAATAATGAAAAAAGACAATTGATCTTTTACTAGTGACAAGGAAACCATTTCGCGTAATAATATTTTTCTTAAGTTTGATTACGGCGTAAGAAATTCTAGTATTAGACACTTTTTAACGTAACGACTTAATGTAAAATTTTACCGTAATAAACTCTTACGCCGTGTTCTCACTAGCAAAACATTTTGCTAGTAAGAGATTTTGCTTGTAAGAAAACCTGACGTAAGAGCATATTACGAGGTTGAGTCTTCCAATTATGAGGTGCGCGATCGCGGTAGCACTCGCTGCGCTCCTAGAGTTAGCTCAGATGCACTTTTAATCGCGCACGTAGATAGTCGTCATTGTACAACTTTTAAAACTTTTTTAAGAAGCCTTTATCACTGAATATTTTTTTGTTCCTTTCGTCTCCAAATAAAACGTCTACGTAATAATGTGTAATAAAAAATAATAATGAACTACATGTTTACAGTTACGTGCAGGTGGTATTGCATAATCATGTTATTTAAATGAATGAACTACTTGAAGCATCAACGATGGAGAACCCATGGTGCTCTTCAATGCAATTTCCGATGGAAGATTTAAATCCAATTAAAAACATGCTCAACCTATTATATTAGTTTTCGTGCTCAATTGATAACGAAAGATAATTTGTATATTAAGTGATCATTCCCCAAGTTGCTGTTGCTAGGGAGAACGACCACCATTGCTAAGGTAATTTTGAAATACCCTTCGTTATACGAATTCATTTCTTCACCTTACGAAAGAATATGAAAACATTAAGTGGTACTAGTAAGACTCGTTTTCGTGTTATTTCAGAGAAATTAAAAAGCATTTTAGTTTCCAGCTCCCTTTACACTGTTAAACGGTTTCTACTTGTGATCACTTTCAAACGAACTGCTGTATCTTTAATCACCAACTGAAGATGAGAACAAGCTCATCAAGTGCAATTTAATACACGAACGGGTGCTGCCTGTACATGTACATTTCAAAAAGTCGAATAACATGGTCTTTTTAAACTTTTCACTTTTCAGATTTGGTGGAGGTACAACGACAACCGCCTCTTCAAGAGCAGCAATGAAAGTGTAGACGTAGACGATTATTATCAATGAAATAAATGCTTTTGGGAAACTTTTTATTGCTAGAAAAACATTTCCGTTTAATAAATAAAAGTCACTATATATTTGAATAAATTAGTGTTTATCATGTCATGAACAAGCGAGTTTATTATGACTAGGTTTCGATGGCTACAGCTGCTATCGACGGGCACTGTTTGAAATAACAATTTTTTATTTCTATTTGGCTAATAATTAAGTAAATGTATCCCAGTCGGGGGAAAGTTTCACCGAGGATTTCGTCACTTTTCCCCGACAAAATTATCACCGATTATTTTCGAACTTCAAAACACGGCGTATTATGTATCCGAAACAAACGACTTATTAAACAAACGAAACCTATTAACGACAGTCTATCTATGCCTCCCTTCATAATTCAAAAAAATCCATTTTGAGATTCAAAAGAATCGATTTTGAGATTCACAAGAATGGATTTTGGGATTCACAAGAATCGATTTTGGGATTATGAATTGTAAAAAATCGATTTATAGAAATCGATTTTGAGCTTTAAAAATCTCAAAATCGATTTTCAGATTATAATCGCAAAAGCGATTGTTATCCTTTTCCCTTAAATCGTCACAATTATATTAATTGTTGATGATAACGATGACTTTCCAATTATGGTAACCGGAAGGCTACCAAATCAAGACTGTTATTGTTATTGTTTTTTAACAATTGAAATTCAACCAAAGGAGGCTTACGCAACTGCACAGATGATGATGAGGACCAAGTGACTTAATGTTAGACAATATTCAGGGTTTCGTAATTCTGGCCTTGTGCCTCATTTGCTTTGATTTATAACCTTTAGTTCGATTTGTATTCCCTGATTTCCCCAGTATGCGACCTGCTATTTTTTCATCAAAAGAAACTGCGTAGTGTTTCCGTACTCGTGATAATGCATCTACTGGTGCAGGTATATATAGGTGTTGATTGTCTACATCATTCGTTTTTCTTGCGAGGTTCAAACAACACCATTGCCTTTATAACACTGGAAGCATTCAACTCAAGCTGCTCTTTTCCAATGACAGGAAGGAATTTAAATGATCTTAAGTCAAATTGGAAAGACTGACAAGATAATGAATGCCAGGATTTATATCACAATAAAAATAACAGACATGTTTAAAGTTAATCAATCCTAGGTCGTATAAACTTTTAATTATAGTTTCTTTAGTTGGCATAATAGAATTTTTCGATAAAAAAGTACGCACAGCTTCTCTACCGATTTTCGATCAAGAGTTTGTGATATTAATTTGATCAAAATTTGTTTAGGTGAGTGAAGGTAATGGTTAGGATATGCCTCAGTAGTACAATCGGTAGTTCAGACAATTTCAAGAAGCTTTTAACTTTTAACATAGACAGAGGGTGACGAACCTAAGCAATAGCAGTAATCCGATCTTTATCACCATTATGGATATTTCATCACCAATGTAAGCACGAGGTCCTAATCCGAACGGCAACCAAATATGCTCAGTCTGTTTTCTATTCTCAAATCTAAATCAATATGGTATGAGGCTCACACTCTGGAAGGTTAAAAAGACTAGAGAAAGGGCATTTATTATACAAAAGCCCTCTTCTTTCTATAGTAATCTATTGTAATCGTACCAATAAGTATTTAAATGACACAAAGTAGTTATATTATTTGTAAAACTTCGGCAGCAATAAGCTCTTCTTTTTTAGAAAATTAAATGCCGTCCTTTGCTTTTAAGTGCTGCTCTCGATTATTCACTCACTCTTATTCCAAAGAATTTCAGAAACGCTTATGGCGTATGGTACAAACGCTATAGCAAGTTTGACCAGGGTGATAGACACTACCCTTATCTGCCTGTTGAAGAGGAAAACTCAAATAGTTGCAAAAATAACATGAAACAGTAAAGTCATTAGCTACCTCAAAGGAGTAAACATCTCTGGTTCAGGGTAGGCATTTAGGAAGATTGTGTGTAGCATATAATCATTATAATCACATAATCATATAATCAAAGAGAGATTTTGCGAAAACGTCCATCCCTGAATATTTCATGGACAAAGAAGATTTTGCCGAACACGGAATAGCCCTTCGAAAATTAAAGACTGTTTCATTGTAAGACAGGTATTTAATACTACTGAATTATTTGTTGATTCATTCATGGATGTAATACAGTCGAACCTCTATAATTCAAATCTCCATTATTGGAACAAATTTCATGGTCCCTTCACCTATCATTTCTTTGTAAATTAATCTCCCTAAATCGAGCTTTCCATAAATCGAACGTTTTTGTCAGTCCCTTTGATGATCCCTGAATAACTAGCCGCCAAGGCTGCATCGCTCGCCGCCCATGTGCACCTGCTCTGTGTCACCCCGGAGACTCCAATAATCCATTTTCACCTGTCGGGCAAGGAAAGCTTCGGTTTTTAAGCATTTTGATTGCTAGAAAAAAATTTTCACCCGTCTCAGACAGTCGGGCAAGCCTTAGGATACAACACTGGCAAACCGAACATGCTGCCATGTTATGCCACTGCTGCTTTTTGTCCAAAATCTTTAATCAGTTTCTTTGTTTTTAGTTGATGTATTGTTATCAAAGCCAAGTCAACGGTGGTCCTTTGAATATAAAATTGACAATAATAATAAAACAAAACGTTATCCCTATTGGTTCACCAGCCAAAAAAGTTCGATTGGGGTTGCAATGTATTTGTTTCGCACTGACTTCGCACACAAAAATAGAAATAATTCTCTCACAACTAAATCTACTATTTTGCGTGACATTCAAACAAACAAGCAAACAGACAGAGTATCGGCTATTAATATATAGACTAGCCGCCAAGGCGGCGTCGCTCGCCGCCGATGTTCACCTGGTCTGTATCACTGTATCAGTAAACGTCAAATTTCCTTATAAACGGCTCGTATAACTTGTGTTCAACCAGAAGCATATTCGAAGTCACAACCTCTGATAAAACCAATCTTTTATCAGTGTAACAATACACTCAAAATGCAGAGAGAGAGAAAACTTCAACATTTTATTAGCTTTTGTTTTAAAAAAAGTTACGCACTCTAACATAGTTTCTCTTCTTAAAAACATCACGACGGAGGAGAGAAAAAAGGCACGTGCTAAATGAATAAATAGAATAAAAAACGTTCGATCAGAACGCTTAACAATTAAAAGAAGAAATTAATTTGTTAAAAGAAAAGCAAAAAAAAAACAAAAAAAAATTTGTTTTGATATGATACTCTTTTTTACCTATCGGTTTTTAAAAAACGATTAAAACAAATCAAGACAACTATTATGACAAAAGCAAAAAAAAATATTTTGTATCATGATACTCTTTTTTTACCTATCGGTTTTTAAACATTTGGATTGCTCGAAAAAATGTTCACCCGTCTCAGACAGTCAGGCAAGTATATGTTAGGATACACTGGTAAACCGAACATGCTGCCACGTTCTGCACTGCTGCTTTATGTCCAAAACGTTTAATCAGTTAGTTTCTTTGTATTTTGTTGATGTATTGTTTTCAAAGCCAAGTCAACGTGGAATATAAAACTAACAATAATAATAAAAACAAAGCGTTATTCCTATTAGTTCATCAGCCAAAAAAAGTCACGTTCGATTGGGATTGCAATGTATTTGCTCTGAACTCACGCCGCACACAAAGAAAAGAAATAATTTCGCTCACAACTCAATCTACCATTTTGCGTGACTTACAAACAAACAAACAAACAAACAAACAGAGAATCGGCTATTAATATATAGATAGAACAATAGAATAATAGAGAGAGTTTACTGTACGTCAAACATCTTGCATGGATCTTATAGAGAAAGAACTAGAGACACGAAAGCGACATTTTGTAGTAAGCAGTGGATGATGGCGACGTTCATTCGACTATACCTGGCGGAATTAATATGGATGATTTTGCTATTTTCACTATCTATAGGGATCACACTGGACAATCTAATAACAATAAAAAAAAAAGGTTTTAAAGCATTTCAATTTGCGTAGCAGAATTTCCCAATACATTTAAAAAATCATTCCAATTCTTTAGTTGTCTGCAGACATATTGATGTGTTCGACCTGCTGGAAGTCATAGTAACCTTGACAGTATGGATATGAAAACGTTTGTTGGACATCCAACCTTTTCAGTTTTCCCGTAAGGATAATTTATATGAAATTGGCTATTCGGGAATCGATCCAACAACAGCGATGCTTGGTGGAATCAACAGCAAAGCTTTCAACAACACTCAAACCGATTGGTAAAGAAAATAGAGCTATCAAAGGACATGTCAGTAAAATATTGTTTTTGTGCTCTTCTTACAGCAAACCTCCTATTATCCGGTTTCATTCTTTTTTTGATTGTATTAATGGTATTTCTGCAACCTGTTCTTCTATCAAACTCAGCAACGAAATCTTCAGTATCCTTGGTGATCGCAACTCCGATCGTGTTCAATAAGAGTCCCGCGGGCTTCATACTTAAACATGTCTTTTCTCACGATGAAAAAGCAGGTGCAAAACAGCAGGACGTCAATCAATCCAAGTCAAAACTTTCTATTAAAGACAGGGTTTTGTTGCTAGGTGACAGTAAAAAGACGCTTGATGAAGTCAGCGCGTGGACTTTAAAATGGGATAGGCAACCTGAGCAGGATGCAAATAAACGTAAAGCAAAGGAGAAGAGCGAAGACGGGAATAAACATAAAACACCCGAGGAGAAGAGCGAAGACGGAAATGACCAAAAAACACCCGCAGAGAAAAGCAAAGGCTGGAATGACCATAAGAGCATAAATAAAAGGTTTTTTAACTGGAGATTTAAAACAAGATGTTTAGCCTTTTTGGCTCTTTATATTACGTTTCTAACTACGTAATTTTATACTGTTAGGTTTTCAAGTTGATTGGACATGGAAATCATTCAAAAACGTAAGAAAACAATTGTAATCCCTCCTCTCTCTTCGCAATAAAAAGTTGATACGTACGATGCTAATACTGGTGCTTTTAAGCCATTCACCAAGAACCCTGCAAAACTGTCGAGGTATGAGGAACTTCTCTCTGCCAGAAGGACCGGTGACGAACTAAAGTCGATATACGACAAGTAACATAAACTTTTTTTTCACAATGTTTGGTTTTGTTTACATGAGATCTAGACACTTGGATGTTCTTAATTGGATGAATTCTTCGAACTATTCATTCCCCTTGTCTCGCATTCCGTTGAAATTGATGTGATTAATATCATCGTAGTTGCAACGCCCCGGAATCCAACCTAACGTACTGCCACCTGATTCCTTGTCGCCCGTGAAAGAATGCTCTTCTTGACAGTGAACTTTTCATATAGTTCATATAAGAATTTCAGATCATTAAAACTTCTTGGTATAAACCTTGTAAAATTGGTTTGAGTGATTGAGTTTGCCTTGTTCTTTCAAACATTATATTGAGAGTTTTCGCTGAACAGTTTGCTGGTCTAAAATTTACGCATTCTTCTATGGTTTTCTTGTTTGATCTGTTGTCATGGACAACCTACGAGTTACCTACAAAGGTAACGCGTTGATATAACAGTTAACCCAGTAGGCAAATTTGTTGAAAAATCTCTGCGAAGGAGTGCATTTCTATAAAGGAGCTCTTCATCGTAGTGATTCTTGACGATTTTGCCCACTGGAAAAGACATCATAATGAAGTATTGCTAAGTTGATTAGAATCACATGTCGGACTTACTGTGGACAGGATGGACAAATCTTTCTCTCATATACGCTCGGCTGACGTAACATTGGTTCGCCAATTTTGTTCAGCGGTTTTCGAGTTTTCATTTCTTCGAGATATTCTTCATGATGGATTTCGCGATCCCAACATCCCAACACCGCAATGGCTACTGGGAAGGTTAATGAAAGCCTCCAGAAAATGAAAATTTATTTTCGAAATCCTCCTGGTCTTTCTTTTTCACTTTAGCACTCAGAGCATAAATGGCTGATCATCATCGATTACTCCTCAGCCGCTTGATTACATCTTTCTAATACATCATATAGACCGCAACCTTCATTGGTAGATTTGGTAAAGTCACGTGATAATATGCTATATATTTCCTAAAAGATAATGTCAAAATGGCAGAATTTTACTGAAAAAACATCAAACTTAGTTAACCAAATTTTGGTCACAGGACCGGAATATCTGACACAACTATGACATTCACAGATTGTTGTATGCACTGATTGAGCTATATGGTGGTCCCTCCGATTTTATCAACCATTTGCAACCCTAAATTTGAAACAGACCTACTTATCACGGATTTGATACTTGGTACCTAATCAAGAAGGCCAAAGTGAACTAGGATGCTCATAAAGTTGAGCAAAAGTTTTATAAATTAAATCACACCTAGATGGAATATTGGACATGTGAGCTTTCTAATGCCAACAGAGCAACACACGCGACAAGTTTACAGTTGATGGTGGAGCATTTGCTATTAGGAAAAAAGGATCCTAAACTCAAACTCAGCTTCAACTATTCAATTATTTGATTACTAAATCGCTTTTCTTCATAATTGTACACAAGGGAAAACGAAATCCATGACAAAAAAGTTTGAAAGGGTTGCAAAAACCTTAGCGGATTACCAATCATTGTATAATGGTTGAAATCAGTTGATATTCTGACATCCAACAACAGTAATATTTGACATATAACGTCTGTAGTAACCCTTAATTAAAATGATTGACTGTCTACTGTTTGCAATGATGCCACCATGGTTGGTACAAAGAACTGCGTCTATTATGAAGATTTATACTCACAGCTGTTTGACAATTCCTTATCTACTTATTTAGCGGTCAATTGCATGATATTTTGTGGGTTATACCGTAATGCGTGCATATTCATAAAACAAAACAGACTGAATTAGAGTAAAGTGTTTTAACAACCAGGGTGGGATCTTTAAAGTAGCGTAGTAATGAGTTATATATCTTAAACAATTTCGAACATTTCTAGCATTGAAATCAGTCAAGCAATATTGAGCGATAGACACTGACTGTGTTAACCAAGCGTTCCATGAGTGAAATGTAGTGCAAGCTTCAGTATAAGAATTTCTTTCAACTATCGAGAGAAAATTTTGGGACTTTTGAAATTTTGAGATATGACGTATATCAACAAGAAACAAAAATGACATCAATTTCGTTCGGATCGTTTGTCGTAACGTTTGTTTCTATATCCTTCGGTTACTAATAGAATAGATGATTTATTAGCATTACATCTCAACATCTTATAAAGCCTAATTAATAATCATCTTATAAAGCCTAATTTAATCTAATTAAAACATAGGTTGCTTTTCAATAATTTTTCTCCATTAGTATAAAGTTTAGTGTTTAGGTAGGCTATCACTGTCATAAAGATGGCCATCCGCAAAAGTTTTCTAAGTGAATGATTTAATTGCATCCTGTTTCAAAGCTTCGCAATCTTATTTATTGGAACAATATGAGGCAATCTTTATAGCCGATTTAGAAGTTTCGCATTTCCTGTTAATCTAATGTTATTACTAATGCAACGGAAGCTTGCGTAGACAATCTGCATTCAAGTACATTGAACATCTTGAAATTGTAGTCACGCAACGCTTATAAGTTACGTCAAATAGTTTTAAGTGCGTTTACCGCAAATAGGATGTCATGTTCTGAAATTATTGTAAGCAAACTTTACCGCAGTTGTTGATTTATATTTTGTACCTTATTATGGAAAAGATTCTTTGGGGTAAACTTTTTTGCGGAAACTTTTCACCGCATAGCCAAAGATCTGTTACTGTCGCAAAGAAAAAATTTAAAATTGTTTTCTGTTAATGTTAGTATTCCGCTCGGAACCAGTCTCCTTAAAACCTGTAAAAATCTTAGATATTGAAAATTCTTCTTCACAGAGAAATAATTCATCGCACAAAGTTTTTTGTTGTCAATTTTTCCGTTTTTTACGGAGTATTATCCCATTCCTCAGACCATTCAGACAATGTTTTCTCCTTAATGCTGTTGGTAGTTTCGATTAATTTCCATATTGAATAACTTGAATAACACGCTTACCACTAATTGACAACAACGACATTGCAATCGTCAGTTCGTCGCCTTATCCATTCCCCACGACTCCATGTTTATAGCGACTATGCAATTTTCGTGTCGTTTTTAAATAACGTTTCAATATTGAAATTTGCATTGAAAAAATATTAATCGATATACAATGCGTATTTTAGAAAAAGGTTGTTTGCATTTCGCCCCTCTGCCTAGTTTCCCTTTTAGCAAATTAATGTTTTTTTATAAGACAAGCTATTTTAAGCTTTTGTCAAAACTAGAATCAGAACCGTTACCTACACAGAGAGAAAACTAAGTAAGTTTTGATATCATTATCAATATTGAAGATGTTATTGTTGCATGTGATTGCTAAGTAATACGAATGTCTTTCAAGTGGTACAGTTATGTCTGAGTAATTTCGCTGAGTAATAACTGAAACCAACGTCGACGTTTATGCAGATTACCTTTTAATGGATCAAAGATTTGCGGTCAATAGCAACATAATGTTTAAAATTTGATTTCTAATAGATAAACAATTCTCGTTGGTGTCGAAATATCTTGAACGGAAGAGCGATGAGTCATGAAGTAATTTTGTTGAATCGAAAGGTTATTTCTACATAATGTGTATTTTATTCTACAGGTGACCATCTCAACATGATTATTTTTTTTGTATTCAAGATATGTTTTCTGCGTATTTCCACATAGTAGATCGTTCACGATTTTGTTTTTACAAGCGATCATGGCTTATAAGCATGGCTTTTTAGTCCTTGGACGTCCATCTACAACGGTTGGCTCTTACAAACGCGGGACTTATAGATATTTACTTTTGTCCTGAAAACCAAATGCGACATTGAAAAATAAGACATATGTTTCTTAGTGACATAAACTTTTGATAAGTACAGCTACCATGCAAAAATGAACAAAAATTAAAGTTCAACTTTGAAAGATAATCACGGTGTGGATGTGTGATTGTGATTTTTTTTCCTTCCCAGATTGATTTTTCTTGCACTTTTGTCGACAGTAAATGATACATTAAAAACCTATTAAGCATTTCAATATAGCACGACAGCAATTTGCGGTAAAAATGCTAAATAATCTTGCAAACCACATCAGTTAATTGGAGACTTCATTTTACAGCAGTTACTGCTATCAGTCTACGATGATGAAACATCATTGAACTACGATGTTGACAATGATGATGATGATAGTGGTAATGGTGATGTCGATCATATTGCTTGTTATTGGGTAGATTACGACCACATAGTTACATCTGTTCAATTAAAATATACTTGTGTCAGCTATTATTACGGAATGACAAGCATTCGATGTTTCGTCTATGTGAGAAGATTTCCTTAATTGTACTTGTGGCTGTTGTGATTGTGTGTTATTGCATGCTGATATCAGCAGTAGGAAGCTCTCATTAGAGCACTAAAGGAAGGGTCTGGAAACAAGGGACTTACAGATATCAAAATATAACAGTTTTTTAACTTTAAGAGTCTTTTCTTCTAAATCCGGTAACACAGATTTTTCTTTTTCTTACGTTTTTGTTTTTTTTTTATACTCTTTTTGTTAATTGTTGAGACCAGCTCACACCAACATCCTATTTACTCTCAAATCTCTCAAGCACGCACCACTTATCCCACTCTTAACCCACCGTGTCATTTACTGTGCTCCACCACACCACGCTCGATCTTCACCACATTTTTTCTTCATCTCGCTTGCCATGTTGCTGAAAAAATACTTTCACTATATTTGGAAAGTCATTTTCACCATGAAAATTATTGTAGTTATTTTGTAGTTAACCTTTTGACTCAATACTTTTTTAAACGATCGTAGATCAAATCTGATCAATTTCAGTGTTTAATTTAAAAGTTTCTCTTTGTAATTATCATTTTAGCGCCAGTGCTAATGGATCACAGCAACTTAGTCATGGCTTAAAAATAAAAGCAATACCATGGGCGTATGCTATAAATGTTGCAAAGATAGTATAGTTAAAAATCCTTCATGCCGTATATATGAGACATACATATAAATGTATCTTCATGATTGTAAAAAGCCAAATGTCTAAATGCTTTTGTAGATACGCTACTTCTACGAATCTGACTAGCTTCAGTAGGATCCCAATCGCTCGTACTCTCCATAACTCCAAGTTTTAGAAGCCTTGTCTCTTTGGGATAATAATTTGTCATGAAAGGCCTTCGATAACTCAAACATTCGATAATTCAAATAATGTTTCTCGGTCTGTTGCAGGTTCGAGTTATCGAGAATACTGTACAAACTTAATCTAATACAAAATAGATGTGGATTCTACAAAAATGCGACAGAGAAGAAAACGCAAATCGCGGTCTGTTGTAGGATGATTGGGAAATTATCTTAAGATGAAGGCACTCGAAAATTGCAATGAATATCTTAATCATGGTGGTATAAATAGATAAAGACTTTTGACATGTCCGATCTGTAGAATATGTAGCATAAATCTCAATAGGTGAACTAAGGCTAGACCATGATAGTTAAATCCGTCCACATGGTCTTACAGCCATTAATAGCTTTGAATAGACAGAAAATATTAACATAAATTTAGCTGACAAAGAATTTTGGACTAAGCGATGGCGTTGAAAAGCTTACAGATGAGATGAATTACTGACTAATTGATCGGTTAATTTCGTTTGATGTTGTATCAGAGTTTCTAACTTAAAATACGATCGTTCGGATGTTTAACTGCAGAACTGTGAAATATAAAAACAAACCGCCACATTTTAGGACATAATTTTCATCCGCTAAATTCATAGTAGTCTTGTTGTGTTTACACGAAATTTGCTATACACTTGTATATATTTAAATACAACTTAGTAGACTTGTTCATAAATAAAACTCTAAACAAAGTCATTATAAAACTTCATACCACAGTCGAATCAAGCGTGCAAATTAATGAAATTTCTTTTGATATGGAGATAAATTATAAATGTCGGAAGTAAATTTTAAGTTAAAGCAGTTGAAAAAAAGTCTCATAACTTTTTCGGTTATGATCGATGGTACGAAAATGGGTAATCAAAATAACGAGAAGCAACACTACAAAAAAACAACAGGGTGAGGAGTTCTAGAGATGCCCAGCTTAAAAGGTTAAGGAAAATATTTTCGATCATGTTCCATCAAAATAATCTGCTGCCCTAGTTGTTGTAGATATTGCAGAGGTAAGTACATTTGAGTAGGACCACTCATTCGATAATCGAGACCCAGTTCTGTTGTAATAATTGAGTAATCTACTCTGGTTCGTTTTAATAACGGTGTACCGACACACAAGAATCGATCCACTGACTGTAAAAGTGTTTTAATGGGGACATCGATTTTAATGGCGTGCAATTAAGATGGAGAAACCAGGTTCAGTGATGCATGTCCCTCCAGATTGGCGGACAAGTGGCTTCCAAATCCAAGTTGTAACTTTCTCATGTAGTAAAGGAGGCGCATTTTGACTGACCATGTCTAATTATTTTAGAACCTTCCAACTTATTCATGAAGGTTTTAAAACATTTAAGGTTAAGTGTAGTTTTAAAACATTCTTGTTTGATTGTTTGTGCCTTGAAGACTCAATACCAACTGTTTAAACCACTCCAGAAGCACTCATCAAATATTGAATACGCTGTACTGTTAATCTTTGTCAAGGAAGACTATTGTCACCTCTACGAAAACAAATATGGCTCACGACATTGGTTTCGAGTCATGTTTAAGGCTACTGGACATTTGAACAGTTGAGAAACGAGTCAATAAATATAAATTATAAATATGAGATGTATCATAATAAATATTTTATAATTGTATAATAAGATAGCTTCAATTCAAAGAAGTTCATTTTGTACACGAGGGATAAGCAAAAACCATTAATCTTGGCATTAAAATATAATGTTCTCCACAAATACTTGCGTGGTTTTTAGATAATCTTTTTATTTTGAATCGCTGTAATTGTAATGTTGTATTCCTTGATCCCAGGAAAAGGTTATATATAGTTCAAATTCCATGTTTTTTTATTGAATGACGCACAAGAACCATAATCTAACCGTTCCTACGCAGTTCTCACAGTTGTTTTCCAACTGCGGTTGAGATAAAAATTCCCCAACACAATTACCGAAACTAGATGGTGGTTCCCAGATAACTTATTTTCCTCTATTTCGTATTCATCAATTTCCGTATTATATCTGTGTTGTTTCGAAACAGCCGCTGGTAAGAACGTTTTCACTAAACTATATGTTTATCAATCTAAATTTCATAAAAGTTAAGAAGGAAACGAAACCCACTTTGATAGAACTTTCGTATACAACGACGTCATTGTTTCCACAAAAAGATTTTAGAACGCGTCACAATTGTATAACTAGACTTGCCAAGGTTTGAACAGGTCTGAAAATACTGAAAAATGATTTTATATAGGGGAATCCTTTATAAAAAATTGAAGAAGTTTAGTTAAATATGAAAATGACTGATGGAAGTTTTTAAGAAAATTGAAAAATTTTAAAAAATTTATCCAAATTTGGCCCAAACTTTCAAAGTCGCTGGAATTACTTTATCTTGAGTTGCAAATCCTTTGGGTTCCTTTTTCAGTTCGTGGCCCCTGACAGTTTTCAAGTTTTGTCAGGTACCTCTATTGGTTACCTAGATAATTTTCCATTAACGTCGCAATCGACTTCGGTCTCACTGCATTGGTTTCTGATAGACTTAGCACACAAGAAGAGAAATAATTTCACAGCAACCATTTCGTGTGACAGACAGACAAACAAACAAACAGACAGAGAATCGCCTATTAATATATAGATCATTTTGCACTTACCAGTGTTTTAAAAATTGCAACGCCTCTTCCTAATTTGAGCTATTTACCAAAATAAGATGGGCGGACAATGTTAATTTTATTCAACTATAACACGTGTGCAAAACCAGTGCAAAACGTTTCAAACAGACAGATATGTTGATAACAGATTATCTCTATTTTATTTTGTTATTGAATAGGTTCACTGTGATTCACTGGTCAGATGTATGCCTATACCTACTAAGGAGACAACGAGCCAGCAAACAAAAAATCACAAGATGGAACTCTCAATAAATTTATACAATTTCATTTAAGGTAGTTTTGTTAGCTAAGAATATTTCAGTTTAGTATTGTTTGTTAAAGAGTTTGCATACAATAATAGTTTGAACAATGTTGGACCGAAGTACATGTATATAGTAAGCCAGGCGGGATATGGCTTTGAGACCAACTGATAATGAGAGGTAATAGTTGCGCCAGAAAAACTGAATTAATTGTTTTTTTAATGCACGCGAATTTGCCACAAAATTTCCAATCTTAAAGTGACTTATAGTTTAGTGATTTGTTAATCAATATTACCAATATTTTCATGCATGTTACTGATGAGAGAACACGCACCAAGACTTGGGCCCAAAACTTGAACACTATAGCATAACAGTTAAATTTAGCCTAGGAGTCAGTGAGATCATGACTTCATAATCGGACCTTTGACAAAATAAGGTAAAATACTTTGTCACGAGGTGCCAGACTACCGCACATCAAAACATAATTTAATCATACGTCATTATGACTTTACTATGCCAAAATTTATGAAATTTCTTATAATCTATAATGGTCATGTGCTTCTCCAGGTTTCACTTCGCCACAAATGAGTTTAACCTTTGAACTCACGGCGATTACCTTTAATTAACAAAAAGTATGAGACTACGCAATTGTATGGAACGCCGTAACTGTCATAACTAGTAAATTATACTACATGTGCTAAAATATTATTCGATTTGGCGCATAGATAATTCGATTTTCCAAAAACTTCATTTTGTTTGGCATAGAAATAATTCGATATGGAGAAAAACCACACAAATTTACTCATTCCATTCGGAGGAAATTCCATTCGATTTGCACGAATGCCATTCGCACGAAACTTTATTCAATTCGGTCGACAGAAACTTCATGCGATTCCCTAGAGAAACAGTATTTCGATTCTGTTTAGAAACTACTCGATAGAGAAAAATTTTTTGATTCGCTCTGTAACATTCATCTTTCGATAAGTTTTCATTCAAAGAAATTTCATTCGAAAAAAATTCATTCGGTGGAGGAGAGCGATTAGCTCACAACTTTTCAAAGGCTTTCCAAAGCATGTTAGTTAAATAAAAGATGCCAGATCTGACTGGCCTCTTGAAAGACCTAAAAATGGAAAGTGTTATTGAAAAGTTAGTAGAAGGCGAGAAGCTGGACATTAGAACAATTAGTTCAATGAAATAATTATGTAATTTTCTCTTTTAAAAATGATTCTTGTAGCCCCTTTAATCCAATTTTGTCTAAGACACTTTCCATGATACAACTGGTTTGAGGCGCCATGATTTTTTATCTGTATTTTGCCATGTGACTCGGCTGGGTTTTTTTTAGCTGTATATTGCATTATGGGTAAAATATTGTCAACATGTCTAATAAGTTTTTGTGAGTGTGATGCTGTTTTCATATCTCATCAAATTTTGTTTCAATCAAATGAAATATCTTTCTTTCGAATGAGTAATTCAAAAAAATAAAAAAAATAGAAAAGTGTTATAATCAATTGTTACCAATTGTGTTTGTATTGAATAGAAAGACTTTTTCTAGCAGATCGAATGATATTTGCGCCAAGCCGAATAAAGTCTGTAGCAAATTGAATGGCATTTGTGCCGAATTGAATGACGTTTGAGCCAAACCGAATGATGTTTGTGCCGAAAAAAACTTTTAGCAGAAAAACAAATGATTTTTCTAGAGAATAAAATAATTTCTTAGCTAAACCGAATGAAGTTTTTGGATAAGTGAGTGATATTTGCGCCGAATCGAATGAAGTTTGTGGCGATTTGAACGCGTAATTCAGAAGATTTAGGTTGGAACTTGATAGTTATGATAGTGTTGGCGTTCCATACAATTGTCATAATATGTTGTCGACTTGCAATCTGATGAGCTTTGATTTGAAAAAGTGAAAGCACCATAATTGCCAACAAAATCTCAATTGCAATAAGGTCTACACAGCTAAAAGTTATTTGTCGGAATTTTAATTTCAAAATTTCGTTCGTCAATGAATTGTAAGAACAAGAACCTCTTTATTCATTCATTCATTCATTTATTCATCTTGCCCTTTCGATGAAGATGGTCATGCGTAGTAAGAAACATAAATTTTGTTCCTACCGAGAGGGCCTAAATATCGCAAAATGCGATAAAAATTTAAAAAATCAAGTAGTTGAAGCAACTATTTCTTTGAACTCTATCCGTCCGAATAAAGAACAAACAGAACTATTTTGAGAAATTCCATCTTTCTAAAAGTGAAACACAAAAACTCTTTCATGAACTAGCGGCAACCAAAATCAATGAAGACTTAATGATCACGAGGAATCACCTTTTTCTCCAGGGAAAAAAAATTTATTCGAATAACTGATGTTCGAACTATCAGGCATTCGAATGATCGGACTTCGACTGCATAACTTTTTCATAATAAATTAATTGAGATGGGCGCATTTATACCAAAAAAGACACAAAATTGTTATAAAATTATTTTTAAATTATTATTTATTTTTTAAATTGCGATCTGTATATAATCTGTATATCAGTATATATATACGATGGTAAAGTATCTCTTTGTTATGCTGAAATCCCTAAAACTTCTCAACAGTTACGGAGAAAATGATCAGTTAAGCGCGACTAAAATATACAGATACTGAATTCAACACTCAGTGTTTAGAAAAATACTTTTTGAGATAAATAAATAAATAAAAATTTATCGCTTTCTTTAAATAGAAATTCAATTTGAAATGCATTTCTCAAAACATGTAAACAATTTTATATTTACATTAATGATAATAAAATAAAGTGTGGGTGATCTGTCTTGGTCGTAAATACTTGTGTCATTTCAAATATGTTAATGTTATCAACAGAATTTCTTATGGAGTTGATAGTATTTATCTTGTAGATAAAGACCTGTTATGAGTAAACATCGTGCTGTTTTCAAAATGGACGTTCCTTTCCCATAAGAGTTTTGCGTTATTCAAGGATATTTTACAAAACGGAATTATGTCTTTGTGATCTTGATACCCAATTTTGCATGTCAAATTATTTAGATTACTTCTCCTGAAAAGCTTTGGATTTTAATTCTTTAAGATAGCCGAGTGGATGATTTCAGCAATGAAACACTCAGAATAGATAGCTGAGATTTACTTCCAATTTTAACCAGGAAGGATGTATTCAAGATTTTTCGTAAACGTTATTGACCTTCATAGGGCTAAATAAACGGATAAACTTTTGAAGCGCATAGAGAACATCTAGAGACCTACAATGACTTACTTAGTTTGAACAATAGTTTTCTGAGCACAAAATACTAATGTTTATAATATTTCAAAGTCATTTGTAGCGCTAATAAATTTACCCCGCTATCATTTACGACTAACTCATTATTATTTATCACATTGGATAAAAAGAACTCAATATAACAGCTCCTTACTGACATTGCTATTTATCGTATGACTTTTTGGGTAAAAGCCGCTTGACGTGTACTTGGCATGAATCATGAACCTCGTTAAAAAGCTATTACACAGCTTCATAATGGTTGCGAATTGTGCCTAAATATATTATTGCAAATCTGAACTTTAAAAATTTGAAATTACTAATATCTCGTGTAAAACGTTTTTACGGGTTTATTTCAAACATTAAGTGTGAAAGCATTGGTGTCAGTGATAGACATATAAATCGTCACGGAACCAATATATTTTTCTTAAATGAGCAGCATTTATAAGGAATTATGTTTTTGTTGTCATTATGCCAAAACTACTTGAAACAGACGCTAGAAAATGCAGTTTGTGGCTTGAGTTTACCACTGATATGCGTAATATTTGAACTCACAAATTTTAATTGTTATCAAAATTTATAATAGTTACTACGCAACCAAAGCAACTAATCGCGAAGTGTTTCAAGTATAATTACGCCTACATTAAGAAATTTATTTGATTTATTTAATACTGCACCAGATTCGGCTTCATAATGGCGCCATCTAAAATACATCAATTAGGCGTTAACATAATATTTAATATAACGTAACTTAATATAATTTTGCGCATGCTCAAGTTTATTGTACTCTACGATTTGTCTATAAATACTGCAATCTCTAGATTTCTACTTCATTTCGAAGACTTGTTTGGGATAAAAGAAGTTTAAATTTAAAAGGTAAACATGCAGGTAAAGTTCATTTTATTTTAATGTTGAAAAGACATGACTGGCAACTAACTGAATGTACCATGCAGTCTATTTCATGATTTTGCAGGTTATATTACTTTTTTGGCTCTTATCTTTGGTTGCCGTCGTGAGCTCTGCACCGGCGAAGGCCATAGTCTCTCAGAACATAAAAGTGATCGAATCACCAAAAAAGGAAGTCATCAATGATGCTCAACCATCAATCAACTTGAATACTACATATGTGAATACAACACAAATTCAACCAAAACCTCAATCCATATTCGAAGACAAGGAGTTTCAGAAGGCAGTGTTTCCATTGGCCAATTACTTTTATAAGAAATTTTTACCGCTGAAGAAAGGCGATGAAGTTGATATACGTCATGCTCAAAGGAATGTGTCACGTTGGCATGGAGAGGAAACATGTCCAAGTGCATGCATAGAGTTTTGCCAACAAGTTCCCTGTCCAGTTTGTTTATTTGCTTCTCCATGTTTCGAACATGAAAATGAATGCTGCTAAATGAAGTCATATATATACTATCATTATCAAACAAATTTCTGACTGTCTTCATTACTCATATATATATTCGCATATATACAGAACTGCTTACTTAACAATTTATTTGTTTTCGTGTTTAAATGTTTTACAAAGTAAATATATTTTCCTCTACGCTCACTTTGATCACATGACAGAAAATAATTAGATCGATGTTAGTATAAAATAGTGCAAAACATTTTAGAGAATATGTCACAAAGTTATTACCTCGCTTATAAGCTTTACAAAAATAACAATAGTGTCGTTTATGAAGAGGAAAAAAAAAATTAAGCATTTAAAAGGAACTCAATTTTGAAATGGTATCAATATTTTGATTATGTATATTTTCGTTAATTCTGTGTTAGCTACTACAGTGGAATTTCTGTAAAGCGGACACCAACAGGACCTGAAAATACTTAATATTTAGCAAAAAATAATTCCAGAATGGGTCTCTAAAGGTTTATAAAGTTCTAAAGGCTTGTAAAGTTAACAGATTTTATGGGGCAAAGAAAGGACACGTTTAATGCAATGAAAAACGTTTTTTTTCTAACGATAAAAAGCCAAATGTTACTTTACTTGATACCAAGAAGTAAAAGTCAGTAACATCAATATTCCAGTTGACAAAATCAATTGAAATATAGTGTTATTGATGTTTGCTTTTTGTTTTGATGCTGTATAACTTTCAAGCGTTCTGTAACGCTTTTTAACTGTACAATTAAATGTACTGTGATTGGAAAACGTGTGAATCATGGCGCTGGCTACTGACTCGAGATTCCTGTGAATTTCACTTTCCCTGAACCTGCCAAAGGCATTTAGTGGGCAGAAGACCCTGTGAAAAAAGTTATTCAAAGTAGGAACAAAAGAGTAAAACATTATAAAAACTATTGCCAGAAAATATAAGTTAAATTACTTGATAACTTGTGTTTATATCTGTGCCCTCTTTCGAGAGGTTTTATATAGGCAAAAAGTTCATTTGGGACCTGGAAAAATTGTCCGCTTTTTTGAGTGTCCATTTTATAATTGTCCGCTTCATAGAGAGTTTTTCATAAGAGTTTGACTGTAAAACCATCCATTCCTAGATAAACTGTTCATCTTAAAGAGGTGTCGGCTTAATACAGTGTCCGATTTATGGAGATTCCACTGTAGTTTATTTGTAATAGTCTTGTATATTTTCCTTTCTATTCTCGATGTTCCTCTGTATCTAAATCATTAAAAATACATGTAAATGTCACCAATAGAATTTTTTACTGAGCTAAAAGTTTTGTTTTATAGGTATAGGAATGACAGTTCCTACCGAAAACAGGTTTGTGTTATTCAAGAAATCTATTTGACTTTTTAAAAGGTTAGCTTCGAAACATGCTGAGATAGAATCACTTATAGGTCTTGATAGCCAATCATGTATGTCAAATTATCGAGGGTACCTTTTTTCTACCATTTTGGACGAAAGGATATTCAGCTTTGAAACTTTTACAATTTAAAAGCAAAGTTTATTACTTTTTACTCCAACCAGGAAAGATGTAATCAAGGTTTGTGAGACCTACATAGAGCCAAATAAACAGATTAACTCTTGAAGCGCATAAAGAACATTTAGACACCTGCAATGACATGTGTTCACTGGAAAAAGATTTAAACAATAAGTTTACGCTGAAACACAAAGTTATTATCGAGAAGAAAATACTAATGTTTATTAAATTTCAAAATCATTCATAGCACTAATGAATTCACCCTGCCATCTTTACGACTAACTCCGTCACTATTTATCACATAGGATAAAAATATTATTCAACGTTCAGGCCGTTACTGAAATTGCAATTCCTTCGTTATTTATTTATGGTTTTTTGACTAAACATTTTTTAACGTGTACTTCTCATGGAATGCCAAACCAGCTTCAGCTTATACAGCTTCATAGTGGCTACGAAATGTGGCTATATATGTTGTCGCAAATCTGAAATTACAAAATTTAAAAACGTAAATGCTTTGACTATATGTTCACGTACATCAAATTGAGTAATCCTTGCATATACGTACACATCGTGGCTAAATTGTAAGCATTTGGTATTAAAGAATTTTATTAGTAGCAGGCGTAAAAATCGTCATAGAACCATGAAATTTTGATTGCATAAGCAGCATTTATAAGAAGTTATATTTTCGTTCTTATAGTGCCAAAATTACTTGCACTAGATAGAAATGCATTTTGTGGTTTGAGTTTGCCACTGATATGCGTAGTATTTGAACTCACTGACTTTAATTGTTATCCAAATTTATAATATTTACTACGCAAACACAACAATTAATTGTGAATACTTCAAGTAATACAGTTGTCTCTAATGTCTGTTAAAACATCGTGTTATGGCCAAACTGAATGCTAATATCCATATAATCTTTATGTAGTAATAATTGGCTGTTCTTTAACCTATTTATTGCTAAAGCAGCATTTATTATCCATTTATCTATTAACTAATACAACCTTTCAAAAACAAAGGAATACTTTCTTCATCTTTTTCAGTTTCCACGCGTAATTGCATGGAAACTCTTTAAAATAGACTTTTCATCTATCTATTCGATCTCGATTTTTGAATGCCTAACCTAGATTCCAGACTCTGTGAGAACTCAGCTCTTAATGCTATATAAAATGTAATGAAGGAACTTAACTGGGCTTTTTTAAGTTTTCACATACCAAATATCTAAAAATACGTTTTCTCATATTTATTCTAGTAAATGGCGCCCGCACTTGTAGCCAAACATTTTAATAAAGGCCGCCCTCTTATAAACGCCGCCTTCTAAAAAACGTTGACAAGCGTTGTTTATTAGAAGACAGGCCAGCTGAACTGAAGCAGCTTTCTATCAAGAAATTCTTTCATATTTGGATGAATTTTAATTGAAGTGTAATTAGATGTGCAGGTACATTCAAACGAAATTCTCATATCTTAAAAAATGCTGCCAGTTTAGAGAGTTCTACTAGTAAATGTCTAACTAAAATTTCCTATCCTGACATTTTGTACATTCCAATCGCCTAATCAGGATTTGTTTTAATAGGCTGTAGCTGCACCTGAAGCACTGAATTAAGGGAAAATTTCTAAAAATCCTTTTCAAGTTATCGATTCTTTCGTCAACGAAAGCTATGAAACTTTTTATGTCGTGAAAAAAGACAGTGATACATATTTATATTCTTTGAAATCTTTGTGTAATGTGAATATATCTTTAATTTAAAGCATTTTCCCATAATCTTTCGTTAAGCGTTTAAGGAAATGAACATCGTTTGTTTAAGTCTGCCGTTATCTCATTTTCCATTTTGTGATAAACACCTGTCCTCTAATGAAAGCCGTCCTTTATTTAACGCCGCATCCAAAAGTTCGGATTTTTAATAAAAGCCGCGGCGTTTATTAGAGGAAATACGGTATCTACACTGTCTTTGTGTATTAAGACAAGTTAAACAAGCAGCTACTTCGAATGGACTTTGAGTTTCATGATATCATTTACGCTAACTAATTTTAGAACGTACTTATCGTTTGACGAACTTCTTAGGATGTGCTCTTGGGGCACCTGGGGAAGATCTTTATTCAGTTGCTTTGGAAAATAACCAGACAAATACCGTCTTTTAAGTTTTTTCAAGTCATAACACGTGTCATTCTTCGCAAGCTTGAATGAAGAATCTTTTTATCTGTTGGTCGAGTATCATTCATCTTGTCATGAGTTATGAATGTAAGAAAAGATGTCATTGAAATTAGTCTGGATTTATACAGTCCAACAACTTTAGGAAATCAGTGTTTTAACTAGCATCTATTTGATAATATATCAACACGAATTGCATAACATTAAACTAGCAAGTAGTTGTCACTATTATTAATGCCCTGCAATAGACTGAGAACAAGCAGACCTAAGACTTGAAAAGTTTTACAATACAGCGAATAGCTAAATGAGTAGTGTGACCATACGACACAAAGCGGTGGCGGTATTTCCAAACTAATTGGCAATATAAAAACCAATAGATCTTAACCAAAACATCTAAAAATCTGCAGATAACTTTGTTACTTTTTGTTATCTCTTAAGCGTAAGTTAAGCTGAAGGCTTAGAAACAACAGAAAATATTAGACTATGACTATGACATTCTTGAAATTTAAAGAAGATTGAATCATTTCCACAATATATGTTTATTAAATTTCTGACCATGTACTCCCCAAAAATCCAGAAAAACATAATTGCCATTATAAAAAACTTCATACTAATGAAAAACAATAAATTTGAATACATTTGAATGACATAATTTTCTTTATTTTGTTGGTACGTAATGATCTTAAAGATAATACAATGAGTATGCATGTAATCCAATCTAAATGTTATGAATATATGAATTCAATACCCAGCGGGCACAAAGACGTCGTAAAGACGTCGTAAAGACGTCTTTTCAAGACGTCCCTAAGACGTCGCAAAATGGTCGCGAAGTGGGAATCTCAAAAGACGTCCCAATTACATCTTCATTGAGACGTCTCGATGACATCCCAACGACATCGTAACGACGTCGCAGGATTATGAAATTTACTCTTTCAAAAACTGTAATAGGCCACAGGCGGACCCGAACCTGGAACCTCTGGTGTGCCAGCCGAACTCGTAACCGTTATGCCACCGCTGCTTGTTGTCAAGACGTTTAAAAACATTTACAATAAATCATTCTATACAGACTGATTGCTTTTGAAAGTTTATAATTGTTTCGAAGATCGTTATTGAATCTGCACAGAGACGTCCCAAAAACGTCGTAAAAGGATCCCAATTGCGACGTCCCGTTTCAGACGTCCCTACGACGTCCCAAAATGATCTTAAGTTTATAATTGTTTTGAAGGTCGTTATTCAATCCGTATAAGGACGTCCTAAAAACGTCGTAAAAGGATCCCAATTGTGACGTCCCGTTTCAGACGTCCCAACGACGTCGCAAAATAATCTTAAATTTACAATTGTTTCGAAGGTCGTTATTCAATCCGTATAAAGACGTCCCAAAAACGTCGTAAAAGGATCTCAATTGCGACGTCCCGTTTCAGACGTCCCTACGACGTCCCAAAATGATCTGGAAAGCAAACGACTATTTTACGATTAAAATAAGACGTCTCAAAGACGTCTTGTGCCCGCTGGGTATATATGTCTAGTCAATCTTACTAACAGAATTCCCAAATCACAAGCAAAAAGAGGAAAACATAGATTTTGGTCATGCAAAATGTATCCAGAAATACATACAAAATCAACATACATAACTGAAAACAGAAATTTGTGCTTCAGTTTCATTAACAATATGTCATTGCCACCTTTTTAATTTAGAAACATGCATCACCTGAACTAAATTTAATAAAAAAATTATAAAGATTTATACAGAAACTTAAAAAACATTAAATTTTTAATTACGCATACACCCAAGGACATTATAGGAAAGCATAACTGACACAAAACCTTACATCAAATGCCAAAAACACTTCATGGACAAGATAAGATAAGATAAGATAAAGTTATTTGTCAATATAAACATTACAATGGGCTTGTCTCTGGTAAAATATATATTAATAGACTAAATATATAGCCAATATAATGAATAATTGATAGGAGACCATTATTTAGCATGAGCTAATAAAATGTAATGGCCACCTGGAAGGACAAACACAAGGAGACAGTTTACAGGACAGACGAGAACGGCATAGACATATAAAACGCATGATTTTTGTTTTGACAGATCAGTTCATGGGAGTTATATATTGTTTTAAGAGGAAATTTTGGATGGATGTTTTCGGATTTATAAGGCTAGTAATTTTCACTGGGAGCAGTCCGCACTGCATTCCAGGAGACAATGTAATTATATTTGATGGAATTTTGTCCAAAACTAGATGTGCGGGTAGAGATAAGATTAAGTAATCCAGAGGTATTGGATCGAGAGGAACATTGATTATGCAAGTGATCAAGAACAAAATAACATTTAATTTATGTAGATGCTTACAGATATCACAGTGATTACGTAGGTCTTTCAATATATGCGGTCAATCTTCCTAATTACGGAAAGACTTCCCAATGGTAAACATAGATTTGGATTATGATAATATGTGATTCAAACTTACTAAAATTAGCAAACATAACTGAAAGCAGAAAAAAACTTACAGACCGTCAAGATAAGTTTCCTATTTGTTATCGTAAATAGAAGTCCTCATTCCTAATTACAGACATAAAACTTTACAAGTAAATATGCTAAAATAGCTAGAGAAACATACATCAAACATCAAATGATATGATGCAGGCAGAGAGTAGACAGACATCCTTGGCTGTTGGAGCTGAAGAGGAAACTGAGCTGAGCTGTGCGTATTCAGAGCTTACAAAGCATTACAGCCCACACTTGAAACAAACGATCTTTTTTATTAAGAAAACAAAAAAACAAAAGAATTCGTTCCTTTTTTCACAAACTCGTTTTGATAAAACATTGAGAACTTGTTTTTTAAAAAAGAAGGAACACAGTAGAATCATTGTAAGATAATTATAAGTTTCTACCATTTACTTTCGGTTTTGGAAGTGTGAATCTTCTTTGAAATCTACTCCACATTGATCAATCAACTTTTGGAAATCTAAGTTTTCTTCGGTCACGCTGATAGTCTACCATTATACGAACGTCGTGCAAATGTTGAGTCGAAAAATACCCGGATGATCACATGGCGGAAATTCAAACCAATAAACTAGCGCTATTGAAGTTAGTTATCACCCTTTCGTAATAGAGGCACATTATGCACCAATGAACATTAAGACGGCGGTTGTATGAACCAATGAATTTCGAGATAAAAAAATCGCTAGGTTTGGACAGTATGAAAAACAAGATGCCCTAACAGCCAAAAGGATTTCTGCGAAATATGCTGAAGTATGAAAAATTAAAGACCATATATGACATACTTGAAATTTGAAACGTTACATGACTTGCAAAATAAAACATTACATTTCTAATGTACTCGCCAGGACATTTATCAAAGGATAATTGGCACTATGTATACACAGCCAATAAACTGGTTTACATCTGAATGAAATAAAATATTCTTTATTTTATTATTACGAAATAATATCAAGGATATAATATATTGACTCATAAACTCTCAAAGTTCTGAATTTTATACTTGGTGTTAATTTTCCTAGTAGACTGCCAAAATTACAAACACAAAAAAGCACGCAAATTTTGGTCATGCAAATCACATCCACATAGATCAAAATCAACATATAACTGAAATCAGAAATTTATGTTTTAGTTTGATTAGCAATATGGAATGCATTTACAAATGTTATTGATCTAAGTTAACATTCATATCCTGTTTATAAAAATTCTTTAAGAAATTCGAAAAATCGGTTGAATGATTTTTAAAACATAACATTGCATTTCTGATTTCGTATGCACCTCAGGACATTGCGAAAGTGCAATTGACACTACATGAAACAATAATGTAAGTATACACCACCGATAAACTTAATTAAATCTGAATGACATAAAACATACTTTATTTTGGAGGTAAGAAATGATATTACGCTTATATTGATCTTTTCAGATATTACGGTGATTACGTATGTAAATCATATTTTTTAAACACTACTGTCAATGTTCTTAATTACGAACGAAATTCTCAAGATTGCAAACAAAAAAAGTAAACAAAAATTTTGATCATTAAAAGTTATGCTGAAAGGATAGTTTTGTATTGTTACATGATGTGCAGTGTTTTGAATTTACTGACAGATAGTTGGAAGAAGTTGGAAGAAGTTTTACTATTGTAGTTAGGAAAGCCATTTGTAATAAGGGGCATTGGCAGTATAACTTAAAAATTGATCAAACATTGAAACATTAAAAACATCAAAACATTAACATCAAACATTAAAAGTATATAAGTGGTGCAAAGTAGACGCACAAAGCTTAAAAAGAGTAACAACCTATACACCAAAACAAACGAAGATGTTTGTGTGTTTTCACTTAAAAGCAAACCCATGCAATAATGTATACCTTTTTCACTCTTCTGTTTACAAAACGTTGAGAACTTCAGAATGATCACAATTCAAGATAATTCGATGTTTCTTCTACAGATTTTCTTTTTTCGTCTTACAATATGTATTTTTTCTTTTAAAATCCATTTAATATTGATCAAAAAAACTTTTGTAAATCTAAAAGGGTTTCTTCGCTGGGAGACATGACATGCATTGCACGACGTTTTCGTTTCATGTAAACGCACGCACGAAATATACAAAAAACCGCTAGGTTTGGACAGTAAGAAGATGAAGAAAAAGAACAGAGCCGGTTTTAATGTATTTCTTGCTTTCGCAGAAATTCAAAAAGAAGAAGAAAAAAAACGAAAGCCGGTTGTAATAGCTTTCTTGCTTTCGCAGAAATCTAATTAAAGTAAAAAAGAAAAATGTCACCTTCTTTGGAGCATCATTCCAAAACTTCACTTTCAATTTTAATTGTAATGTCCAGTGTAGATCACTTCAAAAAAGGTTAAGGATAAATTTAATGGTTTTCAACAACGCTTTAAAGTACTGTGATCATTTTAATGTTTATCCAGACAACCATTATGTATTTAAAGATAAATGATAAACAAGAGGCCCATAGTCCTTAAGGTCAGCGCAAACTGTATGCTCAAAGATCTAAAGATCATAATCACTTTGCAAAAGAAAAATAGCTAAAATACATTATGATTGGTATCTGGTAAGCCCGCATTTGGTTGGTGAACATGCTAATCAAAAATGTAAATCCATTCGCACAAAGGTAAGAAATATTAAAAAACTCTCGTGATAAAAAGGACCCCTGTAGTATTTTGAATAAATAAATAATAACTCCAAAAGCTTTTAAGTACTACATGTAGATAAAGCAGAAAGTTAAACTTGTTTAAAAAAGTCTGTGGTGTCTTAAGAGATTTAATTCTTTCCTTTTGTATAGTCATTCAAAATTCGATATAAGCATTTTCATTTGTTTGCCCCTCATCGCTAAACATAACAGCATCTTTCAATGCATCAATGGCCGACTCAATTGCTGATCTCGACGGTTTTCCTACCACAGGATCAGTAATTTTTTCAATTAAAGGATCATCGTCATCACTTTCTTCATCATCACTTTGTTGTTGATGATCTCTTATTTCATCTATGATATCGTTATCAGAGATTTCAGGTGAAGTTGTAATAACTTCGTCATCTAAACTCACCAGAGTAGTGGCTGTGACATTATCTGAAACCATCGACGAATCTACTTGTCTCAATTCATTTAAGTTCTCTTCAAGATCTGTAAACGGATCATCTGAATCAGCAATGGCAGTCTGTTGAACAGTAGGGGTACTTCCAGCTTTTCTAAAACAGTTGATGGTTTCTTTGGTTACCACCTCCCAAGAATCAGCCAGTATCTTCATTGCTTGTAAAATTGAAATCTTTGGACAAGGTTCTTTTTTCTCCAAGGTCTCTGCATAGTAAACGTACAACTCTTCCTCGATAATGCGCTTTTAGGCTGCGCATGACACCTTGGTCTATTGGTTGAAGAATTGAGCAATTTTCCGATCATCTGCACCAAACTTTCAATTTTACGGACCCACTCTTTAAAGATCTCACTATTTATCCAACTCTTCTTTTGCGATTTGTATTCACAGAGTAGATGCTTGACATTTTTGAAACAGCGGGGTTTTTTAGATTTTCCGATTATAAACATGGGCAGTTTTTCTCCTGTCGCACTTCCTGTTATCATTCCAGTAAATCTAACTTTGCTTCTCTTTCCTCCGGAACATTTCTCTCCTTTCAAGTGATAAGTTTTATCTGGGAGACATTAGTAAAAAGAGGCCGAACTCGTCCGCATCGAAGATATCTTCCAATTTATAGTTTGAAACCATTGTTGGTAATGTTGTTTTATTCCAAGAGCTGATCATCTCTGGTGTAACGGACTTGGATTCACCACCAATGATTTTCAACGAAATGTTGTGTCTGAAGAAAGTAAAAACATCCAATGTAAATCGGCCCTTAATTATCAGAGTTTTGTGGGTTCAAAAGCTATTTCTTAAATCGAATGTTTTTAATTCAAAGAGTTAGAAACTGTAAACAGACAAAATGGCCTTAAAGTTTATGGAAAAAACATCAAAGATACTGAAGATATTCCAATAGTCGTTGTGACTTCTGCTGATATTGTTTCCTATATTAAAGGATACCACATTTATATAAGTGTTTGGACACCAACTGTACAAGAACATGTATATGAATGGTGAAATTGAACCAGACAACTCAATATCGATATAATGCTATCGCCGTTAAGAAGGATAAAAAAGTGGTTGGACATCTACCATTGGGGGAAAATGGAAAGTTATCATGTCAGTTATTTTCCCACACTGAATTTTATTGAGTTTATGCGTTTCCATGTTCCAAAACGATCTAACGTAACGCAAACAACATGATTAGTATAAATATTCAATGATTATTTAACTGATAAGAACTTGAAAAAATATAAGAGCAATTTCCAGACAAATACTGAAAGTGATGTCTTCCTTCATTTTAACTCTAACTTTTAACTTCATGGGACAAAACAATGAAAGTAAGCACCTGCTGAATGTTTTTTTTTTATCGATCTGCGTATTTTAGATCTTTTGGATCTTCTCGACGAAAACGATTTGTCTTCCTTACAACGTATCCTGTTATCAGATCCATCTATAGTTACGATATGGGATCGGAATGAAATGACACTTTTGATGGATGCTGCACGATTCAACAAACAGTCAGTTGCTCGTATGTTAATCCAGCACGGTTCAGACATTGGAAACATGGATAAACGTGACTGGACAGCTTTACATCGCTGTGCAGTGAGTAATTCGGTGGACTGTCTCAGCTTTCTTTTATCATACGCACCACATGGTATTAATCATCAAGATAATGACGGCCAAACAGCACTTTTTTTGGCATCTCGGCATGGTTCCCTCCAATGTGTTAAGCTGTTGACTCATCATGATGCAAATCCTCATATTAAAAATCGCTATGAAGAGACTGCATATCATGTGGCATGCAGTGTGGAAGGTAGTGAAAATGCCAGAGAAAAAATTTAAGTGGGACGATGACAAAGTTGAGCAGCTCATCGACTTGTACGAAGCCAGACCTTGTCTCTGGGACGTGTCTGACCCAAAATACTCGAAGCGAGATGTAAAAGGAAAGGTTCTTTCAGAAATCAAAGAATTTTGGATCTAGATTTAACTGTGATCGAAGCCAAATGGAATTCATTGAAAGCGCAGCATGACAGAGAATTAGCAAAAGAGAGTAAAACTAAAAGCGACCAGAGTGCTGATGATGTCTATGAAAATTCTTGGACATTCATGGATAAGATGAGGTTTCTGGAGCAATTCAAGAAGACTGCTAAGAGTACATCAACGTTTAAACTTTCCCAATCTGCACATAGTTATGATGTCAGCTATACTGAAAATTCCTCGGAGGAAGATCCAAATCAACCTTATGAAGAAAAAAATGAGGATTTTGATAGTACTGTCATTAAAAGAAAAAAACAAATTTACAGGAACAAAGAAATAAGCTGATAGCAAAGTGCATTGATGTTTTAGATAAACCGAAACAACCCACTGTACCCAATAAAGAAATTGATCCGTTTGCTTTGCAAATTTCGAACCAGATGAAAGACCTTAACAAAAAGACAAACGTCTAATTGCAGAAAAAAGGATTAACGATGTGCTTTTCGAAATAAGATTTGAAGCTTTTCAGCAATTTCAGCTTTCTCAAGAAAAGCAGCAGAATTTTCAACAACAGCCAATATCCTATACTTCTATGTTAGAAGATCTTTAAGACTGACTATATATTTTCTTTGTAGTTGTATTTTTACTTTCTCAAGCATGAAAGTCGTTGTAGTAAACATTGAAAACTACATATTATTGAATGTAATTGCCATTGCACGCTTCCTTCGTTCATGAAATATTTAGTGAAAACTTCACGTACTGCTTTGGCACTTTTAAAAGCTTTTCTTCCCACTTGTGGTGCAATCGAAGTAGAAAAAATTCCGAGCTAATTATCTCTTTCGCTTCTCCAATGACCTTGTACAGTCTGGCTTTCGGAATTTAAGGAATCTACATAACCATCGGGCGTATACACATTTTTACTTGTTGATTTACGAAGAAAGTTATGTAAAACTAACGCACACAATGTGATTGAACGAGCTGTTTTGGCGATAGATTTAACGGTTGCTGAAAAACACGCCATTTGTTAGCCAAAATCCCAAAAACATTTTCAGAAATTCTTCTGGAGGGAATTGGAGGTGGGATACCCAACTCATCATCTTCAATCTTTAGACGCAAATCTGAACGGTTCCAAACACCTGAATCGTTCATTCTTCCGATCCTACCTACGTCTGCATAAATGCACTCGTAATCAGGAACAGCAATAGCCAACAAAATGATAGAAAAATGCTTTTTGTAATTGAAGTATTCGGAACCAGTTCCAGGAAGCGGCCTGATTTAAATATGTTTTCCGTCAATGGCCCCTAAGCAGTTTGGAAAGTTCCGTCTTGACGCGAAAGCATTAGATATTTGCCTCCATTCCTCTGGAGTTAAAGGGGTTTTGATGTATTCTTTACCTAGATTATGTAGTATGGCCGTTGTAACCTCATCGATTATATACGATATTGCCCTCTCGCTTATACGAAACTGATAGTGAATAGATCGAAACGATTCACCTGTAGCTAGAAATCTTACTGTTACGACCAATCTCTCCGCTGGTTTAATTATCGTTGTCCCGTTTGGTTCTTTTGGGTAATGAAAGGTTCGATAACTCTCAATATTTCCTTAAAAGATTCGTACAACATCCTCATCATTTATTTGTATGTTCTAGTATCTTCGACTAGTAATTCAGCAACAAGATTTACAAATATGCCATCTTTTTTTCGTCTTTTTATCCATTCTCTTGTTTGTCCAGGTTTCTTCTTTTCATCTTCACCTAATAATGCTATCATTAAACAAGCAGCTGCTGTTTCACGACTATCCGTCATCTTAGTACTGAATGAATTGTTTTTATCGTTCGAAAAGAAGTGGTATAGCATTCTGCGCCCATATGTTGGTCCAGAATGCGGCTAGCTAAAGATTAAATTTCCATTAGATGCGTCCATTCTTTATACACTTTTCGAAGATTAGAAGATAACACTAATACTGAAGCTAAACAATAGAATTTTCTTCAACAGAATCAAAATCTACACGTTCTCGCAATCCCTACAGAAAGAACGGTCGCGTTGTGACGTCAAAAACTTGTATGATCTCCATTGCATTGCTCTTTTGCTTAGATATTATGTACTCTTCTGTGCTTCTAATGGTAACGACTTGTCAGATGAGATAAGGTATATGTACATCCATACATCTGCTGTTATTTGAAGGAACCACTTTTCCTGCCTGGGACAAGCTGGCGTTGGAGGGTCATTGAGAAAGAATGCTCAGCAGGGACCCAGTCGTAAATAATTAACACAATTATAATAAAGTGAGTCTATTTGAGGACGACAAACTGAACCAACTTTCTTCGTATCTCCACGTGATCATGTTACTGTTAGAAACAACGCTACTTCAATTATAGACTTGCTGGAGCTCTTCATCCTTATTGAAGGAGATGAAGTTCAAGTTACCCCTTGGTTAATTCGGCCAGATAAACGGTGTCGAAAATCAGATGTTTTTCAGATGGTTAAGGCAGCAAGTGCTTACTGCAATTATCCTGTGATTAAAACATTGACGAATCGTTCGTTTTGCATGCAGAACGTTTTCATAAGTGCAGGACTTAGTGCGGTAAGTGGCGCTTTGTTGGATCCGATTGGTATTTTTGTAGAATATTATGCTTTTCAATATCTATCCAACGATACCAAATTTGTTAAAATTGGTTCAGTATTGAGCAAACGGCAAGAAAATCTTAAAAGTGTACACACTGGCTTTAAGCTTATGTAAACAAAAATTAACTCATGGTTTAAAAAATAAACTAGCGCATCGCGTAAATGAATTAAGAAATAATTCAATGAAATTCAAAGAACTTCTACTAAAGAACAATTGAAACTATGGCAACTGTCACTCAGAAATATCCTATTAGAGTTTAATATTAGGTTTTTACATAAAAAAAAAATCATAATTTCATAATCTGTTTCGTCCTGAAGTGAATATAGCTCTTTGCGTTACCATCAGACTCTTCTGTGTAAACGTTGTGAAATTTGTTTGGACTAATGAGGGTGAGGCTCAGGGTTGTCCTCATTTGTTCAAATATACTTTTATAAGTTTCACCGTAATAATGTAATGGTAACGACTTGTCAGATGAACATACTCGTAGTGAGCATATATCGAGAAGAGTTGAGGTCTTTCCCAGTAGGCAAAATCACTATGAGGAAGTGCTTTTTCTTTGAAATTGTGTGTATAATTCTAAAGAAACGCACTCGCTCAAAGTGATTTTTTTTGTAAATGTGATTGGAGGGGTTAGAATAGAAAAGTAGAACGTGTCAATGACCGAATTGACACTTAAGATTGACAAAAGAATTTCTTTACATTGTACTCCTTTGCTTTTTGATTGTATCCCTAGATCCGCCTCTGGTTTATATTAGCCTAACACTCAACCAAAGAGCTGAAAAGACAATCAATAATTCAGTTGTCTTGGAATGTATTATCCCTCTTAAGTAACCTATTTAAATGGGTCAAGTTTTCTTTCTTGGCTGCGATGAATATGTCAACTTGTGGACTCCTTGTTGTGTTAGTGTTCGTCTCACAATTGATTTCTGAAAAAGCACTGTCAGCAGAAAATGACTCGAAGAAAAGAAAATACCTACTACGAGACTTTTTAAATAATGGGAAAGATAAAGAACGTGGCGGTATTCTTTGTTCAAATCGCATCATCACACATATAACGACATAAAGAAGAATCCCGTTCAATGGCGTGGCAGAAACTTCTACGTTATTACATCTGTGAAAGTTGCGAAAGTGATGCAATGTCGAAAATAAATCACCTCTATATATTCATGAAAAGTACACGTCAATGGGCTTACATACCCAATTAAAAAAGGTAAAACTAAACTTTTTGCTTCTGCATTAAAATGAGACAACGGTGATTTTGAATAAGGATTCGTCACGTAAGATCACACAACAATCTATTACAGTATTGTTGGCGTGACGTCAGTTATTTTATGATCACTGGGAAATCATTGCATTGCATCCCCAATCGAACGCGACGTTTTTGGGGAAATATCTCAAGAACCAATAGGGATAACTGACGTTTGTTAGGGTCTGCGATACGGATGACGGGGTGACGCAATATTTGGGCCTAAATTTTATTTGGTACTGCGGCTATAACGTCATCAAAATCTTTGAACTGCGATATCTCTGCAACGGTTGATCGTAGTGAAACCATCCCATACATTTTTTTGATCAGTTTTTCGAGCTCTACAACATGGGCAAGCTTGTCATTGCCAATTCTTCATTTTATTTTTCGTGAACTGGACGCATGCTGAACATGGGTGGCGAGCGACGCCGCCCTGGCGGCTAGTGGTTCTATAATTTCAGAAAACCAATTTCGTTAATGTTTTACATAAAACGTTTTAAAATGACAAAAGATTAATTTGGTAATTCATTTTGGTAATGTCTCATTACGCAATGAACCAAATGAATTTTTGTCATTTTTTTTATCCGATTAAAAGTTAAATTCTCCAAGGCCGACCCAAGTTGATTATCGCATGGTATAATTCGGGAAAGAGGCAATAACGTACGGTTGAATCATCATAGAATGTGTTAAGTATGGAGCATCAAAAGAAACACAACCAACAACTATATTATTGAATATATTCTGGACTTTCCAGTTACTGCCAACTCTCGAGAACACGAACTCTCAGAGGTCCGTGAAAATAGTTCGAGTTATCGATAGTTCGAGTTTTTGAGAGTTGGAATTGGTAGAAATTACACTAATTATTATGTCAAAGGACCGACAGAAAAGTTCGAGTTATCGAGGAGTCCGAGAAATCGAGTTTTCGAGTTTTTTTACAGTTATTTCTTCACTCCAGATCTGAACATTGCGTATACAGTGGATCTCTCTATCTCGATTACCCTCTATCTTGAATATCTCTCTATCTTGCACAAATAATTTTGGTCCCTTGAACAGGCTAACTTGAAGAGCTAACTTTCTTTATCTCCAACATTCTCTATCTCGAACAAAATTTTCGGTCCGTTGCGAGTTCGAGAGATTTCACTGTTCCACTATTGACCGCTTGCATATAGATTTGTCTTGTAAAAATCATATCAGATTTAAAATATATCTATACATCGAGAGAAAGCAAAACACAATCAACCGAACTAATACTACTAAAAACTTATAAACGTAATACATTTCTGAATTCTTTTATCAATTAAATTAAGAATGTTCAACACTAAAGCAAGAAATACTATAAACCGACATTAAAGATGGTTCAGCTAAAGTTACATGGGAATAAGATATTCTCATATTCTTCGTACTATTCAAATTCTGGAATCCAATTTCTCCAACAAAATTATATTTTGTCCTTACATTATTATGAATATGTAGAGTACATGACATGTGTGTGATGATAAATAATTCTGATGTTTTGAACTTAATTATTAATTATTCCTGCAGCATATTATGTTCTATATAGGCTAGCTATAAAGATGTGTTGCGGCGCCAATGACGAATGGGGGTGCATTTATTATGATGGTATGCTTATGTGCTCTGATGAATTTGTTCTACTTTCAATTAAGAAAAGCTTAGACCCTTACTGTCACCGCCCAAGATACCTAAGTAAGGTTAACACCGCAAGCATTAACGCATAAAAGGCAATAGATGGACTGTATATCAGGCGTTAGATTCCTTACAGAGCAGCAGCGAACAATTAAATACTAAAATTAAATTTGCTGATATTTTAGTCAGTAAGCATCGTTGAGTTTTGAGTCCTAAGGCTTCCAGACTTCCTATAAAAGATACGTAAAGAATTGCTTAACTTATGCGGAGACCAGTGTGTGGTCAGTTAATAACTCCTTATTACTTGATACTGAAACGTTTATAGCTCAACGAAGTGGAAAATCGGGATACAGAAACAAAGCTTCTAGCCATGGTGTCGCTCAGCAACATACATATTAAGGCCATCAAGTATCAGGACCTTAAAACAAGTTACATGTGCCACTCTCTCGTGTTCACTGTGGATATTATTAACGATTTTAAATTGTATTTTGACTTAGCAAACATTGCCAGCTTCATTATGATGAAATCCGTTCTACGTCAATTTTGTGAAAGTATATTTTGATAGACCAAGGTGATAATTTACAAAAAGCGAGAGGTAATTTGGTAGCATCAGTTGTCATTTCTAGACACAAATTGCGAAAGGATGCATTATCTTATTCAACACTACTAACATGAATTACATAATGTGCTTTTTCAAAAATTCAAGCATCAAATTAAAATAAACGCAGTGGATTCCTGTGGGATCTTTCTAATTACGCTGAATCGGTCAAACCTCATTGGAAAAAAACAAATTTGCCAAATTTGAAATCGCTCGTGTTCCGAATGAAACAAATCAAAATTTTTGATATTCCTTTCAAAGCCATCTGGATCTGTATTCTTTTTGAGATTGCTCCTAAGATTGAGATTTGCAATAAGGGTTTAAGGAAATCATGAAAGTTTTTAGCGTTTGTGCTAAGATCACCTTGCAAAAACGCCAGATTTCGAACACCTGTTACGAAAAGAAGAACACGAGGTGATCCTATATTGTCTCTGTTCGTTTCACGAAAAAAGTCGCAGAAAAATAACAGCTAATCAAATTTCCAAAAGTTTACCTTGATAGCAGTATCAAGGTTGATCAGTGTTAATAACGATGCGATTTCACAATTTGGAAAAATGCATAAAAATCCCCATGAAAATGACGTCTTAGATAAATGTTAAAGTTGCACGTTGACTATATATCTTCAATAAGGTGACATAAAAGTAGCATCTTTAAATAAGTGCAGTAAAAAAACTTTGTGCGTCATTACAAATATCAATGACGGTTTTAGCATCGGCTTCAATTGCTAGTACACACACCAAATTGGCGTGACGAGAACGGACTTTAGATGAACTTGTAAGTGAAGAAGTAGAAAGTACGAAACTGTAACTTTCTTGTCACAATGCCATCCAAAACTGACGGATTGATTCCATTTAACCATCCATGACTTCCTGTACCGCAATAATTACCAGTTCCAGGACAAGATGTGTGAAGTTGAGAAGCAGCAGCTCCTATAAACCTGTGCCAACCAGATGTTATGGATCTTGCATCTCAAGAAGTTGTGTTTGATTGAAGAGTATTTGAAAATACACTATCAACTCTTCTCCACTCCTGGTCGTGTGAGCTGTAGTCGTTACATTCTTCCGACATAGCAACTAATTAAATGTAGGAACGCTTTTAGTCATTTAAAAATGAGTTTGAAATTGGTAAAAAATTATAAAAATACTTGTATAGATTAGCTTACTACTAATGTCACATCTTTCTCCCAAATAACCATCAGGACATGAGCAAGTTAAGGTAACACGACCGGAAATGTTGTTCGCTGTGATTGAACACAAACCTCCATTTAAGCAATAATGAGCACAAGAGCGCCTTAACAAATCAGCATCTAAATCAAAGAAAGTAATGCAAATCAACACGCTATGCTTAAAGATGATATAGTGGAGATTTTTTCCGTTGTGAAATCAATATGGAAACATTACAACTGTTTTAATGTATATGAAGCGCAAAAGCCAAATAAAATCCCTTCTACTAGGTCAGAATCGAAGATCAGACCATCAATTTTTCTATCCTTTACTTTTTTCATTTGACCTGATGGTAAGGAAAGGGATATTCAAGGCGAGTCAATAAAGTTAAAGTGTTCAATATTTCTTTTCAGTCTTAACTGACAATTAGGTCAACTAATTTTTCATTTCTTCTAAACACCCTTCCTCCACAAATTTCGATTGAACTCTAGCTACTTCTATGAAAAAATATTAGTTGTTACAATAGAAGTAAATTCCTACACCGATATAAAACTGCATTTCCAATCTCTAAAACGAACTTGACATAACTAGCATTTGATTGTCACTACCTCCCCAAGTTGTGATTGGTTAAGCAATAATTTAAAAAATAATTAAAAAACAACAAAACTTGACGAAACTTGACTGGAACACCTCGTAGACCTGGTTAAAGAAAAATGCAGAAAAGCAGCACAAACTAATAGCCATACCTTTTTCACATTGTATATTGACACAGGAAGAACAGGTCAAATCTTCCCAACCAAAAACATTTCCAGACTTCTTGACAGCAGCACAGTTCTCAGAGGTTCCGCCATTTGGTTGTCCTGGCAACCACTGGCGAAATGTGGAATTTAACCCACTGTCCCACACCCAAACACCTTCGCTGCTATCATCTGTCAAGCCGATCCATGTGCGAGTAGTTGTTGACTGTTCCAAATAATACTGTTCACCTGGCGTACCAACTACTGGAAGTGTAGAATTGTGTGCTTCACATTGCAGCTTAGAGTTTATGTATGTATCACAACGATCGAATGCTTTGTAACAGCTGCCACCAACATAGTTCCAACCAGTTTCACAAAGGGCTATCACAAAAGTTAAAAGACAAATAATCAAAGAATAAGTCTACATAGACAGATTACAGCAGTCAAACTGCAAATCGCGTAGTAGGATAGTCCAATTAGAAAAACCGAGTCAGAGTAAGTATTAAGCAACTTTGCAAGCATCATTGAATTTATAAGACTTTAATAATGTCAATTCAAAACCTTAAGATAAAATAAGTAACACAGAAATTTATTCTTAAAAACTGAAAGGCATATAGATAAAGAATGGAATTCTTAAAAATCTAAATGTACAGAAGAAAGAAAACATGAATTTCACATAGTAGTTATTATAAACGTTATTGATACTCAGATATAAGAACATAGTAAACATAGCGAAAACGAAAAGCTCAAATCTTTGGCTTAGGAATCGAGAAAATAAAATAAGATTAGCTTACCAGGAATGACGGCGTAATTAATTGTAACTGATCTTCGAGAATAATAGTTTTGCAATTCCTTATAGCAAATAGCCATTTCAACCATAGTTGCGTTCTAATAAGAAAGAAGATAATGCACAAGATTACCTTATTACTGATAATAATCTCCAAAGGTTTGCGGGATTAGAAAGCTAGAATGTGAAACGATTTACCTCAATCCATGCTGAAAATGAGAAGTCGGCTTCTCCAGATAGCACTATTGTTGGGTTAGGCAAAGACGGGAAGTGAAAATTGTATTCAATGCTCTATAAAACCAAAAGCAGAAAGATACATTATTGGTTCATTCAGCTACAGTTAAGTATAGTTGTCAAAACAGTCACTGACAATAAAAATCAAGACAGATAGAAATATTTAAACTTCTTTGCCATACCTTGCAAAAGGTACCACCAGAGTAATAACGACTATTGAAATTTACCACACCAGTTTCACTAAGATACGGAGTGTGTTTCGAAGTCAGCATTAAAATATGCTAAGTAGTAAGAAAAAATAAATGTTTGCAATATTAGTTTAAATTGCTTTAGCTACACTATCTTGTACACATAATGGCTACAATGCAATAGCAAAGACCTTGAAATGTTCAGTTAAATTTAAAGTTAAAACGTAGAAATTAAATTTCTAAAATCATTTTGCCCTTCTTAGTGCTGTGTGTACATTTTTAACCCCAAAAATAATTAAAAGTTTTTGCTAAGAAACATGAGACTTGAATACTGCATAGTACGTGTTTGATATAAATCTCCAACTTTATCACATTTATTTCACACATAATTCTCGGTAATTTGAAACATGAATACACCAAAGGAATTGTGTAAGGAACCCAAAGTCGTTTCTCAAATATGGAGTGTCTTAAATGTTTCGTTACTTACAAGGCGAATTCCTCTATGCGGGCCCCTTCGGTTTTCTGCTTCTCTGATGCAAAGATTGTCAGTACCCCAGTTATAATCGATGATGGCAGCAAATGCTTTACCATGTGTTGTGGGAGATGTTTGCTCTACAGTTAAAAGGACTGTGGAACCTCGAGGGAACTAAAATAACCAATAACAACTATAGATAGGGAGCAGTAGACAAAGTCCTCCTTTTTTGCGACTAAACTTGATATTTTTTACCTGTGGATATGGCGTTAAATAGTAACATTTGCTACCGGTGGTCCATTCAGCATAATTTATGGTAAACGAAGAACCGTTGCCAAGTGCAAAACCATCTTGATATGCCACCCAATGAACGTAGGGTCTGTCGATAACGCTAGTTCTTACCAATAACCTTGACACAAGCCTTAAAACCTTCCATTGAAACATTTTCAGACCATACCACCGTTGCATTGTGTTGTACTGAACCACCACTCCAGGATACAGACAATTGAACACATACACCAGCTGCTGATGGGAAATTAGACTTAATCAATGAGATATACTCGCAGAAAGCTTCATATTCACCAGACAATATGTCTAATTGCTTCACTCCAGATTGATATGGTGGACCTGTGTTGAAAAAAAACACAATAAGAAAATGAGTCTCTCTCTATGTAAAAGAAAATATGGTTTTCAATATTTTACTCACGATTGCATGTTCCTTTATAAGCAATTGTAACATTACTTCTGGTCGAGTTTCCATATCGAAGACAATGTTGACGATCAATCTCGCATTGATTTTTGTAGAACACAAAGTCGGTACCACAGAAACCCTCATCCCTTGTGCTTGGTTGTCTCAAACATATAGTTTTGCAGCCACAGTATGGTTCACCTCTGGTGTTGAGTCTACATTTCAAATCATCTCGGCAAGTGTAACTATTACAAGGTGACAAAACTCCTTCCACGAAATAATTCACTTTGATATCCTTGTCAAACTTGGTAAATGAATCTAATGTGGATTTAGCACATATTTCAAAATGGTCAGATGAAACACCTTTTAACCACGACATGACAGATTCAGATTCCCTTGTGAAACCCCCAAAAGCAGTAGTTGAAACAAAAGGCACATTCATGTAGTGGAATTTCAAGGGCATTTTTCTGCATAAATCAGTACGGTTTTTATGAAAAATAATTCTACCATCTTCTTTAATTTTCCCATTATGCCTTGGTGGAACAGAAACTGCTATGTAATTGATTGTAACATTTCCATAACCGCTTAATGCATATGCTTCCTTATAGCATGCTTCAAATCCATCTTGTGTTACATAACGCAGCCAGGTAAGTGTGTGATAAAGAGAATCATAACTAGTTGTTCCAATGTCAACAGTGAGCTTCACACTTGGCACAGCAAACATTTTGACAGTAAAGGATTGGTAAAGACATTTTGTGACACCAGAAACTTCTGCTACACGGAATTTACCATATTGAAGACTAGCATTTCTTGGTGTTCCAACATATATCACAGAAAGATGAACCAACTTACGCTCACGAATTTTATTTGATGAAAAACATGAATAATATTGCCTTCTCCGTAACAATGGTGTCTCCAGATATACAGCATGGAAATTTCTTGAGCTACCAATCATCTCTAATGTCATAGCAGCAACATTTCCGGTCCGGTCACCAATCGACATTATTTGATGGTATGAACAGAAACTTGAGATGCCTGGATTAATATAATGGCTATATGAAAAAGTTGAGAGACCAACAAGTGGTCCAATACAGTCATTGTTTGTGAGTTGATAAACATGCCTGCCAGGAAAACCGACATTTGATGTAGATGTTAAACTATACTTTGATAATAATCGGTAATTGCATCTTGTTTCTGAATATCCAACAGTGGAAGGTGTGGAATTAAGTTGCTGGTAATTCATAATAGCAAAGGTGGTATTTCCATTGGTAGCCAATACCAATTGAAATGTATGCCGAGATGACGTATACCTTGACCCATATCTTGGAACATTTGAATAGGTTACAACAACCGCACTACTTGTATTAAAGGCATTATTGTTCAATCTTTGTATATCTTCATCAGCCTTTCTTAATATGCTCTGAGCTGTTGTAAATCTATAAAAGATATCACCGGAGTTTCTTGTGTCTAAATCCTGATCAAACACTGATATGAATGTATCTGATGATGGTATAGTTGATCCGCGAAAGAGTCCCCTGTTAACTGATAGAACACCATTCGTTGAAATCTATAATGCACCATTAATAGGTTAACAACATAAATTTTCTTTACTTTTCCAAGTGATGATGATGCACTATAAATATTTATACGTTAGGTGACCAAAAAAAAGCACTTTTGAATCTTGACCACTTCTTTATAAAGTTAAATTTTCATTTAGCTGCTCAAATTTTTGTTTAGTCTCAACCCAAGAATTTATTTTTGTTGTTATATAATTACTACTAGCTATTTCTATCGATTATTATAAATTTTAAAACATTTACTAGGAATACATATCAATCCCAGATTATTTATAGGGAGTTATTGTTCATAACTTTTATGCTAAACCTCCTACAACTTCAGCGGGAAGATCATTATGGGATCAAATATATACAAAAATCTCCCTTCCGATGTTTGCAAAGTTCAGCTTTTTCTTACAAAGATTTCTGCAGGAGATTGAATGACCATTTTAATGTGAACTGTGGCGGTTAATCCTAGATTACACATGGCCCTAGTTTCATACCATAAATAAATGCAAAATGTAACAAATTCAGATGAAGTTCTGTTTATAAGCCCAGTCACACAATTGAGTTGCAGACATGTGTCTTAAAACAAGGAATCCAATCATCAAGGGCATGTTATATAATACTTTTTACAGGAATTATGAAAATAGTGCAGTTACTATTGCATCTCAAAACAATAGATCAATTCTTGGTGTACTTAGTATCAATATTTTCATGTGGATTAGAATTAAGTACTTTTTTTAAAAAAAACATTATTCTAGGAAATAAAACGCTATTAGTTTAGCATAATTGATACAAAAATTGGTAACACTAGACAGTGGTCAACACCTAGTACTCAAAGATTCTGCAAGTATTACTAGAACTAATTGATAAGAGTAAACTGAAAACATTATTTTGAAAACATTTTGTCACCAGGAGTGGATTTAGGTCTTTACCCTGGTAGTTCGGAATGTCAATTAATAAAAATTATAAAAACTAAAATAGACTTGTACTTGTATGTTATTATTTATGACAAACAAATGCATTAGATTATTTCGCATTTCGTAGGAAAAAAAATACTGATTTACCAAATGCATTTTTACAAACTCACTCCTTTCTGGGAAGAAGCAACTGGGGGTTTTTAGTCCTTGGGTTTTCACCCATTAAGGTTGCCTCTGATGTCAGCTGACTTTCCACCAGTTGCTTACCGCCAGAGGCATGTATAGCGTTGTTCTAGCTTATACGAAGGCCAATGTGTAGTTAGTCAATGGCTAATAATGAGCTGATATGCTGCTTTTGGAGCGAATGGGAGTGAAGTATCCCGAAATGATGTGAGTGAGGCTTGAACATGGGTCATAGCACTTACACTACAAACATTGCAATTATTGTTAAATTAAATCAAGTTCGAAGTTTTCACATATTTGACTTTAAGTGAAGCATGCACAGTGAATATCATAATAACACAGATGGTTAAAAAGTGCATTATGACTCTAATGAATGGCATCTTAACATCTTCATCTTTCAGATGTATTTCGGGATTCCGCAAGGTTCACTTTTGCAGAAACAAGGACAAATAGCTGGAAATTTGCAAAATACTTTTTGTGAAAATGTTTAAAAGCGCATAAAAAGTCGTGAATCCTAAGACAGAAAATGTTTTGTATACAAAATGTTGCAACAGTCACGAGCCATTATAAGAATTTGAAAAACAGTAAAACTTTGCTTTTAATCTTAAGCAATGAGCACTTAGTACAATGGTATAGCTCTGAATACCAGTCATTGCTTACCACAAATTTATTGGGTATGTTAGTATCAACAGAGAACAAAATATTCACTCACATAAAGTTTGTCACTTTGTTTCGAAAATAACGGGATCTTTTGAGGCAAAGTAACTGTTGTGTAAGTATCATCACCAGATATGGCTTTTCTGTCCAAAGTTGTTCCATATGGGTAAAGTACTTAAGAAAAAATTAAAAGCTATGTTAACCTATTGTTATCGTATAATTTTGATGGTCATATTTACCAAATAGATGAATAATAGCTAAAAGTTGTAAAAACATACTTTCATTATTGTCAGGTGTTGAATCTAAAAAAACACAAAGAGAAAACTGTAAACAAACTAATTATCTTATGTGGATAGTAATTGCTGCCTGTGTTAAAATGTGGGATATATTTTCTCAAAAACTACGCCTGCAAAATTTCTTTTTTTGGAGATTTCTTGCCTATAAACGATTTTTTTTCAATGAAATTAGTAAACATGCATGGTTCATGTAGTTCATATTGCAGCTGATCTTGATATTGGCAGATTAAATTTCACTTATCAAAATGAGTGATTCTCTAACAAAGCCAACAAAGTTGTCCAAATTATATTAAAAGCTGCCATCAAAGAACAAGACAATGTATGAACATTTTGTACAAAAGAATAGGTGTATGCAATTTCTTGGTGGTATAGGAGTCAAACTTTTGACATTGTTGATGCTTTCTCATTGTTTTCACATTGTTCATTGTCTTAAAATGAAGGTATAAAACCTGAGCAATTTTTCCCCATAGTGATAGATATTTCATCAAGAGCAATGTCACTTCTGTGAGAAGATCCACGGACACTTTCAAAGTTCACCTGTAACAAAAAAATTGTGATTACAAACTTGGAAGAAGTCAATGTAGGTTTCGCAGAAACATGTTAACCAAAATATTTTGTAAGAAAATAACGGATCCTTCAAGATTTTTTTACAACTTTTTTATGAAAATATAATCAACAAGTGTTAAGGGGAGAGTTGGGTCAAATGTTTTTTATTCATGATCTATGGGACCATGAACGCTGGGAATAATATATCTTTTTTGTGTTCTTTGCTTAAAGCTTAGCTGATATAGACATCAGCAAAAACATGAATTATTCTAATGGTGATGCAGTAGCAAAATTTATGAAAAAAACAAAATAAATAGGTTAAACCATTGTTAGATTATTTCGGCAGGCTTCTGTAGCTATTGATGCTTATTTTCAAAAAGATTTTAGAGACAACAAAAAATAACCAATGAACTTACATAAAAAGTAGTCCTTCCCAGAATTGAAGTGTTGTTCAAAGTAATTTTTTTCCAGTGCCAACTATTATATTGATTTCCAGAGATTGAGAAAATCTTTGTTTGTAATAACCATGAAAACCGTCCATAATATACATTTAAGGTTCCCATATTAGAGCCATACATATGATAAGCAAACTGTAAGCAACCGATCACTTGGCTGCTGGGATTTGAAACACTCAATACCAATGATTCCCTGCTACTAGCTAACTCACCAGTAGCTTCTCTGTAAATATAATAACCTCCTGATCGCCCTATAAAATAATAAGAAAGAAACCCACCTATCAAGTAATTATAATGAACTCTCTACTCTCTTTAAGCGGATACAATGGTCACTCATATCACCAGAATGATTTCCTCCCAAACGTATCCCAACTGCCATTTTCCTAACTAAGTTTCACCTCCTTTGAGAAACATAGTAAATTAACCTCAATCCTCAAAATAAGCCAATAAAGCTTTCTTTGCATTAGAACTTTCTTGAACATTTTATACAAGAATTGTTTTGATCCTACATCAGAAAACGCAGTTCTACATGTTAAATAAATATGAATCATTCGGTTTTCAGAATTATTGCATGCTGTTATGAAAAATATCTAAAAAGATGAATAAGTAATACCACTTCATAGTTGCATCGAAATGGAAAAGCTATCCAAGATATCATAATGCATTGTTACATTAAAATACTAGATCTTTGGACAGTAGATCTTTGAATTGCCTCAATACCTCAATATTTCCGTCACTATGATCATATATCTAGACGTTCTACATGTGATGGTTTGAAGAAAAATCATTGCTTTTAATTATTGATAATTAGATAACTTTATTCATAACTTTCAACAGTTTATCAATATTAATCTGTAATTCGAACAAATTAACGATAAAATGTACATAAATTTATAAGAAGCTTTGTTTGACGTTTTTAATTTATTCCTTGTGAAAAGTGGTGAAATACTAAATATTTCCCTTCAAACTGCCACATATGCTGTTGTAGAATTGAAATAGGGTAATATTCTATTATGCCAGATAATAGAATGATAACAAGAGGTGACCTGTTCATTTTATAATCAATAATGTCAAGTTTGAAAAATTGTGTCATAAAACTTATTAGTTTATATTAGAGAAAGAAGTTATGTGCAATAAACTTAAAGAATTGGTTATTTTCATTAATAAATCTCCTCAAAAAAACTTCTAATTAATTTGTTTAGTTGGTGTTTGAAAGAAATGATTTATATTATTTCAAGAGTTGAGTGAGTGAGTTGAGTGATTTGAAAATACTGGCTGCATTGTATCAGTAAGCACCACATGGTTCAACACACTTGTATTTTTGTATGTGTGACACTATTTTGATAGCAAAAAAATAAAGAAATAACAATAAAAACTGTTAAAGTAACGTTAGAAAATGAATAATATTATATAACTATATAACGTTTTACGGTTTATTATCAAAATCCCCTGAAGCATCACATTTAAATATTAAAACACTTATTCTCTTATAATGAAAAATGATTGTGAACCAAGTTTAAAAGAATAATAGAAGCTGCAGTTTATTATGGAAAACAAAACTTACCAGTAGCATCAACAGAAGGACCAGTGCCAGAGGTAGAAGTCCCACAGCAGTCACGTGTCCAATCTCCAAGAGATAGTCCACAACTTCCAGATTCAAAATCACAATCAAAGACTGAAAACATTAAGAGTAAAAAGTGGAAAAAATACTGCTGAAATTTTCAAGCTATTTCAATTCAACTTATGACATATTTGAACCTGAGTGTAGGTATTTAACACAGTGTAAACGATAGATTTGCAACTTCCATATGCCTTAACATTTCAGGATATATTTCATATGATGTATATAATGGGTAAAAGGAATTATATTACATGACACTTTCATAAAATTGTCCTGATATTCATGAGTCATCAAACAGTAATTTCAATCAACAAAAAAATTATACCTTTATGCACCAGAGCTATAAAAACAAAAACAAAGCAAGTAAAGGTTTTAAGTTGTCATCACCTGTTCAAGCAAAAATAACGTTTTCCATAACTCTGTACTTAAAAGCTAAATCAGGTATTGGTCGACAAAGACACAATAGTCTGCTACCAGTTTCCGGATTTCTGTGTGAGCAGTTTCTTTGAAAGTGATCTCAGAACTTTTCTTATTTTTTCTCTTATTTTTTAAATTTCAACAAAAGTTCTCCAAAATCGAAAAGTTTGATATTTTATTGTTAACAGTTGTTAACCCGATGTTGCGTGAGTTCTTAACTTCAGGTTAGAATTTTTATAATAACACAACCAGATAAAACATAAAAGATCAAGCATGCTACAAAGTTGAATAGAATCAAATTATGCATAAATTTCCGGAGTCGTTGGCTATAATTTCTTGTAACAAAATGTAGAAAATTTTTATATGATTATTGTGATGGAAACTCAATGATCATAGGTCACGTAGTTCATAATTTAAACTGAATTATGATACTCATATTATTAAGGACCATTTAGCTGACTGACAGAATTTATATATGCCCACTAATAACATTTTGATTGTGAAACTAAATTACCATTTCTGATTTGTTGAGACAAACACATCGTGTGATTTCTTAATAAACAAGCGAAGATTCATGCAATGAATGGAACTAAGCCAGAAGCAAAGAGTAACCACACAAGAGAAATTGAAGTAACAACATATCTTCATAGATTAAAGATCATTTTAGAAAAATGCACCATATTGTCAATATCAAGCACAAAAGTGATCACTCTTAAAAGTGGATTATGCATTCTTTTTTCAGAAACAGAAAAATTATATCAATTTTAAAGTTGATGTTTGTAATAGCTCAAAAGTTTTATAATAATAATCAGTGCTGTTGTTTTCAATCATTAACGTATATAGTACTTAAGGTTTCGAAAGTTTTGTGAACAGAAACTTTCGCAAATTACGGGTATTTTAATCCGATTCGCAAAAGTTAAATTCGCAAAAGCTTTCAATTTGGCTGAATTGTGAAATTTGTTCCCAAATAAAATCAAAACTTTTTAGTAAATTTATTTTAAAATGCATTTTTCTAAACCATGTTTAAGTGATAAAAAAAGAAACTTTAACAAATAGGTGAACAATAAAATAGCATCATCACAAGATATAGAATTTGATTCCACTGTGGACCTAGACCTAGACCTAGGGTGCTAATGTCGATTTATTTAGCTTTCCTTTCAGTGATATTCTTATTTTACTTATTCTTGAATCATGGGAATAAAATCAGTATTAGCATGGACGTTTGTCAAAAGCATCCCAGGATTTCTTCTTTCTTTGGTTCCATATATTTTTCTTTAACAACCTTAAAATATATTTTTCCACGATCTCAGTGTTCTGTAAAGTGTAAGCTTCCGCCAAAGGTAAACGCCAATAATGTTTCATGGATTTTACGATGAAGATAATATCTTGCAATGCGAGATATTTCTTCAGGTAAATGGTCTACAAATCTATGTCTGTGCAACTCAATCTTGAATTTAAAAAAAACGTTAAAGTTTTATTAATTTTGATGCATCCTTTATTATTTTTGTTTGAAGTTCCTTCATTGAAATTCAGTGTTCTCTAGTCACAATAGAGTACTTGCTGCTTAGTATGTTCAGTTCCACTTTTTTCAGCTTACTTCAGCTAACTTTATATAAGGAAAGATTCTGTCATGTTTTAATTACATTGCTATGTTAGTTATGTTAGGGTTTTTCACTAGGCTGTTCCCATAATTCTGTTATCTCTCCTTAATTTGTAATACAACTACCACAATGCAATGCTATTACTTGTTCTGGGATTAACTTAAGCACTGTGAGAATATAGATTTTGTCTGTGAAACCTATTTCATTGAGACGTGATTCGCGTTTTTTTTCTACTTGTCTAATAGGAGATGTAGTATTTAGTTTTAAGATAACTGACTTAAGATAATGGCCAATAGTATGGCGTTAGATAGTGGACAAAATTCAGAATGATTGACTGATATACAAAATATTTGATTAGAAAATAATTTTTTTTCTTGAAATTTTAAATGAGACATTTTATAAAGTTCTATGATAATCTAAGCTTTCTGAATTGATAACTTGGAAAAAATTAATTTCAAATATTATTGTTTGAAGATGTTTTGAAAAAAGTCGCATTTTGATACTTTACTTTGAAGGAAAACTATTTTTTTTAATTATTTTATATTTCAAATTGTTGTCAAGCAATTTTGTAACGCAGTCTTGGAATTAATTTATTTCAAAAAGGCATTTTAAAAAGTCATCATTTTCAAAACTATCATGGCACGGTTGCCTCAGTATCGAAAATTCCGCCCATTTGCGTCGGTAAAATATACATAAATTTGAAAGTATGGTGCAAGTAAAAATGGCGACTGATCCACGTGTTTCACCTGAAGAGTTATGCTCTTCGCACATGCCAAAATCGCTCACCGAACCAGCTATATGGGTTTTAGGACAAGTTCATTATCAACCTCAAGGCGATATCATTGTAGGTGATGATTCCTATGAGGTTGACTTTGACGGCCCAATAAACACTAATGATGAAACAGGGGTCGAAACTGTTGTCATAAAAGAACTCTTGAGTGATACAGAGAAATGTCGTTTATTTCAAGAAATTAATGTTATGGAGGTGTCAGAAAATTTTGGCGTCGACATCTTCATGAAAGCACTACTGATAGCCCGCGTGTCGTTGTTCTTGTTCATCCGCCATCTTGAGAATACAGCGTGCTTGCTGAAAGCGTGTATTTTGCAGACTGCTGAGTACACGCCCGAAATTACACCCTCCAGCTACAGCCCGCGCACAATCTGTTGAAATGACATTTCAAATTGATGTTTTAAAACATCAATTTGAAAATAGAACTTTTCAAGTTAAAATGTAATCGGGAAATGACAATTTAAAATACTTATTTCAAGTAAAAATTTATCAGCGTTGGAGAAGTTTTTGTCAATTTGAAAAAGAACACTTGTTCTTTTACAAAACTTTAAATATGAAAAGACTGTCATTCTGGTGAACATTTTTCTCCAAAATTACACAATTGAAGATAGCGTCTGTTTAAAAAAACAATTTGAAAGAAATTTACTTCAAAATGTTAAAATTGAATAACATATTATTCAATTTCCGCGCTTTTAAGCGTAGGAAATTGTTTGGTTTACACATTCTATCTGTCTATGTAACATTTTTTTGCCGTTTTCGGAAAGTCCGTTCGGATTTCGGATTGTTTGTTTATTCAGAATAGTAAATGACTGACCTATACTAGGAACTTAGGACATGTTTGACTAAAATTGGGCAAATTAGACAAGGTGCTGATTTCGAAGTTCATTTTGTCAGACTTGACTAAAATTGGACAATTTGGGCCAAATTTGGACCAAATTTCGAAAGTTCTTCAAATTTCATGAAATTTTGCATGGATTACATTTGAAAGGTGCTGATTTCAAATTTGACAGTCATTTTGTCAGAATTGACTAAAATTGGACAATTTGGGCCAAATTTGGACCAAATTTCGAAAGTTCTTCAAATTTCATGAAATTTTGCATGTATTACAATTGAAAGGTGCTGATTTCAAATTTGACAGTCATTTTCTAAAATTGGACAATTTGGGCCAAATTTGGACCAAATTTTGAAAAATCTTCAATTTTCATGAATAAACATCATGCACAAGATATTGGTGAACTGTTTTTCTGGCTCCGAAACATCATAGTGAATTGCAAAGCTGTCAAGATTAAGTTAAATAAATTAAAGAAGGGAGTAATTTGATGTATTCCAGACTGTATCAAATTATTAATCAGTGTACAAGTCATTCAGATATCTTGAAAATTAGCCTAAAGCAATTTTCTCAAGGGCTGATGCGGAAATTGTTCAAGCCTAATGGCTTCTAGTTTTAATTTAGAAGAAACATTTCATCTATCGCAATCATTTTGAATTTTGTCCGCCATCTAACGCCATACAATAGAGTATGTTATCTCTATAATATTGACATATTAATTGAATTGATTGCAAAGACCTATGCTCAGTAACGCTTTTCAGTTTTCATTTACCAATAACATTATTTCGGGATATGATAGAAAGAAATTATTTGAAAAACTACTTTGAAAAACAAGTGTTGTGCGCAGTTATGTAATTTTTGCGCAGATATGTAATTATTTTGCGCCGTTATGTAATTTCTGCGCTGTTATGTAATTATTTTGCGCAGATATGTAATTTTTGAGCTGCGCAGTTATGTAATCGAGTGCTGCGCAGATATGTAAAATGCGGACTTTTTATTATAACTATTTTTTCTAGATTTTTTCACTCAACTACCACTGCTTTTGCGATTGATCATAAAATCTTTTATGAATGACATGATAATCTATATTTTGTGTAAAGATTAAGAATTTTAAGATAAAAAACTCTTTTGTAAGAATTTCGATTACTTTCATGGCGGAAAATAAGCGTGTTCATGTTGTTACACCGTCAAATGTAGTAACTCTGTCAAATGTAGTAAACCTACGACAAATGTAGTAAATGCCTTTAAGTTGGGAATGAGCCATAATTAGGCCAAACACTTGAAGGTCTTAACCAGGTAACTTTTCAGGTGCTATCAGGTGGCCGCATAATTAAAACCAAAATCGCGCATGTGCAGTAAAAAGACGCTAATATGAGCTGAATGAGCCGTAATTAGGAAAAACCTATGAAGGTCTTCGCCAAGTAATTTTTCCAGTGCTATCAGGTGCCTGTGTAATAAGCCTGGAATTTGCGCATGCACATTCACAGCATGTTAGTACACGTAAAATCAGTCATAATTAGGCAAAACACATGAATGTCTTCATCAGGTAACTTTTCAAAGGCTATCAGGTGGCCATATAATAAAACCAAAAATCGCGCATGCGCAGTATAAATATACTTGTATGAGGCTAATGAGCCATAATAAGTTAAAACCCTCGAAGTTCTTAACCAGGTAACTTTATAACTTTATCAATTCAGGCTATTGTTTCTCATCATTATGTTGTGTAATATTTTTTTTGCGGAATAGAAATCTCCTCTAAAAGTATATGTCAGTTCTCTTTAACATTTACTTTCAAAAAAGCAAGCTCCAGATAATCCTGACATGATGAACTTATACTTGTCAAGTCACTTGGCATGAGCAAGTTGTCTCTGTTAATAAAATCATCGTATGTGGCAGAGTAATCGGTGCAGTTTTGCACTTAGAGACGTTTTTGAAAAGTGTGCAAAGACCAATAAAAATTTGTAGGAGCGTGAAGTGGAATAGTGCGCCTATAACGCATCAAACGTCGATTTTGCTCTAGAATGTTATGTTTTGCTTTGTTAGTTCATAAAAGTGTTAGGGTTTTTCAGATTTTTTTTAGGATACTTGTGTTCTCTATCCATGTTCATAAATAAAAAAATTGAAGAAAAGAAAGAAAAATAAGAGATCTGTCTAACTCAGTGAGAATCACCTTAATTAAGTTTTTCTTTTCGAGGACCCCCACATCTCTGCAACTTCTCCGTAAACCGTTTTTATCAAAATGGTACACAGAAAAAAGGTGCAAATTCTGTAAATTTGGACCAAATTGGGCCTAATATCCCCTTTTTATCCAAATTTTCGAAAAATTCGCCTCATTTCTGAAATCAGAATCTTCGAATTGTCTTTCGTGTAAATTTTCAAAACAAACGGACCATTCTGTAAATTTGGACCAAATTGGGCCTAAAATACCCTTTTGACACAAATTTTGGAAAAATGACCCTCAAATTTGCAATCAAAACCTTCACAACTGAGTTCTTATCAAACGAACATTTAATCATAAAAAAGTCCGTATTTTACATATTTGCGCAGCACTCGATTACATAACTGCGCAGCTCAAAAATTACATATCTGCGCAAAATAATTACATAACTGCGCAGAAATTACATAACTGCGCAAAATAATTACATATCTGCGCAAAGATTACATAACTGCGCACAACATCAAATATAAAGTATGTAAGTTATTATGATCAAAATACTTTAGTGTACAAGTAGTTCTCATTTATTTATTTATTTATTTATTTACGATTACAGATTCGCAGGCCAAGCTTTGCCTCTAAGAATCACTCTTGATATTACTGACGCTCGTGATCGTAACGTAGGGGAAGATCTTTCCATTGCTTATGTATATTTTTTCATTTAATACTAAGCTTGCTCTGGAGGGTTCCAATTGCTATTTTCTACTTTCTTGCTTTGTATTTAGATCATTTAAACAGTTAACCAAATGATTAGTATAAAAAACTGTTTTAAGAGACCAATCCCATAAGTCATACATAAGTTTACCTGAACACGTTGTTCCCATTGTAACAGATATGTCATCGATGGCAATGTCACTTGTATAGTCTGCACCACGAATACTTTCAAATTTAAGCTGCAAGAAAAAAATCTTGAATCTATGCACAAATTTTCTGATTACTTTCAGACTTCTGTAATAAGATGAACTCTTTGACCTTAGTGCTAGTGCTAAACTGATTACCCTAGGTTAATAAGGTGCATGCAAAATTTAAATTCCCTTTTTATGTATTTATATCACAGGTCTTCGAAGTAGCATATTTCAGAAGACTTATGAAAAATGAGAGTCCTTGGAAAATTTGAACACATTTGGATGCAGTATTTGCCGGTATATAAGTCGATATTTGTTTATGTTAATTTAGTGCTTAAAGTCAGGTTTCGACTTATACATCAGGTCAATTTCATCATCATTATTTTTATCATAATCGTTAAACTTAAAATCGTTAAAAAAGGCATTCTTGCAATTGTTTTACACTCACCCTCTGTGCTCTGATCTTAATCAATTAAGCGAACAATGAATGAATTATTGTGCACCTGCTCCGGTGCGCAGGTAAAGAAAAAGCAAAATTAATATGACTTAGCAAAGAATGAGCGATATGGTCATTTTAATTAATTCGTAAAGACAAGCAAACTAATGTAGTTTTGTGTATAATGCTGTCAATATAATTATTATGCTTTGAAATGTATTTAGTTTTAGAAAGTGTGAACCTGATAAACAAAATCATACAAAGAACACAACAAGTCACACAAAATAACTCAAGGCACATGTTCACTCTTGTATTTTCACGCCGGTGTGAGTTCATGTAGATTACTTCTGCAAATTATTGATAAAATGGATGCATGACAAGTTTAGAAAAACAGTTTTCTTTGCCGCGAAAAAGTTATGCACTCTCCACGTTTGATCAGATGAAAGATTTTATTTATTTATTTATTTTTTATTTCGCCAATGGATAAAAAATCTTATAATCTATGACCGTAGATAATGGCTGGAGCAAGCAGAAGGCTGAAGTGCCTTTTCACCAAGCCCCGTGTAGTCAGATATATACAAAATAACTAGTTTACTTTCAATATACCTACGAATAATACTACAATATTACATGTCTAAGTAAAAATATTTACAAGCAAGAGGACAGCGTCCGGACTAAGTAACGAAACAAACGAAAAAATCAACAAAACGAATATGAATATAAAAAGGGACTGCCTAAAAAAATTGGGAAACATCAATGTCATTATTAAGTAACTTTGATTTTACAGATCTTTTGAATTGATTGAGAGACCGAGAGTTCTTTTCTACATCTCGCAAAATATTGTTCCATAAGGTAGGACCACGATATAGAATGGAGAAAGTGCTTATTTTTAAGCGTTTTTGAGGGATTTTAAAGTTGTTTTCCGAGTATCTAGTATTATATTTATTGTTAATGATAGAAAATTGTTTATGAAAAATCATTGGGGTTAACTCAAGTTTATTTTTAAACATAAAAGTTAATATTTGGTATACGTTTAAGTTGTAGATATTTAGGATCCCAAGTTTGGTGAATAAAGGTTTGGAGGGGGTAAATCGATCTACTCCGAAAATAATCCTGCAAGCGTGCTTTTGTTTGCAGTAAAGTTTCTTAAGCTTTGTTTGGTTAGTACTTGCCCATACTATATTGCAATAGGTTAGGTAACTATGTATAAATGAAAAATATAGTAGTTTTAGAGATTTTAAGTTGACATATGGTTTTGCTATACGAAGTATTCCAAGATTTTTAGCTATCTTATTTTGGATAACATTAATATGATTCTTCCATGTTAAGTTTTCATCAAGAAGAACTCCAAGGAATTTGATGAAATTTTCTCTTTTTATCTCATTATTGTTGATTGAGAGAATCGGTAATTTCAATGGAAGATCATCGACACTTGATGACTTACAAAACAAGACATATTTAGTTTTATTTACATTTAGCGAAAGTTTATTACTTCTAAACCACTCTTCTATATATTTAAGTTCTTTGTTAACAATGTCAAAGAGTGATTTAATATTTTTGTGCGAAAAAAATAGGTTAGTGTCATCAGCGAAGAGAACAAATTTTAAGATATTAGATGCTAAGTAAAGATCATTCACATACAATAAAAAAAGTAATGGGCCAAGAATGGACCCTTGGGGTACACCGCATTTTAAAAGTTTAAGAGGGGTTCTTTTTGTTTCATACGAGACACATTGTTTCCGATCAGTGAGATAATCTTTAAACCATAAGAAATTATTATTACATACACCATAGTGTTTTATTTTCGATAGAAGAATTTTATGATCTACTGTATCAAACGCCTTCGAAAGATCAATGAAGACTCCTAATGTGTAAAGGTTATTAGTAAAAGTATTACTGAGGTCATTTACTAGATTTAATACTGCATGGTCAGTAGAGTGTCCTTTTTGGAATCCGAATTGTTTCTGGTATAGCATGTTGTTGTGGACAAGATGTTTATAGAGTCTATTGTACATTACACGCTCAAGGATTTTTGAAAAGCAGGGAAGTACAGAAATGGGTCTATAGTTTGAAACATTGGACTCTTCTCCTGCTTTAAAACTTGGAATAACTTTTGCAATTTTCATACTATTCGGGAATTTCCCTGTATTGAGAGAAAGTCTGAATATATGCAATAAGGGGATTTTGATTATATCGAAGGTTTGTTGAACAACATTAACACTGATCTCATCAATTCCTGGACTTTTATTGGGTTTAAGACTTTTAAAAGCATCAATTAATTCAGTTTCTGTCAAGTTGGATTCCTGCATAATGTTACCAAAGTCCTTCAGATAGGACATTGGTGACTTATTGCTGTTGGGAATTTTGTTTGCTAAGTCAACTGCTACTGTTGCGTAAAAATTGTTAAACGCATTCGCAATTTCCTCTTTGTCATATACAATCTTTTTATTAATTTCAATATAGTTCGGTAAGCTACTTTTTGAAGTATTTGACTTCCCTAAAATTTCCTTGATGACTTTCCAACTTTTCTTAGTATTTGCACTATTTTTGATCAATAGTTTTGAGTAATATTCTTTTTCAGAATGTTGCTTAACTTTATCAAACAGATTTTTATAAGTTTTATAATTGATTTCATTTTTGTATGTTTTGTTCTTCAGAAATTTTTCGTATAATCTTTGTTTTCTTTTGGATGATTTAAGTAGGCCAGGTGTCATCCATGGGCTGAGGAGACTTTTCGGCTTTAGGTTGAATTCTTTTACTGGAAAAGCTTTGTCATACTGCACAGAAAACAGCTTTAAAAACAAGTCATATGCACAATCAACGTCACTGGATTCCTGAATTAGTTCCCAGTTCATCTCAAGGAGAAGATCACGGAAATAGGATATTGATCTTTTTGTGATAGAACGTTTAGAAACAGTTGTATTTGAATTCGATGCATCGGTAATGTCGTTGATTACCAAAAAGGTTGGAAAATGATCAGTCAAATCAGTCTGTATTACACCAGAACATAAACCGTTTTGATTATAATGACTATTCGTAAAAATATTATCAATCAAAGTTGATGTGTTCCTAGTAACTCTTGTTGGTTTATTTATTGTCGGAATTATGTTATGCTGAAGGATCAAGTTCACGAAATCTTTAACTTTTTTATTTGTATAGTCTAACAAATTTAGGTTTAGGTCACCAGAAATGAAAATATGCTTGTTTGAGCGACTTACGTGAGAAATATGAGATTTTAAGTGATCTTTGAATAGTTTAAAGTTACCAGCAGGTTGTCTATACATGGTAGTAATGATTGTATTTTTACCGCCGCGATTTATGATTTCGACACTTAGAGACTCACAGTCAGAATTGTTAATTGTTAGATCCTTCCGCATCTTAAAAGAAATGGAATCGTGAATAAATACACAAAGACCTCCCCCCTGTCGGTTCTCACCAGCTCGTGCCTGATGAACTACAGAGTAGTTAGGGATTTGAAAATTAGAATCACGCTGTAGCTCTTCCCCTTTGCACCAAGTTTCCGTGATAGAGATAATTTTAAAGTTATAATCAAGAGTATTCAGCATTGACTTCAAGTTATCAAAGTTCTTGCGCATGCTTCGAATGTTAATGTTTAATATAGAAAATTTCGTGGAAGTTGAGATTTTTAGCCATTTCGAAAGATTAAAAAGATTAAAACACTCAGTTTCATGATTGTTTTGGTTGAAAAAATTTCTGTCTGGATCTGAATCATCATTCAGAGTGATGTGACCAAGCTGGTCAAGTTCAAAAGTTGAATCAGCCATTTAAACGTAGAAATCAATCCTGAATAATCTCAAAACTTAACTATTTATTTTAATTATTTTATCATATTTTAGTCGAAAACGTTCACCTCTTTCTCTTCGATCTTTAACGCTGTCCCATAATCTTCTCCTTATCGCAACTGTCTCTCTCGAAAAATCTTCATATACATAAATAGCCATTCCTTTTAGCTTCTTTCCTTCCCGTAGAATTCTTTCCTTATCTTTGTAGTCCAGCAGCTTTAGAACAATTGTTCGCGGACTACCGTCGTCTTTTCTCTTGCCTGTCCGATGCGCCCTTTCAATTTTCACATTGTCAACCCCAAGACTGTCGGAGAACATCTTCAACACCTTTTCTTCGCAATCCTGCCAGCTTTCTTGCTCACTTTCTTTTATTCCGTCAACTCTTAGGTTGTTTCTCCTTGTCCGATCTTCCAATTTTCTGTATTCGTCCTTCGCGCTTTTGACTTCCTTCTCCAATTCTTCTATTCGATAATTTGTTTGGTTACATTTATTATTAAAGTTTTCGTCTTGAAAATTTATCGTGCTTTTTAAATCATCTATATCCTTTTCCATGTGTCCAATTCTTTGATTTGTTGTCGTCAGGGATTTCTCAAGTTTTTCAATTCTCGAATTTAACAGCGTGAAGTTCGCGCTTATTATTTTTGTCAAATTTTCTTCTTGTTTTTGTAATAACTCCTTCATCATCTTCTCGACATTTTCCATATTTAATTCCATTATAAGTATAGTAATAAGTAGTAATAACAAGTATAGTAATTTTAAATTTAGTTAAATCGTAATTTTGAAAAAAAAACACGTCTGTACTCAATGTGATCTAAACTAAAATTATCAAAGATGATCAAGTTTAGGTTTGACTTATACACCAGGCTTAATGATCTAGCATCTATTTGAACTTCCATATTCACTGTTCGACTTATACACAAAGTCGACCTATACACCGGCAAATACGATAGTTCATGTGATATTGAGGTTTGAAGTTTTGCATAATTTGAGAGTTGTGATGTCATTAATGCGATTCATTTTTTTATCTGCTAGAAAAGAAAAATATTGCATTGCAGCCACCAACAAGCCAGATGTAAATAATTCTTGAACAACATTAAATATTTTCTAGATTTTAGTTCTTTTGTTTTTTTTTTAATTATTTTTACAAATATTACCATCTAAGTACATTGCACAAAGTTTACATTTCTATATCACTGAAATCTTTTAAACCAATGTCATCCTTTTCAGATGATTTGAATTCTTCTCAAATTATTCTCATGGTGTTCCTTAACCTAAAATATTTCTTTAACTCATTGAAAAATTGTCATATAAAACTTACAACAAAGCTAGTTCTCCCAAGGATATATGTGCTGTCTAAATCAATTGTTTTGAAATGCCAGACATTATTTTGATTACCAGACTTTGTAAAGATATTTGTTTGTGACCATGTGTACCGCCCATAGTAGACCTTTAGGGTTCCCATATCAGCGCCATACATATGATAAGCAAACTTTAAGCATCCTTTTAACTGTCTGAAAGGAATTGAAACAGTCACTGTAAAAGATTCACTGCTGCCAACAGTTTCACTGGTAGTTTCTCTGTAAACATAGTAGCCTCTGGATGATCCTAAGAAAAAATAGTGAATAAAGGAATTATAATAAAATGTAGGGGCCAATAGAAAATAGTCACATTTAGGCCATAATTATTTAATACTTCGTTCAGTGTAACAGAATTGAAAAATGGCGATGCAGAATGCGGGCATTATTCATTATGCATTATTTTGCAAACGAAATAATGATATACAATGGGCATTTTTTAATGATAATGTACTATAAGGCAAATTTTAGAACAGACCTTTTCATAAATGTTATGAAGTAGTACACTTTAACAAGCCATTCTCTATTTATTTTCGTTAAATATATCAGGTGTGTTTGTTTCTTTTTTTCACTTCACGATATACTAACATTTGTCTAGATAGTCAAGTAAAAGAAAGTCACGTCGCGACATGTATCTTAGCAACGTTTATGTTCAAGATGATTATGTTATTCTAAAATTTCAGTCATCACTTATGTTGATGACGTAGTTTTATTCATCTTTTTATAATAAACTGTTGTGCCGATTTCGATTTCCTTATACGTCTCTAACATGTAAAAAATCAAAACTGCTGGTTATACAAAAAAAAAAACAAAAAATGAAATTAAAATCTTTGAACAATGATGGAGAGCATATCAATTGCCGTCGCTAATTCTGTTGTATATTTAATTTTAAAGTAGAACATAAAAATAGAAGTATAAAAGATACATTAACTTGAGCAGCGAAGAAAAGCACTACGGAGATAAGGAGACATATATGCACTGAAACATAAAAAGACATCTTTTACAAAGCTTCGTTAAAATGAAAATATGCGAAGAAATAATTATTTCGTAAATCTCTCCACCGTTGTTCCGAAGAATTAGATTTGAAGATCTATTTACAATTCTGTTTGCAACGACAGAGGAAAGATTTACGAAACCAAGGCATAAAACTCTGAGGATTTATAATTTAATAGAAATATGTATTAAAACATTATCAATGGCGAAGTACCTTTCACATAAGCATCGTAATGTACGTGACGAGGTTCCTCTATAATGTTTTTGTTTGTTTGTTTGTTTTAGTTGAGTTTTTTAAAGATGCTTTAAGTTGGAAAAACAATGTATTTTAAAGCGCATTATTTGTTCAAAAAATCATAATGCGGCGGGTTACGCTGAACAAAGTATTAAATAACTATGGCCTTATAGAAAGTGGAATTAATTTTTTCGTTTATTAAACTTTAATAAGTGTGTAAAGAATGAGCATTTCCTGTTAAGGCTATAACAACAATCCAATGTTTTCATGATCACCAATTTATAGAAAAATTTGAGGAAAACGTACCACTTGCATCAACAGAAGGTCCAGTATCATCACTTAGAGTCCCACAGCAGTCACGTGTCCAATCCCCAAGAGATATACCACAACTTCCAGATTCGAAATTACAATCAAAAACTAAACAGTTTGAAAGTGAAATGTGAAAAATGACTTAGGATCATTTTTATAATAATTTGAATACTATGTACCGTCTTGAAAGAAAAATACTAGCTATACCTTTATCATCAGTGGTAGCTACAAGAAGAAAAAAATGCAAATTCAGATCAGATCCTTACTCTTGGTAAACTTTCTGTTCTTTTGATTATTGAACTATGAACTAATTTCTGTTCCAGTATCAGAATTAATTGATAAAAATAATGAATGAATCTTAAGCTATTGAAAGTACACATTAACTTAATTCGGATTAAGTTTGGATAAACTGTGTTTCATACACTAGACGGCCTGGTCATTAGGAAGAGATAGTACACTCTCTTCAAAATTGTTCTTCGTTATGAATTTTCCTGTGTATAATACTTTATTTTCTTTCACTAACTTGTTCCACCTAATATGTCATTGTACGTTTCTTGACCAAAACACTTCTGTTTGGAGTTACAGTGTGATTGAAATGTAATGGAAGAAATTACATCTGATGTAATAATGCATGGGCATTGCATCACATTACTTGTCTAACACAAACTTACACGATGCCACTTCATCATTAATTACATTGCTGTTATGTCCAGATGTTGTTGTTGCTAAAAATGTAAATAAATAAATGTAAATAACCAATATAAGAATATTTCATATGTGGATAAAGTTATGATGTCATATCTAAAACACTAAGGTGATTACTCCTATTTAAGAATTAATTTAAACTAATAATCTGGGCAAAATTTTTTACCGTGTCTTATTTCCAAAACAATGTGCACAAATCCTGTGTTGCAAGAGGTGACAAAAAAGAGAAATCACAGAATTGTGACTAGAATGCTAACAAACTGAGCAAAAAAAATGTATGGGATCACTTCACTACGATCAAACACTACAAAGATATCGTTGATCAAAGCAACATCCCTCAAAAAATGTAGACTCAAACTTTTCATCACCCAATCTCCAGTATTGCAGATCCCTAATGTCAGTTATCCCTATTGTTTCAAGAGATATTTCTCCCAAAATGTTGGGTTTGATTAGGGATTCAATGCAATGGTCCCCCTTTATGAATAGAGCTAATACCATGCCACATATGCTACTATATAGATATTTGTGTAATTTTGTGTAGCAAATCAACATTCTGCCTCTGAGTGGCTTTACGCACTCCCATGTAGAACTTTACCATAAATGCAAAAGAAATATATCACTCTCTAAAGTAAAAGTTGCATGTGCACATGCATCCCAGGTAAAAAGTTTTGCAGTGCTTCACTTCGAAAACGATGTGTCAAATCTGTGTTCCCATGAGCGAACTAAGTTGAAATATAAAAAATAAACAAAAAATAAACTTGAGGAAAGGCAACAGGAAAGTGTAAGTGTTTCGCATGACCAACCATTGAAGAGATATCATAGATCAAAAATTCTGACGGCAAAAAAATGCCGCTATGTAAGATGTTAACGATGGTTTATTTCCAGTGAAATGGTGTAGAATAATGGGTAATAAAATAAATATTTAATAAATCTTCAGTGTTATCTGGAACAAGAAGTTAAATTTGTAAACCGCAGAGGTTTGCTGTGAACTTGTCCTATGTTTGTTTGATTAGTCATAGTCTAAAAACAACAAATCTTCTCGCCACTGTTTTGCTATTGTTTAAGTCTAGCCAGTTTTTCTTGGGTTTTCCTCTCAAACGATGAAATTAAATGTACATTAGCAATAATAAAGGTGGCACCAGTTGTCAAAGAAAAAGAAGTGAATGATTTTGTTTCATCACGTAAGCAAACTGATGTGATTGAGAAAATAGAAAGTTTGAGATAAAGAACGAAAGAAATGAAAGGACTTATTAAAGTATTAACTATTGGATGTTTGTAATGTATTCAAAAAAACACTGTTGGCAAAATTTTGCCATTGTAATTTTGATTTACGGCAGCTTCACGACGGCAAAAGCTGAATGCCATCGTAAATTCAGTTCTTAATCAAAATCAATAGACCTTTTCGGAAAATACGTCAGAGCAGATCTTGCCTCGCTTTCAACCCAAATAATAGTAGCATTTGTGTTGTTTTTGAAAAGAAATGATACCCGAGAGGAAACCTTACACGAACTTTTTTTATGATTCTTAATCACTTAAGTAATTAAAACCTTAGAAACGAGGCAAGATCTGCTGTGACGTAATTTCCGAAAAGGTCTATCTATTATAAGTGATTTCATGAAACGGGATTCCATTGCAAGACCAAATTACCAATAGTTTCCAGGTAAATTTCTGGTTAACCAATCAGGACAACTGGTGTTTTTTGGTGGCAATATTGGCCGTGGTGTGATAAAGAAAATTGGACTCTAACAACTTTTGGGAAACTTGCTGTGACTTCATTGAAATCTTTGATTGACAATATTTTGGTAACACTTAGACCTGGAAATGATCCAAACGTAATCAAGCTCTAACATGTGAATACTATTTATGCTCACCTTCTCATAATTCATTTATCATCAGCTTTTTTTTAAACGAGAATGGATTTGACACATCATTGAAATTAAAAGTGATAAAAAAAGTTTTGCCCAGGATACTAGTTTAATTGTAAGATGGAATGGAATCGGAAACATTATAAATGTTTTTCTTACCATTGCATTGTGCAATTCTCAATGCACCTTTCATTTGGCAAGCTTGTTTATGAAATTCACATGTGTTATCATATTTTTTGCCTTCCACATCACAAACAGGTGTTTTCGTTGAAGTACAAGTATGGTGGATCCATGTTTCTTCTCCTTTGCAATGCGAGCAATCTTGATGAAGTGAATCAGCATTATTTCCATCAACTGCATAATAGAATAAAAACATTTCTTAAGGTACATATTTTCTTGTCAATTAATCGTTACTATTGAGCTTGGTTTGGAATAAAACAACCCAAAGTTCTTTAGACAAGCTTAAAACGTAACCCAAGGGAAAAAATCTTCGATAATTAGATCTAAATTAACATTAATATGATTAACTAAGGCAATAACATAATGCAAGGTACTGTTACGGATACTAATCGTTAAAATTCAAACTTGGGCCTTTAAAGTATATCACTTAGGATGTAGAAAGATCAAGATGCATGGGGAAAACTGAAGTACAGACTGAAAGCGTTCATATTCACAAAACCTTGAATTGAATAATATTGGGAACTTTGTCAATCTTTTACTTAAATAATCATTGCTTTTTGTGCTTAAAGTAGTAAAATTAAAGTTTATATGTAATACCCGTAATTTATGTATCTATAAACTTATGAAAACTAATATAAACAATACTACAAACAATACTGGGCCGGCAAAAATTATTTCAATGCATCAACTTTCATTAGTATACCTTCACTGCAATGAAAATAACTTTCTTTTGTTAATCCAATGACGAAAACACCGGGCAAAAATACGTTGCTCTTGCACATCAATTTCGTAGGATCTGAGTTACTAGGTAAGACTTCACAGGCATTCCGGTATTCTCCTTTGAAACCAACCTAGTAAAAATAATAAAGTTTAATAAAAATCTTAAAACTAAAAACTCAAAAAAAGCTCCAGTTTACCTTATACCGGGTAAGTCAAAAAAAGTACCGCTGTTTCTCAAAAAGTGTCTTTCAATGGAATAATTATGAAAGGTAGTTATTTTTATTTCTGAATAGAGGAATCCTTTACCGATATTTTGGTGTATCACTTTTCTACTTTGGTTGAGTAGAAAAAAAGTTATGGACAAAAAACTGGAGGCATTACTTGTAAAAATCTTTGAAAAATGAACAAAAAAGCTGAGCAAAATGTCTCAAGACAAGATTTATGTTTTTATTGCAAACCGGAAGGGAATAAAACACATACACAATTAAATGTCCTAAAATTTGTTTTTCGTTTTTATTCCTAACAATTAAGTTAAGTAAAAAGTTCAAACTTTTTTCAATGCCGAAACTCCGCACAAGAAAGAGTTTGGGTACGCTTCCAGTTTGCCAGACTAAATATTATCAAAGAGGTGATTAGACAAATTTTGTCTTTTCTTTCAATCCCCATAACCTTTTCATGAACATTATCGAATTTAATCAAAGAATCACGCAGGAATATGTTGTTCTGGTTTTTTGTCCATTTTTCAAAGATTTTTACAGGGATCGCTTCCAGTTTTTTGTTCTACTCAACCAAATCAGAAGAATGGTACACCAAAATATACTTAACAGATTCCTTTAATCATAAAAAAAACGCTCCTTCATATTTATTCAATCTTAAGATATTTCTTGTGAAACACCAGTACTTTTTTTTGACTCACCCGGTATGTTATAGGGAGAGTTTATCACACTTTTATATAAGTGTAATAAATTTTGTTTTGTTTTCAGTTTTTTTATCGTCACTGTGGAACCATTGCATTGTATCCCCAATTGAAGGTGACATTCTTCGGGAAATATATCGAGAACCAATAGGGATAACTGACATTCAAATTCCATTCATGGTTCAAATCCGGGCACTGTGGAATGCTAATTCAATATGAAAATTATAGAATAATAATGTATGCAGCAAAAAAAGAGATCGTGTATATGATGAAATGAACAAGTGCCTAAAATTATTATATATACGTAAATAAAAACCCACAACCACCTTATCAGCATGGTACATGCAAGTTCTCGGCCCTAGAATCTGAGGCATACATTCCTGACATCAGTTGATTTCGCTGCCAGTTTCCCCTGGCCTCGTTAAAGGAAATTTAAAAAAAATTACTTCCTCAACTTTCTTATTGACACAGGTCATTTTGATTTATTTTGATTTTTCTTGTAAGCTGTGGTCAAATTTGGTTTTGCACTTCAGTGTTTGTAAATTCTAGGTTTTACTACATGCTACATGTAATTATCTTGAATTATGTATACTTATGAAGTAAACAAAAAGTTCTTACCTTAATGTCTTCTGAAGTTGATTTGTCATCCTCAAATTCCAAATGTTCATAACTTAGAATGGAATATGTTTTCACCCCATCAGATATGACAACAACTTGAAATGTGATAACCTAATCCAAAAAAATAGGTTGATAAAAACTTAGGCTTTCTAAATCACTGAATCATACAAAGTGTTCTCTTTTTCCGTAAAACCATAACAATTATAATCAACATAATAAAGTTTTAATAACTTTCAATATAAATGAACAGTTTAACAATGGAATTTATTCCACTTGGAATAGAGAGAACAATTAAAAATTGGCATGCGTGCGATTAATCACGTAAAAAGGGTTATTTCGTTGTTTAGGCGTTCAACTCTCAGTCTTGTCATATTGAGGCGCGCAATCACACTAGCACTCGCTATTACGCTCATTGAGTTAAGACAAGCCGCCAAGGCGGCGTCGCTCGCCGCCCATGTGCAGCTGCTCTGTGTCACCCCGGAGACCCCAATAAACCTCATATTTCTTGAAAAACGGCTCGTACAACCTGTGTTCAGCCAGAGGCAGATTCGAAATCAAATATCAAATATCAGTTTAAACAATGGTTCCAAAAAATCCCAAATTTCATGATGTGTTACTTATTTATTTTTTAAAACAATCGTTGATCAGTACAACAATACCCTCAAAACGTAGGAAGAAAAAACTTCAACTTTTTATTAGCTTTTGTTTTAAAAAAGTTACGCACTCTAACATGGGTGCTATCAAACAGGGGGAAAATGGTTTCTCTTCATAAAAAGTTCACACGGGAGGAGAGAAAAAAAGCACGTGCTAAATGAATAAATAGAATAAAAAAACGTTCGATCAGAACGCTTAACAATTAAAAGAAGAAATTAAATTATTAAAAGAAAACCAAAAAAAAACCATTTTGTTTTATGATACTCTTTTTCTACCTATCGGTTTTTAAACATTTTGATTGCTCAAAAAAAAAGTTCACCCGTCTCAGACAGTCAGGCAAGAGTCACAACTCAATCTACCATTTTGCGTGACTTACAAACAAAGAAACAAACAGACAGACCGAGAATCGGCTATTAATATATAGACAAGCACTGTGATTATCTGTCTTTCACAGTCAAATAAAATATTAAAAAGAATGCAGCTCACTGATTCTCCATTAAATGCAGGAGTATTAAGCCATGTAACAACTAGAGCACGACTTGGATCCACATTAAAGCTGTCATCTTCTTTTCCAATAACCTTCTCAATGGCTGTAACATCAGAATTTGAAACACTCGTCCTTGTAAATATACCACATTTGTCGTCGTTGCAATTGGAAATTTGCGAGGCAGAAGAATACACAAGAATGGAATACATTGGAAATTGCAATAGATCGACGTCTTCATTTCTTTTTGCATAAATAGCTCCATTATTGTTAACCTAGAAAACAGAAATGATAGAGGGTAATAAAACAACGTGAAAAGAAAACACGTGTTCGCTGGTTTCTCAAGGTCCGGCATATATACGGTACAAATTTTCGTGGGACGAAATTTTTCGTCGGTACAAATTTTCGTCACTTGCCCAAAAATTCGTCATTTTCATCCGACGAATAATCTAAGCCGACGAAATATTTCGACCTTTTTCGAAATTTCGTTATTGCTTGCTTTTACAGACTTTTACAGACAATCAAAGTTCTTTCCCATTTCGTTCTCTCAAAAATCGAGTAAAAGGCACGCTTATTTTGGATGTTACGGAACCGGTGGGTGTTAACACAGCCAAAGATGTTTCCAGGTAGCGGTTTTGAATATGTACGTTAACCCTGGTAAGATTTATGAGCTATTTTAAGAAAATCTTTGAAAAAATTTCTGTTTTTTTTTAAAAAAAAGTCTGGATATATCTCAATCTTGTCCCCGGATATGATTTATGTAAGAGTCATGTGTCTCTGAGAAGAATTGAAATAGGCTCTCTCACAAACAACGTCCATTCGATAACCTATAATTCATTTAACGCTTTGGTATTTACTGGATAAAAACGGTATTGCTTGCCGGATATCAATATAATATTTTCATATGTTGTTGGCCTTCTATAAACGCTCCGAAAGTTCAGAAAGGAATGTGAACGAATATTCCAATTATTTTTCCAATATAATAAAACACAAATAAATTTGAATTCATTGGAAACCGTTTTCAATTAACCTCAGTAGAGGGAATTGTCTTTCTTTGTATTACTTACCATGCTGCATTTCCGAGTAAACAATTATACGGTGTTCAAATTTTGGCTTTTGCAACTCTAAGCACTTTTTGTATTAAGCTATGTTCAATAACCGCATACTCAGACTTTCTTACATTTTTGATGTACGGAGGATATTTTTCACCAACTTTCCCATGTCAGATAAGGCATGAAACCCTGGATTGGTGGTTGATGGTTAAACACTCCTCATCCTTCTCAATGGTTTCATATATCGTACACAAGAGGCTTCAATTTAAACTTCACTGCTATCACACGAACTCACAAAAGGACATTTTTAAGATTTATAGGATGAAAATAGAAATAGTTTGCTTTTTCCTAGTTGCTACTAGTTTTTGCAAATATCATTAACCATACGTCCATATCATGAACATATTCATGGAAAAATTTTTTTGTTTAGATGATATTAAATTCGTTACAAGTTAGTCCATGAATAATTCCCTACAAGGACAGGATTTACATTATTTCAAGTAAGTATGGGAAATAATGCCGTTCCTTTTGATAGAGAAAATTCTAAATCTCTGAAGTAGAGTATAAAAAAAAGTGATTACTCAGTGGGCAAATTTGTTAGAAAGCCACTGCGGAAATGTACATTTCTATAGAAATATCCATGCTATTTCAATAAGAATGCTCATCATCGCAGTGGCTTTTTGACGATTTCGCCCACTGAGATACTTGTTTTTATGTGCTATGAAATCGTCGATACCATGAATATGGCTCACAATCAGCTTGTTATGGGATCATATGATTTTTTTTAGGATAAACATTATACCTTTCTACCGTTTATGCAGTTTAAAAAATCAATTTCTCATAAAAACAGGCAGGACATCTGAGGAAAGATTATTGACAAGACATTCCTTTCTAATTGCTTTGTAAATTATTAATTTGGATTCTATTTTGAAGGTTAAGCACGCTTGTTTGATAGCTATTATATGCATTAAATCACATGAAAAATTCTTATATATTTTGTCAGAATGATTCAATACATTTAAATCTGGTTTATATCATTTAAATCTCCCAATCCTTCATTAAATTGACAAAATAAGATATCAGCAGTTCTCTTATCAAAGCAATCACAGTTTTGTTCAAATTTATAATGTACAAATCCCTCCATAGATTAATAAGAAATATTTGAACAGCTTGACACAGGAACTGAAACATACAAGCAATGGTTTAAATTAGATTTATGACGACTGCAAAGAGATGTTGGTGACGTTTATGCTAAAATACAAGTTCATTACTTAATCAATGCTGAAGATAAGCCGGTTATTTTCCAATGAAGTTTTCCTTATCACAACATCAAATTTACTTAGAATGAGACATGAAGTGCTTTGCTTGTTACTGCAGCATCAGGAACGATATTTTACAGTCACTATGAAATTCACGTTCATTGCATCCAATGGAACAATATTCAACAAAGTATTAAAAACGTTTTTTTCCTTGTAGCTCAGTAGTGAAAAGTAGATTTCATACTAACGCGCACCATTTCAGAATAAAAAATAATTTGCCATAAGGACTGAAATCGTGAATAAAGCTAAATCTTAAGAGAAAGATATCAATAATTTACAAAACGATATTCTCGCTATAACTAACTTATGATCATAGAAGCCGAGACACAGGGAAAGACCAAATTTCATCCAGCTTTTTTATCTCCATTTTCATAAACAGAATGTGTTATTTTTTTAGAAGTTTCTCCTGATAAGCAAAATTTATGTACTTTGAGCGTCAAATGATGCTTAGCTGATGTCTCTGCATTGTTTGAGCTCCATTGGTGATTGTAGTTGAGCCTCAATGTATGCCTTAAAATATGCTAAAGTTTTCCAAATTTTGAGTGTAGTGATGCATATAAAGCCAATACTTATGAGATTTTTAGAAGCTTCCAAAATTTTCATAAAATAAAGTTTAGTGAACATAGGAAAGTAACATTCTGTGCTACTCAATTTAGAAGTTTTCATGTGTACTACTTATGTTGTTGAGTCAGCAAGTGTTTCGAATGAGGTTAAGAATTTTTAAGCAAAAAAACCAGAAAAGATCTAAATAAAACTCATCAAATAGTGAGAAAAAATACAAAGTTTTATGAAAACATTTTATTTACTACACGAAGCCTTTCGTAACAAAGTTTTCAAGTGAGGCAAATTTCAAATTGAAAATGTAAGTTTGTTATAAAAAGCTTCATGCAGTAAATTAGATGTTTTTATAAAACAAAAAAGAAACGTTATGAATGATTTTTTTTATTTCATCCCAAGCAAAACGACTAATTTTTATTCTTCCCAGTTTCTTTCTTGTCATTTTATTTTATTATATTATTATATCATATATTATATTATTTTATTATATATTTTATAATTTATAATATATCATATCATATTTTAATATTATAATATTTGCTTATATGTTATACAATAATTACGGAAGCCCATAGGGGACATGGCAATTCTACTCCTGTTACTTTCGTAACTGAAGTCATCCAACGCATTCTTTGTTGGACGACTTGTGTTTGTTGAAGTGAAGTCGTCCAACGCAATATTGAAACTTTTGCATGACTTGTGTTCAAAATGTTCTACCTGTGGGCTAATTAATAAATGTTCTGCAAAATACTCTGGTAATTGAATGAGTGTAATGATGGCGAAACCAATGCCAGGATCGAATGCGGAGGTAAGAAAGTTGTTCATATGTTTTGTTTCTTTCCTCATAAATGTACAGCGACTTACAAGTTAATAGTAAGAAGTGGCGATAGCTGTATACTACCATTGTTTATTGGTAGTAGGTAAACAATTGGTAACAATTGTTTACCACTTACTCCGAACGAAGAGCTGCCATTATATTTGTCATGTAACGTGCAATAATGTCGATATTTCGCAGAATATCCATGAAATTGTCCCGCAGGAGAATTTGGCGTTCGCAGAAGTCGTCCAACAGTTTCAATATTGCGTTGGACGACTTCACTTCAACAAACACAAGTCGTCCAACAAAGAATGCAGTTGGATGGCTTCAGTTAGAAACATAAGTGAAGTGAAATTATTCGAAATGCGTTGGATGACTTCAGTTACGAAAGTAACAGGAGTAGAATTGTCCATGTCCCCTATGGGCTTTCGTAAATAATTCATTTCATCATAATATTTTCGTCGATTTTATGTCCACTCGTCAGCGAGGATTTCTGGAATTATTGTATATACTTATAAGCAAATGAAACAAAATGACCAAAAAGAAACTAGAGAAAAAAGAAACGCTTTGCAGTAAAATAAATCTTTACAAGGTCCAACATATCAAATCCGTCAAAAGCACATCTAAATTTGCTGTTTTTTGACGAAATCATGAAAGACGAACAAGAAATTTGCATTCAGTATATATAGTCAATTTGATGTATATTGTCATTTTATAGGGACATTTTAGTTAGAAACTGAAGCAGTTTGAAGATTTAGTCCAAATTAGGCCCTCACAACGCGGAGATTCAATGATTTGTTTTCAACGAATCATCATACAACATTTATCAGTTGAATTATACAAAACTGGTACAATATGCTTGCACTAAGGGTTACGGATAATAATTACTTCTTTATGAGAGAATCAGTTGATCTCTTGAAATTAGTGCACATCCAGAGAAATTCGTTTAAACCCGGACGTCTGTTAATTAGACCTACTTCTTGACTGTTTTGAGAGCCTCGCATGCCATGAAAATATCAATATAGGTCTTCAAACAAAGTGTAAATTTTCTTACATGAAATCGTTTCACCATTTTTTCTTCAAACCGAACAGCTGTGGTTGTATAAACATCGAATGACATGTCACCATCATGCTTAGTATCACCATAATTCACACCATATGGTAATAACACAGCAAAGCAAGAAGTATAAATTGAAAACAGAAAGAACAATATCTTCATTTTTCTGACCAGATAGTTACCTCTACTATACTTCATGGCATTTGCGAGTGTTCAGCTTTCTTGATCCTCTATTTAATGAGGTATGCCGAATTAAATCTATCACAATAGATTTCTTAGTAAGATTAAAAATTAGGAAACGTAACATGACCTTTGATTCCTCAATTTCATTAACAATAAATTCCTGTGTAATGACATTTTTTTCGTTGCATATACATTATTCTTGGAATTTTTGCAACACACCGATCCAATCCACCAATTAGCAAAGCAAACAAACAGTTTGTGATTTACATCACTTATATACAGGCTACCTTGATTAAAGACAATTCCATAGAACCAGATGGGTGTTTCTATTATGCCTTTTGGATCTATATCAATACAAGAAGTCCTGAGGTCAAGGTTAACGTTACGAAAATCTATCCGGGATTGTTAGAATTCTTAGTCACAGCTTTGTGCAACGAATTTTGATTGGTCACCAAATAGCATGAAATTTTCTACTAGTGGGTCAAAAAGTAACTTCTTTTTATATCCACGTGTATATTATTGTAGTAACAATTATATGAAATCCGAAGAGCTGCTATGAACGTTGATAAGATAAGATAGTAATGTGAAGTGTTTTCACGAGTGTAACAATTGACCTTTCCATACATTTTCTAAACTTTGTTCTGATGTGATAATATGATGAAAATTAAACGAATTTTCCTGCAGCGATTTGCAATTAAACAAATCTTAGAATCAAACAAATTATTTCTAACAATATATCACAACATAAGAATGTATCAGAGCGAGGCGGGACTGGCCGGTTGGACAAAATATCAGCGTATAGCTGAAATTCGAGTAATCATAGTAAAGCATGACAATTAGCTGCACTAATTTGTTGACTGCATATGAGAAAATTCCAATGGATTTTAACTGGGTAATTATTACTTACGAATTAATATGACAGAGTGAAGTTGAAAAAGACAATTAATTAGCCTAGATCGTGTGATAAGCTCCTAAAGCCTGGTTCAGACCTGGCGAGTACGAGATTATGGCACTTAAAAAAATCAATGGTTTGAATGCTCTCAATTATTTGATCAGTAATCAATCAGTAACTTTTGATATTTCGTTGTCGTAAAGTCTGGTTCAGACCTGGCAATTTCGACGAATACGACCATTTAGCCTGGTTCAGACCTGACGATTACGACGATTATATAAAGATCAATCGTTGTAATCGCCAATCGCCAGGTATGAACACTCTTAAGTATTTCAAAATACCAATTAATAACCAATCAGTAATTTTTGATATTTTATCATCGCAATCGCCAGGCATTTACGACGATTACAAAAGTGTATACATCCGAAGCAGAGAAGGCGATTCTAAAGCCAGAGATACAGCAAAACATCGCAAGCGTATAAAAAAAAACTAAACAAAAAATTGTATACTAAAAGAAAAATTGAAGGCATGAAAGAAAAGTTAAAAGCGAAAAATTTTATTAGAACACCTGCTTAAGAGAAGAATTTTTCAAGAATCTTACGTGTACACCCCCTTTATACATTTGTTTTACCACATTGCGTTTTTTAAAGGCAATAGACCTTTCCCGAATCTCTGTTTAAAAGCCTTCTTAAAACCTTGCTATCAAATTTCGCATGTTTCTATGTATTGTATTGTTTAATTTTTGACATATTTTTATTATTTCTGTTTTCGTGTGAGAGTGTAAAGAAACTTAAAGAAGCTGGTAATTAAGTTGTACCGCCTCTTTTTCTGACTAGAATAAGAATCTCAAGCGGCTAATCATTCGAAGCGCCTCAATTATACAGCATCCAGCGGCCTCAACTTCTAAAAGGCCTCTAATGGAAAAACGAGTGTTTATCTAAAACGTCTCGATGACTTATTGTGAATCACGTTAACTCCTAAAGCGAACTTGACAAACGAGATTTTTGTGCCGAATTAAATTCATATGGAGCTGTTTATTTATTAGACTGATTAAAGATATCGAAATAAATATTTCTGAAGTAATAAATTGCTGGCTGCATTGCTAGAAAATAACTTGCCTTTTTATGTTACATATATGTATACATGACAAAAGAAAGCGACCTCTTGATTGTCATTTCCCGAGAAGAGTGGGACTTTATTTTTAGCAATTTTGAGGAAGAGATGATCAACTTAGTTTTCTTTTTTGTAGTTTGAAAAGAATTCTAGGAAGTGATCAGAGTTTTAATGTTGTTTGAGCAGAAGGATATTTTTTAATTTTTTTTTTGTAATTAAAGTATTACCATAGTATTACAGCGTATTAATACACATTGCTTTACAATTAACCTTGGAAGCATAAGAAAGAAGATTTTGTTTGCTTGCGTGTGGTTTATATTGATAGCTGTCTGGACTTTTCCCAAATACACTAGCACAGTATCTTCTACAGTGAATATGTTTGAATAATATAATCAAGAAAGGGTTGTTACATGCTTAAAAACTCTCTTGGTGCGTCTGGCCTGACCTTCTACAGGGTCTGTTACAAAAGTATTAGCATTTAGTCCTTCCGACGCGATCACTGTTTGTTTCAATATTTTCTTGACTATCATCCTTGTGGAAATCATGTTTTGGAATTTTGGAAATTCAAATCTAGTATACTTTCGAAAAGCGGTTGCTTGGTATTGTATCATACACGTGTTATGTTTATATAGCCCTGGAGTATCGATTTGTCCGTTCGACATAACAAGTACTTTTGTAAAAGACTCTACAGTATTCAACCGTTGTAAAAATGTTACACGTACAAACAACATGTGGACAGTTTTTGTTGATAAAGAAGGATTAAAGGGCCACTAAAGCTTCGCATCAACAAGCAGTGATTCCCTCCGGCAAATAGCGGCAATGATGTAAATTCATGTTAAATCTCTTTTGGAAGTGACCAATTTTAATAATGGCATAAGTAGTGTCTGATGTCATAGCTACAAAAACTTCTGCTTCATTACAATGCTTACACATTCATATTATACATATAAGTTCTGAAAGTGTTCGAAATATGCATTTGATTTACAACCCTCCACAAAATATATTGGGAAAACTTAAAATATTGGTTTTAAAAGGGAAAATTTAAATAAATTTAAAAACACAGATATATTTCATAAAATCTAGCACGAAGCTTTTCGTAACTGAGTTACATTGTCAAGTGAATATTTTGTGGGGCTTGTCTGAATTCAAAAAAACAAATGAACAGAGGTTTGCCTACAAAATATTAAAAAGATCTCTATTTACTGCATTTCAATAACACACAGGCATTTCACAAAGACTTTCTGGCCAAAAAACAGATCTACATGGCCACACAAAGGTCAGTCATGGTTTCCAGACAGTCTGATTAAAAAGATAAACAAATAAGCATACCATCAAGTTTGAGCTGCCAATGTATCCCATACAAGTTTAAAATGGTTATGCATGTCACTGTGCCACACCATTGATAGCCAAAGCTATAGAAAGTATGTACAAACATACAGTTATGATTATTCAGGCCAAAGAAAAATGTATCAAGTATTTGAAGGCAGCAGAAACAAACTGGACTATATATACTATAGAGAGTGAAATACAAGGTCATTATCTTGAAGGAGATATCTCATCATCAAAATAATTGTGCTTATAATTCCCTCTTCTCCTTTACTACCATTGAGAAACAGTCATGGAGTCCAGTTTAAGTCATTGCCTCATGTATTAGGTATATGTATATACATAGATTATGTAAAAGGGGTTTTGTTCATTTAGTTTATGGACTTGTGCTTAGTTACGACTGCTACTTAGGACATCTTGTCAGTGTAGGATGGCTCAAACAAAACAAAATGTGACATAATGAAAGTAAAAACAGAAGTGTTCCACACGTTCCACACGTTACACACACGTTACGCACACGTTACACTTGTTTTTTGGCTGACTTTTCAATAAAGTACACTGTTTTGGAACACGTTACACACGTTACATCAACTTTTAAAAAAAAAACAAATACATATCTTTTTATAAAAAAAAGTGTGTAACGTGTGTAACGTGTCAAATTCCCTATAGATTTCTTAGAACATTAAATGTAACGTGTGTGTAACGTGTGCGTAACGTGTGTGTAACGTGTACAATGATATCCCTAAGTTTAAAATTACTTATTATAGTTCTCTCATAAGAACAAGGTCTGCAAATTGGACAGTTTCATATCATGAATCGTGTAAATCTTTGCGTATGTCTGTTGCAATACGCCATTTTTTTTTTTACAGTGAATGAACTAACATCAGCTGGCAACTTGGGTATTTGACGGATAAGAGGACACTTATTTCTTTTAGTTAGTCTGGGTAGATTTCCCTTTTTTGTGGATCTTGTAGTGAGGTTGCCAGACAGAATAGGCAGCTTTCTTAGCATGTCAATAAATACTTGATGATGAATACATTGGGTACATTTGGCAAACTGTTCTTCCTGATATGTTCATCTCTTGATGCAGATATCTTAAAATGTACAGGCATTTCAAAGGAGTCTTTCTATATGCTGTCTTCATCCAAAGGGGGGAATATCAAACTGCTAATTTTCTTTGTTTACTTTGGAAAGAAAACGTTTCTTTCAAGAAAGAGAGGTTTTCCGGGAAAGAGAGATACGAAAATTATGTCCATATGATCGAAACAAGTTAGTTATATGAAGAACTGTTTAGGTTTTCCAACAAAAAGAAGATCCACATGGTGCAAAGCCAAACTGTCACAACTAAGTCCGCCATTACGGATATTTCGAAAAACTGTTTATCACTGCAATTTTAATGTCAATGGTAGTTTAAGAACCAAAAATCAAAGGCCTATCACACACGGTTGCCAAACAATCAAGCATTTCAGTTTGAAATTTTCAGACAACTCTCCACAAAATATATTGGGAAAACTTAAAATATTGGTTTTAAAAGGGAAAATGCCCCTGCAAGTTGATAAGGCAGGTCCCCCTGCCCCCAAATTCAATGTTGCTGATGTTGAAAGATAACAGAATGTTTCTGGGGTGAAGAAAAGTAGTCGGGGGCCTAGCAGCACTTCATACAACATTGAGATCAGGGGGAAGGGGCTTTTCCCAAATATTTTGTGGGGGCTTGAAGGCTTGGAAAGTTCGAATACAACGAGGTTAGCTGCTTCCGACCAAAAATTTTTCTTGAAAATTAAAATTGATCAACAACAAAATGAGAAAGAATATAGTGCATACAGGTCATCTGGCTACTTGAGTTCTTATGTTTTATGACATAAGTATATTTAAACTATGATGTTTTCATTTAAATTCAAGCGTCGGTGGTGTAAAGGCTAGCATTATTGCCTTCGAAGCAATAGATCCGGGTTCGATTCCCGGCTGATGCAGTTGTTTGCCCTGATCATCTCAAAAGGTCATTCCATGGTGCATGGTGAAAGCCTTCATGGTGAAAACCTTGCTCTATTTGTTTGAGTTAGTAAGAAGAAAATTTACTCTTTTGCTGTTCTTTCTAATGTATTTTTAATTTGCTTTCGAAAGGAAAGAAAAGTCTGATGAACTGAGATTGTTTTTTGAACTAAATCTTGTTCGATGTGTTGATGGGGCCGAATGACTAAGTTTGAGATAAATTTGAAGTGCAAACCTTTTGCGTTCAACATAATTGGACGTCTATGCAATTTTATTTCATAAAATAATGCTTAGTTTGTTTGTTAGTTAGTTAGTTAGTTTGTTAGTTTGTTACATTTCTAATTGAATAAACGGAATTTAAATTTTTCTTTTTTCATTTCAAAATTAAATTTACCATCAACTTCAGTGAGTCTTTTGAACACGCGCTTTCTCATGTCATCTGACAGCCACAAATACCGATAAGATAATGTCATTAGGCAAGTTTTTCTAGCGTTACCAGTTTTCTAGTGAGTCAAATCGTCAAAAACATTCCAAAGAAGTGTATCTCCTTTGAATTGAGAGTGGTCGGACTGGGACCCTTCATTTGACAGGCAAGATCCAGGACTCTCCATGCATTAGGTAGGGTGCGGGATTCAGATCATTTCTCTCATCAGGATTAAATTTGGAACTTGGATACTTTAAGAAAGGAAAGTTGGTGTTTTTGTAGGTGACTTCAACAATTAAGGTTTTTGTAACATTTTAGGGTAACAGTTTCATTTAGAAAATAATAATGTTATCGTACTTTGTTGAAACAAGTGGCATTTCTGTAACTTGGAGAAGTGGGATTTCCAACGTTTGCAAATAGTCGGAAATCGAATTTCTTAACGATTCCGGACGAAAGTCATCCATGCGCAGTAACTACACATATTTAAGGCGTTTCAAAATTGAGAATTTCCTCTCGCATTGTATTGTAACGTAAGGTTCGCCAAACTAAACATGAACGAGGAGCTAGCCAAGACCATCCAAGATGCTGTTAGGCAGGCAGTTGGCGAAGTTATGGAAATACAACATAATTCCATGGATAAACTGAGAGACAGATTGGAAAGAAAACGGAAGCACGACAATACTTCGTTTGATAACGCTGCAAATAAAGATCAATATCAGCACAACAGAGACGTTCTGGAGACCCTCGACGAGGTAGACAGTCATTAAGAAGACAAGAACATCGAAGAAGCTAAAAGGGCATTGGAAAAGGGTAAGAAGCCCTTAGAATTTAGAATGAAATGTATACGAATCGCCGATAGGGAGGGTTGGTTAACTGTTAAGCACTTTGTTAACGACGAATTAGTATCTGACGACAAACAAGAAAAATGGTTAAAATGGCTATCCGTTCTGCTACATCTTTGAGAGAGAAGTATTTCAAAAAGCCCAGGCAGACTCTTTCTAACCAAGAAAACTCTAAGGATGAAAGATCGCGTGAAAAGCCAAAAGTGTATGACGATAAGAGAAGGATGGATGATGTTATTTGCTATAATTGCAAGAAGGTTGGTCACTATTTGACCCACTATCCTTTCCCTCCAAGTCGCGAGCAACTAAAAGTGCCCATGATCGAAAAGAATAGACGTTGGAACTTTATTATTTCGACCAGAACAAATATTACATTGAGTTACGAAACTTTTAACTATAAAAAGCTAAACAATTTATATTTTAATTTCTATTGACTTTGTGTTTTCTACTTACATTAGAAAGATATTGGGAATTTAAGGAGGACGAACAAGTCTCAGTTGCGGGAAAGATTCAAAAACACGTTTCTTATTGGGAAGAAAATTTAAACGGTCCACCGTTCGTTCTCGACGTAGTCAAAAACGGATAAAAACTACCATTCATCTCGAAACCCCCACCATTTTATGCTAAAAACAATAGTTCTAGTGTGAAGAACAAACGTTTTGTATCAAAATCAATCATAGAACTTCTTCAAAATGACTGTATTCAAGAAGTCGATTATTTCCCACATTGTGTCAACCCCTTAACAGTAGCTGAACGAAATTCGAAATTGAGACTTTTCCTGGACCTCCGTCACGTAAACAAGTACTTGGACGTAACAAAATTTAAATACGAAAATATGAAAACAGTTTCAGATTTATTCAACAAAAACGAGCATACGTTTACATGTGACCTGAAAAGCGGCTATCATCACGTTCCGATTCACAGCGAATTTTTCCATATCTGGGTTTCTCGTGGGAGTTTGATGGCCAGCTGAGATACTTTGTCTTTAAAGTTTTACCGTTCGGCCTGAGTACCGCTTGTTTCATCTTTACAAAGTTGATGCGCCAACTCGTTAAAAAGTGGAGGTCAGAAAGGATTAAAATTGCAATGTATCTTGACGACGGCATAGGAGGCAATATTCTGAAACCAAGCGCTATAAAACAACGAAACGTGGTGGTCGCTGATATAATTTCGGCCGGGTTGAATATCAACATCAAAAAAATCATCTTTGGAACCTGAAACAGTAAAACATTCGTTAGGTTTTATAGTTAACACTGACAAGATGCTTATCTCTGTACCATCACAAAAAATAGAAAAAGTAATAAGGCTTATTAAGGAAATTTCAAATTTTGACTTTGTCACCACAAGATCCATCGCAAAAGTCGCAATGGATATCGTCATTGGCCCCCTTACAAACCTTTTTACACGTCAATTGTATAAGTTTATCGAAAGCAGAAATTCCTGGGACGGTTATAGGCCTCTAACATTCGAGGTTAAGAGAGAATTAAATTTTCAGAAAAACAACCTGGAATGCTCAAACAGATTTGAGTTCAAAACAAGAAGCCGCTTGGCTTGAAGACTTCAGGACGTAACACAACGATGCATATTTAGTCTCAAAAATACAACGTTGCCGAATTGCTAAATTATGTTCAAATCTAAAAAAATGGCTGGCAAATTCAAAATCAGCAACTTCCAATTATGCGTTGTACAAATTTTTATGAATATTGCAGAACTTTCTAAGTTTGATCCAAATTTGGCCCGAATTACCCATTTTGGTCAAATCTGACAAAATGACTGACAAATTCGAAATTAGCACCTTTCAAATGTAATCTGTGCAAAATTTCATGAAAATTGAAGAACTTTCGAAATTTGGTCCAAATTTGACCTAAATTGCCCAATTTTAGTTAAACCTGGTTAAATCATTGTCAAATTTGAAATCACCACCTTTCAAATGTGATCCTTGCAAATTTTTGTGAAAATTGAAGAACTTGCGAAATTTGGTCCAAATTTGGCCTAAATTGCCCAATTTTAGTCAAACCTGGCAAAATCATTGTCAAATTCGAAATCAGCACCTTTCAATTGTGATCACGGCTGTTTCAATTGGTAATTCTACGAAATTAAGCGTTTTTTACGGAGGCCTGGAACGAGTTATAAAAAATGTAAACAAATCGGGAGGGAAACCTTCAACTTTTTGAACGCAGATATATAAAGATTTTTGAATGGAAAATTCAAGATTAATTAATGAATAAGGTAGCACGTGCCCCTAGAGAATATCAATTTCAAAAACTGAAAGTAGTTTGGATTAAATAAAAGGTAGTTTAAGCTCCCTAAAGAGGCCTTCCGTTTATGACGGTTCAAAACTGAGGTGCAAAACCATGCGTTTTTTACAATGTTATAGAGTTTTTTGAGTTGTCAAACATTTATTTTTGGGCTCTCTAAAGGTTCAGAAATTGGCAGTAAAAGTTTAGTTACCTGGCCATTTTTTATCGTAAAGTTATCGAGGATAAAACTTCAGCAATGTTTCGTTGACATAATGAGTACATTTTCAATTCTCAAGAATGCTATGAAGAAACTTTGTTGAATTTGTGGACGTCCAATAACTGGAAAATAGTTTATTACATTTGCGACAACATCTAGAGGTTGAATAATATATTTAAGCTCTACTTTAATGAATATTTATCCAACATTCATCCTACAATGTACAGTAAAAAATGTAGTTACATTGGACTGTGTACACTAACACTGATTGCCCTACATGTTGAAGAACAGAATAGAATAGAATATTTATATTATTTGTCACAAAAAAATTTAATACAAAGTATATAATAAGACGAAATAAAGACTGGAGATCACCCCAGTAGATAAATCTAAACAAAGGAGGTGACCACCAAAAAAGAAGGTAAAAAAATATAGCTGCAAATAAATATATACAACAGAAAATGGAAAGATAAATTAAATGGTAGTAAACAAAAATTAAAAATTAAAAAAGGTAAAAAAACTGTTTCCTGAAGGAGAAACTTATCCAAGAGTGAGAAGCTAGTTGCATGTTTAGGTAGTGCCTTAGAAAGAAATCAGTGACCAGTTTTAAACACCACTCAGTATGCCAAGGAAAGATAAATAGCATTTCGATAAAATGCATGTGTTACATTCACATCAGGTGTTTTTTCGAAATTGTTCAACATGCTTGAACCATTTTACAATGAATTAGACATCGATCCAGCTTGCACAGGAAATTTCCTATTTTGACACTTGTTATGGGAATTTTATCGAACTATTGAAACGTAAACAACAGGTTAACATTGATATTCAAGAGTTGGAAGATCATCTTGAAATACTTCAACAAGAGGTTACACAAATTGTAGCAGATAATGATAACAAACAATGAATCATCAGCCAGCAATTACTCATTTGGAGAAATAAATATATAAAAGATAAAATATGATAAAAAGAATCTCCTGACCTTAACATAGACATGCCAGAAAACATTGGTGTGTGTACTTCATTACTTGGTATGACTTAAAATAAATCAGTGTTAAGCATATCACCACTTCAGGTAGATTTGTCTTAGAATTCGTACTTGGTCATAACACAGAAACATTTTCTTAATTAAGTTCAAAAATTTTTCAGGGAGAGAATACTAAAGTTTTATGCAGCAGTATTCCTAATGTTGTCAAACAGCATACCAACAACATCCAATTGCATAACAAATCAGAGCATGAAGTTATTTGAAACACTCTTCTTGAAATTTAGCAGATGTCATAACATTTTTAACTCAGCAGGGCACTGTCAGTTGAAAAAATTGATTCACTGGGTGGGTACTATTTTTGACCGTGTTCGAATAAATAATTATACAACATTGTGTAAGCTTGAAATTTTTCGTAGAAATATTGATATCAGAATTTTTGGATTTTCTCCATAAAAACTGCCCTGATATAAACATCAGTCCAAAAATTCACATATGGAACATTTCTTAAGAAAATGAAACATCAGCTTTCTATAGAGAGCAGGGTGAAGAGACCATTCATTCAAACAAATGAAACATTGATACAGTAACATCAAAAATCCTGTCAGACATAAGGCATCTCATGAATCAGCACTTCCTCTCTCTACTCTATCTACGTACCCTCCCGAAGCTCCACAAATCAAACCGACAGTAAAATGAAGAAAGTTATCAGCATCAAATTTATATGTGCTGTGCTGTATGTATTATTATTAAAGGAAATTACCTGTGTATCAAATTGTTATCCTGAAATATGTGCTCCACACTTAAAATATTTCCCCACTTCAGGATCTATTTGCCAAACAAAAAAAAATGGCTACAGTCACAGATCTTTATATAGTGTTGATACATCTATTAACAACTCCATTACATAATATTTGATGCCTAAAAAAGTCCAGGTCATACTTATTTCGTACAAAGTCCATCTCCAAAGGGGTTGCTATGGAGAACCATAACAAAACTTTATAAGCTTTTCAAGTAAAATTCTCTAATAATCCAGGGAAACTTCTGTGATTATTATGTATGCCAAAGATTAGAAACGACGAAATACACTTTTTTATATCCAGAGAGTCTTTAATTAAAGAGAACTTCGTTCAGATATTCTAATGGACTAGATCATGATTTCTGCGTGCACCATGTTTATGGCGACTACGTGAAAATAATACGCGCTCCGCTTTATCTTAATTTCGCGAACGAAACAGCCGTGTGATATGTGCAAAATTTCATGAAAATTGAAAAATATTCGAAATTTTGTCCAAATTTGGCCTAAATTGCCCAATTTTAGTCAAACCGCACAAAATCATTGTCAAGTTCGAAATCAGCACCGTTCAATTGTGATCTGTGCAAATTTTTGTGAAAATTGAAGAACTTTCGAAATTTGGTCCAAATTTGGCCTAAATTGCCCAATTTTAGTCAAACCTGACAAAATCATTGTCTAATTTGAAATCAGCACCTTTCAATTGTGATCTGTGCAAAATTTCATGAAAATTGAAAAATTCTCGGAATTTGGTCCAAATTTGGCCTAAATTGCCCAATTTTAGTCAAGCCTGGCAATATCATTGTCAAATTCAAAATCAGCACCTTTCAAATTATGATCCGTGCAAATTTTTGTGAAAATTGAAGAACTTTCGAAATTTGGTCCAAATTTGGCCTAAATTGCCCAATTTTAGTCAAACCTGACAAAATCATTGTCAAATTTGAAATCAGCACTTTTCAATTGTGCTCTGTGCAAATTTTCATGAAAATTGGGCAACTGGAAGTCCTAATTTGACGAAGTTTGCGAATTAGGCAATGATGTCATGTAAACGCTGCACGAAAACGTTCATAACTTGGAGTAGTAGTAGTAGTAGGAGGAGGAGAAACCACGGGTATTTTAAATGTTTTACTCCACCACGGGTGTCCTAAAGTCAACAAAGTCTGAAATTACAAAAATATGTTATACCGACGCTAGTGAATACGCCTATGGTGGATACGTTGTAGAAAAGCTAGAAAATATTATTGCTAAAGGATCTTTTTCGAACGCAGAAATTAATTCAAGTTCAACTTACAGAGAGCTTCTAGCAGTCAAAAACGTTTTCCAGTCTTTCTCAAGCATTTTAAAAAATCAAAACGTGCAGTGAGTTTCTGACAACTTAAATGTTTCACGCATAATTAATTCTGGTAGTACAAAAAAAACATTTACAGAATCTGGAAATGGAAATATTCAATTTTTGTATTCGTCACAATATTTGCATATATCCGTCCTGGGTCCCAAGGGAGCAAAATGTTTTAGCTGACAGAATATCAAAAGCTTTTGATACAGATAACTGGTCAATTGACGACGAAAAAAAGGCCTGGAGCTCCCCATAGATGTCAATCCAGCAGTACGTAAAAAAGTCATACAATAGAAGCAAGGACGAAATTTTTCGTCTAGTGGACATAATGACACCAATGTACATGAATAATTTACTATTCTTGGAATGCTATTATGTGATAAATGTCGAATACAACTACCACAACACAATTATAATTACTTATATTGTGATTACTTTAGCCACTGTTCTAAAATCCTTTTAATTTTCCACAGAGTATAAAGGTTAGAGTTAGGGTTAATAATGATAATGATACTTGATCATTATCAAGTATCATTACATACATCATACTTAATAATGAGTGCAGTAACGTCGTTGTCAGTTATGGATATTTCGTAAAAAATTCTCCTTACTTTCTCTTCAATACACTTTAATTTCCTGACATTTGTTATATATTTGATTGCAATAAATATTGTCTTCCATCTAATCGCTAATGTCCACAAACATCAGACATCTCCGGATATAACAATCATTTACACCTCTAAGTTGCTACAGGGTAACCGGCGAAAAAAGGCAATGATCTCCCATAAAAGAAAACATTTTTATATATTTCCCCATGAGGCGAAATTAGTACATGTTAAAAATGCCGGTGCATTTTCCTTCTCCTTCTTCTCCGTTCACTTTTATAGCCGCGCATTGAAGCTTTGGATAATACAGGCTAGTGATAGCGTGTTAATGTGATATCGAGGCCCTCACCGTCTCTGATAATTAAAAGACTTAAGAAAGAACACAAAATGAGTGTTAGTCAGCAGGCTTTAGATCCATATTCAAGAGTCAAAAAATTTAAAGATTCCATTGTTGAAGGGCCATATTATGTATGTTTGCCATGTAATTGTTGCCTCTAAAAAAGTTCTGTTAAAATCTATTGTGAAGAAAAGTATACGAAAAATGATTTTAACCCTAAATGTAGCCCAGAAATAACCTTTGATGATTCATTATATATATGTAAAACATGTGATGAGAAATTGTGCAAAAAAGAAATACCTTGCCAAAGTGTTAGCAATAAACTAAAATTAATTTGCCAACACATTTTCAGGATTTAAACAAACGTGAACGTATCATAATTTCCGAACGAATATTATTTGCAAACTTTTCCTAGGAAGATTAATGAAAGAGGTATTAACTTTATGAAATTGAAATAATTCTCAGGTTATTGCGGAATTAGTTAGGCTTGAATTAGTGCTTTCTCTGTTACAATATCTGACGGCTGATCATCTATACAATGATGTTAATATACAAGATGCCTTTTCAGATAATTCTTTTGACATCAGATACATTAACAATGATGAACAAGAAGACATAGATTTGAGAGTTACAGAAAATAAGTCAGAGGCTTATCCCACCATCAATTTTATTGATAACACAGATGTTCTTTTCATTAAGTGCAAGTATGAAATTGATGATTTTGAAGGACCACTTGAATGATCACAGACTAAACTGTGCAGAAACTGCATTGATATCCAAATGCCCACATGTTGTAACTGATGACGAAAATGGCATAATTACATCAGGCTAGGGAAAGGCACCTGTAAATATTTTGAAGGATGAAATTGTTTAAGAACTTGCTTTCCCAGATTTATTTCCATCAGGCAAATTTGGTTACACTACTACTCGAGAAATTAATTATCTCATACAAAGTATTTCAATCAACGGTTATTGAGTTATATTCAAAGATTTCCGTCAGATGCAGATTATACATTTTTTGCAAATTTTATGTCTCAGCAAATTAATTTACGAAACCAATTGAATGTTGCAATGCATAAAGTATCAGCTGACAATGTTACTGCAGGAATGTTAAGTCAAAGTTTTAACGGTACTGTTAAGTCTTTGGTGGTAAATGAGGAAGCATACAGTTTTATGAACTCTGTTAAAGGCTTGTCGACATATTGGAAAAATATGCTTTCAGATGTTTTAGCCATGGTTAATCAACTAGGATTGCCATCATTTTTTAAACTTTATCATGTGCTGACTTGCATTGGGATGAGTTAATTGAAATCATTTCCAAATTAAATGGTTCTGAAATATCTGCCAGTGAAATCGCGGAGATGTTATATTTTAAAAGATGTGAATTGCTTAATAGCAATCCTGTGTTGCTAGCTAGACACTTCCAATTCCGCGTTGAATTTTTTTAAAGAGGTTGTTATGAAGGGGCCCATTGAAAGAGTTTTAAATTATGCCATCACGGTTGAATTGCAAAACAAAGGTTCTCCACATGTACATCGTTTACTGTGGTGTGAAAATACACTAAATTCGTTATAACAGCAAATGTACCGAGTGAACCATCAAAACTAAAAGAACTTGTACAAAGATATCAAGGACACCACCACTCAAAAACTTGTAGGAAGCATAATTATCAGGAATGCCGATACACTGATAAGCAAAATTTTGAGAATCTTTTGTCCATTAGTGAGACTCTTGGTTCCCTAGGTATTTCGTTAAAAGATTATGAAAGTGCCTGGTCTATATCTACCGATCAAAATGACTTGCAAATATATTTGAAGCGGAACAAAGATTCATTTTTTGTGAATACCTATTTTGATGAAGGGTTGCTTGCATGGGAAGCCAATATTGATTTACAACCAGTATTTAATCACTATAAAGCTTTTTATTACTTAAGTGCGTATTTTTCAAAAGGTGAAAATTCCTGTTCGAATGCAATGAAGGAAGTACTAAAGCAATGCAGTGAAATTGAGTCCCCTAAGTATGATACTATGTGTAAATTAGCAAAAGCTTATAGCGATAACAGAAAGTGTTCTGTACAGGAAGCTGTTTATCAACTAATGCCTGAATTATGAACACAGATATATTTCATAAAATCTAGCACGAAGCTTTTCGTAACTGAGTTACATTGTCATTCACTTGACAATGTAACTCAGTTACGAAAAGCTTCGTGCTAGATTTTATGAAATATATCTGTGTTTTTAAATTTATTTAAATTGATTTTTGGCTGATTTACTATAATGAGAAGATTACCAGAACGCATAGCCACTTTATACTTCAAGTTAAAAATTAATACATCGCTACTAATAATAGAAGAAAAAAAAAAAAAAAAAAAAAAAAGATTCACTTGACAATTTAACTCAGTTACGAAAAGCTTCGTGCTAGATTTTATGAAATATATCTGTGTTTTTAAATTTATTTAAATTGATTTTTGGCTGATTTACTATAATGCCTGAATTATGGTTACGAATTGTGGTTACAAAAAGACATTCAAGATGTTTTTATAAGAAATATGCTTGATAGATATGTGGATAGGCCAAATAAAACTTTTTCTGCATATTACCAGCTTGATTGCAACAAAGACTATTCAGAATTGCAGCCAATAACTTTGAGTGATGCAGTTGTTAAGGAAAATCATGAGCAGACTGTCCTTATAACGTATATACCTTTAATGTCTTCGAAAGAATGTTTGAAATGTAGAAAGCTTAAAAAGGTCTAGCGTTATTATACACCTAACAAGCATAGGTATCCAGAAAAATATGCACATCATATTTTGATGTTATTCTATCCATTTAGGAATGAAGAAAGTGACCTCAAATCCAATGATGCTTACGTTGATAAACTAGCACAGCCAGAGATATTGGAGATCGTAAACAGGAATAAAGAGTTATTTGAACCAAACTCTAAAATAGTAGATATTTCATTAAGAACATATAGGGATGATATGATTTTAAACCACAATTCTCATGAACAACAGGAAAACAATGAAGTTATAGAGCTAGTTAACGACATGTTACATATTAATGCAGATGAATTGAATAATGACCAAGTGGTTCCAAATGATTTGCTACCAGCATCCTTTCAATCAACAGTTATCTCCGATAATGAATTAAACAGGACTGGGTATTCCATGTAAAACTTTCACACCATTAAGTGAAAGGCAGAGAACAAACTTGAGATTAAAGCTTGAAGAAGTAAGTGTAAACTATCCGTGGAATGCTTTACAGAAAACTCTTTAGTTAATATGCATAATCTGAAACTGCTTGTTTCACTAAATCACCCAGCAGTAAATATAGTTGCAATTGACGATTATCCCGAGGGACTCTCTGAAGCTGCTATTGACAAAATCAGAGGAAAAAATGCTAATGAAACTGGTGGTTTAGTGTACAATCTCTCTTTAAAAATTGGAGCACGAGTAATGCTGACAGCAATGTTGATATTGGTGACAGACTTATCACTGGTCAAATTTGTACTGTGAGACACTTGTCTTTTGTCCGTGGCAAATGTGACAAATTCAATTTGTCCAAAAAGAAAACATCAGTGACTGTTACGAGGACACAGTTTCCCGTACTATTATTATATGCTTGTACTGTACATAAAGTGCAGGATTTATCCCTTGATAACATTGTTGTTAGTTTTCAATTGAACAGACGAAGGAACTGTCAGCCTGGTCAAATGTATGTGGCATTCAGCCGTGTAATCTCCCTTAATGGATTGTTTCTAACAGGACTCGCCTGCTGCTATTCAAACAAATGAAAAGTTTCATGCTGGATATCAGCGGTTGAGAAAAACAGAAAATTTACTGAAACCTAATGAATTGTTTGTAACCACAGACTTTAACTTTCAGATTGCTCTTCTAAATATAAGATCTCTGAGAAGACATGCCTCATCCATAAAGCACTACCAAGAACTTATGAATTCGGACTTTTTGCTTTTAACAGAAACACAGCTCACATCAGATATAAATGGTATTCAGGAAAACATGAGTTCTTTTTCTCTCATTTTAAATAACAACGTAGATAAGCACAAGAGTTTACTTGTAGCACTCAGTGCAAGTGTGAATGTTATGAATGTTAAACCAGTGGCGGATCTAGAGGTATGTCGAAATTTGTGTAGGAGAGCATTAACATAATTTGTGAATTCAATTTATATTACCAATGGGATTATTTGAACGCTTTTCTTTTATGGTTAGATTGCTAACACTCTCCTACACAAATTTCGACATACCTCTAGATCCGCCACTGTAAACAGTGGCCAGACTTTACCATTTTTAAAGCAAGAAAGACGACTTTTCATGACGAGCGGCTTACTATTTCATTGTTATACCGAAGTCACCAAGCAAATTTTAATATTTTCATGAATAAAATTGACAACAATATTATGTCAAAATGATCAAATTGATATGGTGATGGGAGATTTCAATATGAACCTTTTAAAAGACAGTAGACATAATACAGAATTGCAAAACACTTTGCATGGTTTTACACAAATCATACAACATGCAGCACATGTTGATGGTGGCTTGATTGATCATGTTTACATTAGAAATTCTACTTTTCAGTTAAAAGTTTAAAAGTTTGTCTGAACATCTCTGATCATGGTGCTGTAATAGTGAGACTGAAAGTTCTAGATGATTGTTAGCCTGTTGAAAGACAGAAAGGAATTATCCAGACATTTTCAATAACCTTGATGTGTACCATTTTGCGTGACAGACAATCGTGAAAAAAAGTCTCTCGCCACTACGTGGTTTTACGCGCACATAAGAAGAACTTGACCGTAAAATTTAATTAAATATATCACTCTCTAAAATAAAAGTGGTATGCACAATCGCGAATTAGCATAATAAGACATCGCTCGCCACCCATGTTCAGCTTGCATTGTGTCGCACGCCGCCTGCAATTAACAAACATTTCAGGCAAAACATTTCGTACCGGTTTTATTTCGAAAACTAGTAACCCGGGTAAAAAATGTTTACCACATGTAACTTTGAAAAGGATATATGTAAATCCCGTGTCGAAAAAAGGTGACGAAAAATACAATCAAGGCGTACAAACCCCGTAACGAAAAATTAAATCAAGGAAAAGCGATTTAAAAGTGTACACATGTTGTAGAGCTCGAAAAACTGATCAAAAAAGTGTATGGGATCGTTTCGCTGCGACCAACCGTTGCAGAGATATCGTCGGTTAAAGATTTTAATGACATCATAGCCGCAGTACCAAATAAAATTTAGGCCCAAATGTTGCGTCACCCAATTACCCGCATCGCGGACCCTAAAAAACGTCAGTTATCGCTATTGGTTCTCTAGATATTTCCCCAAAAACGTCGCGTTTGATTGGGGATGCAATGCAATGATTCCCCGTGATCATAAAAATAGCTGACGTCAAATGCCGCGTGCTATTATACTAATCGTGAATGTGTCTTGCGTGGTCTAACTATCGCTATATGACCACGATTAAGAAGGTTTTAACCGTGAAATTCTACAAAATCTAACACTCTCGAAATTAAATATGTTGCACACGATTGCCGATTATTATAATAAGACTAGCCGCCCAGGCGGCGTCGCTCGCAACTCATATTCAGCATGCGTCCAGTTCACGGAAAATTAAATTAAGGAATTGGCTCCAAAAACTGATAAAAAGTGTATGGGATGTTTAATGTTTAATCAGGGTAAATAAGGCTAAATAAGACTATAAGGGTGAGCAAAAAAAATCATAGAATGTTCAGCAGAAACATAAATTCTCATGACATAGTGTTGACAATACCACACCAAAAAAGTATCCAAAGATAGCATATACAAATAAATAAATAAAGCAAATAAAGGTTATCTTTAATTACTCTTGCAAATGGCTATATCGAGTTCGTTAACAGTCCAATGCGTTTTTTGGAAATAATAATTCTCGGTGAACAGCGAGTGCATTGCATCTTTGAACGTAGTTTGAATTATCGGATCTTCTGGAAAATGAAATTTTAGGGATTCATGATATGATATCATTCGTAAGAGAAACCAAAGAATCCAAAAGAATCTAAAAAAATTATAAAGATAAGATTGAATTTAAAATCCGAAATGTGCATCCGACAATATATCTCAATTTAGCGAACTAAACTTTCATTTGCAGTTACCTTGACAACGCTACCTAGACTACAGCAGATACAGTTATCCACAGAATACTGCCAAGAAAGGTGAACTACCAACACCAAGTTGACTTCAATCGCAACATAATAATCCAATACTGTAACTCTAAATAATCTGAATAAATATAAGTTAAAGATAATGAACGATTTTCCCTAAATCTATTTCATTCAAATCATTTCTCATTAAAGATAATCATAAGATCGAGAAAAATGTGTGTCAGCAAATAATCAATTTTATTAGCCATCAAAGAAGATGTGATTTATTTATTTATTTACAGTTCCTAGACCATTTTTCAATTGTTACATTTCTGCTGACATCAGCATACTCCATATAACAGCTGCTCGTTCCTAGACCATTTCTTAATTGCTTTATTTCTGCTGACATCAGCATAGTACAATCCTCAGCACTTCGTATGTAGTTTATTATCTTTAACAAACAGACAATATAGCTCTTTATCCTCAATAAACTAAATTTACTAACTTTTAGGAACAGTAATCTATCAAACTGACAAAGAAATTTTTGCTTAGACTATAACAGGTAATGTCATTTCACAAAACACCCCACAGGATAGTTAAATAAAGATCTAAAGAAGTATGTAACAACATTTATTTCTAACTAAAAACTATAAGTATTAACATAAAAAACGATGGTATGGAACTACCATACATTGACCGTGAATAACTGATTAAATACCCTACGCGTTTGTTGTTAGTAGAAGCTCTATAGTTTATTGGAAAAAGGAATTTCTACACCTTGTACAACAGAATCGATTTAAGGGAAAAAAAGAAATTTTCAAAACTCCTAAGCTGTTTTTTGGAAACCTACCAATATGGGCAATGGGTATTTAATCACCTATTCACGGGAACAGGTAGTTCAATGGCCAAACACGTTTTCCAAAGTGAAGAAAATGAGGTTTACTAAAAAAGCTTGAGCACAATGTATGGTGGTTCCATACCATATAAAAACTCAACTATCTAAAAAAAACATTCTCCACAAAATATTGGGTGTTTAGCCCAGAGTATTTGCTTTGATAATTTTTTTGTGTTTTTTCTTTTTTAAATTTTTTTTTGGGGGAGGGACAAACCCTTCACAGTCTTTCCCCCCGTTTTTCTTCCACACCCAGAACGCGCGGGAGGACCGCGGTTTTGGGTGGGCTTTTCGATACTCAAGGAATTGCTTCCGCGTCACTATAATGTAAGAACAAAAAATGATTAATTAATTAATATAATCAAGATGTATCAACTAAAGGTATTACCACACAGGTAGATGAAAATATACTAAAGATGCTTGAGTTTTTATCAGAAATATTTGTGTTACTTACGATTGGTTGCTGCATTAGAATCTGTAGTTCCTAAAAAAGAAAGTGAGGCATTAGGGATTAACAGATAGATAAATGAAAAATAGTAAATGCAAAAAAAATGGGTTTTATTTGTTACCTTCTCTGAGTATTCTTCTTTCCTCTAAAATGAATGAAAGTATTATTGTAATTCTAACACAATACTGTTATTCTATTCAAGAAATTCTAACAACACTAATGGTATTCTATTGAAGCAATAATTCCTGTTACCTTCTCGAGATATGTCATCATTACCTAAAATATAACAGGCAGTAGTTCTAAATAGACTGTCCTTTCGTTTTCTTATATATCTACTGTTTATTTTGAAAACTTACCAGAATTTTCTACGCCATCATGTATCACTAAAACATGATAGATACTCATGTGGAATTAAACTGTGTCTAATAATTTCAAATATATTGGAAAACTCTATACACTTACTGGCCTGATCAGTGCAACCATCACATGCCACAGCCATACTTCTTAACAAATATATTTAGTTCACTAAAAAAGAAACAACTTTGAATTAATTTTCACAAAGGTAAATGGATGAATGCCCTGACTTTTGGTTCATGGATGGTGCATGCAAGAACTTTTCATATAATTGTTATTGCCACAAACAAAATTAAGATGCAGGAGACTATTGCATGTACAATAATCGCAACAACGTTTTGAAATGCCATTAATTCAAAAGCGGTTGTAAATTCACGAAGAATATCTACTATTGAATGTGTTAATCATAAGATAAAACCTTCGTATGGAAGCGTGTGATAATGATGATGCTCAAGTGGTATAGTTGTGTGGAAATTTTTCTCTAACAAGAAGGCCAATTAGATTGCGTGTGAATTTAATAGGGTTGCGTTTCAAGATAACTAATGTTTGAAAAGCTTCCATTTTGTTCGTTTAAAACTATAAGAAGTTAAAAAGCCTTCAAAAGATTTACCAACATGGATTTGGTTGATACCCATGGACACGACTATTCAAAAGTTTCTGTACAATGTATATGAGTTCTGCGTCTTTGTCAAAACCGTTATTTTGTAAATTGGAAAGTTCAAGTCTCATACTAAATTAAAACTAGTGGCAATTGACAGGTCGTAGTCCGAGGTGTCCGAATTATAACTTTTTTATTAAAACGTTTAATTGGCAGTGCCAATTTTCAAAAACGTTTTTTGGCAGTGCCAAATGTGTGACATATCTTACCCTTTTCGGTGTCAGTATCAGCTATACGGATGAAAGAATTAATATGGTTGTAGGCATGACATTCTATGAGGAACCATTAAAATATTGACTACCGCAGCAATGACAAATAAATCAATTTTCGTGCTTTCTGAGCTAAACTTAACACAAGCAGACATTAAAATATGCTTCTTGAGGTTTGCGATTGCCACTAATGTGCGTAACATTTGAACTCACAAATATTGATTGCAATTAGAAAAAATAACTGTTAACTACGCAAACATAGCAATTAATATTGATGAACTTCCATTTGAAGTGGTCTAATATTAATAGCAATTTTGAAGGAATTAATGACATCTACAGTCAGCAATTAATTTGTGGCACCACTTTATTCTACATACCAGCTATATACTTCAATTAAAAAAATTGTTTGTTTTCTAACTGCATGTATTTAACGTAACAACCAAACCTTATTTAAATAACTTATTTAAATAACTGCAATCTGCTACGTTGCTTCATTACGACTTCGGATTGTTAACTCTATCGTCACATACTTGTGACTATTTGATAAATCTGGCATTATGGACGAGCTTATTGTTACCATGCATGCTTAAAATTTAGATTTAACTGACATGATGTCCTGATCATGTCAAGTCATTTCTCTGTAGGTTATGGTTATGCTCAATTGTTGCATTATGGGATGCATGGGCATAATATCTTTAAGCACGGACGTATACAAAGAGAAGGACAACTTTTATAAATCAATTGAAACAAACCTCACTCCGGTTTATTGAAATTTTCACAAAAGCAGTTTTGAAACTCCCTCAAGTGCTGTTAAAAATACATGTTTCCACTGGCTTCCATGATCGTAACAAACAACCAGAAATGAATTTAAAGATTTTAATTTTGAAGCCAGGTTTTAAATTCTGATTCCTCATGACTTCTCAGTCTAAAACATGAAATTTACAGAATTTATAGAAAAAGCATTCTTCTTTTTTCAGGCATCACCCAGACGTCTTTTAAAGTACCGGATCTTTGGATATAAGTCACGGCAGTTTCGTACGCGAAATTAAGATAAAGCGGAGCGCGTATTATTTTCACGTAGTCGCCATAAACATGGTGCACGCAGAAATCATGATCTAGTCCATTAGAATATCTGAACGAAGTTCTCTATAATTAAAGACTCTCTGGATATAAAAAAGTGTATTTCGTCGTTTCTAATCTTTAGCATACATAATAATCACAGAAGTTTCCCTGGATTATTAGAGAATTTTACTTGAAAAGCTTATAAAGTTTTGTTATGGTTCTCCATAGCAACCCCTTTGGAGATGGACTTTGTACGAAATAAGTATGACCTGGAGTTTTTTAGGCATCAAATATTATGTAATGGAGTTGTTAATAGATGTATCAACACTATATAAAGATTTGTGACTGTAGCCATTTTTTTTTGTTTGGCAAATAGGTCCTGAAGTGGGGAAATATTTTAAGTGTGGAGCACACATTTCAGGATAACAATTTGATACACAGGTAATTTCCTTTAACAATAATACATACAGCACAGCACATATAAATTTGATGCTGATAACTTTCTTCATTTTACTGTCGGTTTGATTTGTGGAGCTTCGGGAGGGTATGTTGATAGAGTAGAGAGAGGAAGTGCTGATTCATGAGATGCCTTATGTCTGACAGGATTTTTGATGTTACTGTATCAATGTTTCATTTGTTTGAATGAATGCTCTCTTCACCCTGCTCTCTATAGAAAGCTGATGTTTCATTTTCTTAAGAAATGTTCCATATGTGAATTTTTGGACTGATGTTTATATCAGGGCAGTTTTTATGGAGAAAATCCAAAAATTCTGATATTAATATTTCTACGAAAAATTTGTAACTTACACAATGTTGTATAATTATTTATTCGAACACGGTCAAAAATAGTACCCACCCAGTGAATCAATTTTTTCAACTGACAGTGCCCTGCTGAGTTAAAAATGTTATGACATCTGCTAAATTTCAAGAAGAGTGTTTCAAATAACTTCATGCTCGGATTTGTTATGCAATTGGATGTTGTTGGTATGCTGTTTGACAACATTAGGAATACTGCTGCATAAATCTTTAGTATTCTCTCCCTGAAAAATTTTTGAACTTAATTAAGAAAATGTTTCTGTGTTATGACTAAGTACGAATTCTAAGACAAATCTACCTGAAGTGGTGATATGCTTGACACTGATTAATTTTAAGTCATACCAAGTAATGAAGTACACACACCAATGTTTTCTGGCATGTCTATGTTAAGGTCAGGAGATTCTTTTTATCATATTTTATCTTTTATATATTTATTTCTCTAGATGGCTAATTGCTGGCTGATGATTCATTGTTTGTTGTCATTATCTGCTACAACTTGTGTAACCTCTTGTTGAAGTATTTCAAGATGATCTTCCAACTCTTGAATATCAATGTTAACCTGTTGTTTACGTTTCAATAGTTCGATAAAATTCCCATAACAAGTGTCAAAATAGGAAATTTTCTGTGCAAGCTGGATCGATGTCTAATTCATTGTAAAATGGTTCAAGCATGTTGAACAATTTCGAAAAAACACCTGATGTGAATGTAACACATGCATTTTATCGAAATGCTATTTATCTTTCCTTGGCATACTGAGTGGTGTTTAAAACTGGTCACTGATTTCTTTCTAAGACACTACCTAAACATGCAACTAGCTTCTCACTCTTGGATAAGTTTCTCCTTCAGGAAACAGTTTTTTTACTTTTTTTAATTTTTAATTTTTGTTTACTACCATTTAATTTATCTTTCCATTTTCTGTTGTATATATTTATTTGCAGCTATATTTTTTGCCTTCTTTTTTGGTGGTCACCTCCTTTGTTTAGATTTATCTACTGGGGTGGTCTCCAGTCTTTATTTCGTCTTATTATATACTTTGTATTAAATTTTTTTGTGACAAATAATATGAATATTCTATTCTGTTCTTCAACATGTAGGGCAATCAGTGTTAATGTACACAGTCCAATGTAACTGCAATTTTTACTGTACATTGTAGGATGAATGTTGGATAAATATTCATTAAAGTTGAGCTTAAATATATTATTCAACCTCTAGATGTTGTCGCAAATGTAATAAACTATTTTCCAGTTATTGTACGTCCACAAATTCAACAAAGTTTCTTCATAGCATTCTTGAGAATTGAAAATGTACTCATTATGTCAACGAAAAATTGCTGAAGTTTTATCCTCGATAACTTTGCGATAAAAAATGGCTGGGTAACTAAACTTTTACTGCCAATTTCTGAACCTTTTGAAAGCCCAAAAATAAATGTTTGACAACTCAAAAAACTCTATAACATTGTAAAAAACGCATGGTTTTGCACCTCAGTTTTGAACCGTCAAAAACGGAAGGCCTCTTTAGGGAGTTTAAACTACCTTTAATTTAATCCAAAGTCCTTCAGTTTTTGAAATTGATATTCTCTAGGGGCACGTATTTCCTTATTCATTAATTAATCTTGAATTTTCCATTCAAAAATCTTTATATATCTGCGTTCAAAAAGTTGAAGGTTTCCCTCCCGATTTGTTTACATTTTTTATAACTCGTTCCAGGTCTCCGTAAAAAACGCTTAAGTTCGTAGAATCGCCATTTGAAACAGCCGTAAAGTATATACACGAAATACTTCCTAACTCCGAGAAATTTATCTTAATTCCAATCTAACTTTTTTAAAAAATGTTGAGTAAATGTTTTGTGATACTAAAGAACAATGCAGATGTATCTGCAAATCGTATATTTTCTCAACTCTTTGGTTTTGACGTGGCATAAGCGTCGTATAAACCCGCCCATGTGCACCAAAATCCAGTGAAATGTTAGGCGAGGATTACATCATAGAAATGCCAACAGAATAGATTTTAATAATATATATGAAAAGCTTTAGTATTAGTTGTGGATCCTTCTCTTTTTATACGTCTATTCTTTAAGACATGGTAAATCGTTAAAGAATAGCTATCTGTAACATTTAATTTGATTACACGTATTATTATCGAAGTAACCGCATGAGTCAGCTCAATTTAATTATACACATGCTCCAATCTATTAGTAGTCTAACAGTTCTCTGTAACTACCACGATATGTCGATCTCACTTCAGTGGGAACGCAAATTTGGTATCAAGCAAGTGAAAAAAGTAAAAACATTATGCCCTATATGCAAAAAGAAATTCAGCTATTGAGACAGGATTGAGACACATAACTTGAAAGAGTGTGTTTATCTGAATGGTCATTTAATCCAACAACAGAAACATAGTTTACTATGTATGGATGAATTCCATGTTCACGCATACTGTTTTGATCATTTTTGTGATATTTGCTTTCGTGAAAATTAATTAGGAATTAGGAACATTGGCGAAAAATCAAATCAAAACACATTCCAACATAACAGTCTGCAAATTAAATTAAGCCAGAACAAAAGCTTCTACTTTCAGCTATGTAGTGATTTGGTTATGAATGTATATTTTCACTACCAAAATATGTTTTTTTTTTTCATGTGTGATTTTATGAAGGTGATTTTTATCACATAATAAATAATTCATGTTTCCCGTGATTTTATGGTGCAGAAATTTGTCATACTTCTCCAGGAATAAAGATCATATGTTTATTATGACGAAATTGCGTTACGCAATAATGCGGTTATTGATGTTTCCGTCAGAAAAACTATTCAGTCCACACTTAAATCTTATAATTTTTAGCTATCTCCATAATATTTTCTCAGTCACTTTTTAACTCCTCGACAAAAAAAGAAACCTTATCATTTTATCATGAAGATCTTCTCCAGCCGGCACAAGACGTTTTGAAGACGTCTTTAATTCGTCTTAATCAGGTCTTCATTAGACGTATCTTGATAATGCGCATTTAAAACGTCTTCAGAAGACGTCTTAGAATCAGACGTTTTGAAGACGTCTTATTATATCGTTTTCGCAATGCCGTCGAATTCATGTTTTAAACGAGGAATTGGAAAGACGTTTTTAATGCGTATTTAAGATGACCATGAATTTGGATTTCGCGCGTGGCGGGAAGAAATGATAATATATTAATAGTGTATTTGTAAATATTGATATAGAAGTTTCAAACTTGTCAGTTTTTTTTTAATTTTACAAAAACAACTATTATATCTTTCTTTTAAGTAGCAGAAAAATTTACATTTCATTGGTAAAAAGTTTTGAAACATTTTCTAACATTATCGGATCTCCCGTTTGTCAATTTTAGAAAATATTTCTTGAAGTTGTGATTTCTTATTGCATAAATCAAGACTTCGCTGATAAACCGGTAAGTGTTTTTTACTTTTTAAAATAATTTTAAATATATAAACCTATATAATTTTGTTACTTCAGATTAAGTCAATGTTTATTTTAGTTTGAGGACGTGAGTAGTCAGTAGTGGAAGATTTATGCTTGATTTTTAAAGATTTCTGGTAATATTTCAAGTTTTGAGTTTTGTTGTTTAACTTTATATTAGCAACTTACTGACTTTCTTGTTTCATTCCGTGAGAGATTTTTTCTGTTTCAATTTGCTTTTTCTCGTTGGTTTAATGTAGTAGTGGAAGTGTAGTAATGTAATGAAGTGATTTGTGGATGGCTGATAGATGATGACTGTGATGATTTTGCTTGCAGTTACTTCAGAATATTGACGTGATTAAAAGTGATCCTAGCAGTATAATGTAGTACCATGAAATTATGGAATCCTTTTTCAGGGAGAAAATCATAACAAGTTATATTTTCTAGTAAATTAATCAGTAATTCATCACAAATTTATCTGTAGTAATCATTTCTGATTAATAACTCACTACCAATAAGTAGAAAGTGGTTGGTTTTCAAAGAGTTTCTGTCATTCTGAGTTTTAGTTGCAGTAAAATCGAACAAGAAACAGTTCCAACCCATGACAATTTCTAAAATTTGGCCATTACTTCGATTTAGCTAACTCTTTTTCAAGAGTCCTTTTTATACCTTTATATTTTATGAAAGACTATGCTTACGTTTTACGGAATATTTTTTAATAATGACCAGCTTTAAACTTTGGCAGTGTTATGAGCTATTTGTACCCCATTTAATTTATAAACTACATGTAAATATTTGAATAAGAAGATTTTATCATCAGTTTTCTTATTTATTTCTTTATTCATTCATTCATTATTACTGAAACATGAAGACATTGAAAAAATAATTATGAGTCTTCTGTTACCCAAGGAGAAACGCACCTGAAAACAGTGTTTAAAAAACGTGTTTCAAAAACGCGCTTAGCAGATAAAATAAAGACGTCTTTGAAACGTTAGAAAAAGACGACTTAAATCCGTCTTAAACTAGTCGGATTTGTCCGTTTAGAAAACGTCTTTTTACAACGTCTTAAAGACGTCTTGAAAAGACGTTTTCTAAACGTCTTAAAGAAGTTTTAAACGTCTAAAAATGCGTTTTAAAAACGTCTTAAAGACATATTGAAAAGACGTTTTCTAAACGGACAAATCCGACTAGTTTAAGACGGATTTAAGACGTCTTCCAAGACGTCTTTAAGACGTTTTTAAAACGTCTTTTTGCCGACTGGGTCATTTCATAATATATTCAAATTAAGTTATTTTGTATGATTATTTTAGACAACATTTTTATATGAGAATCAGGTTGATGGTAGTTGTGCCATTGTAATTATTTAGCGTAATGACAAACTTTTGTTATGGTTACAATGTACACACAAGTGTTGATTTTGAATCTTTGACGTAACTGTTAAGTTTAAAAACCGTTCGAAAATTCTTTAAATGTAAATAGACGTTTTCGAGGACACACAAATTCTGCTTGAACTCACTATAACTCAAAGTTTTAGCAGCCTTGGACCGTTGAGCAATCTCTTTGAGCTAATACTTTGTCATGAAAGGCTCTCGATAACTCAGGCATTTGTAGCGTCTCACTTAGTAATCCTGTCGCACTTTGTAATCCCTGTCGCAAATTGTAATCTACCCTTGCCACACTTTGTAATCTACCGTAGAAAATGGGTAGAAGACATATAATCAAAACTTCAAATAGAAAAAAATACAAAATAAATAAATTCAAATAAACACAAACAAATAAATTTCCTCTATGATCATCACAGAACTCCACTTTAAATTATTCATCACTGCTCTCGTCATCTTCTTCTTTAACATCAACTTCATAAAAAGTTCCATAACAGTTTATGGACATTCATTGCTTAAATGGTGCTGTGGTATTTTGGCATTTCCAACAAGTTCTCCCCTCAATTTTGGTTTTGACAATTGTTACTTGCACTTAGAGGCAATAACGGACAAAATAATTGTAGGCAAATTTTCCTTCCCTCCAGCACTGCTGGGGTTGACTGAAAAGGGATAAGAAATTGAAATTGAACAGTTTTTTTTATGGGGGATCACAAAGTGTGAGAAATGGGATTACAAAGTGCGACAGGACGGATAACAAAGTGGGATGGCTCTTGGGTTACAAATTGCAAAGTGCGACGAGATTACAAAGTGAGACGTTACCGCATTCGACAATTCAAAGAGGTTCCAGTTATCGAGAAAATTGAACAAACTTAACCTAATGCAAAATAGATCTGCTATAAAGATTAGGACGCAAATCACGACCTATTGAAGGATGGCCGAGAAATTGTTTTAAGATGAAGGAACTAGAAAATTGCGTTTGAACATCTTAATCATGGTCATACAAATAGATAAAAACTTTTAGCTTTTGACATGTCTGATCTATAGATTATGTAGCATAAATCTCAGGAGGTAAACCAAGGCTAGGCCATTAGTAGCCTTAAATGGACAGAAAATATTACCATGAATTTAGCTGACAAAGAATTTTGAACTAAGCAATGACATTGAAAGATTTACAGATGAGACAAATTACTAACTAATTGATCGGTTAATTTCGTTTGATGTTGTATCAGATTTCTAACGTAAAATACGATCGTTAGAACTTTTAACTAACTGTAAAATACTAAAAAAACACCGCATTTTAGGAAATAAGTTTGAGATCATTAACAAAATTCATAGAAGTTGTGCTGTGTTTACACGAAACTATATCTGCTATACATTTGAAGGGATACACATGCAAGTCAGTGGAGTTGTTCACGAATAAATCCTTCTACAAAGTCATTAGAAACTTCAAATCAGCATTCGAAACAAGTGTACGAATTTATGACGTATCACTTGATGCTAATAATACCACTAATAGATCAAACATCTCGGAAGTAAAAGTTTAAGTTGAAGCAGTTAAATAAGACTCATGAGTAAATAAAAGCTTATGGTAACATCGACGGAATGAATTTGGGTAATCAAAATATTTTTATGTATAATGAAATAGCTTAAATTCAAAGTAGTTCATGTTTTACATAAGGGGGAGGCAAAAAGCATGTCTTGGCATTAAAATATAATGTTCCCCGCAAATACTTGTGTGGTTTTCGGATGATCTGTTAGTTTTGAATCGCTATAATTGTAATGTGGATGCCACTAAATGTTTATATTTAGTTTATATTCCATATATTTTGTTGAATGACGCACAAGAGCCATAATCTAACCGTTCTTACGCAGTTCTCACAGTTGCTTTCCAACTGCGGTTGGTTTAGAAATTCCTCCAAAATTTCCGAAACTATATTAGTGCTTCTCAGAAAACTTATTTTCCGCTATTTCGTATACAACAATTTCCGCATTGTATCTATGTTGTTTCCAAATAGCTGCTGGTACAAACGTTTTTGCTTAACTATAATTTTATCGATCTAAATTTCATGAAAGTTGACAAAGAAACGAAACCCACTTCGAAAGAACTTTCATATACAACGGCGTCATTTTTTTTCGAAAGATAACATTACCAAATCGGTGAAAACTTTGTCCGTACAAAAATAAATTTAATAATTCAATCCCAAGAAAAATTTCTACATTTGGTTTCTTTACTCGATTTCATTATTAAGGAAACAAATGGAAAGTGCTTTGACTGCAAGTCTATAAGGCACGCTTTTTTTTTTTTTTTTTTTTTTTTTTTTTTTGAAGAAGAAGAAGAAGAAGAAGAAGACAATATTTTCTCATTCATATTAAATACAAAATAGTAAAATTTATATATCATTATAAAATAAATAAATAGATAAATAAATAAATAAATGCTGCGATAAATTGAAATATATATACATAAGTAAAAACTAAAAGAAAACAAGCTTGAAAAACTAAAATGGCAAGAATAGGTGAAGGTAGGCTCAGTAGCGTGAAGATGAAAATATAGGCCCGTTTATTTTGGATGTAATGGAGCCGGTGAACATAGCCAATGATGTTTCCAGGTAGCGGTTTTGAATAATCTGCGTGTAAATGTAACCCAGGTCAGATTTATGAACTATTGTAAGAAAACCTTTGACATCTTATATCGAGGTGCCCTGCTGGCTTGGGTTGATTTATCCAGATTTCCACCACATGAAGAAGGGGGAAATCTGGATAAACAAAACCTCAACTGTGTTTTTACGCAGTTGCTATATGATTTTATGTCTAGGTAGAAGAGATATAAAACAGAAAATTTTGAAATGGTCGAAATGTTTTGTCGGTTAAAAATATTTGGTTGGTACAAATATTCGTCGGCTCAAGTTTTCGCCGGTACAAATTTTCGTCACTTCGCCAAAAATTCGTCGTTTTTACAAAGGTTTTGTAAACAAACACGAAACCACTTGGCTTAAAGATTTCAGAACGTGTCACAATTGTACAATTAGTCTTGCCGAAGTTTGAACAGGTACCAAAAGACTGAAAAATGATTTTAGATAAGTGAATCTTTCATAACAATTGAAGAAGTTTAGTTAAAAATGAAAAAGCACTAAATTTTTTTAGGTGAAAATTACTAATTGAAATTATTAATCCAAATTTCGCCCAAACTTTCAACGTCGCTGTGGTTACTTTACCTTGAGATGAAAATTCCTTGGGTTCCCTTTATGTTCCTGGCCACCGACAGTTTTTTCCATTTTGATAATGTGTCTTACTAAAAGTAGAAGTCAAGAAATATAGCTACATCATTTTGCACTTCCCAGTATTGTAAAAATTGCAGCGCCTCTTCCATATTTGAGCTATTTACTGAATTAAGATGGGTGGTCAATGTAAATATCAGATTTTAATCAACTAGCTACAGCACATGATGAACTTTGGTGCAAAACATTCCAAACAGACAACTAGGTCTATAACAGGTTACTTCTTCGTTTTTTCGTAAATGATTAGGATGGATGTTCTAAGTACATTTCAGATTGAATAGATTGGTAAGTTGTCTATCATTGTACACGATTGAATAATAAATAAGTAAATTCATAATCCTACTCTTCAATTAATGCCTTGGAAATTTGATTGCTGAAATTCACATTAATGTAGGATGATCAGATCTGTACCTTTACTTTCTTAGAACCAGGAAACAAAAATGAACATGATGAAGCCCTCCATGAATTTTTTTATTCCGCCGAATTTCATTTAAGATAGGTTTGCCAAGCAAAAAGCAAACAATATTTCAAAAATATTTCATTTAAGTATTGTTTATTAAAAAGCTCGGATGCAATTATTGTCTGAACAACATTGCACTAACCAGACCATTCAGACCAACAGAAAATGATAGGATATTTGCGCCGGCAAAACTGAATTAATTGCTTTTTTTATTTCACGCGAAATTGTCACCCACAAGCAATACTTACGCTTGGAGTAAGTAGTATATAGGGAACTTACGAAAGTACGACGGCAACGTGGACGACAACGTACAAGAAATACATCTTCAATGAATCACAAAAGAGCAGAAACTATACACTTGGGTTAAGAAGTTTATTTATAATGCCTTCGAAGTTTTTTGAACTTTGAGAGACAGAATCATGAAGGAACCAAGGAAAATTTATCGGAAGTACCACTACTATGAGCTTTTGCGTTCTTCCCGGACACACGAACACATTACGAACGCATGAAGAACGTATAAACGTTCTTCATTAGTCAATGAAGAACGCATATGAACGCATTGTGAACGCACGAGCGTTCTTGAAGAATGCATAAAGAACGTCAAGATACTTTCATGTAATTTGTGAATGCATAATGAACGTATTGTGAACGCACAAACGTTCATGAAGAACAATTGAGCGTTCATGAAGAACGCTCGATGGACGTTTTGCTTTTTATTAGAAGTTTATGTGTTCTTTATGCGTTCACAAGGCGTTCTTTATGCGTTCTTCAATCTTATCAGAAGTTTTTATAGTATTTTTTCAAAATAATGATTTATTTAGTTAATGATCAGCACACGTTGCTTTCTACGAGAAACTGTACAATTAGAAGCGTACAGCGCTTGCGTATCCGCATCATTTTTCGCTCTATTTTTCTTGATTACTTAGGATGGTGTTTGTCTATAAAGTTATTTTGTTTGAAAGAGCAAGGCGACACACGATCATTTGACTGCAAATTTGTGGGGACGCACGAGTGTTGAAAAGAGAGAAACATTTTCCCAGTTCTATGGCAACTGTTGAGAAGATATTGAGAAAAAAATAATTGCTTTTATTTTTACTATACCGTAAGCTTTCTCTTCTACATAATAAATAATAATAACAAATAACATCCTAACTTAATTTGGCACTTTGCGCTTGTTTACATGTGCTAATAAATGTTCAGGAAAACAATAAGCAGATATTTCATGGGGTTTTGTTGAATATATATTGAATATTACCAATAACACATTTTTAATTTTTTATTTCTTAACATGTGTATTCAAGAAACTGAAAACCAACAGGCATTGTAATGACTTTTCGAACGTCAAAATAGCGAGGTCATTGCAGTGTAATCATTGAATATTTAAAGAGTCTATTGACGGATGAATACAATAGGACGTACAGCGGTTTTAATTCTTAACTTGTTTAATACTAAAACACAATGAGATCAATTTAGATTTTAAATTGGTAAATCGAGTTAATAAAAACAAATCTTTCGACCAAGGAAGCTTTCGAGTCAAATGTGGCTTTTTTTTCTGAAAAACTGTTTCTTCATTGCCTTATTAATACACTTTACCTTGAACTTAAAACCTATATATTTGGTTTGTGGGGTTGATAATTCATCTGAGAAGCCTCAGAAATATGACTTACTCTCTAACAATTGTTGATTGCAAAGATATTGACGGATGAACGACTAGCGATTTATGTATTTACGGTTTTAACCAAGTTTTATTTGGTTATAGTACATCAGCCAAAAAATCAATTAAATAAATTTAAAAACACAGATATATTTTTTTTTATATAAAAACTAGCACGAAGCTTTTCGTAACCGAGTTCACTTGACAATGTAACTTGACAATGTAACTCGGTTACGAAAAGCTTCGTGCTAGTTTTTATATAAAAAAAATATATCTGTGTTTTTAAATTTATTTAATTTATTTGGTTGTTTTCTAAGAGTTAGAGTTAAATAATAAAAATGAGGAAGGTGATTACCAATTAATTTAACTCAAAGCTTCATTTCAAAAAGAATAATACTAGGAAAATGTCTATGAGTAAACGAGTTTTTACTTGAAATTGCAATTGGTTGCGAGAAACCGTCGAACAAGCAATCGTTGATGTTGATGAGGAACAGTTAAAGAAACAACAATTTCGATTACAGTTTCTCTCAATTTTGGAATACCTTTTAAATCTAGTCTCTTTTCTCACAAAGTTGTTTCGTTTGGAGATCTCAAAAATAATTTTCTTTGAAAAAACAGCTGCAAAAGCAATTATGTACCTGCAGATTCGTTTTGTTAAACGTTTTACATAAAAGCACCGAACACGTGTCTGCTAGTTTTGTTTTTAATTTTTGTTATGATCACGTGATCATAATATTTACAATTTTCATCCGTCAATAGACTCTTTAACGACCGTGCCGTCATACGGAACATCAGAATTTATTGCTTTTGAAAATTGTTGACAGGCATATAATAATAGAAAACCATACATAGGTAGTTATTTTCACGAAATTATTATCAGTTAAGTTAGAGAAGATCAGAAACAGTAGCCGATATACGTTTTATACTTCATTACACAGTGATTGTGGAATTATTTCAAAATTCATAATGTATGGTGGTTTTTGCATTAAATTCGGACTGCTTTCAATTGCCAAAATGTCGAGTTTATTTATTTTCTAAGGCCACCAGTCAACTCATGGTGATATGATGTCACAAAGTCGGATGCCGTATTTATGGAGATGCTTTAATGCTAGATATTCGTAAGCCATTCGTAGTTTAAGTTTGGTTTAATTGGAAACATTTCTAAAAAAATCATTGCGATGGAGTGCATTTCCTTAGAGCTATACATACAAATTCAAGGAAAATGCTCTTCGTCATAGTGTTTTTTTGACAACTTTGCCCGCTGGGTTAGTAAGGCGATATTTTTTAAGGACGCAATAAAACTTTTTGTCATTATGCAAAAAAAGGATAATAAAGCGACCGGAAATATTTTATAGAAGCACAATTTAAAAAAATAGAAAGCATCAAAAATATATTAAGTACGATCGACGTGTTGTGCAAGCCATTCGTAGTTTAAGTTTGGTTTAATTGAGACCAACCATATCTTTCCATCGTCGACAGCATAAACAAGTGTTGATCCAAGCAATTTACTGGAGCAGTAGTAGCTTTCTCCATATGATTGCACAAATGTCAGGCCGCTTTTTGAATCGATCTGGGTTATACTTCTTTTTAAAAAATACACCTCATGTTCTCCGTAGCGATACAACTGCGTGATTTGTGCTACTTGATTACTATCCAGCGAAACAAAGTCAGTCACTTTCGCTGTACCATCACCCAACGATGCAGAACTTAGAATCGCAACTTGATAGAAAGTTTCGTCTGCTGATAACACAGCCTTGATTTCATCAACATCTTTATCGGAAAGGTTCACGAACGTTTCACGTTTTCGTTTTTTAGTCTCCTTTGAAATCTCTCCGTGAGTCAGTAACGCCTTTTTTGCATTAACACAAATTTTGTTTTTGTCATCTTCGCAGTTAAATTTCTTTGACATGGTGCAATACACCACCCAATCTAATAACTATAACAAAAGTAACATTTATTGATTTATTGAAAATTTTGTCTTAGTTATCTGAAAACTTGAATAATATTTTTCTATTACCTGATAGGTCTCCATTACGCATCTTTCAGGATATGTTCTGTTAGTGCAACGTCTCGTTATCCATGAATTCATCCTTTCCCAAGGATACATCCAAGAAGAGTACAGAGGACCGAATTTGTCTATATTGTCAACAAAGTGGTGCATGATATGCGTTGTAATGTTGAACAAATATGTTGGAAAGTCGCGTTCCAGCAGCACCAGCGCAAGAGAAACATTTGATTTTAGTTCTTCAAGTTCGTCACGCTCGAACGATTCCTTTAATAGTTGAGAAACAACAGCCAGAAAGAAAGTTAAGGTCCTTTGCTGTTTAATTGGTAAACAATCACGAAGAGCAAAAATCCAAATGTTGTGGTTGGCATACTAAAATAAATGAAAACGTGACGTTGAAGCAAACAGTGATTGGGCAACTAGTGTTCTCATGTTAAAAAAGATCTTATACCTCTTGCCAGCCATGATGGTTCTTCAATAATTTCAAGTCACTGAAAACGTTTCCTTTACATGCTGTAAATCCACTTGGAAAACAAAGAGCATTAATTCGGCCGTTTGCAACCTAAAAAAAACAATAGCTCAAAAGTAAATAATTATAATATTTCCAAGACATAATTATCAATTTATGTTTGCTTACTGCTTCTTACTCACGCAGTTAAACGTACCTTCTTATCTTCATTGTCCAATACATAAACAATGTTTGGATCATGCGTTAGACGACTTTGCCCGACAGCTTTCTTAACGTTATCCAAACTAGCTTTACAAGCAGGAGCACGCACAAGCCATTGAATGATAGCCGCAATGACTCTTCTTAATGTATGCATACCATCTGGCTGGTAGTCATTTTGAAAGGAGTGATAATTAACAGCCATAAATGCATACTCTCCTCTTACACCTAATTTGAAGCAAGATATATAAACAGTTGGATGTAGATGAAATTCTCTCACATTAATCGAATGCACTACCAAAAACCAACATCGTACCCAGGGTTTCTAGCCGTTTCGGTAAAGGGACGGTAACGAAATCCTTACACCGAAAAGGCAAAAAACCCTGGGTACGAGGTTGTGCCAAAAACATAATAAACAATGTTTTATATACTGGCATAATCAGGAAATCTTACTAACCATAAGTCTTAGCGAACTTGTCTTTTTGCTGCTTATTTGGTAGTTCTTCATATTGCTTTCGCAGTTTGATGTTATTATCTGTTGCGAGAGATGGAGGTTGAGGTCTCGTTTCAGCTTCTCCACCAGGAAAAAAATTTGAATATCTCATTTTGTCGTCTACCGGTAAAAATCTGCGGTTGTCTAAGTAAACAGTCTTCTTACAAAATTTACAATGCTTTCCATCGGTGTCACACCAAGGACATGCTTTCAAGCCACCTACATTAAAAGCATGTATAAGTAGTTTTAGAGTTATTGAATCTCATTGATGTATTAAGACTCGTTTTATTATTAACTTAATAAATAAATTTATTTAAAAAGCAAAAATTAGATACATACCTTGAGCCTGAACTTTAAACAACTTAGCAATAGCTGGAAAATCAAGAATATATTCGACCAACTTGACGTCTACTGAATACGGACTTTCAGAATTGACGGTGTACAACGTACTATTTGAAAGCTGTTGAAGTTCTTCAACGACCAAATGGAGATATGGTTCCAATGACTTCGGTTCACCATTGCCATTACCTGGTATGATTCCAAGAAGCATTATACCAGAATTGCATTTTCGAAATTCAGGTGGAAAATTCAAAACTTGAACCATCAAAGGCCACATAGAGTATTGAATTCCCATAGACTTGAAAGGATTCATTCCATCAGTGCAGAATGATAAAGCTAGTCCAAAGTTTCCTTCAAAAAGTCCACCTTTACCAAACCAAGTAACGTGCCATGATGTTGTGTCTTGTACATCACGAATTATTGAAGGCAAACTTGACAAATCAACCCTTGAAAGTTGCTTTGAAATTGCATCTGTACCACATATGCGAGCCAATCGAGGACCAAGTGGAAAATACGTGAATGTTCTCCGTGCTGTTTTGTTTGCATTATAGCGTGGTTCATTGCATTCTGGACAAACGGCTGACGATAAATGATCATTTCGAAACACAACGCAGTCATTAACACATACATCATACCTCTCCAGTGGTGCCAAAAAAGGGTTCAAAATTGCCCGCGCCTCTTCGTATGTTGCTGGCATGTGATTTGGTTTCGGAAGTAGTAATGTATGATCTGAACGGAATGACTCAGATAAGGCCTCCTTGGTAAAGTTGGGGAAAGAAACAAAGGAGCGAATTTTGATAAAGATTGCCTCCAATGTTGAAAGTTTGGACCCTTCAAAAAGTGGTTGCTTTGCTAACGGATGAGAAACATATATTTCTGGATCAAATTTCGCAGTTCGATGGTATTCATTTTTTATCTTCTTTCGTTCTTCATTTAATGCAGCATAATCAATGCTGGCGTGTCTCCTCACAGTTCTACTGCTTCTGATTTCACCACCACAATTGTAGGTTTTGCAGAAACATGATTTTGAAGTGATTTCTAAAGATTAAGATTATTGAAATGCACAAAATGCACAATTTTGCACATTGTACTTTACATAAAGATAAACAATATACAATCGGCTATAAAACGTTCAGCACTAAGTATTGTACTTGCTGATATCAACATTCAACCAAGTGCCTAAATACTTAGGCTTTCAAATGAAGGGAAATGTTTGTCCAAAGCAGCAGAGAAGGGCGTTATTTTCATTTAAATGAAAAAAGCACAGTATAACTTTCTCACAGAAAAAAGCGGACAGAATTGTTGTAACAAGTAGTTTGAATCAATAAAAAAAATACAGAACTGGGAGCTATAAAAAAAAATAAGAGATTGCTCTTTTAGATAAAAAATACTTTTTCAACTGGGCGTTATCGAGTTATTGAGCAGACAAATGAGTATGTGTGGGTGTCAATATTGAAAACGAAGTGGGGTATAAAGTATGGGGTGTATAAGAAATAGATATTATACAGTTCTGTTTCGTTGAATTTGTATGATATCAATTTTCAATAAATAAAACGACTCACCGTTTTTCTTCATTTCAATGACAATCAGTGCAATGGGGTGCCGAATCTGCTTCTAACAGTATTTAGCGTTTTTACAATATCAGCACAGTTTTTTTTACCACAATGCGCACGTCACATGTAGTTATTATTCTTACATCATAATTACATTGGTCACGTTATGGGTCAATTTCCTTTGGGTACCATAAGGCAATAAGCATATCAAGGAGTTTTTGTGATTTAGAGAAGAACACATGTCAATGTAAACTGATACCATTGCATTGCATAATACAACACGTGCAAAGGCGAATGATTTAAAAATTAAAACATGTGCACAGTACTTTCTAACGAATAAAACGTGAAAAGTGCTCTTATTTTAACGAATAAAACGTGTAGGGTGCGCTTTCTTACAAATAAATTGTGAAGGGTACGTTTTTTAAGTAGTACTTATGATGCTCCTTTTTTGAGTAACACGTGTTTGGAGCATTTTATTAATTGGAACAAACTTCCTAAGGGGAAACGTGGGCATTTAAGGCATGTGCACAAAATTCATATATAAAGCTGACCTCACCCAGGTCATAATTAAAAAAAATCAGCGTGATTAAGCACACTTAAACATTGAAAAAAATGGACCTTGATGGAAGCAACGATTTCAATGACGAGTTCAATGAACTCTTCAATACTTATGTTTGGCCAAATAGCAGTACTGGGTACAGCACCATGCTAGGCATTCAGCCACATGAACGGGATATGTTTGAGATGTTGAAGAATTACTTCATTGAAACGGAAAGGGAGAAGAAAGAGAAAGGAAAGTGCACTTGCACTTGCACTTGTGGAGCAGTTAACACTGAAGTCAGCGGAACGCCAGAAAGGCAACGGCCCACACCATCGAGGGGCTACACAACTCCTGACTTTTTTAACAAATCATCTGGAGCACATCGAATGTTAATGGTTAGTTAATTTCAATTTCAAACTCTTATCTGTTTTATTCTAATGTGGTTTACCTTAAACTATCAAATTGTATACTTTTAGCATGCTATTGATGATGAAATAAGTAATCGAGGCATGAAAGAGAAGTCAGACGGTCCGAGACGGACTATCAACCAAGAAAGGGAAACAGCTACTACATCTGTAAGCTTCCTTTCTGAAAAATCTTTGCTTCGGTGTTTTCATTATTTCTTTCTCAAAAGATACTGGGTACGAAACAATAACTACTAATACTACTAATTTTTTAATATGTTATTAGATAATCAGAAAATTAAAAATCAAAGATTCAACTCCAACTAGAAATATGATACGCCATCGTCTAAGTCGAAAGATTAGAGTGGGTCGATACAGTGATAAAATCAAGTAAGTTAAGCTACATTAGTTTATTAGCCAAAGAAAGCCATGCTTCTTGAAAGTCAGGCCTTATCATTTTATCAGAATTATTCAATGTTTTCTTATGTTTATGTTTTATCTAGTGAACAAGCTGCAATCTCTGGAAAAACACGCAGTAATGTATTATTGGAAAGAAAAAAAGTGACAGTTGGGAACGCGAGTCAAAGTGAAAGCAGTGAGGGAATTGTGGGACAGGTGGAAGAAGAAGATGATGTTGTTTATCCGCCACATGGATTAGAAATCGGCGACATCATAGCAACTGCATATAACAAACTGGAATTTGCGGAAGTAACGAAATTTCGAATAGATGACGAAGGCGACAGATGTGTAAAATTACTGTATTTTCAAACAGTAGATGCCACAAACGGAATTATAAAGAAACGAAACAAGCCTGTTTGCACTGACGACAAAGACTATTATATCATTAAAAAGGTGCAGCTCAAGTCGTTAGACGAAGCGAAAAATCTTTTTACTGTCGTTAATTTTGAAGAGGCAAAAAACGAGTTTCACAGGTGTAAAAGCATATATTAGTTTTATTGTTGCCTTTCATTTCTTTAGTTGAACTTGATTTTTTCTCTCCAGCGCAGTGACTTTGTTAGGAACCTTTTGTTTTAATTAACTAATTCGTGTGAAGCAGCCTGAAAATCAATCGAACCACGCATTAATATACATATTTCTTTTACACTATTTCCGGCTTTAGCGTTTACCTCCTTTATCTCTGATTGAAAAATATGTTGACGGTAGCTTTTCAGCATCTTAAGTTTTTATATTTGTACTTTCATTAAAGGAAAGCAATTCCAGTCCAAATATTATCCATATTGAACCTGTAGAAAAAAATAGACTTTTCGCGAATGTTTTTATGTAACATTACGAAACTGTTATTGTTGTATTTTTGGTATCAATAAATACACTGGTTTTGCTAACAAATATATGTACTCGTTAACTGAAAACAATTGAACTTGAACATTTGCTTCGTAAAAAGTTTTAATCTTTAACGTCCACTCAAATTATACGTTAAGTTTGGCTTGTGTAAAAAGGGCCTTACAAACTAGCGTGCAATACAAATAAATTTTGTTCCTCTCAAAACGTAAACATGGCTTCTTTCTACTAGGATTTTGTAAAGCCGTCATACAAATTAGTTAACAGAATTAAGAATTTTTTCGTACTTTGTTTCATTCTATTTACTTTTTCATTTATCAAAATTCATTTACCAAAAATTATCAGGCAACTTCATAATTTCACTTGAATGAAACAATGTTTTCTCTTGAATGTTTACACCAAAACATGTATTGATTTTATAGTCCCATGATAAATCGTCGGAATGGAAACGAAGTCCGAATGATATCAAATTTATACGACTGATCTACTGTGTCAAACACATTACCTAAAAGAATTTTCTTAGGTTGAAATTTAGAAAGACACTGAACTATTACTCTAAAAGATTCGTTGATAAGCTGCTGTTCAACAAAAGTTAATAAAGCCAGGACTAAATTTTTTTGAGATAATTTTTTATATGTCATTCTGACGTCACAAACGGCGTCGAACAAATATCATGAAAATGATATGACGTTGTTTCGACGTCTTGTGTACGTCATGTTGTGACTAGTAACTGTTTTGCTTTGATGAAATTTATTATTATCTTTTTTATTATCATTTCACGGTGCTAACTAAACACGACAACAATTTTCGAAATTTCTAGCGGCAACTTCAAGATTAATACACAGCAAGTATAAAACAAAAGCATAAGATAATCATCTTTTGTTTGGAAGAATAAAAAACTAAAATGCTAAACAGTTAAAGAACGCATAAAGAATGCTTCAAGAACGCATACAATTCTATTAGAAACTATAGCATTCTTCATGCGTTCTTCATAAACGCTTTAATGTTCTTCACGAACGCTTGTACGTTCACAATGCGTTCATTATGCGTTCACAAATTACATTAAAATATCTTGGCGTTCTTTATGCATTCTTCAAGAACGCACAAGCGTTCACAATGCGTTCATATGCGTTCTTCATTGACTAATGAAGAACGTTTATACGTTCTTCATGCGTTCGTAATGTGTTCGCGTGTCCGGGAAGAACGCAAAAGCTCATAGTAGTGTACTGCTATTCTCACGTCTTCGTTTTCAATACGACTTCAAAATATTACTTTTCACGTTGTGTGTAGAACGTGCAAATCTAATAATGATATTAGTAAAATTGAAAACACTTCCCAATAGTATAGTGTGAAATGACTTCCATTCTGAAGCAAATCTATGGAGTAAAGTGAATCTTTTGTTTGCCTCACGTCGTCGTCCACGTTGCCGTCGTAGTTTCGTAAGGTCCCTTATATTTATCAAAAGACTTTCGATTTTCCGTTTAAAATTTCTAATCTTAAAGTGTTCCAAATGATCCAACTTGTTAATCATTATTTTAATGCGCGTTGCTGATAGGAAAATGCATATCAAGATTTAGGCCCAAAACTTGAACACCATGGCATAACAGTTAAATTTAGCCTAGGGGTCAGTGTGATCAACACAATTTCATGGTTAGACCTTTGAAAAATTAAGGTAAAATACTTTGTCATGAGGTGCCAGACTACCGGACATCAAAACGTAAAAACTTAATCATATGTTATTTTGGCATTACTAAGCAAGAATTTGTGAAATGTCTTATGATCTAAAAAATGTGCTTCTTGAGGTTTTTTTCGCCACAAATGAGTTTAACATTTGAACTCACAGTAATTACTTTTAGTTAACAAAAAGTATGAGACCATGCATTTGTTATAATAACTTGGACCTGCAATCTAAACAATTTGATTTGAAGGCGCAAAAATATCATCATTACCAGCAAGTTCTAAATTTCATTTAAATATACGCAGCTAAAGATATATCAGAATTTTCTCTTCAAAATTCTATGCGAACAAAAACCTCCTTATTTCCCTTATTGCCATTTTGATAAAGAAAATCATGCATAAATCATTTATTCAAAAAAAGAAAAAGACCCAAATTTTTCGTCACCCCATTCTCGGAATTGCGAATCCTAGAAAACGTTACATCTACCATTTTGCGTGACAGACAGACAGACAAACAGACAAACAAACAAAGAGAAAATCGGGTATTAATATATAAACTAGTCACCCATGTTCAGCCTGCAGTGAGTTCATGAAAAATAAAATTAAGGAATTGGCTGTTATAAGTGAGCCCATGTTGTAGATCTCGAGAAACTGATCAAAAAAATGTATGGGATCTTTTTGCTACCGTTACAGAGATTATTGATCAAAGACACGTCTCCCCAAAACATTTGACGACATGAATACCATATAGCTATGTAAAAACAACACAACTTCAACCAAAACCTCAATCGATTTTTGAAGAAAAGGAGTTTAGAGAGCGGTTTTTCCATTAGTCAGTTACTATTATAAGAAATTGTTACCGCTGAAAAACGGCAACAAAATTGATATACGTCATGCTCAAAAGATTGTATCAAGCGCACATGAAGACAACGAATGTCTAAAGTTATACCAATTTGTGCCCTGTCCGATTTGTGCACAGGCTTCTCTATGTTTCAATCATTTTTAGGAATGTTGCCCATGATTGATGTTAGCATAAAAGAGTACAAAACATTTTGGAAAGTATGTCACAAAGTTATTGCCTCTTTTTCAAGCTTTACAAAAATGACACTTGTGTCGTTAATAAATCGTAAAACATGCAGGTAAGTATTCGAAAGGAAGTCAGTTTTGAAATGTTTTGAATATTATGATTATGTGTATGTTCGTTAATGCTGCGTATGTTAATTGTTATAATTTTTCCTTTTTATTCTCGATGTTATTCTGTAAATAGCTGTATCATTGGAAATACATGTTTGATGACGTCTAATTAGCATTGACCACGTAAAAAAGCTATTACACAGCTTTATAGTGGTTACGAATGGTGGCTATATATGTTATTGCAAATCTGAAATTAAAAAATTTGAAAACATAAGTGCTTTGTTTATATGTTCACGCACATCAAATTAAGTAGGATGTTCTGTCACGTGACAAAATCCGTGTCCAGCTAGCTCCGCCTGAGAGATGCGTAGCGTGCGAAGTCACATTCTCGGAAAAATATTTTTTAGAGTGCCTAATTTAAAATTCAATTATGGGCCCTTTGACAGCAGTTAAGGCAGCAGTTCCAGTTGCTAGCGCTTGTTAGGTACCTATACATTTAGGATTCAAGTGAGCCATGATCGGAAAGTCATGACAACAAAAGTTATTCACGATACAAATTTGTTTTGATTGCCAAATATGTTATTTGTGAACTGTTTAGTAATGGCTCACCTCAACTATGGAAGGACAAAAAATCGTCTTTCAAGTTATTTAAGTATTGTTAAATAAAATTTGGCCATTACTCGCATAATTACATTTTTATGTTTTTGTAAACCCCCGTCTTTGGTGGCAGACCTCTTCCAGCTTTTGAAAATGCACTGCAGCACACATGTTGAAGATGATTGAAAGCTGAAAAAGGTTTTGGAAAGTGGTAAGTCGAGTTTACTTGATGTTGCTTTATTTTGAAATAGGTGTACACATTTCAAATATATATCCCTTTTCTTAAAATCATTTTTGAAAATACCAAAAAAAAATAAAAAAAATCTTTAGATTGTAGTTAGATTATATGTCCAAATGTAGTCCAAAATCTTTCAGTCAGATCACATCTGCTGCAGGTAAACATGTAAATCTGGCTTAGCATGAGTCACTTGAGAATTTCAAAGTTGTAAACATCAGCAGTGCAGCAGGCTTGATCAGAAAAGGAAAGCAGTTTTCCAACAGAAAAATGATCTTGTACAAAAAATAAACTGACAAGCAGGAAAATGACGAATGACTTGCTTAAGAATTTCCTTGAATTCAAGTTTTTAAACCCAAAACTTTTTGTTGGAAAAGTCATTTGTGTAAGAGAACAAAGAAATGAATGAAGTGATGTCATAGAAACATTCTTTTACAGTTGACGAAGTCAATAAATATTCAAGATGCACCTAATTTTGAATAAAGTATGACAATGAGTTCGACGAAATTTGTGTTTTTCCCATTCAGATTTTGAGAAGGGGGATATATTATACCGTGAATGATTATTTTGGTTTCCATTTTTCTGGACAAATACTTTTGTTCCTTTAGTGTCAGTACTGCAAATTCTACGTTTACAAACTGTGCCGACATAGGGGATTTTTTTTGTGTGGGTTAATTTTTGTGACTTTTGCGAATTTTGACCACGAAAAATGTCAAGACATGAACGATTCACAAAAAAAAATCCTCGCAAAATTTTATGATTTTATTTGCTCATTTTTTGGCTCTGTGTACCTTTCGTATATTAACTATTTCCTTGTACTTATCAAGCACCCATTGACTCTGCAATGTGGCAGGCTTGGAAATGGTGATTTTCGCTGCTACTTCTAAGCTTTATATTATAAAATACACGCATTGTACTTTGTTCACATTCGCAAAAATAAATCCAAACATTTTCCTTGAGAAGCTCTGTCTCGCAAAAATACATCCACGCAAAACGCTCTAAAACCGTGGCTCGCAAAAATTAGTCCACGCAAAAATAAATCCTCTTAAGGTAATATAACATTTACTGTGTGCTGTTTTATATGAAAAGGTTTTTTCTGCTTTTTTTTGTGTCTTTTTTTTAGCTATTTCCCTCTAAAACATCACTAGAAGAACCAGTCAAAACGTTTAAACTCACATCTTCGATCCCTGTAGAATTTGATATTAGTCAGTGACAGAAGAAGCTGAATATTTCTTTATTATATATATACTATTTTTATTTTTCCAATTTCCATCTTTTAGACATTTTTATTTTTGAAAGAAAATAATCCATACTCAAGCATTTTAAATTTCATTTCTTGCTATCAGTGGTCACTGACTTATAGTTATAATAATGTTATTGTTCTTGTAATTTTGCATTGTTTGACAAAAAGATAATTCTAACTGTTCATTATTGTGTTCTTGATAACCAATAAGTTATGGACAATTAACAATTTTGGTGTTAGAACCCAGGTTTCATCATGTGACCCGGTATTGGGGCCTTTGCCTTGTATGTATTTCATGTGGGTAGGGCTATTAGACATCTGTTTTGCAATCTTTAACAGTGACATAGAACTTTGTTTTATCACACAAATATATATCACTTCAGTGGTACTACGGCCTGAGTCTAGTTGTTAAGCGCCACAATCAAAATAATGGAGACATGGATCGAAGCCTTGGTCTTGGTGGTAGGGACAGGTCATATGAAAGTCCATGGGGTGTGGCATGTATGTTACTAGTTAGCATTGTATATAATAAAAAGAAAGATAACAAAATAACAAGATAGCAAATTAACACTCAGAATTGTGTCCAGGTTACGGGGTCTTGCTCTACAAGGTATATAATTCTAATGGGCGTGGCTCATCAATGTCTATTTGACAATTTTAGTGGAGTAACATCGAAGATTCTTTTCCAAACAAGCCTCTCCTGATGTGCATTTTCCAGTCTTGGTCAGGGTTACGGGGTCCAGGTTGTAGAGTCTTGGTATATAAGGTACATATTTCTAATGGGCGTGGCTTGGTAATGTCTATTTAACATTTTTTATTGGAGTTATACCTTTCAACCTATCTTATTCAGCATCTTCTTTGTAGTACTTTGTAGTTTATAAGGTTTTGGTCCGGGTCCGGGTCCCGGTCCTAGGTCCCAATCATTAAAATCGTTGAGGCAAAATGGGCGTGGTATTATATAACATGGATTTAGTGAATACTGAAATACACTTTAAAAATCTTATATTAAATAATTCTGCGTCAAAACTACTGTGTGACCCCCGTCTTTGTGCCAAAAATCGCAGCTATTTCCATTCAAATTTATGTCCAAAATTACCCTAAATTAGGCATACAAAAATTGAAATATCTCCAGTTCTAGGAAGGCTAGAAAATTGGTTGACCCCTCGTTAGAAAGCTGAAAGTCTGTAGAATACGGTGAAAATGATTTTAAAAAGTAATCCACGCAAATAAAAAATGACCTGAAAGGCCTAAATTAAGTAATCCCTGTACTTACATACACATCGTGGTTTAATCGTAAACATTTGGTATCATAGAATTTGTATTAATGGTACGCGTTAAAATTGTCATGGAACCATGAAATTTTGCTTACATCAGCAGCATATATAAGAATTTATATTTTCGTTTTTCATTGTGCCAAAATGACTTGAAGCCAATAGAAATGCATTTTGTGGTTTGAGTTTGCAACTGATGTGCGTAGTATTTGAACTCACCAACTTTAATTGTTATCAAAATTTATGATTTTTTACTACGAAAACACAGCAATTATATGTGAATGCTTCAAGCAATGCAGTTGTCGCACATTCCTGTTTAAACATCGCCTCGTCTTAAAGATTTTAATTACCCCACAGTGGAATGGAAATAATAAGTAAACATTTCTGAGTTACAAGAAATTGACCTTTCCCAAACTCCTGTTTAAACTCTGCACTGTGACTGAGTTTCATATTTAACCTCGTTTTAATGAAATTCATACTTTATAACTTTATAACTTAATAAAAGTCTCTATTATTCTCAATTCCCATTTCAATAATTTGAAACAGTTTGAATATTAAAAGCGAGGTTAGACACGACAACTCGGCCAGAACGCATCGTTTAAACAGAAATTTGAGAAAGGTCTATTGCTCCTATGTCCAGATAGTAATTTGTTTGACACTGTGCTAGGCTTAACTTAATTCCGTCGTCAATTAAAATACTTTGCAGCTCTCATACTGCAGTTATCTCTCGATGACATAGTACGACCACCACAATTCAATGCAATGGAAAGTTATTAAAAACCCTTCCCTTATTAAAGAGAGTTACAAAAATATTTAGATATTTTCACAGCTATTTAAAAATCAAACATTTGGACTTGTGATAGAACTTAAATTGAGAAATGAAACATACAGAGTAAATTCCCTTAGCAAGCAGGTATCTGCTCAGGGGAGCCTTCTGCAATCCTTAAACAATAAAATTAGACTTTATGACGCGCATGCGAATAAGCTTAAATCAATAGCCACTTCATATTTTCTAGCACATTTATACTTAGTCACAGTTAGTTTTAAGTTGATGTAAACGTTTTAACCTAAATAGTATTTTATTTTATCTATCTATTTATTCATTTCTTTAACAGGTGGCCATCACCACTGTCTAGTTTGTTTTATCTATTGTGCTGGTCTCCTGGCAAGTTTCTTTTGTTTTTTTCGTATTTTATTTTAATATAATTTGGCAAAAAAGGATGTTAGCTACTTGCTTACTTACTATTTAGAATAGTGGTTAAAGGAATTCTAGTGTGATACTTGGAATACCGTATTTCCTCAACTAAAAACCGCGGTAAATGAATAATCAGGATGGCAAATTAAGAAACATTGTTTGTTTCTTTAATTGCATCAAATCAACATGAAAGCAAATTTACTGTAATGTTTTTGCATTGTGGGGTGCGATATTTTTCACTGTAAAGATTGAAAATCGTTAAAATAGTTTGATAATTTTGTAGCATTTATTTGAGTTACAAATATCATTTTCATGGCTACCACAAGGAAACTGTTTAGTATTGTGCGCATGCTCAAATCAATTACAATCCAAGATTTGTCTATAAATACTGCAATTTCTAGATTTCAACTTCAGTTCGAAGACCAGTTTGGGTTAAAAGAAAGTGCAATTAAAATTGAAGCATGAAGGTAAAGTTTATTTTATTTTGATGTTGAAAGTAGATGACTGGCCATCACCCATCATGTAGTCTATTTTCTGAATTTCCAGGTTTTATTACTTTTTCCACTCTTATCTTTGGTTGCCGTCGTGACCTCGGCACCGGCGAAGGCTATAATCTCTCAAAATATCAAAGTGATCGAATCACCAAAAAAGAAAACCATCAACGATGCTGAACCGTTAATCAACGTGAATACTACATACGTGAATACAACACAACTTCAACCAAAACCTCAATCCATATTCGAAGATAAGGAGTTTCGGAAAGCCGTATTTCCATTGGCAGATTATTTTTACCAAAAATTTTCGTCGATATTTCGAAAGCAAAATGGAAACAAAATCGGCAATTCCATAAATGTCACTCGCTATCATGGATCAGATGAGGATTGCGAAGTATGTCATAATGAATGCTGGGCCCAAACACCTAGAATCACCTGTGCAGTGTGTGCTATTGCGCATGTTATATGCCATCCTGAAGGGGATTGCTGCTGGGAATGATGTGAATGAACAATGAACCAATGATATCAATACTATTTATGTTTTGACCTATTGAAAAAGTACTGAATACTTATATCCATATTATCTTTGTGTAGTAATAATTGGCTGTTTTTAAATCAATTTGTTGCTGAAGCAGCATTACATATATCTATTAATCCATACAGACTTTCAAAAACAAAGAAACCTTTTCTTTTTCTTTTGCAGTTTCCGCGCGTAAGCGCATGGAAAATGTTTAAAACAGACTTTTCGTCTATCTATTCGATCTCGATTTTTGAATGCCTAGCCTAGACTCCAAACTCTTTGAGATTCAACTCTTGTTGCAATATAAAATCTAATGAGAGAACGCAGCGGTTAAATAAAGGTTTCACACAGTGATACATATTGATATTTTTTGAAATCTTTGTGTAATGTGAATATATCTTTTGTAAATGTGAAGTGAATAAATCTTTCGTAAAGTGTTTAAGGAAAAAAAAACATTGTTGTTCAAAGTCTGCTTTTATCTCATTTTTCACTTTGTGATAAACACCGCCCTCTGATGAACATCGTCTTTTATAAAACACCGCATCCAAAAGTCGAAATTTTTAATAAACGCCGCGGCGCTCATTAGAGGAAATGCGCTTTCTACACTGGCTTTGTGTATTAAGACTAGTTAAACAAGCAGCTATTCCGAATGGACTTGAATTTCATGGTATCATTACTAAGGCTCTAGAACAAATCCCACATGAAAAATCTTTTTCTGAATGGACCCAGTTACATTAACTATACATTTTAGAACGTACTTATCGTTTGACAAACTTCTTAAGATGTGATCCTGGGGCACCTAGGGAAGATCTTTATTCAGTTGTTTTGGAAAATAACCAGACAAGTACCGTCTTTCAAGTATTTTCAAGCCATAACACGTGTCATTCTTCGCAAGCTGACAAATGTTTTTATTGTTTGATTGAAGAATCTTTTAGTCTGTTGGTCGAGTGTCATTCATTTTGTCATGAGTCATTTTATCATAAACTTAAAGAAAGATGTCATAAATAGATTGCAATTATTGTGGATTTATACAGCCCAACAACTTTAGGAAATCTGTGTTTTAACTAGCCTATATTTGATAATATATCAACACGAATTGCTAAATATTAAGCTAGGAAGAAGTTGTCACTATTACGAATGAGACTGAGAATAAGCAGACCTTAGACTAGAAAAATTTTACAATACAGCGAATAGCTTAATGAGTAGTGTGACCATATGGCACAAAACGGTGGCAGTATTTCAAAAGTAACTTGCAATATACAAACCAAATAGATATAAACTTAAACACTTGAAAATCTGCACAAAACTTTGTTACCTTTTGTTATCTCTAAGTAACACTAAAGTCTAAACAACAGAAAGTATTTGCTACAAGCAAATAAAATATGTTTCATGTGTGAACTGCAACCATTAATATGTATGTTATATCAAAATAAGGATTGTTTAAGAAATTATGAAAGAGCGAAAAGAAAAAAACAACACATTTTTGAAAAAAAAGTCAATGCCAAAAATCCATTAGAAATCAGTGTTCCAAACTTTTATTCAAAACAAAGACATTTAGTGGGGGGCACAACTGGAAGAATTGTGCACTTTGTGATACCAACATGAAATTTGGTACAGTGCTAGATTATGACCGGAAGTTCAAAAATCCGATGAGACCCCAATCCAAAAGTGCCCCAGGCCCCTTAAAAATGATGACGTCATCAAAAAAATTATTTTTTCCAAAATATGGCTTTTTGTATATCAATCGAAAGCTGTTTTCACGCTAATCAAACTTTGCAATAGAACTATGTGCTTAAAATCAGTCTATTAAGAGATACAAGGCTTTAAATACATACTTATCATTTAATACTTATTAAAGCTAGTATATAAAATAAAATTAAAGAAGGTAAACCACGGTATATTTTATATGCATTGTACCAAAATATTGAAACATTGCCAATGTACAGTGACTTTAAAATACAAGTTTCATGAAAAACTAGGAAAATTATACGTCAGCGTGATATTGTAATAAAAAATCCTTATACACGAAAGATGATCTAAATCTAGGTTTTAAGCGGTAGTTATTTTGATATTTCATATTTTTATTGCTGAAAAGTCAAAAAGCTCAAAATTAGTTTTTATTACAATGTTAATGAGTCACTAAATAAAGTTCAATGAATATTTGTACAGTTTGCTGAGCAGTTACAAAGTTCGGTGCATCTCAAATTATTTCTGTAACATTTGCAGCGTGTACAATCACCTTTGCAACCACACTTAACTAATTCACGACATGCTTTTGAAGCTTCAGGGATGGTCATCCATACTGGAGAAATATTTTCTTCTGTAGCGTTCCAGCCCCAATCGTTGGGATCATATGCCAATGTTTTACTAAGTGAACTATACCAGATCAGTCTGTAAAGCAAAAAAAGTAAAAATAAAATGTAAATAAATAAACGCTGTACTCATGGATTTTCTTCTTTTTTTTTCTTTCTGTCATTTTCCTTATGTAACTGGAGCTTAAGAGTGTCAATCTATTATGTGTAGCAATCAAAAATTATCATAACCTTAGTTAATAAAACTACAGGTCCAAACATACCCTCCTTGGCAAATTGCTCTCTTTAGATGTTGCATAAGAGCGTCGTAGGTAGGTGGCAAGTTGTTACTGGCCCGATGTTTCTTTGTAAATAAATATCTTCTGCATAAGTTGACAGACTCAATCCCACTTCCCCGATCATAAATCAATACCACGTATCTTTCAATTTCTTTTTGGTCATACTCTTCTATATACTCTGGTCTTTTCAATGTTGATAGTCTAAGACAAAATTAAATTAAGGCGTTAACCAAACGTTAAGGCAGATAAAACAATAAAGAATTTATAATTAAAAGAAAACCCAGAATTTTAAATAATATGTATAATATCAATATGAATTTCACCTTTTAAAAGTATCAGTAACAGGTGGGTGTGACTTGAATGTATTCCATGCCACCTTTTTTCCTCTTCCATGAAATCCTGAGACAGTGTCACAGCCTGTGAATGCAAACCAAACCGGAAGTGCTTGACAAATATCCTCACCAAGAGCGGATGCGTATTCATGAATGGGTAACCATCTCAGATGTATACCGTTACCAAATTCAATCCACAACTCTTCTAGGCCAAGCTTTCTGTAGAGTGCAATTGCAATAACGACGACATCGGTATCGACGGTTTTGATTGAAGCCTTACGATGACCTGCATTAGAAACACTTTTGAGGTGAAGGAACATCCTAGTATCTGCTTCCTCATGGTTACACGGGGTAAGATCAGAAATGTCAACAGGAATAGACGAGAGTACGGTTTCTCCTGTAGTAGCCACAACTATTTTTCCATCATGTCTGCAGGTAGTTAACTTTTCTGCTAGCAAATGAAATAATTCATCTTTGTTAGATGGCTCTTTCAGAAACTTTCCCCAGTCCCGAACCATTGGCGTATTTTCCTTGACAGATACGCGAATTCCACTTCCTCTTCTATCTCTTGTTTCACCCTTCAAACTCAAATGAAAATACCTGTCGAAGACTACATCGATTCGCCTGATAGCTGGGTCATTGAAACATTTGATTGAAGTTTTAAACTCGTTATTTGCGTACTCTCCAAACGATTTTGACGTTTTTGGACGACAAATTTGTGCAACTGCTGCACCATCAAGAACCTGGGCAGTGACATGCGGTGCTGTGAGTGATGGTGTGCAATACTCATTGAGACAGTGTAAGAAGTCGGATTTGTTTGTCTTACGTAGTTTTCCATATTCAGATATAGAAGGTGGATAGTCATGGTTTTCATGCTTGAAGAATTCTGTCAAGTCAGAATCCCGTGACTGGCACGCAATGAATAATGATGCATATAGATTATTTTCTTCTTTCATTGACGTGGTCTTCATTTTTTCCTTTTGCCAAAATGGGTTTGTAGATTGAACGGCGATTCATTTCTGAAGTGAGTTTTAGTTGTTGTGCGCAGTTATGTAATTTGTGCGCATAATATGTACTTATTTTGCGCAGTTATGTAATCGAGTGTTGTGCAGATATATAAAATGCGGACTTATTTTCTAATTCACTTTGTTCAAACGAAAATAAGAGCCTTATTTTCTTCGTAATCTCGTTTCAAATATGGGGCGCTAATCAACAAAACAAATTTTTGGTGCGTAGTGGAGTCATCTTCAGTTTCGTACGTATATGTACAGTTCATAAATTTCTCACCTTGTATATTTATATCATTCAAATACCGATCTATATAATTTACAACACAACGTAACTCAACCAAAAACAACGATTTACTTGGGACCCGTTCTTCTTTATCTGAATCTGAAATGATATTTATCCCAAAACCCAAAACGTTTGATATACAAGTGTATTTCTACCTCCCATTACCTTTTTGCATGTAATTCAGAAATTTTAGGCTCGTGTGGTCTACCATATACACATTTGATTGTTATACCGACTCCAGGATAAAAACTTCTGGATATCCCGAGCCAAATGGGATTGACTTTGTCTATTTTTCCAGAAGAAACCGTATAGATAGGTATAATAATCTGTGTCGCTCTGGTGTTTCCGCTATCAACATCTTTTGTAAGTGCTTATATCTCGGGGGAGGGTGGGCGGGTCGTCTGAACCGTACGAAATAAATTGACTTGTGAGCAATTTTTGGCGGCAACACTGTATTTAGCATGCGCTATAAAATGCACATGCAAAACTTTCCTCGATTACTCCGAAAATAAGCTATATTCTTTATGGTTAAATGTTCGTTTGATAAGAACTCAGTTTTGAAGGTTTTGATTTCAAATTTGAGGGCCATATTTCCAAAATTTGTGTCAAAAGGGGATTTTAGGCCCAATTTGGTCCAAACTTACAGAATGATCCATTTCTTTCGAAAATTTACACGAAGGACAATTTGAAGATTTTGATTTCAAAGATGAGGGCAATTTTTCAAAAATTTGGGTAAAAAGGGGATTTTAGGCCCAATTTGGTCCAAATTTACAGAATGATCCGTTTCTTTTGAAAACTAACACGAAGGAAAATTACACTTCAAATTGACAGGCCAGAGAAATAGGTTCATTTCTTATTAAGAAATTTTTTATAAAAACATAAACTAACTCATCTTCTGCGCAATCCCAACTTACTTTATGATATGCTAGGTCCGGATAGTGATAATATACCAAAATTTAAGGCTTTGTTTCTTATAAATGAAGTTCTTATAAAACATGAATACGCTCATTTTCCGCCAATTTACCTTCTTGAAAGTAATCAAAATTCTTACAAAGAGTTTTTTTATTTTAAAATTCTTAATTTTTACACAAAATATAGATTATCATGTCATTCATAAAAGATTTTATGATATATCGCAAAAGCAGTGGTAATTGAGTGAAAAAAATCAAAAAAAAAATACTTGTATTAAAAAGTCGGCATTTTACATATCTGCGCAGCACTCGATTACATAACTGCGCAACTCCAAAATTACATATCTGGGCAAAATAATTTCATATCTGCGCAAAAATTACATAACTGCGCACAACAATCACTTTTAAGGGTAAAATTAATGGTTTTTAAAAATGCCCAAAATGTACTGAGGTCATTTTATTGTTCATCAAGAGAACCATTATGCGTTTAAAGATAAACAAGAGGCCCTGAGACCTGAAGGTCAGCGCTTTCAGGGTAGTTGAGAGTGATGGTCTGTAAAGCAAAATCGAAAACCTTTTTGCTCACCAGGAAGCTCGAAATAGGAATTTTTGAGATGCAACTAGTTTGACAGTGAATAATAAACCTCAGTTCAAATGCGAAACATATATTGAGTTCATAAAGCAATATATGTCATTGTAGTAAAATTTAATTTAAAACAATCATAGATATTAAATATACAACACATTCACTCAAATACTTATGAATTCACCATTAATGTCTACACATAAAACTAACAGAAACAACAGGACATGAAACCTGAAAGTTAGTGATTTCAGCAAATTTGAAAAATGTTGGACTGTGAAGCAAAATTGAAAAAAAACTTTCGCAGCAGGAAGGTCAAAATAGTGGCAACGATTCAGAGAATAACACATTCCAGTTGAAAAAGCAAACAGGTACCCTCTCAAAATTGATTGCATATACCAGCATCAAAACTTAATTCAATAAAGTCTTTATCAAAGAAATTAAAGCTACGAAGCATTCACTCACATATTTATTAATGTCTTATTTGTATATACCTGAATATGTAAAATTAAGTTTATATATATAAAAAAGACTTTCATGTAGGGGTTTTCTCTAAAGTAACTTATAAGAGATCTTTTCCAAACAAAATATGATTTTTTTCTCAATTGAAGTGAATACAAAGCTGATTTTGATTAAAAAAAAGTTTGTATTAAAGTCAAAATAAGTTACTAAGTCTTCAAATAAGCTGTTTTTGAGTATATTCAAAGGATTTTATGCAGACCTTGTGTTATATATATAATGATCACAAAAAGTTCAAAAGTAAACCTCTCCCTATGCAGATGATTCCGAAAAGGAATGACTATAGATCATCAAAAATTTGTATTTAAAAATACTATGCTCGTATGCGTGACAATGTGTCTTTCACACATTTTTGTTGTACTTCATTGAAAATAAAAAATAAGCAAAACAACTGCTTATTATTTGAGATTAATAAAATAAGAGATTACTGGTCAAGCAGAGAAACAGAATAAAACATAAAAAACAACAACAAATTTGCAAAAGCTTTCGATTTAAAAAAATAAACAAGATTCGCAAAAATGCGACTATATATTTCCCCAAAGTTGCAAACATTTTATCAATTATTATGTGTACATTGATAACCATGAGAAAAAATGTATCATTAAATAGGTACAGTATAACTACCATCAACCTGATACTCAGATTGAATTTAATACCATAGAAAAACTTACTTTGAACTTATTATGAAATGAAATTGTTCACGGTCAAATGATAAGGTTTCTCATAAAATTTTTTGCCGTGGAGTTAAAAAGTGAGACTGAGAAGTTACTATGGACACGTAGCTAAAAATTATAAGACCTAAATGCGACTAATATTTCTCCTTAAACAACTGCATATCAACAACTCCATCAATGTGTAAGACAATTTCATCATGTATGATCTTTATTGTTGCAGAAACTTGACAAGTTTCCTATCCTTTATACCATAAAATAAGGGTAAACAATGTAACTTAACAGAACACTTGCCTTTTGTAACTCGGACAAAACTATCTTACAAACATTATACAATCAAATTTGTATACAGGTTTTCTGTACAAAAGAAAAGAAAATTGTTAAACCTAATTTTGATACCACGGCATACTTTCGGGTAGACATATATACCGTATTCTCTCTAACTAGCGCCCCTCTCCAGTAAGCGCCCCTCTCTAATAAGCATCCCTTCTAGTCAAAAATATTTTTATAAGCGCCCTCTCCCGGGCGCTTGTAGAGTGACTAGACAAAAATTAGACTAGACTCAGAAATTTATAAGCGCCCGGGTGGTAATTAGAACTTTGAACAAAAAGCGAAAATTCTGTAATAGAAACAGAAGACTAAATGTCTAAATTTAAGTCATAAGTAAAAAATCTTATTTCGTTGCCATGAAAATATATACAGTTGTTACAATTGCAATGCCTCGTTCACAGCTAGCATGACCATTTCAAAATGTTCTTATAAGCGCCCCTCTCCAATTAGCACCCCGCTCTAATAAGTGCCCCCTCCCCCCCTTATTTCCAAAAAAAATTATAAGCGCCCGCACTTATTACAGAGAATACGGTAAGCAAATAACTATCAAAAGCAATCAAAATCTCTAGTAACAAATATTACGTGTAACATTTCAAATTAGGACAGAATAGTTCAAGTATATATTCAGAATAAACATCTCTCTTCAAAAAAATATGTTCACCTCATTGATTATTTTGTGCTAAAAATGACCATATATAAATCCCAAATGGAAAAAAAAACTTTGGTAGTGAAAATACATATCCATAACCAAATCACTACATAACTCAAAGTAGAAGTTCGTGTTCCAGCTTGACTTAATTTACAGACTGTCATTTGTATTGTGTTTTGATTTACGTTCGTTGTTCGTACAGGAACATTGACAGTATATTAAATTTTGCAAAATAAAATATATGATATATACACTATCAAAACAGTATACGTGACCATGGAATTCATCCATAGTAAACTACGTTTCTGTTGTTGGATTAAATGACTATCCAAGGAAGCACACTCGACCAGATTCTGTCAAGTTATTATGTGTCTCAATCCTGTGTTTTAAAATATTATACGAATTAGTTTCTGACTTCTTATTGCATATACGACATCACGTTTGTACTTGCAGTTTTTGTGATGTAATCTATGAATCAAAGAAACTGATTGAACTGGATGTGCTCCATATAAAAAGGATTTCCTTTAATGGCTGTACATCATGTGCTTTCAGTGTTGTTCAGTTTGGGCCACATTTATCCAGGATGTAACATAAAAATAAATCTTCAGCGTGGCTTTTAATAGTGAATTTTCACCATTTCACTGAAATCACAGCTTCAATGGTTTACTGTTCCAAGCATTTAATAACCAGTCACCATAACATTGTTGTCAACAAAAACAAAACATCATCATTACATCAATTTTTTCTGGTTTTTACACGTTCATTCAAAAGTTTTTACGAAGCTTTTTAAGACAACACTGAACTAAAACGATCCATTTCCATCATTTAATGTTTCACCTATTATTGAATCATTTTAAAAGCTAGCAGAAAAAAAACAAAAATCTTCCACTGTTCATCTGCTCTGCACTGACTGAAAAAAATGGCGTGCTGTAGACTAGCCTCTGTTCTTATCTACTTTGGCTAGGCGAAAATTCAATACCGAACCGCGACTATAAAAGTGAACGGAGAAGATGATGAAGAAGGAAAATGCCGGTTTTAACATATATTTCGCCCTATGGGGAAATATATAAAAAATGAAATTCTATGGTGAATAATAATTTTTTACATACATGAAAACATAAAAGATTATACGAAACATGAGTGACAAGACAAGACTATGAAAGAAATAAAAATAGACTTATAATGATTTCATAGGGAATTTGTTCATTAAAATACTGAATAAATAGACCTTTCGGAGTTCAAGTGATAATTAGGGTTTGTAAACATTATGCGTCCATTGCTTGATAATAAGTGCATTACATTACATGTAACACAGAATATTGTTGATTAATTCAATTTTAAGTAGCACACAAATGCACCTTCACAAAAGGTAACTATAAAATGTGTTGTATACACTTTGGAGATGTTGACTGTTTGGGTAACACACACACACATTGAAAACTCTTCTAAGTTGACGGATGTAACTATATAACAGATTACAAAAAATTATGTATGGAATGTATAATGCATCATAGCATATCGGTCCTTGCTGTCTTGCTTGGCTTGGAGGTAGCAGAGCTCTCGTCTCTCCTGACCAATTTAATAACACAAAATCAGCACTAAGTAGCTAGCAAGGAAACTCAGCAGTATATAATCACAGTATCACTTATAACGATCAATATTGAGAATTGCATTGCTTCCCTGATAAGCATTATAAATCTGTGTTTCCAGAAACGTAAACCCCTCTTTATTTTTATGGAGGCCGCACTCACCCTGATAAAGTAGTTGTAATTATCAATCAATAAACAATTCTTAATTAAGCCACAATCAACAAATAGCCTCTATTCCAGCCTTAAAATTGAGGCTTGTGTTTTTAGTAGTATCAGCCTACAACTGGGGACAAAAATTTATGGACTTACAGACGGACGGACGGACGAACACAAATGCTAATGAAAGATCAGCTGCTGCCGCGCTGACCAATTATAAATAGTTATTGTTGTATTAGTTGACCTGTTTTCCATGTTCTTGCGAATGATATAAAAATTTAAGATTTTTACGATAAAACTTTTTTTTTGGCTGGACAGAGTTGGCCTAAAATAGAATATTTATTGCTATTTCTTAAATTGAAGCCTTTTTGTAATACAATTAATTTCTCCCCAGAAATTCTCTCATAAATAAAAACAACCATTATTGAATTTGGAAACTTTTCGAATGACGTAACGGATGACGCCATTCCAATATGTAGGGTAAGTAGGTAATCGCAGATATGAGTTTCAAAACTACTTTTGAACTACTTTTTCGATGCTGTTTCGAATGGCACAACACGTTTTATAATTCGACCGTTTTCATTTTCACCTTGTCCAAAACTGTGACGGCACGTCACGTGACAATACGACCTAATTAAAAAGGTATCAGGTGGAAGTTGAAAATTGACCATCCAAGGATCAAATATTAACCATAAAATAATTGATCACACGATTCACCAGTTTATTATTAAAATATCCCTGTCTGTTGGAATAAACAATTATCAGGGAGGTACTCACATCTACATTCTTCAATTTACTTGTGTGTCTGAAAACTGTGTTTGGTTCTCTTGCACTTCTTGTTGTACTAAATCATTTTTTTACATCCAGTTGTTGCTGTATATTCCTTGAATCCTCTATCTTCTTTTACTTATGAAAAGAGTATCCTTCATATAGCTGGTACCAATCTACATTTTACACATTAGGTAAAAGAAAACTCCATTTCAGCCTGGATTTTCATCATGTCATTGATATGCAATTTCGGTATTTCAAAATAATCTAATTTCTAACCAGCAAGTTATCCATCATGACATGCAAGGATGTTTATTTGGACTTTTCACATGTTTATTTGAAAAAGAGTATAAAAACGCTTTAGTGCATTGGATTTTATATCACTTGAATCATCTTAAAAGATATCAAAAAAGACAAACAACCTTCCACTGTGTCAATGACTACCTGACCGACCAACTAGCATAGGTGCTTCACCATAAACTAGCCTCTGTTCTTATCTCCTTTGACTTACTAACACTTGAGTAATGAACTGCGTTTGTAAAAGCAAATGCAGAAGGAGAAGCATAAATTTCGGCCAATGGGGAAATACATAACAAAAACAAGATGATATAAAATTATCAACTTATTATGAACTTAAAATGTCCGTGATTTCACAAAGGATTCGTTCTATTGATTATCACCACTGAATAGGTATGTTGTGATAACCGTAGTAGCAGAGAAACTATATACCGTTATAACATTGCATTAACAGAATCATATGGGTAAGAACTACAACATCGTTGATATTTTAATCGACTTGACCTAAGCTTCAATAGTTTCAGCTGCTAGTTAGACGTTTGAACTTCAAGTGTTTATAACCTTACGTGTTTGGTTAATCACGTTGTTAAACTTTCGTTTCCGCCAATAACGTGGAACGCAGATGAGCTTAAATTAAGATACCAAACTGTTGCTCATGACTAAAAAGTTAAGAGTAAACATTTAGGAATAACTGCACAATGCACCAGACCTGTTGTGAGTCAATAATTGCCAATAAAACCCTAGTTTATAGTAGCATGCTATACGTGTTTAAAATATGTCACTGGACGTTTTTGAAGGTTAGCTTAGAAATACTTTGAGATGGAATTACTTTTACGTGTTTGTGATCTTCATAGGTAATCATGTATGTCAAATTATCAAGGGTACCTTTTCTCCAACATTTTGGTCCCATTATTTCAGGATTTTGGTCCTATTATTACAGGATTTTGGACATATTAGTTCAGGATTTTGGACCTATTATTTGGATAGTCGGAAGGATATTCAGATTTGAAACTTTTAGAATTAAAAGGCAAAGTTTATTACTTTTTACTTCAACGAGGAAAGATATAATCAAGGTTTTTCCAAATTGCTATTGTCTTTAGGACCTTAATGAAGTCAAACAAACAGGTTAACTCTTGAAGCGCATAAAGAATATCTAGATACCTGCAAGGACACGTGTTCACTGGAAAATGATTTAAACAATAGGTTTATGCTGAAACGCACAGCTATTCTCGAGAAGAAAATACTAATGTTTATAAAATTTCAAAGTCATTCATAGCACCAATGAATTAACACTGCCACCTTAACGAATAACTCCAGGATAAAAAGATTACTCAACATTCAGGCAGTTACTGAAATTGTAATTCCATCTTGTTTTATCTTATGACTTTTTGGCTAGACGTTTCTTGACCTGCACTTGGCATGGAATGAGAAATCACGTAAAAATGCTATTACACGATTTTTCATCATAATGCTGTGTCGTCTTTAAGAAGGTAAAGCTTTTCTTGGAGTAGTTGTTTTTTTTGCTAAATAATAACTGATTAGTAAATGGATGTCGCAGAAATCCTTGTACGCTTGATATATTTTCAAAGGATCATTTTACGACTTAGTACAGTAGTTCAGAGGCGGATCCAGGGTAAGGCAACTTATATATTGTTTTTCATAATAATCAAAACAGAAACTAACATCAAAAACAACACCAATGGATAAAAGATGCAAAAGGATTCCTGCAAATCTAACAATCCTCCCTTGCGATTCCGCAAACTACTAGCAATGCACACAGCGCGCGCCATGGCTGTTAAAAATTCCCGTTTTTGATAGCCTGAGTTGACAGCTACTTTCATCTCTGCGAGAAATTGGCTTCTCAAAGGGGCGTTGACAACATAGGCTAGTTGGCTAAGCTCATCTTATTGGAAGAAAATTTGCCTAAGGACCCCCGGGTTTACACACTTAAATGAATAATCACCAAAAATCTGTACAAAACGACCGAGAGACCTTCCAAATTCAAAATGGATTCGCTAGAAAATGTCGTTGCAGCTTTTAATAGAGCAATAATGAAGTATTAATTAAAGGAAGTATTATGAAATTTTGAATTCACCTAACACAACTGTTGCAAACTAACTTTAAAATCCAGGAAAGGCAATTTTTTCGATGCTCAGAGTTACTCTTTTTTGATTCTGAAAACAAAAAAACATTGTGGCTGCCTTTAAAGCAAGTGTTTTTTGTAATGAATGATGAGCATTGATTATTAACGCCATAATTCTTTGTCCATAAATATGACAACAACTATTTATTAGCTTAGCCATATGCATATAAGTTTGTTTGTGTCAACTGAACCGAAACCTATCTATATATTAATAGCCGATTCTCCGTTTGTTTGTTTGTTTATTTGTCTGTAAGTCACGCAAAATGGTAGATTATGTTGTGAGCGAAATTATTTCTTTTTGTGTGTGCGATGTGAGTTCGAAGCAAATACATTGCAACCCCAATCGAATGTGACTTTTTTTGGCTGATGAACTAATAGGAATAACGTTTTGTTTTTATCATTATTGTTAGTTTTATATTCCACGTTGACTTGGCTTTGAAAATAATACATCAACTAAATACAAAGAAACTAACTGATTAAACATTTTGGACAAAAAGCAGCAGTGGCAGAACGTGGCAGCATGTTCGGTTTGCCAGTGTATCCTAACGCTTGCCTGACTGTCTGAGACGGGTGAACTTTTTTTTTGAGCAATCAAAATGTTTAAAAACCAATAGGTAAAAAAAGAGTATCATAAAACAAAATGTTTTTTTTGCTTTTCTTTTAATAATTTAATTTCTTTTTTTAATTGTTAAACGCTTTTGATCGAACGTTTTTTTATTCTACAGTGTGTCTCAAAATGTCTTATCTACCAACTTTCAAGGCGTATATTTCATTACATGTTTTATAAAACATTGTGAATTTTATATCACAAGAAAGAGCTTTTCATGCTGTATCCATTAATATCAAATGTTTGCCAAAATATTTGTTCTTCGATAAGATATTGAGATATTTTGATATTAAGATATTTTGGCAAACATATTATATTAATGGATACAGCATGAAAAATTTGGGGTTTTTTGGAACCATTGTTTAAACTGATATTTGATATTTGATTTCGAATCTGCCCCTGGCTGAACACAGGTTGTACGAACCGTTTTTCAAGAAATATGAGGTTTACTGGGGTCTCCGGTGTGACACAGAGCAGGTGCACATGGGCGGCGAGCGACGCCGCCTTGGCGGCTAGTTTTTTATTCATTTATGTAAACATCTTTGTTATCAGTTTCTGTTAACCGAAAGTAAATACAGTAAATGTTATGAAATTACGTTTGAATGACTGAGTTTATGATACAAAAACTCATTATTATTTTTCTGAATTCTTTATATATACATATATATATATTAATCTAAATTACATAAGATATTGACCGGTCGAAACCTAACTGGCTGACCTAATACAAATCTGTTCTTAATAGAGTCGTGAAAGGGCGCTGCGGTGCAATACTTCCGGTGTGGTACATTTACTTATGATGACTGTGTTGTAAAGTGTTATTTGTCGAACTTGTTTCGTTCCTTTAATGTTGTTGAAGAGCAATCTTTTTGTAATGCTGGTGTCTAGTTTACGAATGTCGTGTGCAACGTTGTTGTTGTCTTTGTATGTGTTGAATGATACTTTCTGTTCTGCTTTTTTGTAGGAGTTCTTCATGCGTAAGTTCGTAACTGAATGATCCTTCTTTCCTGCGATATCCGCCTCTCACCATTTTCCTGATCATTGTATTGTACGTTGCGTTGATGTGGTTTACTTGTCGTTTTGTAAGGTTCCATGTTTGACAGCCATATGTTAAACGACTACGTACAAGCGAATTAAGCAGTACTCAACATGATTTTCCGATTTAATAGCTTCTTTCCAAGTTCGTAGAATTTGTTTAGTGCGGAATCAATGCGAAATTCGATTTCGGTATTCCCAGTCAATTAGCGTAGGCTAATAATTTCAATAATTTAATCTACTTCGTAGTTGTTCCATGTGTTATTATATACACTATGTTTATGAAAACGTTTTGCATGGGGTGTTTAGAGCATAAGTATCTGGTAACTATTTGTACTGTTCAGCATCGTTGTTTTTAGTTAAAAATGACTGTATGGTTTTGAATTTAAGAACTTTAAAAGGATCCTGTCCCCAAAACGATGTAAACAAATTGTGATAGAGGTCAAAAGGTTGTTTAACCAGTCTTATGTTTAGTATATATATTTGGATTTCTGCGTAAGCAAGAAAGCCTTTACGATCGTCTTTATTTTTTTTTCATCTTACTGTCCATATTTGTTTCTCCAATTTGATTGGTTCGTACAAAAGCCGTCTTAATGTTCATTGGTTTTATAAAGCGTCACTATTTTGCAAGGGTGCTAATTAACTTTAATAGCGCTAGTTTATTGGCTTGAATTTCTGCCATGTGCTCATCCGGGTATTTTTCGACTTTACATTTGCACGCCATTCGCATAATGGTATACTATCAGCATGACCGAAGAAACCCACTTAGATTTCCAGAAGTTGACTTATCAATGTGGAATAGATTTAAAAGAAGATTTACACTTCAAAAACCGAAAGTAAACGGTAGAAATTTTTAATTATCTTACAATGATTCTACTGTGTTCATTCTTTTCTAAAAACAAGTTCTCAATGTTTTTTAAAAAACAGTGTGTGAAAAAAGAATAAATTCTTTTGTTTTTTTTTTTGGAAAATGTATGGGATTCTTTTAAACCTTTCTTAATACAATAGATCGTTTGTTTCATGTGTGGGCTGTAATGCTTTTTAAGCTCTGGATACGTACAGCTCAGCTCAGTTTCCTCTTCAGCGCCAACAATATACAAGAATGTCTTGTCTACCCTCTCAGCCTGTTTTTTGTTTGATGTTTCTCTAGCTATTTTAGCTTATTTACGTGTACATAGTTCTTGGCTGTATTATCAATGCCCTTAATTAGGAATGGGGACTTCCTATTTACGATAGCAAATAGGAAACTTATCTTGACTGTTTGTAAATTTTAACTGCTTTCAGTTATGTTTGCTAATTTGGATCACACATTTACATAATCCAAATCTTTGTTTACTTTTTTTTGTTTGGGAAGTCTTTTCGTAATTAGGAAGATTGACCGTATAAGATTGAAAGACTTACGTAATCACTGTGATATTTTACAGCATCTATTTAAATTTGATGTTCTTTTGTTCATTAAGTTTATTGGCAGTTAACGTAAGTTTCATATTGTGTCCAGCTATGCTTTAATGATTTCCTGGGGTGTATGCGTAATTAAAAATGTAATGATTTTGAAGTTTCTGTATAAATTTTTATAATCTTTTCATGAAATTTAGTTCAGGTATTGCTTTATTTGTAATGTTTCTAAATTAAAAAGATGGCAAAAAGTTATATGTTTATTGATTTTGTATGTGTTATATATTTTGCATGATCAAAATCTAGGTTTTCCTTTCTGTGCTCTGTGACAATTATGTTTTTCCGGATTTTTGAAGAGTACATGATTAGAAGGTTATTAAACATATATCGTGGAAGTGATTCAACCTTTTTTAAATTTTAAGAATGGCCTAAAAGTAGTTTATGCGGTCAAACTTTTGTCTAATGTCAATCTAATGGGGTCAATTGATTTACATTAGACAAGGTTCAAAGTTTGACCGTATAAACTATCTCATTGTCTTTCAGGCAGAAATCCTTATGCCTGCAAGGGCATCTTGTTCATAGTATTTCCAAGTTTTAAGATTATGTATATAGCTTATTTTTAAAATCTTACATTCACTTTATGCGTTGTAAGACTTGATGATTTTCAATCAAACTATCTACCCACGAAAACAGAATTTCCAAAAACTAAGACTTCTGGAACAACTTTGTCAGTTCGACTATCCCTTGAAATATCATTTCGGATGCAGGAGCACATTGGAGTTATTCCTTCATTTTACAAAAAACACCTAACATTATGTCTTCTTTTGATAAGATAAAAATACTTTTGTCATTATAAAAATGATTTAGATGGACTGCTTGTTGCCTATTTGTTCCTATTTGTTCTTGGATCTGCGTCAGGGATTTCTAGAAACACCATCTTATACTATCCTGATTGTGGTTCCCCTTTGTTGAAAGTGTTATTTAACCATGGATTATTCCTAAGGTAGGAGGGTATACTATTTGATTTGATAAATTCCAAGTGCAGAAATCTGTTTGGTTTACTTATTTTGCTGCCTGATAATGATCAAGGAGCTTGTCTCTAACTTTGATTTGGGTCATTTTACTTGATTTCTTATTGAGCTTGTACTTAACATAATTTGTTTTATTTTCTTTCTATCTGATCATCTTGACCAGTACATAGATAAAATATCTTGCATTTATCTAGTGTGAGTGATCCAATCTAACATGGTATAGGTAAATGAAAATTTGGTCAGTTGATTCATTTCAAGTTTTTTCATTTTGTGCATTGGTGATTCTTTCTGTTCATGTACAAGCAATAAAGAAAATGAAGAAGATAACAGATGAAGTAATTTATTGGTTATTTACTTAACCTCCAATCAGGCAGAAAATATATTTTTGGCTTATATAACGTGGTACAATACATTCCATTTATACTCAATTAGTTTTCTTTTGTTTATTTCCCTTATTTGTGCTCTTTTTTACTCTTTTTTGACATTTTGAAAACTTTTTCAAAGTATGTATCGGTTTGGGCGAAAGCTGGCATAGCTTTCATCGATTGCGCCCGTACGCGTGATAGGCAAAAATAATTGTCTAACCCTTAAAAAATCCTAGATCCGCCTCTGGTAGTTTATAAAAGAAATCTCTAGAAGCCATTACAAACTTCTCATCATTTATTCTGTTCACATGAAGAAACCACGAAAAGTGTAATGAATTCAAGAAAGGATTTTAAATTTCTGAAGAAATTACTAGTTAGTTTTTAATAGGAATAAAGCGAAGATCTAAATATTTTCTCAAGGTTATTAAACATAATAAAATAGTGTTTATGCATTTCAAAAATACAAAGATTCTAAGAGGAATCTTAACGCAAGGGCAAAAAGGGACAAGTTTTTGAAATCCTTGTTCATTGCGCTACAACGTTGGCATTCAATCCTTGGTGTATGGTCAATGAAAATAAAACACGTATCATATGAAAAAAAATGAAAAAGTTGAAGTTTTATTTTGCAAAGGTCTTAATGCCTTTTAATTGTTTTTTCTGCAAAGAATAGTTCTCAGGATGATATTTGAAATACTCAAGTCTCTCCTACCACTACCAACATTTGAACGATGATTTGCAATGTCAAAATGTTTTTCTGAGGAAACTGTTACAAAGGGACGAAACTTTGTGATATTTCACGTCGCCTGTCCTAGTTGTCATGCAAAATATTTGTGACATATGAAGACCTTAAAATACTTGTGGTGCCATAAATTACAACAGTGATAAGCAATTCACTACTGAAAGCCATCTGAAGCATGTTGAAAAGCAATTCTGTTGGCGTTTGTGTTTGACACTAATATGCGTAACCTTTGAACTCAAAAAGGTTAATTATCACTAAAATTAAAAGCTGTCTGTAACTCAAGCACAAAAGAAATCTCGATTCAATGTCATGAATGTAATGAATGTAATTTCTGGATAAATGAATTCAAATGGACCTTAAAATACATTTTGGCATTTACAGCTTTTTCCTAGCGCTTTACTTCATTGTGTTGCAACCAATAATTCCGTATTGGGTAATAACATTGATCATCTACACAAGCACTTGATCAATTTCCCCTTGCAACCTTCTAAATTCTTGTTATCAGAATTGAAGAAATTCTTATGTCCGTTTTCACCAAGGCAAGTAAATATTTGCACGTTTATGCGGCCATACTATGTGATATTACCTTCATTTTATTTATATTCAATTACATATGTCTAATTGCATGAAAATTTCGTCGATCATATTAAAATGTGAAGGATTAAAACTGTATCCATGTCCTGGTGGTCAAGATCGTCAAATAAGCACAACAACGAAGTGCAATTTCATTGAAATGATGTGTTGTGTGCCTTTTTGTAATAACTGCTTTCTTCCGCAGAGATTTTTCATCAACTTTGCCCGCAGAGATCTGACAACCTTTTATACATATTATCATGTTTATTTCTTCAAAACCTTTTCTCGAAATCAGGATTTTGAGAAACATTTTCGGAAATCTTTGCAAGTATCTAAGATTGTAAACAGGCAATCAAAAATATACACGCCGTTACCGAGATCTGAATGCAATTATAAAGTACAAGGTCCGATGACGTACAAAGTAAACTTAGTCAGAAAGAGAGGGAAAAGAATTGGAAAATAATTTTTAGGATAAGCCATATGATGATGTTGATATGATGAGAGAACCGTAATAAAGGATGAAAAATTGGGGTCTGCAATGAAATGCTGCAATACAGTGGCAAGTCACTAGTGCGCAGGCGAGTGTTCAGTACAAAGTTTGGACTAAATAACATATCTCATATCGATACTCAACTTTAGGATTTGTTTCCACTTCAGGGTGAAGTCTGTACAAACAATTGAATCGTTCAAAGCAATGCTTAAATCATTACCGAGCCTCCATTGTAAATGTCGCCTGTGTGCCAAGTATATACTACATATAGGATATACTACCTGATTATACCATTGACTTATTTTTATAAATTTTAGTTCTCTCATGGATTTTAATTATCTCAACAGAATCAGTCGATTTAAACTATTTTAATATGCTAAAGTTTTATTGTTTTGTTTTTTTGGTTTTTTTAATGCTGTTGCTGTATATTTGTAATCGACATTAAATAAATTTAACAAACAAACAAAAGATTAGAGACTGATCATATGAAGCTTTAAAGAACTCCATATGGTCAGCCCCTTAAAACTCATATTATCAACAAAAAAATGACGATTTTTCCTTATTTTTCTAATAATTTTTCTTTCGGCTTCATCTAGTCCAGCAAGTATCATTTTTAATAGATTGTGAGTGCATTAAGCAACCTTAAGTTCCAAGAGGACTGATGTTTGATATCAGCTTCTATTTTTCTGCAAAGGAAAGATAATAATAATAAAGAATGTAATATAAAGAATATAAAGAATACTAGCAACTCGCGAAAAAGTTTTTTACGGCTTTAATGTCGAAAAGAATGTGCGGAAATCTCGTGTGCGAACTCCGTGACGAAAAATTAAATCACCGAATTGGTAACGGAAAATATACATATGTTGTACAGCTCGAAAATCTGATCAAAAAATTGTATGGGATTGTTTCACTACGACCAACCGATAAAGAGATCTCCTCAATCAAAGATTTTGATGACGTCCTTGCCGCAGTACCAAATAAATTTTAGTCCCAAATATGGTGTCACCCCGTTGCCCGTATCGCGGACCCTTAAAAACGTCAGTTATCCCTATTGGTTTTCGAAATATTTCACCAAAAACGTCGCGTTCGATTGGGGTTGCAATGCAATGATTCCCCCCGTGATTATAAAAAAAACTGACGTCAAATGCCAAGTGCTTTTAGAATAATCGTGAAAGAAGTGTCTCTCGCTCTACGTGGTTTTACGCGCACATAAGAGGACGATGACCGTAAGATTTAGTTAAATATATCAGCTCTCTAAAATAAAAGTGTGACACACAGCGCGGATTATTATAATAAGACTAGCACCTATGGCGGCGTCGCTCGCCAACCATGTTCAGCTTGTATTGTGTCGCGAAATTCTTTAACCCAGGTAAAAATTTGTTCCTGGTTTTAATCAATGTGAGCTGAATCACAGAGAAGCTTAATAAAACAAATTTCCCCCAGAAAGAACCAAAGAATAAAGAATAACTAAAAAATTAAAACATCGAAATACTTACCATTTGCTCCAGGGATAATTTCAACCCTGGAGACATGAAACACAACCAAACATCAAAATGATAAAGAATTTGAATCATCAAAACGCTTAAAAACAGCTATTTAGGGAAATCAGGTTTTTTACATGCAGAAGATTTAACACAGACACAAAGAGCAATTACAACTTAGAATGCATTTATACGTAGAAGAGAAGTAACTCTATCGTAACAAGTAGCAATATATAACATAGAACAGACATACGAAACCAAAAATTGAATAAGATTAAATAATGTTTATTGAAAACAAATTGATACCTTCCAACAGTTTCTTTTGTGCCAAAGTTACATGAGACTGCAATCATTAATGATTTTTGAAGTGATATATAGTCTGTTCTTCCCAAAACCATCAACACCATGATTAAAACTATGAGTTTCATTTATTTAATGGTTTATATGACTTTTTTATTATCAATCTTACCTAAAAGAATAATATTTCAATTGTATGATAATGTGGAAAACCTAGTAATTGTCATAGCACAGTATTGAAATAAAAAACAAAAAAAAATCAAAAAGAAAATTAAAGTACGCATTTAAAATAATAATTAAAAACACAAATTTATTGACATAATTTGTATAACTAATAAATTGGAAAGTTCATAAAATCAAATAATACTCTCAGTCAATACAGGTTCACTCAACACTGGAGCTGAGCTGAATAAAGACTTTTAACCTGGGATACACAATCAAACATCAAAATAATAAAAATAACTTAAATAATGAAATGCCCTATTTTTGACCGAAACCATAATTTAACACCCAGACAGAATATAAAAAAGTAACAAATAAAAACATAATGCCAAACTTATACCCAGGTATAGTTACGTAAACAACTTTTTAAATACATAATCCATTGTTCTCTTAATTAACCTTCTCAACATCATAATTTAACCATGTGCTTCATTTCTTTAATGGTTTATATACACTTTTTCTTTCCTGACTTAAAAGAAGAAGATTTCAGTGAAGAAGAGCTACAAAATCACGCTTCTGCAACCATATTGAAGCAAGGCAGACAGACAAAGCACCAAACATCTTAAACATCGTCAATAAATTGTACAGGAAAATTTAATAAAATGCAGACATGGTTGAGATCAGATAAGAAAGCATCAGACATTCCATATTTCCACAGCCATGCGAAACACAACTGTGTCACCATTTTTAGTTGATTGTAAATAAATAAATCACATAACAGCGCGCGTTACCAAAACAATTTTTTACTCCCTCCCTTGGTTTTTATCCAGCTTCTACATCCAAAATAATTGAATTATTTTGATTCCTCTGTATAGCCATATTTCATAACTAAAACAAAGTAAGTAAAACGGTGAAACATGTGCTAAATCACTCTTCTTTGCTAACTAATAGCACGCTTTAACAAAACAAATTTCGTTGCACTCCTCCTCTCGTCTTCGTTTTCATCCAGAATACATACTAAATGATAGAATTATTTTGACTCGTTACTCAGACATCTTTTCAAAACTAAATTAATACAATTTCCGCGCTTTTAAGCGTAGGAAATTTTTTGGTTTACACATTCTATCTATCTATCTGTCTCTGTAACATTTTTTTTGCCGTTTTCGAAAAGTCCGTTCAGATTTCGGATTCTTTCTTTATTCAGAATAGTTAATGATAGACCCAAAACTCTATGCATAATGTAATACAAAAATTCCACTTTCAATATTAATTCATAAACAAGAAGCCGCTTGGCTTGAAGATTTCAGGACGTAACACAACGATGCATATTTAGTCTCAAAATACAACGTTGCCGAATTGCCAAATTATGTTCAAATCTAATAAAATAACTGGCAAATTCAAAATCAGCAACTTCTAATTGTGAGTTGTAGAAATTTTTATGAATATTGCGGAAATTTCTAAGTTTGATCCAAATTTGGCCCGAATTACCCATTTCTGGTCAAATCTGACAAAATGACTGACAAATTCGTAATCAGCACCTTTCAAATGTGATCGGCGCAAAATTTTTTGAAATTTGAAGAACTTTCTAAATGTGGTCCAAACTTGACCTAAATTGCCCAATTTTAGTAAAACCTGGCAAAATAATTGTCAAATTTGAAATCAGCACCTTTCAATTGTGATCTTTGCAAAATTTCCTGAAAATTGAAGAACTTTCGAAATTTGGTCCAAATTTGGACTAAATTGGCCAATTTTAGTCAAACCTAGCAACATCATTGTCAAATTTGAAATCAGCACCTTTCAATTGTGATCCGTGCAAAATTTCATGAAAATTAAAGAATTTAAGAAATTTGGTCCAAATTTGGCCTAAATTGGCCTATTTTAGTCAAACCTAACAAAATCATTGTCAAATTTGAAATCAGCACCTTTCAATTGTGATCCGTGCAAAATTTCATGAAAATTAAAGAATTTAAGAAATTTGGTCCAAATTTGGCCTAAATTGCCTAATTTTAGTCAAACCTGGCAATATCATTGTAAAATTTGAAATCAGCACCTTTCAATTGTGCTCTGTGCAAATTTTCATGAAGATTGGTCAACTGGAAGTCCTAATTTGACCAAATTTGCGAATTCGGCAACGATGTAAACGCTGCACGAAAACGTTCATAAGTTGGAGGAGTAGTAGTCTCCACCATGGGTGTATTTAAGTCAAATATTAACTTTTTTATACTTTCGGAATACTTTTAGAAGTTATTTTATCCGTTTTATGTTGAAAACTTCCTAATTCAATTATCTTTAAAATTTCTTTAAAAAGTCAGTAAAATTAGCACACCGAGCACGTGAAACGTTATCGAACCGATTGGTTTATGTTTTGAGGAAGTTGTAGATGTATAGAAGAAGCTTTGAAGAAGAATTTTAAGACTTTATCTACTATTGCAATCGAAATATAATCATGAGAACATTTCTTATGGAGAAAATATTGATGTTTAGCTGACTCTGGGAAAAATTCTTGAAAAAGAAGGTGAAGGTTTGACAGTTAACGAAACTTTCAATATCACAGCAGAAATGTATGTAGAATCAGCATATACGTCTTATCAATAAATGCATGAAACATGTTCATTTCATTTAATAAACATTACACCGAAAGTTGAAGATATTGAAAAAAACAAGCAAATGAAATTGTCATAGCAGCACAAATCACTTGTGAATGAATTGATCCAAACATACATACATACTGAATTTATTAACATGTGCAAGATATCGGTGAACGATATGTCTTATAAAACTGTTTTTCTGGCTTCGAAACGTCATAGTGACTTGAAAAGGGGTTGAAACTAAAGTTTAATAAACTAAAGAAGTGAGTACTTTGAGGAATTCCAGACTGTATCAAATTATTCATCACTGTACAATGCTCGGTCAAGTTATCACTGTGTGGAACTGATTAGTTTCAAATTCACATTTAAAAGATTTTAAGACGACATTGTTCAAAAATAATTCTGCAAACCACTCAATGGAGGCACAATGATTTAGTTTGGATATATATCAGGAAAACAAACTTTGGATGATGACTAGAATCCAACCAATTATATACATACAATGAGATCACTAAAGCCTTGTAAAAATTTGGGGTGTAATATGTTCTAGGACACAATACCTTAATAGAATTTTTTTCCGTGGATTAAGTTCTGCGAATAAATCCACACAAAACGTCAAGACATGAATGATTCGTGAAAATAAAACCACGCAAAATTCCATGATTTTATTTGCTCATTTTTTGGCTCTGTGTGCTCCTATTGGTTTTGCAATGTGGCAGGCATTTGGTGATTTTCGCTGCTACATTTAAGCTATATTATAAAGTACACGCATTGCCCTTTGTGCCCATTCGCAAATATAAATCCAAACATTTTCCTTGAGGAGCTCTGACTCGCAAAAATTAATCCACGCAAAACCCTCTCAAACCTTGGCTCGCAAATTTAGTCCACGCAAAAAAAGTCCCTTTAAGGTATATCATGTTCGAAAAGAACATTTTCATACAGATCCTAGCAAAGTTTCATTGTGTCTTTTGTCTTTTCGTGCACATTGGTGTTATTTATAAAATTCATGGAAGTTGTAATATGCAGACAGTGGTGGATCTAAAGTGCAGTCGCAACTTGTGGAGAAGCGCATTAACATTTATGAATGTCACAGATTAAAATCTTTGAAATTCCCAAGTTTTTCCTGGTCTTATTAATGCAAGTTATGAACAATTTCATGTATGGAAGGTCCTGATATTAAAGTTGGCAGTTACTTGCCGATTTGGTCATAAATAGCGGAGGTCTTCAGTTTTTAAACAAGTTGATTGTATACATTTAATAGTTTGATAGTCTTGTGAATCAATCCCATGCAGCCTTTCTTCAAATGACTTTGGTTCACTTTTATCGAATATCATTTTATTCTCAATGTGAACCGTAAGTCATATTTTGGGAATTGTGATAGACCTGTTCACACATAAGCAACAACAACAGACAGGATAGTCATTCAGATATCTTGAAAATTAGCCTAAAGCTATTTCCTCTAGGCCTGATGCGGAAATTGTTCAAGCCATGAGGCTTCTAGTTAATCTTTACAAAACTAAATTAAAACAAGAGGCCCCTGGGGCCTGAAGGTCAGCGCTCTCGGCAAAGCTAAAAATAATGGACTGCAAAGCAAAATCGAAATACATTTTTACTCCGGGAAGGTCGAAATAGGAATTTCTAAGATATATCTAGAGTGGCAATGGTTAAAGGAATAAATCATTTTGGATAAAAACAATCTAAAACAGATATTGAATTCATAAAGCAATATCATTGCAAATTTAATTCAATACAATACATCAGAGACATTAAATATACAAAAAATTATTTAAATGCCTCACATTTACCTTAAAACAAATTTTAAGCAGATAAGACTTTCATGCATATTTATATCTATATTTCACAAAATTCAGAGCAAGCTGTGGTTCTCACTATCACCAAGTTCAAAAGCAAACTTCTCTCCCACATAGTTAATAAAACTGAATTGCTACAGATCAAAAATAAGTGACAATGTTATGGTTGTATATTTGGCATAGTGCACTAATATTTTTGCCTTTCTTCAGATTGAAAATAGGAAAAAGTAAACAAATGCGGATTATTTGATTTAGAAAATACAGGGTCTAATTTAGAATGGAAGGGCAGCGTCTGGCAGAAGGGAAAAGGGCACATTATGAACATCCAAAGGGGACTTTTTTTAGGAAAAGGGCAACCTGAGCTTTCTTTCAGTAGGTTAAACCTGTGACCCCCCTATACAAGCTTCTAAAGTGAAATAAATTTTTAAAAAAATGCAGAGAGCAGCGTCCAATCAACAGACGCTTTTTTGGACTAGATTAGACCCTGACATGAAAGAAACTCACGGTTATGCAGACACAGAATATTGACAATACAAAAGTAACAATCTTACAAAAAAGCCAGTTCGGAAATTACAATTAGTTCTGATAGTGGTCAATAAGTTTTACAGTAATAATTATCCAACTTGTGATAACTCATAAGCCCAATAAACCTGGTAGCTACGTCTCTGACTCTGCTCACTAAGAGTCCGACATAACAACATCGCCAAAAATTTCCCAAAAAATGTGAAAGGTGACATTGAAATGTTAATTGATGAACTTAATATTAAATTTCTATAAAAAAGTTTTAAAATTTTCGGAACCTTGGTTGATTAACATTGCTTTTATGTTTTGCGTAGCAAACCAATATCTTTATAAAATATTTACCCTTTGTGTATAATGGAACTTACAAAAAGTACAAAAGTACAATGTATTTATATTTACCTTAAGTGTATTTAATTTCGCGGTAACTAAAATTTTTTATTAAAAAAATCGCGAAATTTGGTACAGCTTAATTTTTTCAAAAATCCAAAATCGCGAAATTTAATACACCGAGAAATTAAATACACTTAAGGTATTAGGAATAGTTTTGTAATTATTCAAAGTTTCAGTCAGTAGTAGTATGTTGATCAATATATATACACAAACACCACAAAAATATCAAATTTCTGTGGTGGTAAAATGGGTTTATTTTATTCTACCACATTAAAATATTGGTTAATAATTTTTTTTCCCTGAAAGAGTCACCAATTGTATCTCAGTAAACCCTTGCTTTGATTATGGACGACAGGAAAAGGAGAAATAAAAAAACATGAAATGATTTATTTATCAGTGAGTGTGTAGCAGCTCCCAGTTACATGCAAAATACTTCAGCCATGGCATCATCAATGGGGATAATGTGATAATGTGTGGGGATAAAATTTTCTTACCTCGAGTGTGTTTTTGGAGATTGCAATCATATTATCACTTTGTTTTTGGCTGTGTGGGATCATCAAAACATACCAATATGTATGAATGTAATGGAAATGTGTCGACACCAGCAAGAAGAGTCATTTTGCATAAACAATTCTCTTCTAACCATAGAAATTTCTATTGCTATTTCTATGTTCTAACTGACTCGTAAAATAATATTTGACTACACTGAATAGGTAGCATCATAGCGAAGTTTTTAGAAACTCCACGAAGTGATTTTATGATTTGCTGTTTTCATGGCCACACTCACAATAAGAAAACGTTTTAAAATATCTTCCATGCAACAACCATAGTTGGAAAATAGCTTCTGATTCAGCCTACAACAGACTTCAGCCTACAATGGAGGACACAAAACCTTGGTATTACGGACGGACGGACGAACGTACAAACGCTAATGAAAGATCAGCTGCTATCGAGCTGACCAATTAAAACTATTCGTTACTGAGAAACATCATTTACTCACTGCACTTTCTTCTGTATAGCCATTAAATTGTAAACAAACCTTTAAATACATACCCAGCAGGCATTTCAACGTTGTATAAACGTTGGTTGGAAGTTGCAACGTTGGATAACGTTATAACAACGTTGCGGCAACGCTGGAATTCCAACGTTGGATAAATGACATTAGAATAACGTTGAAGGAACGTTGGAATTCCAACGTTGGATAAACGACATTAGAAAAACGTTGAAGTAATGTCGGTTTTCTTGTGTTGATCAAACAACGTTAGATCAACGTTCGTTTTAGTCATGGTCGAAGACTTGTGTCTTTTTACTCCCTGAAAGACTTTCGAGAGGGTAGAGATTTCGTGTCTAAGATGAGTGGAAGAGGGCAAGGCAAGCTGATCTCTTTTTGATTAAATACATGATGCATTTACCGTTTTTATTCACCTGATCCGCAAATAATAAGGGTATTTCGTAAAAACTTGTAAACCTCTACAACTCGACTGTCTCTATCTTTCGAACGATTTCCTTTTCCCCCTGGTTGTGCGAGTTATGGAGACTCTACTGTATTTTCATTGTCTATATTTCTATAAGGACATATTTTTTACTTGTACATCTATCCCTTAACTTTCTATATCTTTACATTTTGTTTTTGGTTGTTGATGTACTTTTTTTCGATGTGCGCGCCGGTTTTTTTGGTTGTTTTCCCGCCAAATTATGAAATAATCCAATGAAATTGAATTGCACACGCACTTCATAAAGATTCACCAAGCGGCAAGGCCATGAATGTGTGGTATGTATCTTTTGTAAATTTTGCATCAAATTAAAAATTGATGTTGAATATGCTAGGAGAGCTATTGTTGTCGGTGTTTAGCAGGTTGCTGTGTTTCGTTATAAAAGAAAATACAAAACAAAAACATAAAGTACATGTTTTCCATATCGATGAATCCTAGTTAATTATAATTAATTACGTTTTGTTGGTGGTATCTGATTACAAACATTTGACATTTTAGAGAATTTTTGAAATTTGAATTTGCTTCCACTAAGATTCTTATACACTTGAATGTTTTTCAGAACAAGAGATATTGCAATGTTAATGAAAAAGTATCAGAAAAACTGGAAATATACCTTGAAATTGCTGTAATTTTGAGAAGAATAGACCTGAAGTAGAGAAACTTTTACAAAAAGAAAATTCCACTACAGTAATTTTTGTGTTTTAGTTGTCGTCACTGTGTATATTTTAGGTCAAATGTTTAACAGGATTCATAAAAATATGCAACTATTTCCCTTATAAAGTTGTGAAATTTTATTATTGTGTGTACATTGAGATAACCATAAGAAAAATATATCATATTAAATAATTACATTGTATAACTATCATCAATCTGATACTCAGGTAGATTTTGTCCTTAAAGCAGGAGAGAATTGAGTTTAACACCACAAAAGAACTTTTTTGTACCTATTATGAATTGAAGATGTTCATGGTCAAATTATAAGATTTCCCTTACAATTTTTGAGACCGAAATGCGACTTATATTTCCTATTATACAACTGAGTAGTTTTTTTGCGCAACACAACAACTACAGTCACTTTTAATCGAAATTTTCCGATCGAAAATTTTAGAGGAGAACAATTTCTGCTACAAATATTTCGATTATAGAATTCTACATAAAAACTTAAACTTACTTAGCTGGTTTTCATATTCAATGAGAGATTAACAATACAGCAGTTAGTTCGAAAGCAACCACAAGTAGAAACCGTCTGCTATAATTATTTTTTCTAAATTGTTCGAAATCCTTTCGAACAATTTAGAAAAAAGTGGGCAAAAACGTAAAGCCGGATCTCCACTAGACGAAAAAGTTCGTGCGAAGCGATTTTTTTCGCGACGAAAAAATCGTCAAGTGGAGGTCACTCTTAAAATCGTCTGAAAAAGAATATTAATATTAACAGTGTTAATATCAACAGTAGTGTGTCCGTCCACATTGTCAGCCATCTTGAAACTGGTTATGATGATCATGTTCGAAAATTGGAAATTACTGCAATGCCATTGGTTTAGAATTTGACGATCGTCGTTTGCATGACGAAAAGTTAAAGTCATTTCTACTTTTCGTCGAGAGAATATCTTCGCCGCGACGATCAGTTTTACTCTTCTGCGCATGTGTCGTCGCGAAAATTTAAGACGATCGTCTTAAAAATCGTCTAGTGGAGATCCGGCTTAAGGCGGTCAAAAAAGAATCCTTTGAAGAAACTTATTGATATGATACGATTACAAGTGACATTCATTAACTTAAGAGAAGGTTAAAATAATTATCGATCTGAATGACCATATGAATTGGACTGCATCACTTAAAAGTACTTTTATTTTAGCCGCTGTAATGGATACTTTCAAGAAAGTTACCAAAGCAAAGGTTCGTCTTGTGATTATGGACCAGCTGAAATATGCACCAGACCGCATGGACGGTGGAGGACGAAAGACACGGGAATCCATCTCAGATAAGGCTGCAAATGATGAAGGAGACGACGCGGGAAATGACATCGACGACGACGACTTACAACATGAGATTAAATTTTATCTATTTATTTAAGTGGTAGTAGTTATTGTATGATGTGGAAAGATATTGATTAAGTATTATTGTGAATATGTTCTTATAATAAGACAAAAGAATTTCAGCGTGACAATAAGATTGTTTTTTGTGTGTCGGTTAGTTCCTTCGGTTAGCCGCTATCCACTTTGTTAAAGATGAAAATCTGTGTTAAATTACGAATCATCTACTCGGCTACCAGTTCAGACAATAAAGTGAAACGAAGCTATTTTTAGCTGAATTTTAGCATTATCAACGTTGAAATAACGTTGAAACAACGTTATTTGACGTTGTTTCAACGTTGCTATAACGTTGTAATCTGACGTGGTTTCAACGTTGAAAATCTGACGTCGGATTTTGTTTCATTTTCAACTGTGAATCAACGTTTGTTCAACGTTGGACATCAACTTCAACACAACGTTGATACAACGTTGAAATGCCTGCTGGGTACATAACTTACTTACGCATGGGCTACCTGTTCTTTTATTAATCTAAAATACAATAACTGTAAAAGTTTAACAGTAAAAAGTTTTATAATAATAATAATACCTTCGTATGTATACAAAGCTGTTTCTTCGTGAAAATAACAGCGATAATGAAAATCCGTTATTAACGATCGAAATTTTTGGAAATCATCAACCAATCAAAACAGCGCATTTTGAGAGTTTTCCTTTATTAGCCAATGAAAACGGTCAGCGGCGGGGTTTCCCCATATAATAATCGTAATCGTAAAAAAACGTTCTCGCATCTACGTGGTTTTACGACGAAAAGGAGAAAAATTAGAAGGTTTTGACCGTTATCACTATCTAAAATAAAAGTGTGACACACAAATGTAATATAGTATAATAAGATAACAGCTAACATCATAGCTGTTACCTGACATTAGAATGTCGGGCAACCAACTCTTACGCTGCGTATTGCTTTATATTAACCAAACGCTGAGTAAATGAACGGAGTTTTTGAGGTAGTAAAGACAACATTTCCATATATTTATTGTCTTGTAGCCTAGGGCACCGCATTTTTGTCAAAACCCTTATTTTGTACGATACTATTGGAAGGTTTTAACGAATGAAAGGTGTGGCAGTTAGTTGGTAATTAGCAAGGAGCTTTTAGTCCCTGGGCTATTCTGCACACCCACTTTAAACTTGTAGTTGACTTACGGCCAGAGATACGTATAGCATTGCTCTAATTTGCTCTAAATCAATGGCCCCTACAGCGCATCGGAGTGGAGGTATCGGGAAATAACATGGCTAAACTCAAACATGGGTCGTAGCACTCACACTCGAAAGTACTAATTACTACACCCTTTAAATGTTGATTACATCAGCAACAATAGCACGCAAATCAAATTTTGTGCACGTTGGTCTAAAATTAACATAGATTTAACAAATTGAAGAGAAATGCTGTTTGAGGTTTCTAATTGCCACTTATGTGCTTAACATTTGAACTCACAAAGATTAACAAAAATACATAACTGTTCACTACGCAAATAAAGCAATTAATTCTGAATTAATGACGCCTATATGCAGAAATTAATTTGTGGTACCACTTAATCGCACATGTCTGCTACGTACTTTAATTAAAAACGTTGTTTGTGTTCTAGCTGAATTTATTCAACGTAACAACTAAAAAGCGTTTCGACAAATGTCACTTAATTACAACTTCGCATTCCAAACGCAAGCACTTCCATCTTTACATTTACTTACGGTTATTTTAAAAAACTGAGAATATGTACGAGTTCATTATTACAAGCATGTTTATGATTTGAAATAGGCTTACAAGGATTTGTAAATCATAATAGCTGATGGTTGTGCTCAATTTCCCGTTCCCATCATTCAGTTATTCCCGGAGCACATGCTACAACACCCATAATTCAATGCAACTTAAAAATATTCAATGGAATAATGAACAGAGTTTCACAAACAAAACAGATCTCCTCATAGTTATACAGTGCTTAAAGTAATCTAAAATTGAGGTAATTGTGGTACTTAGAGTATGTGTTCGGGAGAGAACTTAATTATTGGAAAGACTAATTGTTCTACGAAAACCTTTGGAATGTATGGGCTTCTTATCCTTAAAGCATTGCTAAATAGTATGTGTAATATCCATTTTGGTTGCATGTATTGGTATCTAACTAATCGCAAGCTTTCAGCTCAATTTAATACTACGCATGCTCCAATCTATTATTAGTTTAACAATTTTCTATAAATACCCCGATATGTCGATCTCACTTCAGTAGAACGCAAAATTTGGTATCAAGCAACTGTAACTGAAAAGACAAACATGAAGAGAACATGTATTTTAGGTGGTGCTAGTAACATCTTACTAGTAACTAGGAGGATAGAAAAAGAGAAGGAGAAAAAACTCTATTTCCAAAGCTATTCAATTCTATTCAAATTTGGCTTTGTTTTTAAATTCAAAGAAATTTACGCGCGATGCGCTCGTCCCATGCTTTTTTTATAAATACTTGATCAAATTCCATTTTCTCCTATTCAAATGAAACTAAATGAAAACCTTTAAAATTGCCCCGGATCCAGTAAAATATGTGAAAAGTTCACTTAGAACATCACTGGATGCTGGTACATTAGCACTGCATCTATTTTAGCAAAGAAACTTGTAAATAAAATTCTGAAATGGCCATTTTGAGTATTGTGAAAGACGTTGGGAAGCTGCTACAAGTGCTAAGACTGATCATGTAATTAAAGAATAAATACTTATATCTATGATTGGCGTGCAAGATATGTTGTTCCTATTATATTTTTTCATTGTTTTATTTTATTTTTAATTGCACGCCTTCTCGGTTTCTCCTACAATTAGGCATTTAATATTGGGGTATCTCTGTGTATTTCTCTTGCATAAATTAATAATTTAAAATGATACGTCAACAGTGGGGTTATTGATTGAACGTGTAAACAAAACAACTTCAGTTCTTTATTTTTAGGTGTTCTTGCATGTATTTCCATTTCATTTCACAGCTAGATAGGTAATACTGGGCATTATGGAATGTTATATTAATGAAGTAGTGTTGATTCTTTTTAAATGTATATTACATTTTAGTAATATGGAAAATCACATAAAAATATTAAAATCTACATGTCGGTTGTGTGGAAGGAAGATTGTGCCTAGTAGAGGATACGTAAATCCAAAGGAATGTAATTTGTATGCAGAGTTGATAGAAACATGTTACAATATTACTGTGTTGACAGAAGATGAAAATGTGTTTCCTAAGCATTTGTGTAATGGTTGCAATCGTAAACTAAATAAATTGGTAATTGCACCGAAATATGTTGGTAATGCTTGTACATTTTCTCCTCATGATGACTCATGTTTGTTGTGCTTTACCTCAAGTTCAACTAATAAACTAAAGGCCACTGACAGTTTACATATAAAAAACTTGATGTTTTAATGGATAACATAGGATATACAAAATTATCCAATATAAGTAATATCAAAAGACTTTATGTATTACCAGACACATCTTTAGAAGTCGTCAAAATAACTTTGAAAATTACCATAAACATGGATAACAGCTGGACATGTCATGTTTATGAAAGAGAAGTTGATATCAACTTAATGCAAAAATTTGGATTTCCTGTTGTTCTGAATAATGAAAATACGAACAACTTTTCATCTTTATGGAATAATGTTCATATATGCAGTGGAAATACTGATTTTCCAGATATTGTTAAAGCAAAATTTGAATACAAGGTGCCTTTCCCATCAAGTGATGCCTTAACAGAGTTTGCATACTTAGAGTCTGATACCATGGTGGAACTGAGAAAAGGCAACTTCAGTGTGATATGGTGGAACTGAGAAAAGGCAACTTCAGTGTGATCAGAAGCTCCATTTGTAGTCTTTTAACTGACAATATCACAAAGTTATGCAACAGTTGTAAGGGTTTGAGGGACCGGTTGAGAATGATCAGGAGCAGGGAAAATTCAAGATCGAATGTTACCTCACCATCATCTTCAGCAAACGTGAGATATTTGTCAAGGCAAGAGCTCGAGGAGCGATACCGGAATTCCCAGCAATCACGTTCTGAAGCATTGCGAAAAGTAGCTCAGTTAAATTTTAGAGAAAAAGAATATGTTGAGAAAGATGGCATAGTTTTGGATGAAAGGCAAGACCAGTTTTTTAAAGCAGTTATGAAAGATAGCGTTAACAGCTTTGATGAAGAAACGCCTCAATGGTTGCTATGGCAGCAGCAGCAGGAAATGGCTGCTAAATCTGATTCACGCGGAATGAGATGGTGGCATCCACTGATAATTCGTTGGAGCCTTAGTATATTTCATAAGTCACCAGCAGCATACAAACAAATGTCTGACAAAAGAATTGGATTTTTTACACTGCCAAGTGTGCAAACCCTCAAAAAATACATTCACTTTACAGATCCAATGACTGGTTTTAATCCAGATATCATTACCAGCTTAATCACAAAATCAAGAATAGAAGAAATACCAGACTTAAAAAAACGTTTCTATAGTTTTTGATGAAATGGAAATTAAAAGTGACCTTGTTTTTCGAAAGTCCACTGGGCAACTGATTGGATTTACTGAGATGGGTGATTTTAATGAGGAGCTGCGGCAGTTTCAGAATTCATGTAGAGAAGATAACATAGCAGAGCGAGAATTTGCAACATATGTCATGGTATTTATGGTTCGTGGAATTTTCTCCGATTTGGTTTACCCTTTTGGGTACTTTGCTTCGACTGGTTTCACCTCTGCACAGTTGTATCCATGTACATGGGAGGCTACTAAAATCTTGGAATCAATAGGATTTTATGTCAGGGCATTTGTGTCAGATGGAGCATCCCCAAATAGAAAGTTTTATTCTTTAATGGCTGGTGAAGATGAATATTTCACTACAAATTTGTTTGCTCCAGACCGAAAAATTTATTTGTTTTCCGACTATTGTCATTTGATTAAAACCACAAGAAACTGTTTTGAAAATTCCTTTGGAAATCTAAATACAAGAAATCTCCATGTAAGTATACCAAAATATTAATTGACTAGTATCCCGGGTAAAAACTTTTTACCGAACTTAACTTCGAAAACATTAGGTCAAATCCACCATTCCCGTGTACGTACCCCGTGACGAAAAAATAAATCATGGAATCGCAACTCAAAAGTGTACCCATGTTGTAGAGCTCGAAAAGCTGATCAAAAAAGTGTATGGGATCGTTTCGCTACGACCAACCGTTGCGGAGATATCGCTGATCAAAGATTTCGATGACGTCATATCCGCAGTACCAAATAAAATTTAGGCCCAAATGATGCGTCACCCCATCACCCGTATCGCTGACCCCAAAAAACGTCAGTTATCCCTATTGGTTCTTCAGATATTTCCCCAAAAACGTCGCGTTCGATTGGTGATGCAATGCAATGATTCCCCGTGATCATAAAAAAAAGACGTCAAATCATGCCACGTGCTTTTGGAATGATCGTGAAAAAAGTGTCTCTCGCTCTACGTGGTTTTACGCGCACATAAGAGGACGATGACCGTAAAAATTAAACAAATATATCACTCTCTAAAATAAAAGTGGTATGCACAATTGCGAATTAGTATAATAAGACTAGTATCTCGCGTAAAAGTTTTTTACGACTTTAATTTCGAAAAGAATCTGCAGAAATACGACGCGTTTGTACCCCGTGACGAAAATTTTAATTAAAGGTTCGTGACTTAAAAGTGTACCCGTGTCGTAGAGCTCGAAAAACTGATCAAAAAAATGTATGGGATCGTTTCGCTACGACAAACAGTTAAAGAGATATCGTATATCAAAGATTTTAATGACGTCATATCCGCAGTACCAAATAAAATTTAGGCCCAAATGTTGCGTCACCCCATCACCCGTGCCACCAACCCTAAAAAACGTCAGTTATCCCTATTGGTTCTCGAGATAATTCCCCAAAAACGTCGCGTTCGATTGGATATGCAATGCAATGATTTCCCCGTGATAAGATAAAAATAACTGACGTCACGCCGCGTGCTATTATACTAATCGTCAATTGTCAATGGTCTAACGAAAAAATGACCACGATTAAGAAGATTTTGACCATTAAAAAAACAAAAACAAAACACTCTCTAAGTTAAATGTGTTACCAGGGTGTTACACACATTGCGAATTAGTATAAGTAGACTAGTATCCCGGGTAAAAACTTTTTACCGAACTTAACTTTGAAAACATTAGGTCAAATCTGTCATTCCTGTGGTACGTACGCGTCACTCGCCACCCATGTTCAGTATGCGTTGTGTCACGTCATGATTATAATAATACCTTTTGTTCGTTCGATCTTTCTGCAGCTAATTTTTAAAAACTTCACTGCACTTCTTCTGTATATCTAAATATGATTTTTCATTGTAAACAAACGATAATAAAACGTTTTATAATAATAACAATACCTTCGTGCATGCAAACCTGTGTTTCTTCATCAGTTCTTTCGTCGATTTGCTGCCTAAAACAATCAAATTTAAATCAAAATATTCGTATACAAAAAGAAACACGTCTTCTTCGCGAAGTTTCTTGCTCACGAAATGATCGTTGACAAATTTCGAACGATTAACATTGCATTGCTCGCACTCCTCCAAAGACGTTTTTCGGCTGATTTCCACTGCGCAAGCCAAAAATAACAAAACGGAGGAGCATATACTAATCGCGAAAAATCAAAAAAATCACTCTCGCTTTGGCGTGGTTTTACGACGAAAAGGGAAAAAATAAGAAGGATTTGACCGTGAAAAAAAAACAAATATATCACTCTCTAAAATAAAAGTGTGACACACAATCGCGAATTAGTATAATAAGACGAGGACAGTGAGTATCCCGGGTAAAAACTTTTTACCGAACTTAACTTCGAAAACATTAGGTCGAATCCACCATTCCCGTGTACGTACCCTGTGATGAAAAAATAAATCATAGAATCGCAACTCAAAAACATCCCAGGAGGCGTCGCTCGCCACCCATGTTCAGTATGCGTTGTGTCGCAGAATTTAACTTTTGGAAAAGTTTCTTTTCAGGCATTAATTTTTTAATTCATTTCTTACATTCAGAAAATTTAAAACAGAAACAAATAGCAACATGGCTCAGAATATATATTCATACGCAGAAGAGAAGTAACTTTAATGTAAAAATATGCAATATATAACACAGAACCGTTTGCTAAGACATACAAAGCCAAACATTGAATAACATTACAAAAATGATACCTTCCAACTTTTTCTTTTGTTCAAAAGTTACTTCTGGACTGCAACCATTAATGAATTTTTGAAATGATATAGTTAGTTCTTCCCAAAACCATCAACATCATGATTAAAACCATGAGTTTCATTTCTTCATGCTTTTTTTATTATTGCCTAAAAGAATAATGTTTCAATTGTAATACCGAAAAAAAAAAAAAAGAAACAAAAAAAAAAAAGGAAATTCAAGTACGTATTTATCCTAAAAACAATAACTAAGAAGAAAAATTTACACAAAAGATAAAATGTCACAAATAAAATCATAAATTCAAAGTTATATACCTAGGCATAGTACGTAAACGATTACCATAACACAAAATATGCATAAACACGATAAAATATAAACTTAAGAAAAATACAGCCAACAACGCTTATTTTTTGTAGGATAATTTCATTGCACAGTCATTTAAATTACGTAATCCATTCTTCTCTTAAGTAACCCTCTCGACATTATAACCCATCATGTGCTTCATTTCTATTTTAACAGATCAAAACATTAAAAAAACATATACAAAAAACCTAATCATGCTATGACGAAATCTAAAGAAAAACAAAACAAAGTAAAAGAAACTTTGAAAATGTATTAACCTTAAAAATAATAATTAAAAACACAAACGTAATGACAGAATTAGTATAGCTGAAAAATTTTTAACATATGAAAACATTCGTGGAGCCATTTTGATTTTTTATTTCCAGTTCAAAGCTCCTCTCTGCTGGAAAATTCAAAACACAACAGTAAACATCCTTCTTATCCTTTATTTATCCACTAATACTAACTGTGTTTAACTAAATAGATACTATTTTAACTTTACCTCTCAATACCAATTCACATCATCGTAATCATGTTAGTAAACAATATTGATCATGATCTGTAGTAGCCATTATCAACTTCTAAACTCTTTACTTTCTATATTTCATACCTGTAAACAAATTAATAACACTCGATTTACTTTCCAGGATACTTTCCTATTGTAAACATACACTTTCTCCTTGCTTACTACTGCAATTCCACTACCATTTTTATACAGTGAAAGTCATAAAAATGCTTTCTTCGTAACTTCATAACTGTGGAGCCATTTTGAATTAAATAAAATAAGGAACAGCAACTTCGTTACCAAAACAAATCATTAACTGCTCGAGGGACATGCATCTTAATGATTTGATCGTTTTAACTCTGTTTTTACTCTCTTTTAACGCTGTATTTACTAAATCCGTTTGACTCATGTACTTACGTATATTACTTTATATCTTTTCCAAACAATTTCTAATCCGAAAAGAAGTAAAACCATTTTCTTCACCAATGTAAATAAACAGCATCCTTTCTGCAGCCATTTTTAAACAACTTTAACTTCATCTACACTACTCTACTGCTGCACTCCCATAACTATTTGATAACTATAAAAAGAAATACGTAAACAGCTCGTAAAATAAAAATAGACTTTCTTCATCTCGTTCTTCGTTTCGTTTTCCTCTGAAAAAACCTATATATAAAAAACAACATCTGTTTAAAAACTCACCTAAGCATGTGGTTATACCTGTTCTTTTATTAATCTAAAATAAAATCTAAAATACAATAACAATAAAAGTTTAACAATAAATTGATAACTAAAACGTAAACAAACATTTAAATACATTTAAATACTAACTTGTTCTTCTATTAATCAAAAATAACAGTTTTATAATAATACCTTTTGTTCGTTCGATCTTTCTGCAGCTAATTTTTAAAAACTTCACTGCACTTCTTCTGTATATCTAAATATGATTTTTCATTGTAAACAAACAACTAACCCGTGTTCTTTTATTAATAAGAGTAAAAGTTTAGCAATAAACACGATGATAAAACGTTTTATAATAATAACAATACCTGTGTTTCTTCGTCAGTTCTTTTGTCGATTTGCTGCCTAAAACAATCAAATTTAAATTGAAATATTCGTATACAAAAAGAAACACGTCTTCTTCGCGAAGTTTCTTGCTCACGAAATGATCGTTGACAAATTTCGAACGAAGAAATTGCATTGCTCGCACTCCTCCAAAGACGTTTTTCGGCTGATTTCCACTGCGCAAACCAAAAATAACAAAACGGAGGAGCATATACTAATCGCGGAAAATCAAAAAAAGTGTCTGTCGCGGCTGCGTGGTTTTACGACGAAAAGGGAAAAAATAAGAAGGTTTTGACCGTGCAAAAAAAACAAATATGTCACTCTCTAAAATAAAAGTGGTATGCACAAATGCGAATTAGTATAATAAGATATAATCTATTCTGTATGTCAATTGCGTTACTACGTTTGGTTTGTCAATTATGCTGTATTTCTGTTTAGCTTGATGGAATGGACATAAGTTGGGTCCATATTGTTAATGTATATGAATGGGATTTGGGCCTTCATCATGCTGCACCAGCTTTAAGGATGCTTTACAAACTTAAAGAGGAGCACATCAAATTGTCACCTAGACTTAGAATGCAAGTCAAACTAGCAGTTCAAGTATGTAAACATTCTCCCAGTTTACTATGTAAATTACTATTCGTAACATGTTTCAGTGATTCCTTAAGTCTTGGCATTTTTAGGTACTAAGCAAGACAACTGCCAAAGGCTTGGCTGCACAGGGTCTGCATAACACTGCAGGTACTATCAAGTTTATTGAAATGTTTGACAGAGTCTTCGATTGTCTGAATGTTTCGAAGAAGGATGAACATCGTAAATCAAGGAAGCCAGAGCTTGCACCATATGTAAGTGCAGATGATTGGAGATTTAAGGTATATGATAGATATTATTGACACAGTTTTCTTGGAGAACAGTTGCCTTATTGTCTGATCTTGTCCACATTGCTTTTTATGCAAAATAATACCAAGAAAGCCCTAAAATGTGCCTTTTCCATTCCATAAACATTGCCAGGTTTTAGTTTCATTGTATTTATTGTATCCAATGGAACCTGTTCGAGATTTAAAAAGAAAATTGTACCCATAATATTTCTTTTACGTAGTTTTTAGAAGAAGAGTTTTTGGAAAATTACTTAAACAAATGGGAAAATCAAGCACAAGCAGTGATCGGAATGACAAAAGAAGAAAAAAACAGGCTCTGTCTGAGCAAGCAGACATTACATGGTTGGAGAATAACAGGTGCATTTTATAAATTTTGATGTTTCTTATTATTCTTTATTCAACTTGTATGTAGGCACGTTACTAAGTGTTTCTAATACTGCCATTAGCCAAGGATGGGGGTTGGTACTTGCCAGGTCTTGCTTCAAATTCTAAGCAGGTTCCAGTAGGTATGTAACAGCATCTGGCAATACCAATATCAAGTGAACCTGTAGATCAAGGCTCTATGAATCTTTTTTTTTTAGTCAAATCGTTCGTCGAACTGTCCCGACTCTTGCTGGAAGAACTGACGCATCGTTTCTTATGAGTGAGAAGTTCTCTCAAGATCCGTTGGAGCAACATTTCGGGCGACAAAGGAGTGCTGGAGGTTGTAATGAGAACCCGACTTTATTTCAATTTGGTAACCAAGAACTTTCGCTTAATGTTATGGGTAACGAACTAATTACAGGTCTGCGTGGCAACACCAGACAAGACAATCGTCCGCATCACTTAGACGTACACGATAAACGAAAGTTACCACAAAGGAAAAGTGAAATGCATTAGTATTTGTATTGTATATATTTAGTGTTTTCGATTTTATGTTTATGATTTATGCATAGTAACATTATCGGATCTGGAGTAACGTTTATGATCCTTGTTAAATAAATCGAGTTTACATTGAATTAAATTTTCCTTCTTCCAACCACTTGTAAAATGTCACTTTTTCACAATGGTGGAATGTTCAACCCATCAAATCGCTTAATTTGTCATTCCCCCTTGAAAACAAATACGTAACTGCGTGGATTATTGAGATTCGTGGACTGCTTTTAAATGTGTTGAAGAGGCAACATGAGTTAGGGTGAAAAAGCTGGACGGACAGTCATCAAATTTATGTGGCCGCCCCAGCTTTTTCACCCTAACTTCATGTCTCCAGCCAACCTCGTGTGGAGGTAAATGAGTCACAATTCTGATTCCCAATATCCCTAAAAGGTTGAAAAACTTCAAACTAAATCATTCGTCGTTGAAGTACCGATGGGGGTAGACGGGGGCGTATTGTGGGGTGTACGTAAATTATAACCCAGTGGGCAAAATGCCAAATGTCACTGCAACAAAGAGCATTTTTATTGAAATTACGCATGGGAGTGCACTCCTTCACAGAGATTTTTTAATAAATGTGCTGGCTGGGAGTTCGTGTAACTAAGGGGTGTCAGAGCTCGGGAAAAAAATCATGAAAGTTTTGATCTTCCGATTTCCGTATGAATCCGAAATAATAATGAAACACAAAATATATACAGTTGCAAGTTTAAGTCTAGGTCAGAATTAGATTTAGCCCCAAAATATAATCATTAAAAAAACAGTGAACTTTGTAAGAAACAGTGAGAGTGTGACTTTTTAAAATATTCCAGCGGGCAAAATCGTCAAAAAACCACAACGGCGAAGACCATTTTCAATGAAATTATGGGTATATTTCTGTAGAAATGCACTCTTTTGCAGTGATTTTTCAACAAATTTACCCGCCGAGATAATAAACCTCGGATTTAAAAACAACAACATATAATGTAATAAAAAGGAATAAAAAAAATTGTCCTGCAGAAAATAAGATGGAAGAATCATAAAAGTCTCAATATATCCAGGAAAGAGACAAAACAAAAAAATAATATGCCATGTAAATAATTAACTGAGAAGTCAGTTGAGTTTACAAACAGTCTGTATTTCATATTTATGTGAGTTTCTTGCGCATGGCTGGGTCGGTTCTTTTTGATAGAACAATTTTGCTTTGTTCTGTTTTTTCTTTATTGACAGTTGCTAACTTCCTTTTTAGCACTTGGACATAACTTGCAACATATGCCCTCGCTCTAATGTCTACCTACGTTCTAATAATTTGCTTCTTCAGTACCGCAGCAAGACTTCTGTTAGCCAAGTTACGAGCTAAACTTTCCCAAGCTGCATCGATAAGGTTGTCCTTTTCAATTTGTTTCTTAATGGTGAAACGAATGTCTGCGCCTATAACTTTTTATTAACTGCAAATTTAGAATTTTTCGGACAGAGTTTTCCACACGACGACAAAATATAAACATATCATCATTCACAATAACTAGTCCACCTCTATTTACAAGATTCACCCAGGTTCTGGTAAAATCCAAAAATCCAAGTGATGACTGCTTTTCCATACCTTTTACTTTCAAAGTATTTAGGAACTCCACAGCTGCACATGCAAAATCATACGACAAAACATTTTTATGTTTCATGATTCGCTGATATTTTTGCAATAATGAATAGACTATAAATCCTGCAACATAACAAACAATTTGTTGTTCCTCTTTAGTCAAAGCTATATCCATTATTTTTACAGTATTGTTCGCTTCATTTTGAAGTTTTAAAATATATTTCATCAAGTTTGTGACTGAAGAAAAAAATAAAATGTTGAATGGTTTGGATGGCAAATCTATTCCTATTAAATTAGCCAGCTGATATTTAAGTTTGTCTGTTATGAAAAACTGATGCATGTGTTGCCACAACATTTCACAACCAGCTTGCTTTGCAACAGGGTGAGCTTTAATAACATCATACACTGTAGAGGCTAAGGCAAGTGTGATGTTTTTTTGATAGTGCAACTTGGTTACCAACTCCTCTGCCAAAAATTGCGCTGTATTACCAGGTGTTTTGGTATTGCCAATTTCCATTTTTAAATTTACATCATTTAGAACATCTGAAAGGGACTGGATGACCATTAAATGAGCTACATTTATGAACTCTTCATCTTGTAACTTTATATGCTCTACGAAAATAAAAAAAAAAACACAGCCATCACTCTACCTACAGAATGCTGGTATAATAAACTACATACTCACACCAGGGGTTTTGGTATGGGCCACACACTAGCTACAGAAAAGGGCTTAAACATACAAAATACATACTCACGTTGCTTGTCTGTCTTTCTTTGCTTGTTACTACTACTAGCAGTTTCAGCATTGTAAGTGTTGATGTTGTACCCATTATCTACGCATAAATTAAATAAGTTTGTTTGCTATTGATTGTATGATTTATGAAGAACAAACTTTGAGAGGATATATAGATATAATTTTTGTTTTGTGAGACAGTTTCGTGGTGGGAGGTTGAAATAAAATGAAATTGCTTACCACATGATAGCACATGTTTGTCATAATAGAACTTCTTCTTAAAACGTCGAGAACATACACTACAAATCAATTCTAAAGAGTTTGTTGCCGTTGCTCTATTCCCTTTAACAAAAGTATCTTCTTCATCAACAAAAGTTATCTTGGGAAGCTCAGCCAGTTGCAGCTCATCTTGTATTTCATTTATGTCTAAATCATCTGGTACTTCAATTTCAATATCTTCGTATACATCAAATTCATTTAGCAACTCGATTGGTATCTCTTTATCTTCATCAATTTCAAAATCACAATTCACAAAACCGTTCTCGTCTTCTTCATACGCTGCCATTTTCTTTCTGATTTCTCAAAACATTTTTCACATTTCATATGTTAGGAGAAATTATGCCAATCAACATCGACCTATATTGTTTCTTAAGAAACCAATCGTGTTGCAGTTGATCAAATTATTCTTTTGTATAAACTAAATTATGCACGAAACCGCTAATTTTTAAAATTATATTTTGTATGAAGGTACCTGTTATCGCATCGCCGCTGTTTTCTATAAACATAATAGAGTTTTTTCTCCTCCTCTTTTTCTATCCTCCTAGCTAGTGACGAGCTTGGTGTAGTATATAGTTTTCCTTTATGATTTGCATGCAGGTAATATTGGTTCTTTTGCTTATGTCGTTGGCTGTTACAGTAAAATGTACCCCGCAGAAGCACATTATATCTCAGAACATCAAAGTGATCGAATCACCAAAAAAGAAAACTATCAACAATGCGGAACCGTCAATCAACACGTCCATCAGAATCTGAAAAATGTTTGGAGGATCCCAATATTTCCTGTCCGAGTTGTTTGTTTGGTCCATGTGCCGGACATACTGAATGTGCGAATTGCTGATAATACTGGTTTTGAATTATATTTTTTGTATTTTAATGTTTTACTATGTAAATATTTTCCTGTGCGCTTTGATCATATGACAGAGAATAACAACCATGTCCTGGCTATGAATAGCCACAAAATTTCAATGCCACTATAAAAGGGCGCAAAACAATTTTGAAATATGGCACAATGTTATTGGCTCGCTTTCAGACTTTACAAAAATGACATTAGTATCGCTTATGAGGAGAAAAAAACGCAGCTAAACATTTAAATGACGGACAGCTTTAAAATGTTTTCATAAGTAAGATCATGGAGGTATAAAACAGAAGGAGAACGAACTCAAAATCTGCTATTGTACTATCCGTGATGCGCTGCATTGTTTAAGTCCTCAGTGTGTAATAACATATAATTGCTATCATCAAAACATAGATTTTCATTTGTTTCTCAAGGAAGCTTTAGGTTTAATAATCTGCTTGTCACTATGCACCAAGTTGATCCGTTGTTATAATGGATGATATTTGGTTTTTAAATTGTCGTTAATTTTTAAAAAAGTATTCGTTTCACCGACAACCAGCCGAAAGCGCATCACGGATGACATCAAAGTGATACCGCAATGAATAGAATAGTCATTATCTGAATAATAGAAAAATAAGAGTTCGTTCTCCTTCTGTTTTATACCTCCATGGTAAGATTCGGAAAAATTATGTTTCGTTTACACGAAACTATTTTTCTATAAATTTGTAGGGAATTGTATACAACTTAGTAGAGTTGTTCGTGAATTCGTCCCCACAAAGTCATTAGAAACTTTACATCAACAATTGAAATATAAGGCAAAGTAATGATGTTTCTTTGATACAAGAAAGGGCTTTAAATCTCTGAATTAACTTTTTATTTGAACAGTTTTAAAAAAGTTTGCACAAGTAGATTTTTTTCGTGTAACAGGATAGTCAATTTTACAAATCTCCCTAATTATTTTGATTATGTGTATTTTCGTTAGCTAATGTTGTGTTTTGTAACTTTATTTTTCCTTTTTCTTCTCTAAGATCTGTAATTATCTTTATGTGAAATGTACAAGTAAATGTTATCAACAGAGTTTCTTTTTGTGTTAAAAGTAAAAGTTTAGGGTAGCATGCTATCCATGATTAAAATCACTTGCGATTACTTCTCCTACTCCGGGATTTGTAAATTTGAAGTCGGTTACCATCGATTGACAGGCTCTAATCCAAAAGCATGTAGATATCAATATCGCGATGAGGAAAGTTGCGCTCATGTTTTGCACTCGACACTTTTATCCGGACATATTGAAAGTTGTTAACTTAGAGACCGTTACATTATCTTGACAGAGACTTCTTTAAGACATGACAAGATAATGTAAGAATGACCTTGAATGAATTCACTTTTAAGCATTTGTTAACCCCCGTCCAATGTCATGGCAACAATCGGAAACTGATCAGGTTCGCTAAAAACCCTTTTGGTTCTTATTCGCGCGAAAAGAAAGTGAAGAAAGTTGAAAAAAAAACGATCATTTTGTTTGCCTAAAGACAACAAAGGAAAGTTTTGTTTGTTTTTTGTTTATGTTGTCTATTAGCTAGGTAAACTGATAAAAAACACGAGGCCTGTCGTGTTTTTATTTTTGCTAAAAATTACATACTTTCATTGTCCTGTATTGTTGTTTTGATTTTCTTAACATCAGTCATGAATTCTGAGCATGACTCTGCAATTCCTCAAAGGTTTATATTGCCTAGATCACAATTTGATAGAGATGTAGTTCATGCACGGCAACATCAAAATAATGAGAGGCAACAACAACCCCCTGCTGATGACCCTCAACAACGTCGTCGCATTAGCAATGCTGACCGACAAAGGAGATACCGTGCCAATCAAAGTGAAATTCGTGCCCAATTGAAAAGGGAGAGGGATACACAAAATCAAAGACAGCGACGGGCTAATGAACAACCCGAACAGACTGCTGCTCGACTTGAAGCACAAGCTCATCGACAGCAGTCCTTAAGAGATAATGAGCAACCAGAACAAGCTGATGCTCGACGCACAGCTGATGCTCAACAACACCAAAGAGCATATGTCTGAAACAGACGAGTGCGCGAGGCTCAGTTTTTAAATGCTGCACGTATTGATATTGAAAACAATAATTTACCTACATTCATTCTTTAGGTGAATTTGATGTTTTATATGAACATTGTGGAGCAATCAAATTCCACCAAGAAATTAATTTTAAATGTTGCACAAATGGAAAGGTGCAACTTCCAAATTTATTAGATTATCCGCCTGAGTTGCGGAATCTTTTACTTGATGATTCTGCTCTTGGTAAACATTTCCGTGTATTAGAGTTTATGATAATGCATTTAGTTTTGCTTCTGTGTCAGCTAACCTACGTCCGCCCCCGGGAAATGGGCCTCCATGTTTTAGGATATGTAGACAACCGCTACATAGGTATGGAGCACTGCATGCAAATGTTTGTTTAGCCAACTGTATATTATCGAAGCTGCTAATTTGCTTGACATGCGTATGCAAAACCCTTCCAATGCGGATTGCATTGGTGGAACAAATACAAACGGTCATTAATAGAGTTTCACCTTATGCCGCAGCATATCGTAACTTAGCTCAGATCGAACGAGAAGAGGAGGAAAGGGCGTTTTTAGAAAATAGACCGACCGCTGTAGTGGGTATGTATATGCGTGAAGGTGAAGACAGGAGGAGATACAATGCGCTACATCACGAAGAAGTTGCAGCAATTTTCGTAGGTAACGATGGTGCACCTCCCACTGGTAGACATATTGTAGTGTATCCAAGAGATAGGCCCTTGCGTAATATTTCTTACACGTCAACAAACATTGACTCCATGATGTATCCAATCATTTTTCCTAGAGGTGATCCTGGATGGAGTCCAAACATGAATCACGTTCAACAACATGCGACTGAAAGGCGGAATAAAATTACACAATTGCAGTATTATATTTATCGTATTGGCATTAGACGTGAATTTTCTGCTCTACATTTAGCTGGAAAACTATTTCAACAGTTTGTTTTTGACAGCTATGTCAAAGTGGAGGGAGCGAGACTTGACTTCATACGCCAAAACCAAGAACATTTACGGGCGGATAGCTACACAAGCTTGATGGACTATTTAGAGGAAGCTGCTCATGAACGAAACCTCCGTGCAGGTAATATCGTTGTATTGCCATCTACCTTTTCAGGTTCACCGCGAAATATGCACCAATTGTACCTTAATGCTATGGCATTAGTTTCAAGAAAAGGTAAACCAGATTCATTTTTAACTTTTACATGCAATCCTAAATGGCCTGAGATTGTTCAAAATCCTTTGCTTGGCCAAACCGCATCAGATAGGCTGAATCTGGTTACACGAGTATTCAAATTGAAGTTGGAAGCTCTTAAAAATGATACTATCAATGATGCTGTTCTAGGTGTATCTGTAGCACAGGTGGATGCTATAGGGGTCTACCTCATGTGCACATGCTGTTGCATCTTGGCAACGAATTTAAGTTGCGCAATGCTGATGACATTGATTCATTGATATCAGCACGAATTCCAAATCGGCAAGAAGAACCAATACTTTACGAGATCATCAAATCCTGTATGGTCCATGGTCCATGTGGCCATTTGAATGTGTCTTCACCATGTATGCAAGATGGTAAGTGCAGCAAAAACTTTCCAAAGCAGTTCAAAAATGGAACTGTTTTAAATGTGGACGGCTATCCTTTATATCACCGACCAGATGACGGAAGAACTGTTCGGATTCGAAATATAGATCTGGACAACAGATGGATCGTCCCGTACAACCCTTTCCTCAGCAAAAGGTACAATGCGCATATTAACTTCGGAGCCTGTGTCTCCATTAAAAGCGTCAAGTATTGTACAAACACATTTACAAAAGACACTCATATTGAAATCAATGAGCGTATCGATCACAACGAAATCAAAACCGTTGTAGATGCGAGGCATGTATCTGCTCCAGAAGCTGTATGGCGTTTATGCTCTTTTCCAATGCACACTCAAAGTCATGCTATTTTACGACTTCCTGTTCACCATCCAAATGAACAGCAGATTTTTTTCAGAGAAGGACAGGAACAAGCAGCACTGGAAAGAGGACAAGAGCACACCAAGTTAACTGCTTGGTTCGAATTGAATCGTGTTGATGAACAGGCACGTCAATATTTATATCCTGATATTCCCCACTGTTAAGTGTTTCAAACACGACAACATAAGTGGGTGACACGGCAGCGTGGAGCAGAAAACATTTTAAGTGGAATGTACAACACTAGCATTCGGTAAGGTGAAAGGTATTTCTTACGTGTGCTGTTGTTACATGTTCCTGGTGCGACTTCCTTTGAATACCTTAGAACTGTTAATGGGATTGTTTATAAATCTTTTAGGGAATCGTGTATTGCACTTGGACTATTGGATAACGATACTTTGTGGATACGAACCAGGGAAGAACTTGCCGCATCAGCAACTCCCTCTAAAATTCGCAAAGCGTTCTCCTTCATTATGATCCATGGAGAGCCAAGCAATCCAGTTGAATTGTGGGAAAGATACCGTGCTCACATGAATGAAGATTTTTTAAGACACCAGCCGGAAGTACAAGCAGAACAGTCAGCTCTTGGTGAAATTCAAGAAGTCTTGCAGAAATTTGGTAGGGTTGTTACGGACTTTGATTTACCTACTTTTGAACAAGCTATTGCTGACGATCTACCAAATGCTGATGAAATGAGGGAAGAAGCCATCAACATGAGGAACAGGTTGAATATTTATCAGCTTGCTGTTGCCGGCACAGTCCTAGATGCAGTGCCAACAAACGACAATAATAGTGCCAAAATTTTCTTTCTTGATGGACCCGGTGGAACAGGTAAAACTTTCACGTTAAATTACATCATTCGCGAGGTTATTGGAGGAAACCAATCAGTACGTACGTGTGCGTGTACTGGAATTGCAGCAACACTGTTACAAAATGGTAACACAGTCTATTCTCTTTTTAAATTACCTGTTCCTGTATTGGACAATTCAACATACAACGTCAAGTCTAACAGTAGGCATGCCGATTTCTTACGTAGCCAGCATCTATATATTAATAGCCGATTCTCTGTCTGTCTGTCTGTTTGTTTGTTTGTTTGTCTGTAAGTCACGCAAAATGGTAGATTGAGTTGTGAGCGAAATTATTTTTTTTTGTGTGTGCGATGTGAGTTCGAAGCAAATACATTGCAACCCCCCAATCGAACGTGACTCTTTTTGGCTGATGAACTAATAGGAATAACGTTTTGTTTTTATTATTATTGTTAGTTTTACATTCCACGTTGACTTGGCTTTGAAAACAGTACATCAACTAAATAGAAAGAAACTAACTGATTAAACATTTTGGACAAAAAGCAGCAGTGGCAGAACGTGGTAGCATGTTCGGTTTGCCACTAACTCTTGCCTGACTGTCTGAGATGGGTGAACTTTTTTTTTGAGTAATCAAAACGTTTAAAAACCGATAGGTAAAACAAGAGTGTCATTAAACACAATGTTTTTTTTGCTTTTTTTTAATAATTTAATTTCTTTTTTTAATTGTTAAGCGTTCTGAACGAATGTTTTTTTATTCTATTTATTCATTTAACACGTGCCTTTTTTCTCTCCTCCCGTGTGAACTTCTTAAGAAGAGAACCATTTTCCCCCTGTTTGATAGCACCCATGTTAGAGCGTTTTTTAAAACAAAAGCTAATAAAAAGTTGAAGTTTTTTCTCCCTACGTTTTGAGTGTATTGTTGTACTGATCAACGATTGTTTTAAAAAATAAATAAGTAACACATCATGAAATTTGTGTTTTTTTGGAACCATTGTTTAAACTGATATTTGATATTTGATTTCGAATCTGCCTCTGGCTTAACACAGGTTGTACGAGCCGTTTTTCAAGAAATATGAGGTTTACTGGGTTCTCCGGGGTGACACAGAGCAGGTGCACATGGGCGGCGAGCGACGCCGCCTTGGCGGCTAGTATTTTAATATTTGATGAGGCAAGTATCATTCCTAAGCACGCGCTTGAGGCTATTGATAGAATGTTCAGAGATATTTGTAACAGTGATGTGCCTTTTGCTGGAAAGGTGGTTCTTTTAGGTGCTGATTTTAGACAGACTTTTCTAGTCGTGAAAAGGGCCAGACCAGCTCTTTTTTTATTTTATTTTTTTATTAAAATCATATTTATACAAGGTAACTGCCTTCAATTATAAAAAATAACTGCTATCAATGGAGGCCCTGTGTTTACAAAGAAAAATTCTTAAAAACTGTTAAAAATTGTTAATATATATATATACTTACATAGGCACGATAAAAATTATTACAAATATTCGAGAAAATTTAAAACAGATATGCAGACAAGTAAAAGGTGACGGAGGTGACAGATTGTGTAAGCGTGTATCAAGAGCTCTATCTTGTGGCCAATAGTGCAAATCTTTCATCTGAATGTCAACATGAGAGCTGCACCTGGGGAAAGGGGGTGTGCTGAATTCCTACTTTAATTAGGAAACAGAGCGATACCGAAAAAAGTGGATGATCCATTTAAAGACTCCATCGAAAATCCGCATGAATGCGTTTTGCATGTCAATAATGATACCATCCACTATTTTTAGTGATGCTGGAGGAGAGGATATGTCAAGCCGTGTTATTCTGACACAGACCAATGACGAGGCTTTAGTGATTAATGAACCGATTCTTCAGGGCATGCCTGGTGAAACGGTCACATACTTCAGTGTCGATTCTGCTGTTTCTGATGAGCAAGAAGAAATTGACCTGTATCCGATGGAATTCATCAATTCGCTTACTCCTTCTGGAATGCCTCCACACCGGTTGAACTTGAAAGTCAACAGTATAGTGATGCTGCTGCGAAATTTATCATTGAAGGACGGTTTATGCAACGGCTTACGATTAGTCATCCGTAATCTCCGAGAGAATATCCTTGATTGTGAAGTTCTGACCAGTATCTCCGCGGGAAATCGGGTGCTCATTCCTAGAGTGACATTATGTCCGATTGATACCAACCCTCCGTTTCAGCTGAAGCGTACACAATTTGCTCTCCGCAATTACCATGAACAAAAGTCAAGGTCAGACTTTTGAACGGGTTGGTATTTACATGCAAAGGCCTTGCTTCAGTCACGGTCTTCTGTATGTTGCATTTTCACGAACACGAAGCAGTGAAAGTAAAGGTTTGTAGAACTTTATAGCAAGGATATGTTAGGGAGAGATGCTACACTAGAAATGTAGTATACAAACAGGTATTATGAATATTTTTACCTTGCGAAAAATATACATGCAATTGATATTAAATATTTCGAATTGAAACTTTACGCAAGGTTAATGAGGAGGCATTAGATGAGATTACCTGGAAATTAAATTGGTATACATTGAATTGAACTACATTGAAGTTAAAGCAGTTTACATTGAATTGAGTTACATTGATTTGAATTACATTGAATTGAATTACATTGAATTGAATTACATTGAATAAATTGAAATGTTGATAGGTGCAGCATTAGATTAGATGACCTAGAAATTTTAGTTTACATTAAATAGATTAGATTGAAATGCCAAATGATGATTAGTATATAGCATTATATAGATTATCTTGAAGTTAGAATAGTTTGAAGATTGAATAGATTAGATTGAAAGCCGGGAGGAAGGATGGTGGGCACGCGTCAAAAAGCCGCTGTATGTGTGACATATTTTATTTTATTCTCTTTTTTTGAGATTCTGATGTCATTGAAAAGGCAGTTTTATCATTGCTACACAGTAACATGTGGTCATACATGTTGAACTGCATGGTTTCTTTTGAAAAATGGTATGAATGTTTAGCTTATAATTCTTCTCCTTTTTTTAACCTGGTAGTCCATACCTGCAGTTCACTAAGAATTTCTTTTCTTTTTAGATGGCAAGACAAAGCTTAAACCTCTCCACATTATTGATTTTACGTTGTGGTATAGTGATACCATATACTCAGCTAAATGATTTTTTCATTAAGCAGGGGTAAGAAACCTTTTAAAGATTTTTCTCCTCACTTGCACCTATGTTAACAAATTGAAAGTAGATTCAGATCTTCATGAGTTCTTGTTATGACCACAACTTATTTTCATATGTTTAGAGTTTGCATAGTGTCGTAGAGAAGAAGATACATATCAGCTAATGTGAAGAAAAATGACATTTCGTTGCTCTTGAAATTTCAGCCTATGTTTATTGAGATATTAGACAGTTAGAAATTCATGACAGCACCCACCCTCCTTTTTAACAGTTTAAATTTCTTAAAAGTCCCTATGAACATTGCTTATTATACCTATCTAGACGGTTTCTTCTGGAAGAATAGACTTAGTCAATCCCTTTTTGGCTTGGGATAACCAGTAGTTTTTAGCATGGAGTCGGTATAATAATCACACGTGTTCATATAATCGGGCTTGAGAACAAGTGTACGTTTTTCTTTTAGTAAGCCAATGGCCACGTCATCTACTGGTCCTCTTCTCGAACCGTTTCTGAAGGAACCTCGTATACGTACCAACTATAATATGAATGTATTCTTAGTACATAATTGAAGAATGAAAATAATAAAAACGTTAAATAAACTATTCTGTTCTTTTCTTGATTTCCCTGTTTCTGTTTTTTTGTGAACACTTTGGTGGTGCCACAAACGCATGCTGAACATGGGCGGCGAGCGACGCCGCCTTGGCGCCTAGTATAAATTAACATATGATGGGATTGGTAAGAATGGTAATGGAAGGAACGCAATGCGAACGAAAATTACCCCAACCCCTTAGTCTCATTTTGTCTTTTACATTGTTTCTTTTGTTTCCTCTTTCGAATGACTTTTAAGCAATTCTTAGTGTATTTTTAATAAATTCTTACATAGAAATATGTTTGTGTGGGCATATAACTTAATGCAATAAATAATAACGAGAACTTGAAACGACATTATCTACGGATATTTCGTCCAACCTCTGTGAACGGGCCTCGCCAGATAGCTTCACTATTTTAAAAGAAAACTGTGGAGGATATAGACGTCGAAAGATTTGTGAAACGTTGTATATTAGAGATGACAAACCGTCATTGAACAAGCAAGAACAATCTGTGAAATTGACTTTATTTAATTACCTATCAGCAGCAAGGGGAGAGACACTTGCATCTCTAGCGACTACGTTACCCTTACTAGTCATTTAGGCCGTTCCTGGTGACTAGGTTGTGTCGTGATTTATGTTATATGTAGTTTGTTTTTTTTTTTGAGTTACGTACTTTGTTGATAAGGGAAATATTACCGTAATTATTCCTTTATTTATGTGTCTATATATTATAGTTGTCATGGTAACGTCATTATGTGTATGTAATTTTTGTATAGAATTAGGTGAACTTTTGCGCTGTAAATTTTAAAAATTCTCATACGTTGATAATGTCCACAGAGGTTGGACGAAATATCCGTAGATAATGTCGTTTCAACTTCTCGTTATTATTTATTGCATTAAATTCTTACATGTGTTTTCAATATAATAATTATTCGCTGGCTGTTATTTTCTATACTGAAACTACGTATCATGATAATCATAAAGCTAAATCCATTTGGTTTCTCCTTCAGTGTGACCATGACATTATTGCATGCTTTCAAAAACTCAACCATAAAAAGTTTGTACCTAAACCAATATGATATAGACATACTTACTTACTTACTTACTGTATCCATGCACTGGTAGTAGTAAAAATAATACAACACATCGTCAACCAAAACTTCAATCGATTTTCGAAGATGAGGGGTTTCAGAAGGCGCCATTTCCAAGGGCGAATTATTTTTACCGACGATTCATCTTGTTGGAAAGAAACAAGGAAAAAGATGACAATTCTGCCAAGAATGTGTGTCGCGGGTATAAAGGAGAAGACAATTGCGATATTTGTGTCGATTGTGTTAATGATCCGAATTTTTACTTGTATAGACTGTAGCTTCATTTCGATTGGTTTTGCACCTTGTTGCCATGAGTAGGTTCATCTGACAAATCGTTGACATTGCTCCAACATCATTGATAAACTGATAATTGTTTCTATTATTTATTATTTATTATAATCTATTTTATGATTAAACTATACGAACAACAAAAACGAAAAAAACAAAACAAAAACGAAAACAAAATCATCAATTACATAAAATGCTCGCTTTCATGGAGAATACTGGAAGCAAAGCATCAGTTGCATAAAGCATTGAATATCAGCAATGCAATCCTGAAGGAGATTGGCGCTAGAAATAACATCATGTAAAAAAGATATCAAAACTGTTTTCGTTTTTTTATAATTTTTTCTCAAGATATATTTTTCTTCTGTTAAGCCTAGTTCAGACCTGACGATTACGAAAATTAAAATAAAAATGAATCGCCGTAATCGCTAATCGCCAGGTGTGAACACTCTCAACTATTTCTAAAAACTTGGTATTTTGTCGTCGTAAACACCAGCGCTTACAACGATTACGACGATTACAAATGTGTTCACATTAAACGATTATGACGATTACGACGGTTACACTAAATTTAATCATCGTAATCATTGTAATCGTCAGGTTTGAACCAGCATCACTTCTGTATTTATTGAATAAGCTTTGAATACGTTTTTGTCTAGTTATACTTGGCTGTAGTTAAACACTTCATTTATAACACATTTATTAACCCAATTATTCATTTATTAATGTTGCCTTTCAAAAAACAAAGGAATACTTTCTTTTTTTGTTTTTCTATAAAATCCAGGAGTCTTGAATAAAAAAAAGAAAATATACTGAAATATTTTCAGACTATTTGGTTTCCTACTCAAGCGCCCAAGATTGGATACATGTATGCCACTTGGTAATTGATCTAAAATAGTTTTTTGATTCCATGAAATGTTAAGTTGCACTGTTTTTCTTAGTCTCTTTTCTGCTATACTAATTCCAATACTATTCACGAAGAACAACACTAACTACAACACTATCATTGCGCTATTTTGCGTAGATATAGTCGTGTGTGACTGACGGATACCAAGAGTTGAGGAGTTTACCACTCTCCAAACATTTTTTATCCAGATGAGGCACAGTTCTTTTAGTGACTGTAAAATCCACCAAAAAGTATTCCCAAGTATATTTCACAGCAAACAAGAAGCTTGGCTCAACGGCTAAAGGATTTGTCTCGCAATAATGTAACCACTCTTAAAAAACATTCGACATTCTCAAAATGCACCATGACTTTAGCAGATGAGACATTAAAAGTAAAAGACCTTTCAAAATTGGATCCCAATTTGGCCCGAATTGCGAGGTTGAACGATTTGAAGTATATGTAACAAAGCATTTAACATTCAAAGATCTCATTTTACAAAATGGCTGATCTTTGATTTACCTCTGTCTGTCAGTCCATTCGTCAGTCCGTGTGTAATATAAGAGTTCTTCATGTCCCAATTAACCGCTTGCGAATGCTATCTTTTAACTTTTCAGTTCGAAATGTGAAAGTTCATTGCCCGGTATTGTTTTTTGGAAAACATAGTAATGAGCATAGCAAAGGGATTCACTTCACTCAAATGAATAAAAAAAATATTCGTTTCATAATGCGCTTTCCCACTACCCTTAATTGTAACGTAGGGTATCCTGGTAGTGAAACGCTTTATGTCAACAGGACCAAAAATTAGTCAAATTCGTTTTAAATTGTCATGCATAACATAACAACAATATAAGTTATGCTGAAGCATATTGAATCAAAATGTTTACATGCATGATCCAAATTGGATAGGATGTATAGGAGGTATAGGAGATATAAAAAGACATGCAAGTTACATACTAGATTATTTTATATAACACGTTGTTTAAATTATAATATTTTCTTTTTTTCCCAAAAGATGAATATTATCAGATATTGACTTGTATATCTCAAGCAAAGACTACGTGCTCCTAAATGAAATGTTCTACCCTATCCTATTCTTGCACTGCAGAAACATTGTAGTAACATTTTGAGCTATGCACTGAACAAAAAGTTCCTGTAAAAGGTTTTGAGAAGTGCTACCAGTAGTCCAAGTGTTGCTGCTTGCATTTATCAGTGTGGAAACGATCCTTATCAAGGGATGTTCCCCATCATAATGTTCATCCTTATGTAGAAAAATTCTATCGGCAAGCAGGAGACATTTCACTCGTTAGACAGTTTTCTTTTTTTGCTGTCATCTGGAAACGCATTTGAGAGATAGTATCACAATCTGGATTACTTGTATAATATGAAAACTTACATGTCAGAAGCTTGATTATTATATACTTATGGATGTCTGTGTCCAAAAACTTTCAACTGTTTAGTGAACTTCCTGATAGAAATACTTTAAGTGTTGGTCTTACTACATACATAACAAAAGAAACTGAATTGGAATAACTAATTCAGGTAGCGATGGTGAACTGTCAATCTTCCTTCTTCTTAATATGAGAAGATTCTTGTCATCAATTTGCATATACATGCTCATTACTATAGGAAAAATGTTACTTAGTTTGATTGATATGCAATGTTTTTCATTTGCAGACCGTTGGATTTGATTTATGTTTGGAATGGGGAAAATAGATAGCTATGGTTTGCACCTTAAAAGAAGCAGTTGCAACTCAAGCCAAATCTCTCAGTCATGTTAATACTGACTCTAATGAAGCGCACATAGGTTCTATTCATAGCAAACAGCAAAATCTGACTTTTCTTAATTTTTAACATGTTTTGTTTTCCCTAAACGTCACGATTGGGGATGTAATGCATAGGTTTCGCACTGACGTCGCAGAAAAGATGAGAAATGATTTCTCTCACTGCTCAATCTACCATTTTGCGTGACAGACAGACAGAGAATCGGCTATTAATGTATAGACTAGTTTTTAACGAGATTAACTTCGAAAAGGATGTGTCAAATTCGCCTTTCCCGTGTGAGAACCCCTAGACGAAAATTATAATTTTGGAATTGGAAACAGAAAATGTACCCATGTTGTAGAGGTTGAAAAACTAATAAAAAAATGTATGGGATCGTTTCGCTACGACCAACCATTGTTGAGATATCGTCGATCAAAGCTTTTGATGACGTCATAGCCACAGTATCAAATAAAATGTTAGCGTCAATGTTGCATCACCCCATCACCTGTATTGTAGATCCAAAAAAACGTCAGTTATTCCTACTGGTTCTCGAACCATTCCCCAAAAACGTCGCGTTCGATTGGGGATGCAATGCAATGATTCCCCTTTACGTGGTTTTACGCGCACATATTTCTATATCTCTATTTACCAAGAGACACAAAAGCCAGTAATTATATTTTATTTAATTGGTATTAATGCGTATGCACACAATATCACATGTAAAAAAGATCTTACAGATTTAAAAAATTAATTAATTATTGAACTTAGAATTTGCCAAAGACCATATTTCCAAAAGTAACTTTTACGCAAAGCAAATCATAATAAAATCATAAACCCAAGTACCCATCATTCCACTATCATAATGTGAATAAATGCATATGTGTATATAGTATCACTGGAGCAGAACCGAACAAAGGTTTCGTAAAATTATTGTTTACTCTGGAAAGGTGAAACACAAACAAATATCGCAACACTTAAACTGCCCCATTACGGACCAAAATCATGTTTTTGCATGCAGAAGATTCAACGCATAAATAAATGACCAAATAATAACAAAGTTATATCGTATACACAGAATAAAAAAAGTAACTTAAGCGTAAAACAAAGCAATACATAACACAGAACTGTATACCCAGCCACACAAAACCAAACATTGAATAACATTATGAAATGCGAATTGAAAAAAATCTATACCTTCCAAATGTGTTTCATTAATGCCAAAGACACAATTGCACACATTGTACACAATTTTTGAAATGAATAATCTGTTCTTGACCAACCATCAACATCATAATTTCAAACCGTGAGTTTCATTTCTTTATTGTTATTGTATTTTTTTATTTTACTTTTCTAAAAGAAAAAAGATGTCAAAGGTATAATGACACAAAAAACCTAACGATATCAAAAGAAAAATAAAATAAACAAAAATAAACTTCAAGAATATATTTACCTAAATAGTGATAAACACAAACGTAATGACAATATAGCTAAAGATTTTTTAACAAACGAAAACATTCAGAAAGCATACAAACCTAATCATACAATGACGATATCGAAGGAAAAACAAAACAAACTAAAAGAAATCTTGAGAACGCATTAACCTTAAAAATAATAATGAAAAACACAAACGCAATGCTGGAACATTGACATCTGTCAAACCATTTTTAAATTCAGTGCAAAACTTCTCTGGCTAATTCACAACAGTTATTCCTTATTTATCCAGTATACTAACTGTGTTCTAACTAAATAGATCTAAAATATTTTAAGTTTGTTTAACTTCAAACAAAGAGAATATACCTTTTCCATACCAAATCACATCATCATGTTAGTAAACAACAACATCTTCTGCAGCCATTTTCAAACACTTTTTAACTCTTTAATTTCTATATTTCATATCTGTAAACAAAATAATAATACTTTATTTACTTTCCAGCACACTTTCCTACTGTAAACATATACATAAAACACTTTCTTCTGTTATTTGTTTTCCACTGAAATGATCTACTTATACTAATTCGCAATTGTGTGTCACACTTTTATTTTAGAGAGTGATATATTTGGTTTTTCTTTCACGGTCAAAACCTTCTTATTTTTTCCCTTTTCGTCGTAAAGCCACGCAAGAGCGAGAGCATTTTTTTTTATTTTCCGCGATTAGTATATGCTCCTCCGTTTTGTTATTTTTGGTTTGCGCAGTGGAAATCAGCCGAAAAACGTCTTTGGAGGAGTGCGAGCAATGCAATCTTCGTTCGAAATTTGTCAACGATCATTTCGTGAGCAAGAAACCTCGCAAAGAAGACGTGTTTCTTTTTGTATACGAATATTTTAATTTAAATTTGATTGTTTTAGGCAGCAAATTCGACGAAAGAACTGACGAAGAAACACAGGTTTGTATGCACGAAGGTATTGTTATTATTATAAAACGTTTTATTATCGGGTAGCACGTGTAAGTGAGTTAGTTGTTTGTTTACAATGAAAAATCATATTTAGATATACAGAAGAAGTGCAGTGAAGTTTTTAAAAATTAGCTGCAGAAAGATCGAACGAACAAAAGGTATTATTATAAAACTTTTATTTTTGATTAATAAAAGAACAAGTTAGGTACATGTATTTGTATATTTAAATGTATTTAAATGTTTGTTTACGTTTTAGTTATCAAATATCGCTATACAGAAGAAAGTGTAGTGAAGAAATGCAGAACAAAATGATGTTTATTTACACAGTAAGGAATGGTTTTAATTTAGTTTTGAAAGATTTAATACTATAGCTTTGAATAGATATCTTATTATATGAGTTCTTTCGTTTAGTTTATATGTTACTGGATGAAAAACGAAGACGAGAGTAATTTGTTTTGGTAACGCGCGCTATTATTATTTTTATAGTTAGCAAAGAAGATTTGATTTGATTTATTTATTTACAGATCAATTAAAAATGGTCCCACAGCTATGACTGTTTTCCTTTCTCATGGCTGTGGAAGTAGGGAACGTGTTATGCTGTCAAATTGTATCTATTGACGATGTTTGATGCTTTGTCTGCATGCCTTTCTGCCAACCATTTATGCCTTTTGTTTTGGTTTGCTTAAATATGGTTGCAGCAGTAGTAATTATTGTAGCTGTTCTTTACTGAAATCTTTTTCTTTTAGGTCAGAAAAGAAAAAGTGTAGCTATTTATAAACGAAATTTATATTATATTTTTGTTTTATTTTTTATTTCAATATTGTTATAGCATGATTAGGTTTTTGGTATTACAATTCAAGTATTAATTTTTTAGGTAATAATAAAAAAAGCATAAAGAAATGAAACTCATGGTTTTAATCATGACGTTTTGTTTCTGTTTTTAATCTTCTGAATGTAATAACAAATTAATGCCTGTAAAAAACTTTTACACAAGTGAAATTCTGCGACAGAACGCATACTGAACATGGGTGGCGAGCGACGCCGCCTTGGCGGCTAGTCTTATTATAATAATCCGCGCTGTGTGTCACACTTTTATTTTAGAGAGTGATATATTTAGTTTTATTTTACGGTCATCGTCCTCTTATGTGCGCGTAAAACCACGTAGAGCCGAGAGACACTTTTTTCACGATCATTCCAAAAGCACGTGGCATCATTTGATGTCAGTTTTTTTAAAATCACGGGGAACCCCTACATTGCATCCCCAATCGAACGCGACGTTTTTGGGAAAATATCTCGAGAACCAATAGGGATACCTGACGCTTTTAAGGGTGCGCGATACGGGTGATGGGGTGACGCATCATTTAGGCCTAAATTTTATTTGGTACTGCGGATATGACGTCAACGAAATCTTTGATCAGCGATATCTCTCTAACGGTTGGTCGTAGCGAAACGATCCCATACATTTTTTTGATCAGTTTTTCTAGCTCTACAACATGGGCACACTTTTGAGTTGCGATTTTATGATTTCTTTTTCCGTCACGAGATAGGTACACGGAAATGGCGTATTTCACACATCTCTTTCGCAGTTAAACTCGGTAAAAAGTTTTACCCGGGATACTAGTGCTACCATATTTATACATACAAAAAAACATAAAACTGCTTTCTTCGTTTGGAAAAACTGCTTTTATGCTTATGTGAGGTAACTTTTGCTATTTTGCAGCAAATTTTCTACTATAAACATGCACTAAATACTTGTAAAAATTCCTTTCCAGTAAGTGTAGTAAATTTTCGCCTTTCACCTTTCGCCTTCGTCTGTTTCGTGCTAAACTGTCTGTATATTAACGGATTTACTAACGGATTCCGTTGCCATCGATTGTTGATTTTCGGCAACCAATCAAAACGGCGAAAAAAAGAATTTCTTCCGTCTTGATTGGCTTAAAAATACACTAATCGTGAATGTGTTTTGCGTGGTCGAACTGCCGCTATATGACCACGATTAAGAAGATTTTGATCGTTTAAAAAAAACAAAAAAAAAACACTCTCTAAGTTAAATGTGTTGCACACGATTGCGGAATATTATAATAAGATAGCCGCCAAGGCAGCGTCACTCACCGCCTATGTTTAGCTGGCGTTGAGTTCACGAGATAATTTTCCCTAAACGTTGAATTGGATTAGGGTCTCATTACAATGGTTTCACACTGACGTCATACAAAATAAAATGAAATAACTTACAACTCAATCTACCATTTTGTGTGACAGACAAACAAACAGAGAATCGGCTATTAATATATAGACTATACCGACTGGTAGCCTTGTAGCCTTGTGGTAGAGTGCTCGCTTCCTCTTCGGGAGGTCGCGGGTTCAATCCCCGACCGAGTCATGCCAGCGACTATAACAGTGTGAATCAATCCTCTCTGCTTAGCACTCAGCAAGAGAGTAGGAATGATGTCTAGGGTGGTTGTCTAGTTGAGCGGTTCCTGTCATTACAGCTTCCGTAGCCCAAATGGGGGCTTTAAATGCTCTAGGACCTCCTTCGCAGGACCCTCATTGATAACAGTACCTTAAGGAACTGAAGAGGCTATCCTGGGTAAAACATTCGTAAATAAATAAATAAATAAATAAATAGCGGCGTTGCTCGCCGCCCATGTTCAGCCTGCGTTGTGTCACCTCCTGCTCAAAGTTATTGCACTTAAAACCAGCGATAAGTGAGGGACGTATAATGGGAGAGCTGAGGTTCAATTCTAATGGTTTTCACTTCCTATGCTGCTGGCTTTATCGTTTAGTAAAGCTCGTTTGCACATGAAGACACATACGCTCCTGGTGTTTCAAATCTTACATGTTCTTAACTCAGCCGTTCATTGTCGTGGTCGCATTTAAAATGTCAGCAAATTTTCTTGCTTTACACAATGCATTCCGAACGTGAACTTCACCTGGTTTTTATTTACGATTTTAAACCAATCAAACATCAGTTTAAACAATGGTTCCAAAAAAACTGTATTTCATGATGTGCTATTTGTTTACTTTTTAAAACCAAGCGATTATCAGTTTAACAATGCACTCAAAACGTAGAAAGAAAACACTTCAACTTATTATTAGCTTTGTTTTACACGCTCTAACATGGGTGCTGTCAGAAGTACGTGAAAAAATGGTTTGCTCGTAAAAAGATCACACGGGAGGAGAAATAAATGCACGTGCTAAATGAATGAAGTGAATAAAAAACATGTTCGAACAGAAGCGCATAACAATTAAAAGAAATTAACTATTAAGACAAAAGCAACAAATAGTTTTTCAACTGTCTGAGTCGGGCAAGGAAAGCTTCGGATTTTAAACATTATCATTGCTCGAAAAAAAAGGTTCACCCATCTCAGACAGTCAGGCAAACGTTTGGATACAACACTGGCAAACCGAACACCCTACCATGTTATGCCACCACTACTTTTTGTCCAAAATGTTTAATCAGTTGGTTTTTTTGTATCTAGTTGATGTACTGTTTTCAAAGCCAAGTCAGCAGTAGTCCTTGCAATATAAAATTAATAATAACTATAATAAAAAAAGCGTTATCCCTATTGGTTCACCAGCCATAAAAAGTCATGTTCGATTAGGGTTGCCATGTATTTTTTTCGCACTGAGGTCGCACACAAAAAAAAAGTAATAATTTCGCTCACAATTCAATCTACCATTTTGCGTGACAGACAAACAGACAGGCAGAGAATCGGCTATTAATATATAGACTAGCAACCAAGGAGGCGTTGTTCGCCGCCCATGTTCAGCATGCGTTGACTTCACGAAAAATAAAATTAAGGAATTAGCAATGATAAACGTGCCCATGTTGTAGTGCTCGAAAAGCTGATCAAAAAAATGTATGGGATCGTTTCGCTACGACCAACCGTTACGGAGATATCCTTGATCAAATATTTTGATGACGTCACAGACCCGTCCCCCTTCAAAAAAAATTAGACTCAAATTTTTCATCACCCCATCGCCTGCATCGCGGACCCAAAAAAACGTCAGTTAACCCTATTAGTTGCCGAGATAACTTTCTCCAAACGTTGCGTTCGATTTGGGTCTCAATACAATGGTTTCAGACTGACGTCGCGCACAAGAAGAAAAATAATTTATCTGTAATCTTACATTGCTGACTCCCCGATTTCTTTCGCAGCTCATATCTACCATTTTGCGTGACAGACAAACAGACAGACAGACAGACAGACAGAGAATCGGCTATTAATATATAGACTAGCCGCCAAGGTGGCGTCGCTCGCCGCTCATGTTTAGTATGCGCCGTAGCACTCCCAAAATGTTAGCGAAAAATATAATGACATGGAAGCAGCGGAATCAATAAAAGAACCGAAGAATTTATTTAACGTTTTTACTATTATTTTCAATTATCTACTAAGGATACATTCATATTACAGTTGTTACGCACGCGAGGTTACTTCAGAAACAGTTCGAGGAGCACCAATAAATGTGGCCCTTGGATTATCTAAAAAAAAAATTAAATTTTATGACAGATTAAACTTGAAAGTAGTATTCACATAATAACACAATGAAATTTCCGTGAGGCACTTACAGAACGTGATGAATGCTACTAGAAATTATTAATATTAGACATCTGAATAAAAAAGATGACCATATTATTGAGAATACTTGTTTTAGGATACACAGTCAAATATGCAGTCACAAAATATAAGATACTCACAAAGTGAACTTAAACACAGTGTTATGGGTATACCATTTTGATAACATAAAAGACAGAAAATTCCTGAAGCAATACTAATTTGGTCTATTCAAGAGAAATTATTGGACAACGGTTCAAGTTACATGTTCTCAATATAAATATAAATATAATGATTTTGTGAAGTGTTGACCATACAAAGTGCTCGACTAACAAGTAGGTGTCTATTATATATTTTGTTGGTGTAGAGAAAAAAACTAAACTTTTTACAGAACTTTAAGTTTCATGTTCTACAATCATCAGTTGTAAAAGAAACAGTTTGAAAATCTCATATACACTAGCCGCCAAGGCGGCGTCGCTCGCCGCCCATGTCCACCTGCTCTGTATCACTGTATCAATAAACGTCAAATTTCCTTATAAACGGCTCGTACAACTTGTGCTCAACCAGAAGCAGATTCGAAGTCACAACCTCTGGTAAAACCAATGTTTTATCAGTGTAACAATACACTCAAAACGTAGAGAGAGAAAACTTCAACTTTTTATTAGCTTTTGTTTTAAAAAAGTTACGCGCTCTAACATGGGTGCTATCAAACAGGGGGAAAATGAAAAAAAAAACATTTTGTTTTGATATGATACTCTTTTTTTATCTATCGGTTTTTAAACATTTTGATTTGTCAAAAAAAAAGTTCACCCGTCTCAGACAGTCAGGCAAGAGTTAGTGGCAAACCGAACATATGCTGCCACGTTCTGCCACTGCTGCTTTTTGTCCAAAATGTTTAATCAGTTAGTTTCTTTGTATTTAGTTGATGTACTGTTTTCAAAGCCAAGTCAACGTGGAATATAAAACTAACAATAATGATAAAAGCAAAACGTTATTCCTATTAGTTCATCAGCCAAAAAAAGTCACGTTCGATTGGGGTTGCAATGTATTTGCTTCGAACTCACGTCGCACACAAAAAAAGAAATAATTTCGCTCACAACTTAATCTACCATTTTGCGTGACTTATAGACGGAGAATCGGCTATTAATATATAGATGTTATACAAGTATAAAAATGGGTAATCAGATATATAAGTGATTACGTACAATTTCGGATCTTTCTTTAAACAAAAGATCCGAGATTGTCTCCCAATGTCATCAATTGAACAAATACCTTCTTGCCAATTATAAGTCAAACGATTGAACGATTTTTACGACCTTCATAACCTTCAAACTTTTGTCTCATAATCGGTGTATTAATACATTATCAATGTACGTAATCACTTATACAGTGTGTCCACCAGAAAGTGGGCACCTAACTTTCAATAAGCATATTTTTTGTTTTTCGTGCTTGTTTTTTTCAATTTTTATATTAACAGAAAGAAAATGTTTTGCTCTTTCTAAATATATGACCCTTTTCATAGAAAAACCAATTTTTCGGGAAATATAATCGATGTTACCATGAAAACATGACATTAAATCAATAACGATCAATTGACGCTTGTTTAAATAGATGTTAGCGACTGGAGTAGCATGGGAAATCATAAAAAGCTAAAATATTGTAATGAAGCTGCGTTTATATAAGGAAAACTTTACGCTTTTAGAAGTTTGAAATATGAAAGTTTCATTTCTAAAACTCTTTTACAAACTTTGAAAAACTTTGAATCGTGCTTTTTGATGGGGGATTTCTACCCAGAAACTGCTGTCTAAAAGCCTGAATAACAGCTACATAACTTTTCGTCTCCTGAAACTTTTCTTACAACGAAAGTTCACTGCTGGACTGTTAACTGCATGATTGAATGAATTTCATAAAAGTTTGTTTTCTCGCTAATAAAGATTTTGGCAATGCTTGGGAATATAAAATTATTAAATCATAATAAAAAATTTAAGGTAAGTTTACACAATGAAAAAAGGTTTGTGTCTTTACAAAAAATTTCGTGACAAAATTGGCACAACACCACCAACAGCGGTTGTTTCAACGAAAGAAAAGGCTAATTGTTCGTTAAAAGTCTGTTTTATTGATCATTACAAAATTAAAGAGGCATTGGCCGGCTTAAAACAATAGAGTTTGAGTTACTCTCGATTACTCAAATACTCATACGGATTTACTCATTAAAAAACAGACTTATCGAGGAGAAGAAAATAAACTTCGAGCAAGAAGATGGAAAATTTTCGTTGATGATAGAATTATTTTTTCAAGGTCTTGTTTTAGAGTTGTTGATTGCTATTAGAGACAAAATATTAATATGAAACATTACTGACCTCTTCTCGGAACATCTATGTACTAACATATCAATGGGAAAATCTGTCATTATAAAGATATACTTGGATATATCTACCACACTCTTGTTTCGACATTCACGTAATGGATTTTTCGAAGCAAAAATCTAACTTTTTGTTGCAATTTTTATCTTCATTTTTGTGATGTCTGTTATTTTCATTTTTCAAAATGTAAAAGAAAATCCATTTGCTTTCTGACAATCACAGAAAAACATTTCCTAGGGAATAAGATTTTTTAATTACTGGCATGACTTCAAGTGAATGCTATACAACTTTTGTGTCTGCTTTACGTATTTGCACACCGTAGCTGGAAAAACCTTTTTTCCCTAAATTTATTAATGGGAGAAAACCATGACTTCTATCATAACTTAAGCAATACTCTATGCTTTGCTCTTACCAAAGCCTTTTGGTTATCTTTTGTTTTTCTTGAAAATAGATTTTGTAAAAGTTTAAAAAGAGAAGCCTTTTCAACATGGGCCTTGTATAAGGCAAGGCATTGTCAAGGGAGAAAATGAAATAAGTTCAAACATTTGACACTGTATGTGGAAACAATTTGTTTTTAAATTTGTTTGTCTCTTCTTATTTTTCATTAACTTACTTTTTTACTGTTTCCAAAACTTAAATAAGAACACAATCTTGGTTTTGTCAGAATGAAATATCTATAATTTCTTCCTGAATTTTTCGTGTTTATACATTGCATCTGAATAATCATTGAAAATAACTTGTGTTTTTCTTTTAAACATTTGAAATTTTTAAAAAAATTTTGGTCATTTTGGGCATTTGGTTGCTCACTGGATATGAAAGAATGATCATATCCTTATGATGGCTCCATGCATGATTTAGTTTATAAACATTTTTCTTTTCTTGTATTTCTTGTATTTTTTTTTTCGATTCATTCAACTATATGATTTCCAATATGGTCATGGCTGGTTTCATTGTGTGCATCATGAAGAAAGAAAAACACTGATTCAATCTGAGATAAAACATTATTTGGCAAATTAAGCTGTTGTTGTTATCTTGTCTCTTTCCGTCCCCACACTGCTGCATTCTTATAGGAACAGAATTTTAAAAATCGAAGTTCAATGCTTTTGTAAAATATTATTTCTGTCTTCACATTGAATCATATGTCACAAGATACATGTGTCAAGTAAATTTCTATTATTAAAAGCCATGTGTTTCTATTATTTTATTGTCTCACTTCACGCTTCAGTAAACGATGTTCAAAGCGATCGCGATCTTCGCGCCATATTTGTTTTGATTTTGATTGTTTTGGTCACGTGAGAATAATATTTACATTTAAGCCGGCCAATGCCTCTTTAACAACCGTATCGAAACAAAAAATACTTAATATTCTTTAAAATAAAAATTTTTATAAATAACAACTTATATTTTTGGAAAGCTCAAAAAATCCTCTTTCCAACGGTATAAAAACCGCATTGTTAAAAACTCGAAAAGTTATTTGTGTTTTAAACAAGGTGGCCACTTTCTGGTGGACACACTGTATATCTGATTACCCATTTTTATACTTGTACAGTATGTACAAGAGGGCCTCGGAGAGCAAGTGGCTGTAGTCTTTGACCTAGTCAATGAATATGAAAAATTTCCAGGTCAATATGAAGCTTCGGATATTCTATTTCCAATCGATAAAAAATTTTTTATCAAATTTTAATACAACAGAAAATATTAAAGATTTTACCATGGCACCATCGACTTTTGAGCTTAATCATCAATTAAACTGTTTTACAAAAGAAGCGTGCATAAATAATTGCAGTAAAAAATAATTGTCAAACCAGTTTATTCTTTAAAGCTCTGTTCACATTTTAGTGGAAGCTAGTTTTTATTGCAAAGAGAAAGAGAAGAGTGTCAAAGATTCTTTTAAAGAAATGAACACTTTTGAAAGCTCTTCCACGCAAAAATGAAAATGCCCGGAAAATGTCATGGTAAAAAGTAAATGTAAAACACAGTAAAAATGAGTTTCAACGAGAAATGTTAAAATATTAAAATGATCAAACGCTACAAAGCCAAGGATAAAAATATCTTCGTTTCAACCAAAAGATATACATAATCACCCAACATTTATTCAATTCATTTTTCGTCCTTCAATTTTGTTTTAATCTTAAAAATATTCAACATTCAATGTGGGATCCACCTCTTTGAATACAAAAATCAACCTTTTCCTGCATAGCTCGAAAGACACTTCTAATTTCAGCAGGTTTCTGATGAAGCAAATTGAATTCATCCGCAATTCTGCGCCTCAAATCAACAAGATCTCGTGGAGGTGTCCAATAAACCTTTTGCTTTAGACATCCCCAAAGATAAAAATCACAGGGTGTTAAATCAGGTGAAGATGTCAGCTCATGGTCAAAATGAGTCAACAACAAGGCGACCTACAGCCAATCAATATCAAGATGCATCCAAGACAAACAGGACTCAGAGGTATGGGTATTCTTCTAATTCTAGTTCTAATACCATGCCCTCTGAGGCTACCTGTTTCATCTGTAATTCCAAAGAAGGCGTTGACGATCATGTGTCCACCTTTGGTCCTGGAGGCACCAGGTTACTACAGTACTATACGTGCAAAAAGTTCGTTGAACTTACACCTGCTGATAGACTTTCCTTGCTTAAAAACAAGGGATACTTGTCACGTTCTTTTTTGTTTTTAATGCGTCTCAGTGTTTTGTTTCTCTCGTGCATTCAGTTTATCTTAAATCAATTTTAATTTTTTTAGTAATTATTTTGTCATTTACTGAGTTGATGTCTCTAGGGTGTTTAGTTTATTTCACTATATATTCAGCGTTTTTCTCATTTTTGTACACATTTTTCAAATCAACTCAATTCAATTACATATAGCGTATCACTAGCGATATACTTGGCCAGCTGGTAGGTTTTGGTTTTGTTCTTTTCCTTCTTCTTTCTGTTGTTTCAGTTATATGTAGTTTTTACTAAATTTACTTGTATTTATTTCATTGTGATTTCAGTTTGAACGTAAACTCAATACATGTTCCAAACCTGTCTCTTTTTCGTGAGAAGTGATACCGCTACATTCAAACAGTGGCCATTCGGTGGCGGTACCAAGAGCAACAATGCGATTTTGAAATTTCTGTTGCAATAGATTCTTTGTGGCATTTGCCCTATGGGCGGGTGCACCATCTTGAAATCACCACAAACCATCAAAGGCCGGACCATATTTTTGGTAGTTATGAGCACAACCAGGGAAAGCAAACCTTTGCAGCATAACCCTGTACGTAGCACCATTTACACGACGATTGAAAAAGTATGGACCGATGATGGTCCCATTTCCACGTAAGGCTGCCCATACATGAAGGCTCTCACGACTATCACTCCTTTCGTAAGTGAAATCGTCAGGGCGTTGACCTTTGGGGGCGTAGCAGTGAACCCAATGATTTGACACTTGACCACTCATGTGAAAGATAGCCTCATCCCCAATGACAACGTTTGATAAAAAACGTATATTTCTAGACCTTGGTGAGAACCACCGGCAAAATCTTAATCGTCTGGCGCGATCCCCGTTTTTCAACTTCTGAACCATGGCTATTTTGTATGGATGCCATCTCAAATCTTTTCCTGTAATGTTGTTAAATACCGTTGTCATAATACGAAGAGGGTTTCTTCTGCAGGATACACCTGGTTGCTGATTTTGCATTAGTTGACTTACATCATTTATATTTGCAGGAGTTCGAGCTGTTCTTCGTCTTCCACTGTTGCCCTTATTACGGTTATGACTGGTACCAAAATTCTCATATTTAAAAACATTTCTTTGGATCGTTGATTTCGACGGTGGTTGTCTGTTTGGGAAAGCGACTGTAAATGCATTCCTCACATTGACGTAACTTTTGGTTTCATACCACTTTTTAACCACAAACACTCGTTGGTCATTTGTTAACTGTACCATACTTGTCACTGCAATATTTTTTTCTCCCTCATAAAGCTAAATTCTCTTACAGAAAAATGATTTTTTTTGAAAAAAAATAAGGTTGTTAACACACTCTCAGAGGATTTTCGTGAAACTTTTTAAACATTTGTGTCTTTGTTACACCAAATCTTTTGCACTTGTTGAATTGCAAAACAAAAGGGTAATTGGTCGTAAATTCCACATTTAATTGATGATTACGAGTTCAGAAACCGTGACGAAAGTTTAAATCAATGATTTTAAGTCAAATTTTAATTTTAACTTAGGTAAAGTGTATATTTTCGAAAAGCTTATTTTATTTGCTATTTTTTGGTGTAAAAATTGCAAGGTTTAGTTGGATATTCCAAAAGTTTTACTTCTCTAAGGACATACTGTATAATATGTATATGAGTTTTTCAAACTGTTTATTTTACAGCTTATGATTGTAGAACATGAAACTTAAAGTTCTGTAAAAAGTTTAGTTTTTTTCTCTAAACCAACAAAATATTCTCAATATATATATATTACAATCTATAATATAGGTACTTAAATTTATTTCATGGTGAGCAGTTGATACATGTTCCCAAGCTGGAGTATATATATATGAAATACGTGATTATTATACCGACTCCAGGGTAAAAACGTCTGGTTATCCCAAGCCAAAGGGAATTGACTAAGTCTTTTTTGCCAGAAGAACCCGTATAGATAGGTAGACAGCAATGTTCATTGGAACTTTAAACAAATTTAAACTGTTAGAAGAGTGGGTGGGTGATATCACGGGTGATAAACTTGTGAAGATGCAAACATGAATTTTGAACATGCACTGCTGTTTTAAGTTACTTCACACATACAACGGCTTTTTGCCACATTCCGTCCTATCTCCACCCGGCTCCGTGCCGCGTTCATACCCTCCTCCACCCAGCGCTTTTTGACGGTTTCATATCCTCCTTCCTCTCGGTTTTTAGCCGCTGTCATACCCACTTTCCTCCCGGCTTTTGGTTGCTGTCATACCCTCCTTCACCCGGCTTTCTAAGCTATTCAATCTTCTATCTACTTTAAGCCCAAGGTAATCTCATCTAATGCTATGTATTAATCATTTGGCATTTCAATCTAATGTATTTAATGTAAACTAACCTAATTTCTAGGTTTAATCTAATGCTACACTTATCATCAACTCAATTCAATTCAATGTAATTCAATTCAATGTAATTCAATTGAACGTAAACTACTTTGATTTCAATATGTTCAATTCAATGTATATCAGTTCAATTTCCAGGTAATCTAATGTAATTCCTCCTCATTAACCTTGCGTAAAATGTCAATTCAAAACATATAATATCAACTGTAGGTATATTTTTGCAAGGTAAAAATATTAATAATACCTGTTGGCATACTGCATTTCTAGTGTAGCATCTCTCTCTAACATTAGCCTCATCTACATTACTATCTACAAACCTTTACTTTCACCGCTTCAAAGCTTCGTGTTTGTGAAAATGCAACAAAAAGTTGACCGTGACTGAAGCAAGGCTTTTGCATGTAAAGATCAATCCGTTCAAAAGTCGGACCTTGACTTTTGTTTATGGTAATTGCGTAGGACAAACGGAGAGGAAATTGTGTACGCTTCAGCTGACACAGAAGGTTGGTATCATTCGAACGTAACGTGACTCTAATTTTGCAGCAGCATCACTATACTGTTGACTTTCAGGTTCAACCGGTGTGGAGACATTCCAGAAGGAGTAAGAGAATTGATGAACTCCATCGGATACAGATCAATCTCTTCTTGCACATCAGAAACAACAGAATCAACACTAAAATACTGGATCGTTTCACCAGAAGAATCCATTCATTAATCACTAAAGCCTCATCATTGGTCGGTGTCAGAATAACATGGCTCGACATATCCTCTCTTCAAGCATCACTAAAAATAGAGTGAACGATATCATTATTGTCATGCACAACACATTCATGCAGAATTTCAATGGAGTTCTTAAATGGATCATCCACTTTTTACAGTGTCGCTCCGTTTCCAAATTCAAGTAGGAATTCCGCAAATCCTCTTTCCTCAGGTGTAGCTTTCATATTGACATTCAGATGGAAGATTTGGACTATTGGCCACAAGACAGAGTTCTTGATGCGCGTTTCCTCAATCTGTGCTGGTCTGGCTCTTTTCACTGCTGGAAGAGCAGGTCTAAAATCAGGGCCTAAAAAAAACCCTTTCCATCAAAAGGCACATCAATGCTACAGATATTTCTGAACATTCTATCAAAAGCCTCAAGTGCATGCTTAGGAATCATACTTGCCTCATCAAATATTAAACCATGCTGGCTACGTAAGAAATCGGCGTGCCTACTATTAGGCTTGACATTGCATGTTGAATTGTTCAATACAGGAACAGGTAATTTAAAGAAAGAATGGACTGCCTTACCATTTTGTAACAGCGTTGCTGCAATTCCAGTCCACGCACACGTACTTACTGATAGGTTTCTTCCAGTAACCTTGCGAATTTTACGTGAAAGTTTTACCTGCTCCACCGAGTCCAGCCAGGAAGAAGATTTTAGCACTGTTATTGTCGTTTGTTGCCACTGCATCTAGGACCACGTCAGCAACAGCAAGCTGGTCAGCATTCAAGGCGCTCTTAATGTTGTTGGCTTCTTCCCTCATTTTATCAGCATTTGGTAAATCGGCAGCAACAGCTTGTTCAAAAGCTGATAAATGAAAGTCAGTAATAACCCTACCAAATTTCCTAAATTTTACCAAGAGCTGACTGCTGTGCTTGTACTTCTGGCTGGTGTCTCAAAAATTCTTCAACCATGTGAGCACAGAACCTTTCCCACAATTCAGCTGGATTGCTTGGCTATCCATGGATCAGAATGAAGGTTAATGCTTTGCAAATTTTAAAGAGATTTGCTGATTCTGCAAGTTCTTCCATGGTTCTTATCCACAAAGTGTCGTCATCCAATAGTCCAAGTGCAACAAGTTTCCAGTTCCCCCTTTCTAGTGCTGCCTGTCTTTCTCTGAAAAAAATCTGCTGATCATTTGGAAAGTGAAAAGGAAGTCGTAAAGCAGCATGACTTTGAGTGTGCATTGGAAAAGAGCATAAACACCACGCAGCTTCTGGAGCAGATACATACCTCGCATATAAAAGGTTTTAATTTCGTCGTGATCGATACGCTCATTGATTTCAATATGAGCAGTATCGTGTCTCTTGTAAATGGATTTGTCCTTGACGTTTTTAATGGAAACACAGGCCTCAAGGTTAATATGTGCATTGTACTTTTTGCTAAGGAAAAGGTTGTGTGCGACGATCCATCTGTTTTCCAGATCCATATTCCAAATTCGAACAGTTCTTCCATCATCTGGTCGGTGATATAAAGGATAGCCGTCCACATTTAAAACAGATCCATTGTTTAACTGTTTTGGAAAATTTTTGCTGCACTTACTATCTTACATAAACGGTGACAACACATTCAAATGGCCACACGGACTATAGACCATGCAGAATGTGATTTCGTAATGTTCTGGTTCTTGGTCCTGATATGGAATTCGTGATGATATCAATGAAACAATGTCATCAGCATTGCGCAACTTAAACTCGTTGCCAAGATGCTACAGCATGTGCAAATGAGGTAGACCCCTTTTCTGAAATTCTAGAACATCCACCTTGCAACAGATACACCTATAGAACAGAACTTTTATAACATCGTTTTTAAGAGCTTCCATTTTCTATTTGTATACATAAGGCCTATCTGATGCGGTTGGACCAGGCAAAAGAGTTTGAAGAATTTCAGGCCATTTAGGATTGCATGTAAATCTGGTTTACCTTTTTTTGATACTAATGCCATAGCATCTATGTACAAATGGTGCATATTTCTCGCTGAACCTGAAAAGGTAGATGGCAATGCAACAATATTACCCGCACGAAGGTTTCGTTCATCGGCAGTTTCATCCGCCTTTCATTGATTTTGGTTCTGGCGTATGAAGTGGAGTCTTGCTCTCTCCACTTTGTCATAGTTGTCAACAAGAAACTGTTGAAATAGTTTTCCAACTAAATGTAAAGCAGAAAATTGACGTCTAATGGCAATACGATAAATGTAATACTGCAATTGTGTAATTTTATTCCGCTTTTCAGTTGCGTGCTGTTGTATGTGATTCATGTTCAGACTCCAAGAGCTCCAGGACCCTAGGAAAAATTATTGGATACATCATGGAGTCAATGTTTGTAGTAGTATACGGAATATTACGCAAGCGCTGATATCCTGGATGCACTAAAATATTTCTACCAGCGGGAGGTGCACCATCGTTACCTGCAAAAATTGCTGCAACTTCTTCGTAATTTGGAGCATTGTATCTCCTCCTGTCTTCACCTTCATGCATATACATACCCACTACAGAGGTTGGTCTATTTTCTAAGAATGCCATTTGTTCTTCTTCTGGTTCGAACTGAGCCAAGTTACGATATGCTGCGGCATAAGGAGAAACTCTATTAATGACTGTTTGTATTAGCTCCATCAAATCTCTGTTGCAATCCGCATTGGAAGAGTTTTGCATACGCATGGCAAGCGAATTAGCAGCTTCGATAATATACAGCTGGCTAAACATAGACGTTTGGTTTTCATTAGCATGCAGTGCTCTACACCTATGTAGCAGTTGTCCACATATCCTAAAACATTACCTGAGGGTGGACGTAGGTTAGCTGACAGAGGAGCAAAACTATATGCATTATTACACAGATTATTATACACTTTCCAAAATGTTTACCCAGAGCAGAATCATCGAGTAAAAGATTCTGTAACTCAGGCGGATCAGCTAATAAATTTGGAAGTTGTACCTTTCCATTAGTGCAGCATTTAAAATTAGTTTTACGGCCAAATTTGATTGCTCCACAATGTTTACATAAAACTTTAAATTCACCTAAGGAATGAATGTCAGGTAAATTGTTGTTTTCAATATCAATCCGTGCAGCATTAAGAACCGAGCCCTGTGCACTCGTTCGTTTCGGACACATGCTCTTTGGTGTTGTTGGGCATCAGTTGCAAGTTGAGCATCAGCTTATTTGGGTTGCTCATTGTTTCAAACATGGTGGTGCTATTGAGCATCAGCTGCACGTTGAACAGCAACTTGCTCAGGTTGCTCATTAGCCCGTCGCTGTCTTTGATTTTGTGCATCCATCTCCCTTCTCAATTTTTTTTATTAATAAAAGCATAAATTACACTGTTAAAAATTCTCAATTGAGCAAGAATCTCACTTTGATTTGCGCGGTATCTCCTTTGTCGTTCAGCATTTATAATTCGACGACGTTCTTGAAGGTCATCACAAATGGGTTGTTTTTGCCTCTTATCATGTTGATGATGTTGCCGTGCATCAACAATGTCTCTATCAAATTGTAATATAGGCAAGTTAAACCTTTGTGGGACTGCGTAGTCATGATCAAAAGTCATATCTTCTTGAGAAAAAAATCAAAAGAACAATGGGCAATGAATGTATGTATATCTAGCTATGATCTCACCAAAAATATGGTATGTTTTGTCAGTTTACCTAGCTAAACAGACAACATAAACAAAAAAGTAAACGCAACTTTCCTTTGTTGTCTTTAGGCAAGTAAAATGGCTCAAGTGCACTGTCAGTTTCTTGTGTTGCTATGGCAATTAACCGGGGGTTATAAAAGCTTAAAAGTGGATTCAGTCAAGACCATTCTTAAGTATTGTGTATTCAAAAGTTCGCTTATATCACTCTTGTACATATATATTTCAGTTAAAGTTATTACAATTTCATGCAGTCATGGCCTTTTCTTTTCCAGGACTTTTATATTCATATACTCCCTAACCGTCTTTACTTCTCCGGGATCTCTCCGTTGCAGAACGCCGATTTCTATCGAAGCCAGATCTACCATTTTGCGTGACAGACAAACAAACAAACAAGCAGACAGAGAGTCGGCTATTAACATATAGACTCTGTCATGAAAGCTTCTAGCTAAAATGGGCATGGAATTAACTGGTGCATTGTGCTGCTATCCATAACGTTTATGCACTTTTACTTTCAGTAATCAGCAACTGCTTGGCATTAGATGTTAGAGCGTACAGCGGGAAAGTAAAACATAAATCTTATTGCCCATATGACTTCTGCATATGCATATCATTTTAAGGCATCTAATTTATATGCTGTCGCAAAATCACTCGGATATTAAGGAGAAGGAATTAATGGATTTTTACTGTTTCTTTTTCTAAAGCGCTGACCGATGATTTATTCTTCGCTTCTGTGTTTTTACATGAATTTGGTTTTGATATTTACTTCTGTTAGAAAACAATGTGCATGTTGTGATCGTTTTATTATTTGGCACTTAGAAATTTGCGATTTTAGTCTCAAGGAGATATACCGGATGAGTAAAAAAAAAAAGTACCGGTGTTTCACAAAAATATCTTTCGATTGAACAATTATAGATAGTTATTTTTATTTCAGAATAGATTAATCCTTTACTGATATTTTGGTGTATCACTTTTTCAATTTGGTTGAGTGGAAAAAACGTTATGGACAAAAAACTGGAAGCAGTCCTTGTCCTTGATTTAATTTTTATCCTGGATGTGAAAATGTTGGATTTCATCAACTTGTAATCTGGAAAGCATGACCTCTTAAAGAGACATTCAGGGTGTACAAAAAAAACGTAAGGAGGAAACTGACTTCAACATGCAAGTGACTTTTTACCTTTTTTATTTTTCTAAACCCCTTTGGAAAGAAAGCCCATGAAATTGTGTGAGTATAAACTTTAGGGTTTCGTAACTTCCCTTCATCCGTCATGTCATAGTTTGGGTTGTTGTACATTTTTACGAAAAAAAAAGCAATTTAGAAGCTTGGAAACACTTTGAAACATTTGGAAACACAGTTATCAAGAGAAAATAATCAAGTAGCAATCCTATCTAGTGGAAGCTTATATCAGAGATTATGTGTGCCAAAAGGAAACGGAAAATGTTTGGTTGAATCGTAACTTCCCCATAATGTAAAGGAAGACAGAGTTCCTGCTAATATTACTTTCAGGTTTGTTTTTAATGGTTTTCCTTTAATTTTAGGGGGCGTTTGAACACACAACTATAAGCATCCTGTTTCAGGTTGAATTTTTCAATCGATTTTGCCGTATTTTTATCTATAATTCTTCCGTAATTCTTCTAATTTCATGAGCCAAAGAATAATTATTTCAGGATATTTATGATATTTAATAGACCTTTCTCCTAATTTCTGTTTAAACATCGTGTTTGGGTAAGCAAATAAATGTCAACAAGTATAGATTTTAATTATCCTAATGTGGAATGGATAAATATTACTAAATATTACTAATTACTAAATATTACAATTAGTGCAATAAAAAGAATTTATAGAAGCGAGGTGATATTTGTTGGCTTACCCATTACAAATTGGGAAAGGTCTATTAGATTTTCAAATGTGCAACCGGCTTAAAATTATTACGCCTCTACAGAGGCTTTTTGATTATTTTTCCAACATTCAACCCACTTTATTTGATTAGAATCAAAAAATTGGTTTCAAAACATATTTGAGTTTTCACTTACACTAAGTGGAAACGTATTGCAAGATAAATTGATCGTATTGCAACGTTTTTATCGATTTTTATTGACTTTTGTATCTTTATTCCGTTAATATCAGTTTTAACGCTAGAATAAAAAACAAAATTGTCCCGTTCCCTCGGTTTTTCATCATAAAGTGGAAGAAGATTTACTGAGCGTACTCTTCGCGTAACTGTCATTGTTGATGATGATCAGTTAGAAAACTAATGGTAATACTAATGGTAGTACCTCTTCCCTTCGAGGTTTCATCGCCATACAATAGGCAAGTATAAGAGTGTTAATAAGAAGTGATGGAGCTGAAATAATTTTCTTTGTACAACTTTTTGAAGACCTCCATTGCAATAGCATTAATATTCTTTTCAAAATATACTGAAGGGGCACTTGTTGAGAGAACCTCTGGAATTCCTGTTTTAAATGTTATTAACAATAATGATGAACATTCAGAAAATCCTCCTTTGATAATATCATACTTCTAAAATTAAGAAGGTATATTGCTTATATCGTTGGTTGAAGGTTTCCTTCGTATGGCCACGGCTTTTTGGTTTTCAAGATAAGCTTCTGCACAAGTTTTTCAATCGTTGCTTTTACGATCGTCCGTGTTTTTCTGATTTTTTTTTTTTTTTTTCATCTTACTGTCCAAACCTACGCATTTTTGTCGCATTAATGCCCTGGCGTGTATACGTAATTACGTCATTAAGATATAATCAAGTTTATTGGTTAATCAAGTTTTGCATAGTGAGAATTATGTTTTTTCCAGATTTTTGGGGAGTACATGATCAGAAATTTAATAAATATATATTGCGGTTTAAACTTTTCTTAAATTTCAAGAATGTCTTTCTTTTTTGTAATGACAGCTATATATTTTTCAGTAATAATCATTCACCTTGATTGTACAAACAGTTTTTTATGAAAAGCTAACGAATGACATAAAGAAAAGCTCATTTTCTTCTTCGATTTTGCCGAAATCCTTCTTAGGGCATCTTGTTCAAACTTCTGCCCAAACAAATGTGTTTTATCTCAAGTAATGAACTTGCCTCTTTCTTCAAATTTTTGATAGTTTTCTACTATTTTACGAAGCACAACGTATTTGAGCTACTTATCCTTTCCTAGATAAGCCACCATCTCTGATAAATGTAGACAAAACTTATATTAACAGAGGATGCTTGTATTTGCTCGAGACAGGACGTACACCGTGAAGTGTGCGTGTTTCTTCAAGCATGAATAAACTGTTTTAGCGAAAATGCCCGTGTGACGACAGTTAATCTCTGCACTGTGCTTGGTTTCATTATCGTTGTCAGCGAGATAGATCTGCAAAACTCCCGTTTGGGGAGAAGCATGGTCCTTCGGACCAATGCAGTACCGTATGTTCTCACAGTGTAAGAACCGCCAAAGCTGTAAAGCGACTTCATTTTGTGTGTCGTCATTAGGAATATTCGTTTTGTTGCATCATGGGCTTTTTATACGTCCGTGGTCGTATCTTTAAAGTTCATCTTCTTTGGTCTTTATCGTCATTATCGTTTATGTATTTTAAATATTTATTGTGGGTAGGTTGCCTTTCTTGTACTCCCACTTCAGCTTTTCATTTTAAAACTTGTTCGGTTGATTAGGCGAAAACATGTGTTCGATACTCACTGTAGTAATCTGTTCCGCTAGTGCTTCTCTCGCCGTTTGTGAAAAGGAAACAATATAAAGCTGATTAGTTGGTTGAGTTTACCTCACGTGTACGTTTCTGTATCGCAGAGAGTAAGTCAAGTGTGTGCATTTGCTTATATAACCCTCCGTCGCAAAACATATGCGCATACGCGATGCTCTCCCATTCTTATTTGCAGAAACAAAAAGAAACTTCCTTTCCAACTATTCTTCGAATTGTCCGAAAGGTCTCTTCATTGGATATCACATTAACAACAAACAGTGTTCTGCAAAGTACAACTAGTAAAATTCAACATAAAACCGAACGGATATTTGAAGAAACAAAATTTAAGTGTTCAAGATTGTAAGCATTCAATGTAAACTCTTTAATGACTTTTAAAATAAAGAGGAGGAGTAACGATTTTAAAATTATAAATGGGTTTTAAAACCACTTTTAAAACCATTTTGCGAAAATCGGTTGTGTTATGCTCAAATCTCTGAAACGTTTTCTCTGAAATCTTCACAAAAAACTTTAACACAGGTATTTGTAGCACAATTTGTACTATTACTTATGTCCAAAATATAATCACAGCAAACCACAGTTTAATAAATGCGCGTTTGATTTTTTCCTAATTTAGGTGATGCTTTTGAGTGTTTTCTAAAACCGACACTAATCTATATCCTAAAACACGAAACACATTGATGGGTCTTTCGGGTGATTTGAATATATAGGAAACAAAGTTATAAATGCCGAATGGCTTTTTTGATTTTTCGTTTTGTTGATGATAATTATAATATTAGACTTTCTTCGTTTTGTTCACATGATGGACCATCCCAAACAAATAACCAATTTTTGAAATTTACAGAGAGTCGTTTAACAGTTCTTTTGTCTCACTGAACTCCCTAGATTTTTTAATATTACAGATGTTTTCAATACTTGGTAAATGTATCATTGATATGAGTATTTTGGATGTCCTTTTTGAAGGTAAATATAAGAATATTGAAAGGGTTACCAATGAGTCTGGCAAATTGAATTTAACACTACAAGCTATGCTGCATCTCAAAGGTCGGTTAGACTTCCCTGTTGTCATAGTAATAACTATGCAAGTGTTTCATACTAATAAGGGAATTATAAAACATGAAGTTTATGTCGGATTTGATCCATGCCCTGTTCCCTCTTGTCACTTGCATTGAGTATTCCAAACTGGGAAGATATCGTCCGAATAAAGACAACTCAATCTCAAAAGAAGAGCTTTTGACATAAATGAGAATCCCTTTGAACGATCACAATAGTGAACTTTGCTAGCCGATTCAGTTGGTGTTGAAACAAGTACAGAGATGAGTTGGCAACAACAACAACCATGACGGAATTCTGCAAGAACATCAATTATAAGTCCTTCTAAATGGAGAAAAGGATTGGCGGCTTTTTGAATTTTACTAAAATGGTATGGTTAAGTTCGACGAAACTTCTTAGCACATGTCACAAAATGATGTTGTTGCTGCTAAAGAAACGCTGGAAAAAAGTAAAAAGACTCGTAGACGCAGGAAAGTGATTATGTTAGCGGTCAGGGAAGATTTGGCATTTTGTAATGAATTGAATGAGAACTTGCCATCTCATTCAGAAGGTGAAAGTGTTTTTTTTGTTGTTTTTCTCTCGAGTCAAACGCGAGTTATTTTTACGCCTTGATTACAATGAAATATTCATCAAACTGCAGCTCATGCTCATGTTTATTTGAACAACATATTTGTTTCTCGTTTTCGATTCCAAACTGCTACGTTTAAATTTAAAGAGCCAGATGGCACAAAACGGTATGAGAAAATTTGCTTAAAGTTATAAAATGTTCTTTAAATCTTTTTTTTTTTTTTTTTTTTTTTTACATATCTTACTGGTGGAAAACAGACATAAACGATAGTCAAAATCATTAGTTAGGGTAAGTAGGGTAACACCAGAAATTAATTAATTAAAGACAAAAGAATTATACATGCGTGAGCTATGCAAGGTATACAGTGTGTCCACGAGAAAGTGGGCACCTAACTTTCAAGAAGAATATCTTATGTTTTTCGTGCTTTTTCGATTTTATACGAACAGAAAGAAATTTTTTGCTCGTTTTTAAATATATGACCTTTTCCATAGAAAAATAAATTTTTAGGGAAATATAATCGATGTTGCCATGAAACCGCGCAATAATGCTTAAAGCTTTCCTCCCTTGCCAAAACATATATAACTGAAAACATTCAGAATGTCACAGTAATACAGAAAATAAACTTTATTTTTCATTATTTACTTTGTCAAGTCCAGTATTTCCACAACACGTTTTTACTTTTATGAAAGCTTGACTAGCCGTTCCGCCATTTTTCAAAACAACATCCGAAGGGCTGTGACGTCAGCAAGTTTCATGTCCAGATTTACGGCTTTAAAAAAACGCTGAAAATACCGCTCGCTTCACACATTTCACGTCTTTTTCCTTCGATATAGCCCCCGTTTATTCATGGTATCTTGTAAATACGACTAATTATGATCTTGATGCGTATTCGCATTCATAAACAATTTGTTTCGTAACATACAGAAGACGTTGATCAAAGATTTTAGTTTGTTTTTTATTTATGTTCACATGTTTTTGAAGGGGAGAAACTTTCGCGGGCAGAAACTTTCGCGTTTTTGGCCCTTTTTCGCGAAAGTTTATGCCTTTGGAAATTTCTAAACAGCAAAACGAGAAAGTTTTTTCACTCGCTCGAAGAAACCCTTTTTCCAAGCAAATTTCAGCAAACTTCAGCGGTATATTGGTGGAGATGGAGGAACCGATTCTGAGTGGGAAAAGTTGAAGAAAATTAGTTATAGTTTTTTACTTTCACTTTAAACAAAGAAACAAAAATTGTAAAAATTTAAAAGAATCTTTTTCTTCAATTCGTGAAAGTTTTTTTTTCCGCGAAATTTGTTCCAAAATCTGCGAAATGCGATGGTTTATTCCATAAATTTCGCATTTTTTTTTGACACGTGTAACTTTCTGCCTGCGAAACTTTCTGCCCTTAAAAGTATCTATAATGTCGTGTGCTTTACCCAGGCTGTACAAATAATAAGCGCGATTCTTCTAAGACTCTTTTTTCGCTACCAAAAGATAAATTGGCGAAAGTATGGATAGCAAGAATAAATAGAGCAGACGTCCTTCCTAAAGCAGTTTTTGTATGCGAAGATCATTTTTAACCTGAAGACTTTGATTAAGGCAACGAGATAAGTAGACGTTTGCAGAATTAAGAAATAAAAGAGGTTTTTTTCTTGTCACAGAATTTGCAAATTCTTTCCTTCTCCTGAAACCAAGGATTCGCTGAAGTTTTCGCGGTATCACTGTGTCTCTCATATTTTTATTTTACGGGTTGGAAACAAAGATATATTATACGCACTTTAACTCGGTATTTTTCAATCAGGGGGTAATAAAAGAAAATATAAGCAGTCTGTATATTTTGTTATTTATTAAAACGAAACATAACCTGTCAGGTCAGCAAACTTGCCTAAAGGCTCGTTTCCACTTAAAAAAAACTGAGCGAAATGCGAAATATTTCGATGGAAATGTGAAGTGAGCATGCGCAGTAGGTACAAATTGATTTTTCCTGCGAAATATTTCTCTTCGACAAAAGTTGAAAAAAGTTCAACTTTTTTCCTATCGAAATATTTCGAATAAAATTCTGACCAATCAGATTGCAGCTTTGTTATTTATTTTCCCCGCTTTTCCCCACAAATAAAAAAATCATTTGATTTGATTGACATTTGATTTAAAATTGTTATGTTTTTTTTAATTTAAGTGGAAAAGGTTTTTTTAAATGAGCGAAATTTTTCGATGGAAAATTTTCGCATTTCGCTGAAGTTTTTTTTAAGTGGAAACGAGCCTTAACTTTCAGTTACTTTCGTTTCACGATGATACTTGCTGACGTCACACGGAATTTCAGTGTTTTGATTTTGTAGAGAGAAAGATGGCGGCGAAGAAGTGTCTTGTTGATCAAATTTAAGTTTTTAATGTGAATTATTTTTCTTCTGTACCGTTTTTGAAGCAAATGAATATGATTTTCTGTATTACTGTGATATTCTGAATGTTTTCAGTCATATTTCTTTTGGCACGGGAGGAAAGCTTTAATGAACGCTTGCTTGAATAGAAGTTAAGAGCCATTTTCTGAGAAATATGGGCAGTGTCAAGAAGTGGTATCCTCAGATTTTGCTCATTTTCATATATTTTGCTCAAAATAATGAAAAAAGAAACCAGTTAAATTTTTTTTTTAAAATTCTTACCGGTTCCCGAGGAATCCGGCCCGAAAGTTTTCCTCTTTTTGGGCAAAAATTGACAAATCGAATGGAACAGCAACTTTGAAGGGCAAAATAGAAGCATTAAACAAAATCAGAGGATGTTTCTTGGCATTTTGCCAAAATATGAGAGAAGTTGTACTAATATATCAAGAAAATGACGCTTTTGGACTTTGCGTTGGCTAGAAATCATGCCCTGAAACCATAATTTTGCACAATTTTTCCCAAGTTTAGGCCCAAATATCTCCCTTGGCCATAGCTTCCACATAAGTTTATTTAGATCTTTTGAAAGCTTATTGACCCTATTTTCATTTTATGAAAAAAACTTCATGTGGAAGCTAGGGCCTGGGGCTGAGTAGCCATCCGAAAATGATTTTTTTTCAAAAAACACTTTAAAAAAAACTGTCCATAATGGCGTCGGCCTTAGGTCATACATGATGTGGCTACATTTTTTGGCTTCTCTAAACATTGCACTAACAGTATTTAAACAAAAATCCATGTGGCCAAGTGATAATAAAGCTACAGAAGCCTTTGAAGTAGGTTTAGTTAGCTGAAATTTTGCTTTGAAATTTTCCCTAGCAACAGTTTGTTTTTACCTAGCAACGGGCTAGTATCCACCTGTTTTTTAGCCAGAGCAGATCTAAAATGTAAAATTAGACTTTCTAACACCAAAACATGTCATAATACTGAGACATCAATCAAGTTCTTAACTCATTAAAGCTTTATACAGCACAAAAAAATACAATGATAACTATATGGGCTGAATCCATGTCAAGTTAACAAAGTCTCATTGACCCCTTTAGATTGTTGTGAAACTTTGTGTGGTGATTCTTCTCTATCTAATTAGAAAATCCTGAAAATTTCAGGACAAGATATTGTTTCGTTCAGAAGATATAGCTGCTTGAAGTTAGCTGCTTCGCTGTAATTTTTATATAGTTGAGGGCTGCTTAGTGTAAAAAGCACTTTTCAAAAGGCTGCTATTCGAAATGTATTTGTAGGTATCTCTTAAAACTTTCTGAGGGTGTTTTGTAGCCTGGGTTAAGTGAGAATGTATCATTTCTGTACCTTCCCAATCTTTTGGAAATCCGTAATGGCGGCCTAAAAGTGGGACAAAATTCTAAATTTCAAAACGAAATGACTATTTTGTGTGGCACTATCTAAATTTATAGACATCCAAACCAAATAAATTTGCTTGCAACTTTATCCAAGGGTGGAACACTATCTGTTTGTAGATTTTTAGCCATATTTGAGTGTTTGTTCCCAGTGTATAGGGGCGGAAAATCTGGTCTAGCCAGAAAAACCAGAAATTTTCGATCTTTTCGAAACCGCATAACGTTAAAGGGGTAAATTTTTGAAACTTGATATTTGGTTCTAAAACACTTCTAACAATGTTCTTTCCAGATAACAAAAATTTATTTTGATGTTTTATCATTATTGACCATTATTTTCCATTAACATTTTAAAAAAATCCTATAAAATGACCAAAAAAAGTGTTACATGGCATTTTCTGCAACTTTAAGCTTGAATAAAACAAAAACTACTTGAAATTAAGCCATCAAACCTTCTAAGGTTATAGACTTACAGGAGTAGGATACTAATATGTAAATTTCAAACTCTCAAAGTAATTGGAAATCCATAAAGACTAAAGTGAAACACTAATTGTGAAATAAAATGATAACTTGAGCTGCTGCAGAACATTATAACAACTTTTTGAATGCTGAAGCATGTTACTTTGAGAGTCTGAAATTTACATACTAGTATCCTACTCCTCGAAGTCTATAACCTTAAAAGGTTTGATGGCTTAATTTCAAGTAGTTTTTGTTTTATTCAAGCTTAAAGTTGCAGAAAATGCCATGTAACATTTTTTTTGGTCATTTTATAGGATTTTTTTAAAATTTTAATGGAAAATAACGGTCAATAATGATAAGACATCAAAATAAATTTTTGTTATCTGGAAAGAACATTGTTAGAAGTGTTTTAGAACCAAATATCAAGTTTCAAAAATTTACCCCTTTAACGTTATGCGGTTTCGAAAAGATCGAAAATTTCTGGTTTTTCTGGCTAGACCAGATTTTCCGCCCCTATACACTGGGAACAAACACTCAAATATGGCTAAAAATCTACAAACAGATAGTGTTCCACCCTTGGATAAAGTTGCAAGCAAATTTATTTGGTTTGGATGTCTATAAATTTAGATAGTGCCACACAAAATAGTCATTTCGTTTTGAAATTTAGAATTTTGTCCCACTTTTAGGCCGCCATTACGGATTTCCAAAAGATTGGGAAGGTACAGAAATGATACATTCTCACTTAACCCAGGCTACAAAACACCCTCAGAAAGTTTTAAGAGATACCTACAAATACATTTCGAATAGCAGCCTTTTGAAAAGTGCTTTTTACACTAAGCAGCCCTCAACTATATAAAAATTACAGCGAAGCAGCTAACTTCAAGCAGCTATATCTTCTGAACGAAACAATATCTTGTCCTGAAATTTTCAGGATTTTCTAATTAGATAGAGAAGAATCACCACACAAAGTTTCACAACAATCTAAAGGGGTCAATGAGACTTTGTTAACTTGACATGGATTCAGCCCATATAGTTATCATTGTATTTTTTTGTGCTGTATAAAGCTTTAATGAGTTAAGAACTTGATTGATGTCTCAGTATTATGACATGTTTTGGTGTTAGAAAGTCTAATTTTACATTTTAGATCTGCTCTGGCTAAAAAACAGGTGGATACTAGCCCGTTGCTAGGTAAAAACAAACTGTTGCTAGGGAAAATTTCAAAGCAAAATTTCAGCTAACTAAACCTACTTCAAAGGCTTCTGTAGCTTTATTATCACTTGGCCACATGGATTTTTGTTTAAATACTGTTAGTGCAATGTTTAGAGAAGCCAAAAAATGTAGCCACATCATGTATGACCTAAGGCCGACGCCATTATGGACAGTTTTTTTAAAGTGTTTTTTGAAAAAAAATCATTTTCGGATGGCTACTCAGCCCCAGGCCCTAGCTTCCACATGAAGTTTTTTTCATAAAATGAAAATAGGGTCAATAAGCTTTCAAAAGATCTAAATAAACTTATGTGGAAGCTATGGCCAAGGGAGATATTTGGGCCTAAACTTGGGAAAAATTGTGCAAAATTATGGTTTCAGGGCATGATTTCTAGCCAACGCAAAGTCCAAAAGCGTCATTTTCTTGATATATTGGTACAACTTCTCTCATATTTTGGCAAAATGCCAAAAAACATCCTCTGATTTTGTTTAATGCTTCTATTTTGCCCTTCAAAGTTGCTGTTCCATTCGATTTGTCAATTTTTGCCCAAAAAGGGGAAAACTTTCGGGCCGGATTCCTCGGGAACCGGTAAGAATTTTCAAAAAAAAATTTAACTGGTTTCTTTTTTCATTAGTTTGAGCAAAATATATGAAAATGAGGAAAATCTGAGGATACCACTTCTTGACTTTGCCTATTTTGCCCATATTTCTCAGAAAATGGCTCTTAATGATTCGAGTGTAGTATGAACAACATGAAGCATATATATTTTTTACACACAGGAAACCTAAAGTTTCAAGTTTTTCTTTGCTTATAAAGAATTGGGCAAGGCGTTGGGAGTATAAAGTTATTCAGTCATGATAAAAAAATTAAGGTAAGTTTACACAATGAAAAAAATTTGTGCCTGTTCAAAATATTTCGTGACAAACTTATCACAACACCACCAACACCGGTTGTTTCAACAAAACAAAGAGTTAATTGATCATTACAAAATCAACAACCGTGTTGAAAGAAAAAAGTAATCATTATTAAAAAATTTTTTTTTCAAATAACAACTTTTTGGAAAGCTCGTAAATTATAAAAATATAAAAATCGCATTGTATTGGTGAAAATTTGCAAAGTTATTTGTGTTTTAAACCAAGAGCTCACTTTTTCGTGGACATACTGTACATTTGTATAAGAAGTTTTTTTGTGAAAGCTTATCTAGAAAAAAAGACACCCGACTTAATGCACAAAGACCGTGTTGGTAGCTAATCGAAAACTGCATTGTGAGACCGGACGCTAACTTGAAAATTTTACTTTCTTACATCGGAAAGAAAAAAGAATATGTACTCTATGTTGTGAACATCTTTTTTACAGTACCTTAATAGGAAATTTTCTATACAATCTCTACTATGTTTTAATTTCAAAGTTGAATACTGTTGTTTTACTTTTACAATTATTCAGCGAGGACTCTGGCTGTTCGACCACATTTTGTGTGGGCGGAGATGTACCAGTAAATTGAAATAAGGTTACAGAGCTGTGTGATGAATGTTTAAGTCATAGTGTTTGTCAGTCTACAGAAAATGTGCAACATGAGACCCGTTCCACGAAGGTTGGTCCTTGATTAGATTTTAACCGCATGGAAGGTCTTCCATAAAGAAATGGCTGAATCTTCTTTTAAGAAATGTGTCTTGACAACCGACGATAATAGCGAGGAAAACGAATATTTATTTACAGGATTGTCATTTCAACAAATAAATGCTGTTATCAATATGAGTCCTGCGTTAGAAAAAGTAAGAAAGTAGGGCATTTAAATCAGAAAAGAAAGCAAGTATACGAAACCAATACGAATACGAATACACCGGTATACAAGAATGATTATTATGAGAAAAATTGTTGGATACACGGACTAACAAAGATATAAATAAGAAAATACACACACACAAAAAGAGAAACTTGGTATCAAGGATTTATCGTCACAGTGCACACAAAATGGTTATTCAACCTCCTGCATAAATCTTTATGAGATTCAACTTTGCAAACATGAGTGGGGAAATCATTATATATTTTTGATCCCATAAATAAAGTTGACTTCCTGGCAAATTCAGTCCTTACTTTATGAAGTTTCAGTGAAAAATCGACGTTTCTAGTCCCAATAGTATGTTGTACCGACGTGTAATACTCAAGAAAGTTCTCACAGGTGTTCTGGTCTAGTGACTGTCTAACGAATATACAGGCACGATGGCATTTAAACGAGTTTACAGGAATAAGTTGATCACAAGATGGCTTTCCGACTATACTTTTGGCACGGCTGTCGAACTTGAAAGTCTATGCTTCATTTTTTTAAATCTTTTGTTCAGTTTTATTTTTCAGCAAAAAAAAAAACAAAAAAAAAAAATAAAAAGGAAATTATTGCTGTCTTTAAATTGTACAAAATGAGGAAACATTTATAAGTGCGCATAATTTTTTAAGCGATCACACCCAAGACCCACTCCCCTCACCCACCCACCCACCCCTACCCCACCATCAAGCACCCATACATAACATCCAATAATTCAATGAGAGTCCAAGGAGCTAGTTCGGATCACTATGGTATCCTTGTAAGGACTTGCACGTGGTGTAATCAAATAAGAACTTGTAAAAAACAAGAAAAATCTTTGTCAATGTCTTTCTCGATAACTAAAAATGATATTTTTTCACTTAACTTTCCTCATAGAGCGAAATATATGTTAAAACATTCTGTTGTCTTTCAACAGAAGCATTATTGAATTTGGGGGCAGGGGGACCTGGCTTATCAACTTGGAGGGGGATTTCCCCTTTTCAAACCAATATTTTCAGTTTTCCCAATATATTTCGTGGAGGGTTGTAGTCTATAGTGAAGTATAGTACGCCATTTTTTTTCAGTCAGTGCAGATGGGAAAATTTTTTCTATTTTCTGCCAGGTTTTAAAATGACTCAATAGATAAAACATTAAAATGATGGAAATAAATCGTTTTAATTCAGTGTTGTCTTAAAATGTTTCGTAAAAAATTTCGTCAGAAATTTAATTTACTTTGAATTAATTTCATGATCACATATACTGTTTTGATACTGTATATAATATTTTATTTGGTATAAATATATATACTGTCAATTTTCCTTACACGAAGAATGAATGTAAATCAAAGCTCAATAAAGCCAGAATACGATCTTCTACTTTCAGCTTTGTAGTGATTTGGTTATGGATGTGTTGTATTTTCACTACCAAAATCTGTTTTTTTCCATTTGGTATTTATATATGAAGGTCCTAGATGTTTATTCTGAATACTTAAATTTATTTTCATAAATTGTCACTTTAAGCCCATCTTTTGAAAATAACTGGTTTGTCCTGATTTCAAATGCTACACATAATATTTTTAGTAGAGATTTTGATTGCTTTTGATAGTTATTTGCTTATATATCTACATCGCTTATATATCTTTGTCTATGTCGTTTGTTATGATGAGGTTGCCTTACACATTGAGCAGTTATTGATATTCAGTTGTTTAAGGGGAAATGTTAGTCGCATTTAGGTCGTATAATTTTTAGCTATGTCCATAGTAACTTTTCAATCACTTTTTAACTCCTCAGCAAAATTTATATTTGACCAGAACATCTTCATTTCATAATAACTTCAAAATAACCTCTTATATGGTATCAAATTCAATTCCACCCTGATAAGTAAGGACAACACTTTATCTGAGTATCAGGTTGATGGTAGTGCCATTGCAGGTATTTATTGATACATTTTTCTCATGGTTATCAATGTAAGCACAATAATTGATAAAAGTTTCGCAATTTTGGAGAAATAATACAGTTTTACATTTTTGCGAATCTTGTTCGAAATTCGTTATATATTTGATCAAGTGCGATATTCAGTATATGGGAAGTACAGGTTCTTGCATTAGATCGAGATTTTATAAATATAAGGTCTGCCTCAGAAAACATATACAGGGTTCACTGTATCACATGGTAGTTTCGATGAGCTTTTTGGTCAAGAAGATCATAACGACCTTTTGATTGAGGGTAAAAAAGGTCCCATTACGCATCAGTAAAAACGCTATAGTCGAATTTTTCCGAATAGTCCGAATTTTTTTTAATCCTAACCATCAACCTCAACCTCACCCCACCCGTAACCGCAACCGTAACCATAACTCATATATAATATATACCGATGCGAAATGTAATGTGAACTTTCTTTCCCTTATGTTCGGGATTTTCCCATCACCAGTATGTCGTTAGTAAAACAACCGCTGTTATTTATCATTGTGATTTACCTAATAACATATGGAGATAAACATGCAAAAGAATTTAGCTCAGTTTAGATTTAATTAATGATGCTTTCAATAGGTAGTTGGTGCTATTCAGAATTTAATTCTTTTCCTAAAAATAAAATCAGCAGGAGACTTGTATCATGGCGAAACAGAATCGGCTGATAAGAAAATACAATCGACAACCAATGAGTATGCTTATGTTTGAAAAATATTTTATTTGGGAAATGGAATTGTAAATATAATTGTATTATAAAACTATACGTTGGCAGTTTTAAATATATCTTTCAGTCAAGATTAAGTCAGGTACACTAGCTACCTGACAGATGCTACATATGCAAAATAAATTGTAAGTAAAAATTTATGACTAACTGTCCACTTTTATAGCCGCAATTCAGTATTGAACTCTGGTCCAGCCAACGTAAATAACAATAGAGGCTAGTCTCCAGTAAAGTAGTACGCCATCTTTTTCAGTCAATGCAGTTAGGCAAAGGAAGATTTTTGCTTTCTGCTAGCTTTTTTGATATGATTCAAAACTTAACAGGTTAAAATAAATTGTTTAAGTGTTGTGCCAAAAAGTTTTGTAAAACGTTTTGAAAGAACGTGTGACAAACGGAGGAAAACAAGTTATATCAATTGTCTTGGATGTCTTTTGTTTCTTTTTGCGGATAACAATGTATATACGATGATTGGTAATTAAATGCTTAGAACAGAAAAGCATTGAAGCTGTGTAAAGGCAAAAATTCATTATTAAAAGGCAGACTGAAGATTTATTTTCTTGAAAACATGCACCGCACACAACATCGAACCCAGGGTATCTTGCCTTTTCGATATACGGGATAGCGGTAAAGAAGACCCTGGTGAACGCTACTGAATTAACAAATTCTATTGACTGAAAATACCGCAGTATTTTCGAGCAAAAAGAAGACATCATCCGAGTTACTGCTGAGGAAGAAAGCAAGACAAGACATGGAGTCTGAATTTCAATTATTCAAAATAACATTATTTTAGCTACCATTTCAGTTCATAAAGGACTAGTATGGTGGCATTATGTATTTTCAATGAGAAAGGCTAACAACAAAAAGTCCTTAAAATAATCAACAATTAAACAAGATAAACTTTCATGCACTTTTGACTGATAAAACAACAGAATAATGAATTACGACAGTCTTTTTGTAGGCTCACACATGTGCTAAAACTTAAGAGCTTATTAGAAATGAGGTTGAGCATCTTCAAACATTTCTGGGGGAGGGGGGTGGGGGGGAACATGAATTTTTTTTATAACATGATTTATGAATATTATCAGCAATATATACAACAGAAACTACAAATGTCTGTTGAAACTTTTGTTGATCACAGATTGACTTATATTTCCATTATTTAAATATCATAAAATCAATAAATTCATATAATTTCCATTCACCCAGATTTCTTATGTTAGAATTTAGTGGCTTCAGTTATGAATATAAATCACAATGTCTTCGAAGCAAAAAAAATTGTTCAATGTGTGGGTCTAAGAAATGGAGTCAAAAACTAAAACAAGTATGTGCACATACAAAGAATGAAAATGAAATCTAAAGTCTGTTCAAAAAATATGTGGACTAATTTCAGTTACCATGTGGAAACCAGATTTAGCAAATTACATCAATTCCTTTGAGCCTGGTTTTTATATAAAAGCTGAAATCAGTCCACATATTTTTTGAACAGACTTTAATTTTACTTTACGGTGCATGGCAATTTGTAAGATTTTCATCACAAGTATACATTGAATTAAAAATCCTATATCTTAAGCAGTATGATACGTAAAGATGTAAACATTGTAAAACACACAAGGAGGATAAAGGTAAAATTTACACTTAGAGCTAAAACTAAAATACAGTGTTTACTCAAAACCAAATCATCTGCCATAATGGACTCAAGATCTAATGATTTAAAACTGTATACGTTACATAATTTGGTTATAAAAATCCTGCAAATTGTCATGTATTAAGTACCTTCAGAAACAGAAGAATGGGCTAACAAGTACGATTTAAGGGAAGATAACAAACTAGAAAGCAATTTCCTTGAAATTTGAAATATCGGTTTTCATATTTATACTATCCTGTCACATAGTAACTTTGAAACTACCAAAACAAATTTCACTCAACATATGTCACATGTTACAAATTCCCTGTTTAAAATCCTGACATGATCTTACAAGAATTCAGAATAAAAAAAATTCTTTTTCGATATAATAGGGTAGTGAACATATACAACATATACATATTATTTTGAAGTATATTAATGAGTATATATATTGACACTTAGCACTTGAGGAAAACTTCATATGTTAAAGAATTGTGAAAATTTTGAAATTTTTTATTTTCTGTCTTTTTTGTGACAGAACAAAAAACAAAGACAAAGACTCAACAATACTTAGACACTTTACAAGAAGAGGTTTTAGTGCTTTTGAAATTTACATACATCTACTGACCACTGCACTTAGCAAATGTTGATGTAAAAAACAATGTTGAACCATTTCATATATTTGAATTAAGTTCTTCATCCCAAACATTTTCAAGAGAACCTTTACTAAATAATGTATTATCTTTTCATGGGTTGTTTTTTTCTGTGTGTCCCATATTATTGGTTTTCTATATTTCTTCTGCGGAAGATTGAACCTCAATACACTCAAGTTTTAATTTTCTGTTTATTTTTTACTTTTCTGCACTGACTCTATACATGGTGTGTCTCCAAAATAAATCAACTCGTGTTCACAATGTAAAATCCACACAACACCACACGAATTTTGCAATCTCCTCTTTGTGATTTAAGTTTGTCGAATTTAATAACCTTGATAAAGTTTTGAAAATATGTAAACAAAAGTATAAAGTTTTGCAGATAAGAGCTCGAGTGAACTCGACGAATTATATTTGGTCTCTATATTAGTTATAATGTGACTATATAAAAAAATGAATGCTTGAGACAAAGTTTCTTTGGGCCTAATTTTCATGTCACGTGACGAATAGTTTCGAAGTTTATTATTTTCACTTGTTATTGTTTCTTTTTTCACCTACAATAAAAGTCTCAAAAATAAGAACAACCAGCCTCAGGTCAGATTGTACTGGTTCTTATAAAAAAAGCGTGTACTTGAATTTAATTTTGCAAATTGTCATTTTCGGCCATTTTTTTTTTTATTATTATTATTATTTTTTTGGAAAATACTCTTTACACGTAATAATCTGTTTGTAGAGATTGCTTTGGATGGTTATTTGCTTAGTCTATCCCAATGTATTCTTTATATCATATATTAGTAGTATTAATTGGCATTAGGTTTTTGTTTCTTTTTTTGTTTGCAAATTTGATTGTACAGTGTGTCCCAGAGAATTCCGGTCTGAGATTTTAACAACCCATAACTTTTCACACATGTATCAGATTTCAGCGATTTTTACACTATTCGATAGGATTTTATTCATAGATTTTAAAAATACACATTTTGTTCTCTAAACCCTTTTAGTTTGGAAACAATTAAGGATTTTCCATGAAAAAATCCAATTATCTTCTTAATGGTTAATTAACACATCTTTCAATAACAGCTATCAAAGGTCATTATAAATAACGATAACACGTCAAGTGACTGTAAAACACAAGAATCCTTAAAAACAAAACCTTGAGCTGTCTCAACATGTCCCCCGTTTCTCTGGACACAGCAATTTGCTCCTGCTGTCATAAAGAGTGGCGAATGAAATTTTTGTCTAATATTATTAATATTATTAATATTATTTTACTTCTCAACTCTAATAGACTCTGGATCTCAGTGGAGAAACGTTTTTGTATAGAAACTAAAGATTGCTCATATGATGTCAAAATATTTTGTAGAAGCCCCCATCTCACAATTTTTAACTTTATGATGACATTCTTTTTTTTACAATTACATTTTTCCAAGACATTTTCCTTATTTTTTCAAAAACCACTTTTTCATTTTTCACAAAAATATACTAGCCGAAAAGGCTTGAAAATGGCTTTCCATTGACGTAAAAATTATTTTGAAATTCGGTATATTTATTTAAAAAACAGATTTAGAATTTCCATTTCCAACATTATGAAACACACTGTAATTCTAGTGTGTTCAATAACACCACGACATGTTCTTAATAAACAAAAGAATAATCGCTCTTGGAAACTTTCTTTCATTAACCAAAAAGGTGTTGGACTAAATTATTTAAAATATATGTTTTTAAAATCCTTGAAAGAAATGCTATCGAATGGTGTAAGAATCTCTAAAATCTGATAAATGTGTGAAAAGTTATATCTTCTTAAAATCTCAGACCGAAATTCTCTGGGACATACTGTATGTGCTAAGTTTTACCCGAATCACAAAATGCAAATACTGTGTTGAATTACATTGTTTTCTTTGATTTTATGGCACAAAGAATAGAAAACTTGTCAAGAGACAGCAAAAATAAAGATTATACATTCACTATGACGAAATTGCTTTACACATTGATGTGGTTGTTAATATTCAGTTGCTTGGGGAAATGTTAATCATAATTTTTAGCTATGTCCATAGTACTTCACAGTCACTTTTTAACTCCTCTGCAAAAATTGTAAGAGAAACCTTAACATGAACATGAACATGTTCATTTCATTTTAGGATAAGTTCAAAATAAGTTTTTTCTGGTATATATTAGATTCAATTAGACACTGTGGACGTTTTCATCTGAGATTCAGGTTAATGAGTTACATCATTGTAATTATTTAATGAAACATTTTTCTTATGGTTACCAATGCGTACAATAATTGAAAAAATTTTCGCCAGTTAGGGGAAATATATAGTGGCATTTTTGCGAATCTTGTTTTTAAACAAAACAAGAATATATGCAAACTGTCTCACCAATTTTTGATTAAGTAATTACACAAGGCATGCTTTAACTAAGAGCTTGCTATCTTAAAAAGAAAGGTATTTATTCTTATAAAGTAACTTAAGCTTATCATACTTTTTTCATTATCACTCACACTTTAAACTAAATCTTTATTGAACTTTATACATAGGTTTATCTAACGGATATGAACTAAATCTGTTTGTAGAGTAAAGCTTGTTCAAATCACTTTCCATAGTAAGAACAAAGGTTACGCAAAGATTGCCTCTTTTTATAATTTCCACACGTGGCTCTATCAACCTGCCTTTTGACAGTACTTCAAACATGCATGCTTTCAGATTTTAGCTTTGCTTTTTCCATTTCAGAAATTATCAAGCATCTCCTTTGCTCATTGCTTTCTTTATTTTTCTTGCCATATAGTTTTATCATATGTAATTATTTGATATTTGGCCATTTTAACTAAAACACCTAATTTAAGCCATTTTGAAATAATATAGAACTTTCTGTAGCAGAGATCTAAATGTTTTGACCGCTTTCTTGAAGTCTTATGACGTATTTTACAACTTCATAACTAATGACGTTTAACATAAATTAAAAGCATCGAACTTTTCCTAATTTTAGATAAATCTGAAAAATGACTGCCATATACGGAATCACCGCATTCCAATAAATTATTTTTCGTGCAAATTTTTCTGGACATCGGAGAACTTTCAATATGTGGTTGAAATGTAGCCATATTTGCGAAATTGGTAGCGATTTCACGTAAGGATTGCACAAAATTGTTCATATTTTGGAGTAGAAGACAGAGAAGAAACGCGTGTTCTAAAGTCATTTATAAAATACGGAACGATGATCACATGATCATTGTCTTTGTTTTATTTTTATATACAGTAGTATCATTGCATAGAGTACCTAAAGCAGTTCTGTTCAATAATTTTAAAATCAATCTGGTTAAATAGCAGCTCCTTTAAAAGGCAATAGTATCAATATTACTAATGGCCCGTGAACAAACTTAAACAGTAAGTTCATTGGAAATTTCTCTAATTTTCATACTTTTTTCTCTTCTATAATTCCTAATTTTTGGCACTTTTTTCTCATAATTAGTTCGAAAACTTAATTATTTGCAGGGTTTTTGATAAACAAGAATAAAAAAAACATAAAATGAATGATAATGCATCTCGCGTTGCGAGAGTAAACCTGAATCTTTCTTTTACAGATTTTGTAATAAAAAATGTCATTTGAACGGTATCCTATGGAAACTAAACAAGTTATATCAAAAAGATTTTTTAATTTACTTTGATCATAATTTTTTCACAACAATAGTATTATTAATACATATTTGATTTCAATCTGGCACCCACGTAAACACATTCTTAGATTGATTGTATTGGAATGAATGACAACAAAATTTTTGAATTACTATTTAAGGATAGTCCATACCCTCCTAAGCATGATTTCAGTTTTTTTTCCTGATAATTTGAAATGTGTTGATTTTTTCTTATCGAAAGTATATATTTTCTGAATCCTTATTTAATTATCTGTCTAATGAGCCATATTTTGTTTATTAAAAATGAAAAGGACAGGAATTAGAAGAAAAAAAGTAAAATTTAGAACGCATTGAATTAAAAAGTTCCAACTCCCCTCCATTACACTTTTTGTTCAAACAAATTGCACTTTTGAAATCAATGATCATTTGTCGAAAAAGTTTGCCACAGTTTCTTTTTAAAACTCATTACTTCCAAAAATATAAAGCTTTTTGTTCATGACCCTATAAAAACGTTGATTCTTTAACTTCAACTCTCCCTCAAAATTGATTAGAGATAAATTCTATTGTGAATATGAGATGTTGGAATGCGTGAAAAGTTAAAAAGGTAGAAAACTATCTCATTGAATAATGATAGTGTGTATAATTATAAAGAAAACTACCTGGTTTTATTTTTAACGATAATAAAACAAAATATTGAATACCAAAAGTAAACAAAGCCGAGCAAGTATGTATGGCGTCATGCATGTGCGTATATTCTCTTTTATTTCACCGAAAGATTAATTACTTGTGTAAACAAAGATTTTTTTGCCTTTTGGTTTTTGCTAATAACTCCATAATTATTTGGAATTTTAAAATTCTGATTGCAGAATCTGTTTTTAAATAAAAAATTGAAAGGAAATATTGAAAAAAAATTTTTTTCAAAAAAATTCACCTCGGAGGGCATTGACTATCCTTCCACCAGAATTTTTTTTTCAAGATTGAAACGATTTCAGAACTTCTAAAGTATATCACCACATTACATATTATTACACAGCAAAAATCCTTTAAAATTGGTACCTGCAGTTGCCATGGCAACCGGTCGCTAAGGATCAAAGTCTTTTTGGGACTGCGCTGCCGGCCTAAATATCACAAAATCTACTTGTTGGATTCTCTTGAAATTTGGAAGGTGTCTTAGGTTAAGATAGAAGAGTGTATTAAGTGGAATAGATTTCCCATATGAATTTCAATTTTCACTGTATTAATGCTGAAAATGGGGCATAAAAAAATTGAGCAATTTTCATTAGAGAAATGTAAATGATACTAAAATCCACAACAATATAGAGAATCTATTTCACTTAAAACACACTAAATAATAAAATGAATATCTCCTGAAATTTTCAGCTTGATCAGTCAAACAGTTACTCAGAAATTAAGGCCGGCGCGTTAAAAAAAAGTCCATTTTGATAAAAAAAAGCCCAGAAAACGTAAGAATATAGTTTAAATGTGACGATTTAAGGGAAAAGGATAACAATCGCTTTTGAAATTCTTCAAAAATCGATTTTGAGATTAAATATTCGATTCTAGGAAATCGATTATGGGATTTCCAATCGAATGTTTAAGATTTCAAAGAATCTCAAAATCGATTCTTTGAAATCTCAAAATCGATTCTAGAATCTCAAAATCGATTTTTTTGAATCTCAAAATCGATTTTCTTGAATCTCAAAATCGATTTTCTTGAATCTCAAAATTGATTTTCTTGAATCTTAAAATCGATTTGTGACGTTCCAGGGAATTTTGATAGAGAAACGGTATTAACTTGAAATTGTTCTGAAAACATTAAAGTTAAATAATGAAAAAAGACAATTGAAGGAAACCATTTTGTGTAATATTATTCTTCTTAAGTTTGATAACGGCGTAAGAAATTCTAGTATTTTAGGCTATATTCACGTGTAGACACTTTTTAACGTAGCGACTTATGTAAAATGTTAACTCAATGAACCCTTACGCCGTGTTTCTCACTAGCAAAACATTTTCCTCGTAAGACATTTTGCTTAAGAAAACCTGACGTACAAGAGTATATTAGCTACACGTAAGAGGTTAAGACTTCCAATGCGCTCCTAGAGTTAGCTCAGATGCACTTTTAATCGCGCACGTAGATAGTGTCATTGTTAGAACTTTTAAAACTTTTTTAAAAAGTCTTTACCGCTGAATATTTTTTTTGTTCCTTTCGTCAACGTCTGCTAATAATGTGTAATAATAATAATGAACTACATGTTTCCAGTTTGAAACGTGCAGGTGGTATTGCATAATCATGTTGTGCTTGAGCATCAACGATGGAGAACCCATGGTGTTTTTCAATGCAATTTCCGATGGAAGATTTTAATCCAATTAAAAACATGCTCAACCTATTATATTAGTTTTCGTGCTCAATTGATAACGAAAGATAACTTAGGTATATTAAGTGACCATTCACCAAGTTGCTGTTACTAGGGAGAACGACCACCGTGCTAAGGTAATTTTGAAACACCCTTCGTTATACGAATTCATTTCTTCACCTACCGAAAGAATATGAAAACATTAGTGACTCGTTTTCGTTTTATTTCAGTGAAATTAAAAATCATTTTAGTTTCCAGCTCCCTTTACAATATCACTGTTAAATGGAAGTTTAACCGGGAATTCCATAAAAGAAACCTGCGTAGCTTTTCTAACTGTCCACTGACTGCGAGAATTGGGAGAGTTTTGCAGCCCTGCGTAAACACAGCTTTCAGACAATCATCTACGTAAACCTATGATGAAAAACTGATGGAAACAGGTATTATTTTATTTAAACGAAGGTGAGTATTTCAAAAGAGAACTCTTGCAACTCGTCAAGCCGACGTTAAAATGTTTTCATTTGTCTCCTCCTGCATTCATCCTTCATCCAAATGTTGAACCTAAAAACATCATCGTAATGAAGTTACAATAACGATCACTAAAATCGTGATGATATGATCAATTTCGAAAAGTCTTTTGTCTGTTATAAACATTTTCCCCCAAGAGATTCAAAGAATAGCAATCCTGTCGAACAACCTAAAAAAAGAATTATAGAAGACGGTTTCTACTTGTGGCTGCTTTCAAACGAACTACTGTATCTTTAATCTCCAACTGAATATGAGAATAAGCTCATCAAGTGCAATTCAATACACGAACGGGTGCTGCCTGTACAGTGTGTCCACCAGAAAGTGGGCACCTAACTTTTAATAAGCATATCTTTTGTTTTTCGGGCTTGTTTTTTTCAATTTTTATATTAACAGAAAGAAAATGTTTTGCTCTTTCTAAATATATGACCCTTTTCACAGAAAACCCAATTTTTTGGGAAATATAATCGATTTTACCATAAAACCATGACATTAAATCAATAACGATCAATTAACACTTGTTTGAATAGATGTTAACGACTCGAGTAGCATGGGAAATCATAAAAAGCTAAAATATTGTAATAAAGCTGCGTTTACATAAGGAAAACTTTACGTTTTTACAAGCTTGAAACATGAAAGTTTCATTTCTAAAACTCTTTTACAAACTTTTAAAAACTTTGAATCGTGCTTTTTGTTGGGGGTTTTCTACCCAGAAACTGCTGTTTAAAAGCCTGAATAACAGCTACATAACTTTTCGTCTCATGAAACTTTTTTTACAACTAAGGTTCACTGCTGGACTGTTAACTGCATAATTAAATGAATTTCATAAAAGTTTGTTTTCTCGCTTATAAAGGTTTTGGCAATGCTTGGGAATATGAAATTATTAAATCATAATAAAAAATTTAAGGTAAGTTTACACAATGAAAAAAGTTTTGTGTCTTTTCAAAAAATTTCGTGACAAAATTAGCACAACACCAACAACAGTGGTTGTTTCAACGAAACAAAAGGTTAATTGATCGTTAAAAGTCTGTTTTATTGATCATTACAAAATTAACAAGCGTATTGAAACAAAAAATAATTAATATTTTTTAAAATAAAAATTTTTATAAATAACAACTTATATTTTTGGAAAGCTAAAAAAACCCTCTTTCTAACGGTATAAAAACCGCATTGTACTGTTAAAAACTCGAAAAGTTATTTGTGTTTTAAACAAGGTGCCCACTTTCTCGTGGACACACTGTACATGTACATTTCAATAAGTCGAATAACATGGTCTTTTTAAAGTTTTCACTTTTCAGATTTGATGGAGGTGCAACAACAACCGCCTCTTCAAGAGCCGCAATGAAAGTGTAGACGTAGATGACTATTATCAATGAAATAAATGCTTTTGGGAAACCTTTTATTGCTAAAAAACTTTTTCTGTTTAATAAATAAGAGTCACTATATATTTGAATAAATTAGTGTTAATCATGTCATGAAGATGAAGTTATTATGACTAGGTTTAGATGGCTACAGCTGCTATCGACGGGCACTGTTTGAAATAACAATTTTTTATTTCTATTTGGGTAATAATTGAATAAATGTATCCCAGTCGGGGGAAAGTTTCACCGAGGAAAACTTTTCATGGTGCCTAACATGCACGACGGACATATCAGAACGCTAACCACAGATGACAACATTTCCATTTCAATTATTCTGTACTCACTGACTCTTCTGTCTGAAGATGGAGACTGTTCTTGGATATGTACAACCTTTCTTTAAGAGGCAGTTTTTAATGGTTCAGATTCTGTGTCGACAGTTGGATTATTCATGGATGAAACATTGTCCATATTTACAGTATTTACAAGTGCTACTTCTGGAGTATTCAAATTATTTACATTACTATTTACATCTTTGTCATTATTTACATCAGCAGGAGCATTAGACCCACAAAATCCTCTTCTTTTTCTTGGTTTCTTGGTCCTAGCTTTTATTCTACAAATTTTAGGTATTTTTTACTTTTAGTATGGACAAAACACTTCCAATTTGTATTTTTCGCTCAAATTTGTTTTGCTTGATAGCCCAGTTATTTACGGGAACATCCTGTACCAACTTCGAACCCAAGGTTATATTAGAAGTTGGGCAATTTAACCGTTTTTAGAGAAGCGTTGCTAAGGCATTGCTAAGGACATTCTTAAAAACCCTTGATGATAAAAAGTGTCAATTTCTTAACAAGACTCACATTTTCTTGGAAAAGTAAGTTCAGAAATGAAATCTTCTATATTTAAATGCCCTATTTTCATATATTTAAAAATTACCCCTTTAAGGAAAACGGAAGCTTAATTAATTTTTTTGGAACATGTAAATACAATTGACGTTTTAGTTAAAATGGACAAAAGTTCCCCTAGAAAATGCTCCACCGAGAATGAATCAATAACAAGGGAAGAATATTGCAAAGATGGATGTACAAATAAGGAAGATAGAAAGATAAAGAGTTGCACTTCTAAAGAAAATGGATGTACTTCGGAACATGTCGTCGCAGAGTCTGGAGTGAGTTCTAATCTCTTAACCTGAAAATTATTGCAAATGTTAAACATGATTGTTCTCCTTTTAATGTGTCCATTAGATCCAGTTGTCTTATCATGTATGTATTGAACTTTTTCAATCTCACAATTCAAAGAGTTTCTTTCAAAAGTCTCAAGTATTAAAAAAGGAAGAAAGCTCACGATGGAAAAACATGAGACTGACTTAAAAAGACAGGTTTCCATTGAATTCGTTCCGTGATTTGGAAGAAATTAGGCATCGATTCTTGAAAATTTCTACGTTGTTTTTTTAATTTTGCAGTCTTAACGTCGCTAGTTTTTTGCTTAATAACTAGTAAATCTCCCCTTTCATGAATTCTATTTAAACCCCTACATCGATTGGCGATGTAATCCGAGAAATTTAAAATACTTTTCCAAACTCAATTATTAAATCATTTTAGGAATATGTTAATGACAGATTTTCGATTAGTAGACTGCCAGAAGAAATCAAAGGCCGCAATGGCAAATTTCCACAAAAATCTGAAAGTTCAGATCTATCTTCAGCTGCTGCAGCAATGGATAATCGTACAGCTCATCCTGACCATCAACAAGAAAACAGTCAAACGATCAATCACAATGAATTGTCAAAATCAATGGAGTTGATAGCAGACCCATTGTCATCAAGTTTTCAAAAACCATTACTTGACATGGACATTGCTGTAGGGTGCCCAAAGCTTGTTCGTGAAAATTATTGTCTTCCAAGTGCATTGGTGAAAGATGATTCTATAGTTTCTCAAGTAACAATAATAAGTTTGTTATTTATGCTTTTTCCTTCTTTCAATTTTGTTTCATAATAATGATGTACTGTCGGTGCAACAGTCATGTAATAGAAAAAGTTAGAGAAACCACAACGATACTGGCGATCCACCGCTTCAAATATGTGACACCTTCATGTTATGGTAATCTGAAAATCCTTAAGTAACAATACTTTTTTACTTGGCAGATGACACTTTAACAGGCACTGTCTACGTTTGAAGAGTTAAATGGTACTAAGTAAAACATGAAAGTTTTAGATGTAACTGGAAAAAAATAATTCAAGGGCCAAAAGTGCTTTTCTACAGTGATAATAAAAATTTTTCGTTATTATTTGCAGAACTTGCGTAGAAATTATATGATAATATATTCAAGTAAAAGAAATGTAACAAAAAGTTCTCAGATAATCGCCTCAACAGAATTTATGCATACACGTCAGCATGTTTTCAAAAATTTAATATACGTAGATTATGCCAATTCCAGCAGTGAGAACCCCCACCCATAAAATCAAGAAAAACAAGGATCAATCAAAACGTACTTTTTCTTAAGAAGAAATCCAGAATCTTCACTCATGTGAGTCAATACGGATGTAAATATTTAGGATGCTTTTAGTAGGAGAACCAAAAACTTAAGCATCTTCAAGCTATACTTTTTAGATTTTTAGAAGTTGCTATTGAAATGAATTGCTTTAAAAACCTAAAATTAAGCTTGTGGCAACAACATGAATGTTACAGGACTGTGGCTATATCATAAAACGATTAAAAGTTCCGCCTACACAAATCCCTTTCTTGTCAAAATTACTCCAAAATTGATGTTTCCTTTTAATATTCCACTAGAAAATTTGCCTTCATGTCGATACTACGAGAAAGAAACGAACAATAATTTTGGCACTCTCAGTTAAATCTATTTAGAAAAACGTTACTGGTGGCTATCAGAATTCTAAACGCCCAGAAGTAAACAGAATCAGCAGTGGAAAATTTGCACAGAGATTTGACAGTTCAGAAGTTTCAAAACTACCTTCAGCTGTTGCAGCAATGGATAATCAGACAGCTTATCCTGACCATCAACAAGAAAACAGTCGATTGATCAGTCAGAATGATGTGTCAAAATCAATGGAGATGATAGCAAACCCATTATCATCAAATTTGCAGAAACCATTACTTGATATGGACATTGCTGTAGGGTGCCCAAAGCTTGTTCGTAAAAATTATTGTCTTCCAAATGGATTGGTGAAAGATGATTCTATAATTTCACAAGTAACAATAATAAGTTTGTTATTTATGCTTTTTCTTATTTGAAAACTTTCAATTTTGTTTCATAATAATGATACACTGTCGGTCCAACAGTCATGTAATAGAAAAAGTTAGAGACACCACAACGATACTGCCGATCCACCGCTTCAATAATGTGATACCTTCATGTTATGGTAATCTGAAAATCCTTAAGTAACAATACTTTTTTACTTGGCAGATGACACTTTAACAGCCGCTGTCTACGTTTGAAGAGTTAAATGGTACTAAGTAAAACATGAAAGTTTTAGATGTAACTGGAAACGAAATAATTCAAGGGCCAAAAGTGCTTTTCCACAGTGATAATGAAAATTTTTCGTTATTATTTGCAGAATTTGCGTAGAAATTATATGATAATATATTCAAATAAAACAGATGTAACGAAAAGTTCTCAGATAATCGCCTCAACAGAATTTATGCATACACGTCAGCATGTTTTCAAAAATTTAATATAGGCAGGTTACGCCAAGTCCAGCAGTGAGAACGTTCACCCATAAAATCCAGAAAAACAAGCGTTAATCAAACCGTACTTTTTCTTAAGAAGAAATCCAGAAGCTTCACACATGTGAGTCAATACGGATGTAAATATTTAGGATGCTTTTAGTAGGAGAACCAAAAAATTAAGCATCTCCAAGCTTTTTCAGATTTTTAGAAGTTGTTATTGAAATAAATTGCTTTAGAAAACTAAAATTAAGCTTATGGCAACTACGTGAATGTTACAAGACTGCGCTTTTATCATAAAACGATTAAAATTTCCGATTATAAAGCACTTTTTTGTCATAATAACTCCAAAATTGATGCTTCCTTTATATATTTCACTAGAAAATCTGCCTTCATGTCGATACTACGAGAAAGAAACAAACGATAATTTTAGCGTTCTCAATTAAATCTATTTAGGAAAACGTTACTGGTGGCTATCAGATTTCTAAACGACCAGAGGTAAACGGAATCATCACTGGAAAAGTCGCACAGAGATTTGACAGCTCAGACGTTTCCAAATTACCTTCAGCTGTTGCAGCAATGGATAATCAGACAGCTTATCCTGACCATCAACAAGAAAACAGTCGATCGATCAGTCAGAATGATGTGTTAAAATCAATAGAGATGATAGCAGACCAATTATCATCAAGTTTTCAAGAACCGTTACTTGACATGGACATTGCTGTAGTGTTCCCAAAGCTTTTTCTTAAAGATTATTGTCTTCCAAATGGATTTGCAAAAAATGATTCTACAGTTCTTCAAGTAACAATAATAAGTTTGTTATTCATTCTTTTTCCTGCTTTAAAATTGATAATTTTGTTCCATAACGATGTTATACAGTCGGTTCAAAATTGAAGTTCTAATGACATTACAGACACGACAATGATACCACCATTCAATTGCTTAACTGTCCAATACCTTTTAATTGTTAAATGAAAAGCGTAATTTACGGGCTTAATGTGTTTTCCTTTAAAATTTTTAATGTTGTTAATGCATAAAGTCAATAAATTTCCAATCAAAACATATTCTTAACAACACACAAGGGTCGTTATCCTTTTGTGGTCATGTAATTGTTAATATTTTTTTTATTGTTGCGTAATAGGATGAAAATTTAACGATTAAGAAGAACAACATAAAGATGAAGAAGAAAAAGACTCAAAAACAACTCTTCAATTCTGGAAACTCTAGCAACAAAACATCCAATTCGTCCACTGTCTGCAACGTTAGTATTTCATTACCTGCTACTTTGTAAATTAAGACGCTTGTTCTGAAAATTGAAACGTAGATTGCGACAAACTAGAGTACGCTATCTAGATAAATCAATAAAAAGTAGTGACTATGTCCCGTTCCGGAATTCATCATTATCAAATTTCAAATATAAATTTTGAACTACTTCATGAAAGCTTTCATTTGTTATTAGTAATTTAGAAATTTAGAAAATTTCTTGGAAAAATTAAAAAAAATGTAGAACTCTTTCCAAACATTAATGTCCATTGCGAGGGTAACAAAATGATGCTAGGTTTCTCCAGCACAAAAACCCATAAAAATTAAGAAGAAATGCGGCAAGTTGTAAGATATGTTTCCTGATGCAAATTTCCACCCATGTGTTAAATTTAAGTCGATTCCAATGTAAATGATTTGGATATTTCGAGCAACGCAAGCAAAAAGCAAGACTTTTGTATATCTAGTTTGTCAAAGTTTCCAGTATCTGCCGCCGAAAAATGTTGCTTCTGACATTTGAAATTGAAATTGCACAATTATAAAACTGTTTTTTGTGCTTTCTAAAATATTTTAGAATTATCACCAACACGGTAAATATAAAGAGTTAAATTCTCAACAAGACTCAAAAATAAATAGTTTAAAAAACACAGTACATGACATGGATGGGGCTGTTGGATGTTCAAAGACTCTGCCTAAAGATAATTTACCGAAACATGAATTAAAAGTCAGTTTGTAAATGTTCATTCAAATTTTCTCCTGTTTTCATTACTGACGATTTTCTAATTTGTTATCAATATTTTTCTTTAACTCTATTTAAAAGCAGGAAAGAACCCAGAAAAGTAAGTAAGTAAGTAAGTAAGTATCGGAAGTTTTTAGTCCTTGGGCTTCCATCCGTAATGGTTGGTTCTTCCGCCCGCCGACTTGCAACTATTAGTTGACTTACCGCCAGAGATACGTATAGTATTGCTCTAACTTGCCAGAAGGCCAGTGTGCAGTCAGTAGATGGCTCCTAATGAGCTGGCACGCTGCTTTTGAAGCGCATCGGAGTGGTGTATTGAGATACGACATGACTGGACTCGAACACGGGTCGCAGCGGTCGCACTCAAAGGTACTAACCACTACACCATCGCTGCAAAGAAAATTATGTTCCAAAAAAGACTTTGTAGTAGCGATTCCTCTGGAAATGAAACATCCATCTCATGCCGTGACTCTAAAGTATGTATTTCAGTGCTTAATATTCTGTGGTAGATCTCGTTGTTTGAGTCACTTAGTCAGTATCGGTACACATTACGTGGAGTGTTAAAATTGACATTTTTGTTGCTGTTTTTATCCCCAAAACATTCTGATGTGCACGGTCTCTAGATTATCTAATAAGCAAACTTCACATAACCAAAAGTTTTTTAAATTGTTGATGAGTAATTTAGGTTATGTGTTTTCGTTCACGCGGAACATAATTTTACGCGCGGTGCATATTGATAGAAATGGGAGGGAAGTTTCATGTGTAAAATATAACCCTACTTAAAATTGTTCAAAAAAGAAAGAAGAATATGTATTTTTTAATTAAAATCAAGTTCAACATTGCTTGGAAATTTTTTCCACGATTGATTTTTTACTCCTGAAGTTGGTGCTCAACTCTTTGTTTTCCAGGAAACCTGATTGTTTACTAATGCCTACTTCAGACTACATATTCTTGATTACAACAACAAAATGATTATATATATAGTTTGAGGTAGCTAGATTTACTAAATTGAGTCTTTACGGAAGTTTTTTGAATTTGTGTGTTTCAAAACTTTTGAAAATGTCACTAATGATTAATAAGCTTTAATGATTCTTCCCACGATTTTTCACTGTTGACTACGTAATTGTCACAACTATATTGTATTCAGTGAGGTAAGACGTTTGCTTACGATTGTATATAACATTAAACAATGATATGTGTTAAATTGGAACGGGGTTGCAGCAAAGGGATTTGTCAGCGGTGGGAATCTCTTATTTAGAGTGGTATGAAATAATAATCTCACGAACAATTTACCAATCAAATTGACAAGCAAAGCAAAATGTTTATTTAATAACCCGTGCTCTCGACTGATTATTTTCTTTTTTAAAGCTATATTCAGGCAAATAGAAATAAAAATATACCATGTCTATATATTCGTAAAAGATACACGTCAATAGACTTACATACCCAATTTAAAAAGGGTAAAACTGAACATTTTCCTTCTGATTAAAATGAGGCAACGGTGTCTTTGAAGAAGGCTTTGTCATTTAAGATCACACAAAAATCTATTACAGTAACGTTGGTGTGACGATAGTCTTTTACGGTCACACGGGGGAATCATTGCATTACATCCCCAATCGAACACGACGTTTTTGGGGTTATATCTGGAGAACCAATAAGGATAACTGACGTTTTATGGGGTTAGCGATGCAGTCAATGAGGTGACAAAAGTTTTGGACCTAAATATGTTTCGGTAGTGTAATTACGACGTCATCAAAATATTTGATTGGCAAATTCCCTCTAACGGTTGATCGTACCGAAATGATCCTGTACACCTTTTTTTATCATTTTCCAAGCTCTACAACATAGGCACACTTTTAAGTTGCGAGTCTATGATTTACTTTTTCATCACTGATACGTACACGGGAATGGCGGATTTGACTTAACGTTTTCAATGTTAAAATCAATAAACCATTTTAACCGGCTTACTAGTAACTATACAATGATACACTTCAGATAAACGTCAGGTAATTTCAATATGCAAGCACACCTAGAAAAATAGAAAACAAAAGCAAAATCACCCATTGAAAGTACTTTTTTTCCAAAAAAAAAGATCTTTCATGCAAACGACTTTCTCAGATCGTAGCAAAGAAGAACGCAAGATTAAAAAAATCAACAACAAATAATAGAGATTATTCTCTCACATCTTTCCCCGTCTTCGCAGCTACCCTTTCAGCAATATATTCATGAAATGTGGAAAATTCTGTTCACTGCTTTTAACAGACAGAGATGCATAAATTTAATAAACTTCTAGTCAAAATATATGCTTTACAACAATCAAGCGTCGTTTTGCTGTTGTGTCCATGTCTTAAGTTATTGTTAATAATGTCTTTAATGCTGTCTAATAGGAAGGAAAGACAACGAAGAAAAAAAAGAAGAAGGGGAAGAATAAAACTCAAGCGATACTCTTCAATTCTGACAGCTCTACCAACAAAACATTGTATTCGTCCAGTGACTGTAACGTATGTATTTCACTACTTGCTACTTTGTAAATTAAATTAGCTAAACACTTGTACTGAAAACAGCAATAGATACTGTGAAAACAGAGAACATTATCTGAACAATAGATAGAAAATAGTCACTGGATCCCGTAGCTAAATTCATCATTATTAAAAATCAAATATGAATTTTGACTTAATCCATGAAACATTTCATTTGGTTGTTGGATGTTAAAAGATTCTGCCTAAAGATAATTTACCGAAACATGAATTAAAAGTCTGTAAAAGTCTGTAAAAGTTTGTAAATGTTCATTCGAATTTTGTTCTATTTTCATTACTATTGATATTCTAATTTGTTATCAATATTTTTCTTTTACTCTATTAAATAGGAGGGAAAATCCAAGAAAAAGAAAAAGATGATGAAGAAAAAGAAAATTATTTTCCGAGAAAGACTTTGCAGTAGCGATTCCTCTGGAGATGAAACATCCATCTCATGCCGTGACTCTGAAGTATGTATTTCAGTGCTTACTATTCGGTTCACTGCTTTTAACAGACAGAGATGCATAAATTAATAAACTTCTAGTCAAAATATATGCTTTACAACAATCAAGTGTCGTTTTGCTGTTGTGTCCATGTCTTAAGTTATTGTTAACAATGTCTTTAATGCTGTCTAATAGGAAAGAAAGACAACGAAGAAAAAAAAGAAGAAGGGGAAAAAGGAGAAGAATAAAACTCAAGCGATACTCTTCAATTCTGACAGCTCTACCAATAAAACATTGGATTCGTCCAGTGACTGTAACGTATGTATTGCACTACTTGCTACTTTGTACTTTAAATTAGCTAAACACTTGTACTGAAAACAGCAATAGATACTGTGACAAAACAGAATACATTATCTGAACAATAGATAGAAAATAGTCACTGGATCCCGTAGTTAAATTCATCATTATTAAAAATCAAATATGAATTTTGACTTAATCCATGAAACATTTCATGGGGTTGCTGGATGTTAAAAGATTCTGCCTAAAGATAATTTACGGAAGCATGAATTAGAAGTCAGCTTGTAAATGTTCATTCGAATTTTGTTCTATTTTCATTATTAATGATATTCTAATTTGTTATCAATATTTTTCTTTTACTTTAATACATAGGAGGGAAAAACCAAGAAAAAGAAAAAGATGATGAAGAAAAAGAAAATTATGTTCCGAGAAAGACTTTGCAGTAGCGATTACTCTGGAGATGAAACATCCATCTCATGCCGTGACTCTGAAGTATGTATTTCAGTGCTTACTATTCGGTTCACTGCTTTTAACAGACAGAGATGCATAAAGTTAAAAAACTTCTAGTCAAAATATATGCTTTACAACAATCAAGCGTCGTTTTGCTGTTGTGTCCATGTCTTAAGTTATTGTTAGTAATGTCTTTAATGCTGTCCAATAGGAAGGAAAGACAAAAAAGAAAAAAAAGAAGAAGGGGAAAAAGGAGAAGAATAAAACTCAAGAGATACTCTTCAATTCTGACAGCTCTACCAACAAAACATTGGATTCGTCCAGTGACTGTAACGTATGTATTTCATTACTTGCTACTTTGTAAATTAAATTAGCTAAACACTTGTACTGAAAACAGCAGTAGATACTGTGAAAACAGAATACATTATCTGAACAATAGATAGAAAATAGTCACCGGATCCCGTAGCTAAATTCATAATTCTTAAAAATCAAATATGAATTTTGACTTAATCCATGAAACATTTCATTTGGTTGTTGGATGTTAAAAGATTCTACCTAAAGATAATTTACCGAAACATGAATTAAAAGTCTGTAAAAGTCTGTGAAAGTTTGTAAATGTTCATTCGAATTTTGTTCTATTTTCATTATTATTGATATTCTAATCTGTTATCAATATTTTTCTTTTACTCTATTAAATAGGAGGGAAAATCCAAGAAAAAGAAAAAGATGATGAAGAAAAAGAAAATTATGTTCCGAAAAAGACTTTGCAGTAGTGACTACTCTGGAGATGAAACATCCATCTCATGCCGTGACTCTGATGTATGTATTTCAGTGCTTACTATTCGGTTCACTGCTTTTAACAGACAGAGATGCATAAAGTTAAAAAACTTCTAGTCAAAATATATGCTTTACAACAATCAAGCGTCGTTTTGCTGTTGTGTCCATGTCTTAAGTTATTGTTAGTAATGTCTTTAATGCTGTCTAATAGGAAGGAAAGACAACGAAGAAAAAAAAGAAGAAGGGGAAAAAGGAGAAGAATAAAACTCAAGCGATACTCTTCAATTCTGACAGCTCTACCAACAAAACATTGGATTCGTCCAGTGACTGTAACGTATGTACTTCACTACTTGCTACTTTGTAAATTAAATTAGCTAAACACTTGTACTGAAAACAGCAATAGATACTGTGAAAACAGAATACATTATCTGAACAATAGATAGAAAATAGTCACTGGATCCCGTAGCTAAATTCATCATTATTAAAATCAAATATGAATTTTGACTTAATCCATGAAACATTTCATTTGGTTGTTGGATGTTAAAAGATTCTGCCTAAAGATAATTTACCGAAACATGAATTAAAAGTCTGTAAAAGTCTGTAAAAGTTTTTAAATGTTCATTCGAATTTTGTTCTATTTTCATTATTATTGATATTCTAATTTGTTATCAATATTTTTCTTTTACTCTATTAAATAGGAGGGAAAATCCAAGAAAAAGAAAAAGATGATGAAGAAAAAGAAAATTATGTTCCGAAAAAGACTTGGCAGTAGCGATTCCTCTGGAGATGAAACATCCATCTCATGCCGTGACTCTGAAGTATGTATTTCAGTGCTTGCTATTCTGTGGTAGATCTCGTTGTTTGAGTCACTTAATCAGTATCGGTACACAGTACACGGAGTGTTAAAATCGACATTTTTGTTGCTGTTTTTATCCCTAAAACATTTTGATGTGCACGGTCTCTAGATTACCTAATAAGCAAATGTCACATAACCATTTTAAATTGTTGATGAGTAAACTAGGTTATGTATTTACGTTTACGCGGAACATAATTTTACGCGTGGCGCAAATTGATAGAATTTGAATTTGTGTGTTTCAAAACTTTTGAAATTGTCATTGGTAATTTATAAGTTTTATAATTCTTCCCAAGATTTTTCACTGTTGACTACGTAATTGTCACAACTGTATTGTATTCAGTGAGGAAAGACGTTTGTTTTCGACTTACTTGATGATCAAATTACTTTATGGCCCTTCTAAAAAGATTTGTTGCCATTTATAAGATGTAACAATGAATTGTGTGAAGTTAAAAGTTGGGGTTGTAGTGTGATGACTTCTCAACAGTGGAAACCTCTTATATAGAATGATCTAATTATAATAATTGGCGTTGTGCATACCACTTTTATTTTGGAGATTGATATATTTAGTTTTACTTTACGGTTAAGTTCTTCTTAGTTTCACATGAAACCATGTGGCATTGGACGTCATTTTTTTTATGATCACTGGGTAATCATTGCCTAGCAGCCCCCATCAAATGCGACGTTTTTTTGGTAATATCTCTGGAACCAATGGGGATAACTAGCGTTTTTTTGGTCCAAATTACTTTTTGGTGAAACGGCTATGACATTATCAAAATCTTTGACCGGCGATATCTCAGTAAAGGTTGCTCGTGGCGAGATGATCCCTTACTTTTACTTCGTCAGTATTTGGAGCTCTATAAGATAGATACACTTCCCAGTTGAGGTACAGGAGTGATTTAACTTTTTGTCAGGAGCGTCAGGGGAACATGGGATTTGACACATCGCTTTTAATGTTGAACTCGCTAAAAAGTTTTACCGTGATACTAGTCCTTCATATATAATCGTCATTGTGCATCCTACATTTATTTTAGAGCGTGATATGTCTGATTAATTTTTACGGTAAAGTTCTTGTTATGCCTGTGTAAAACCACGTAGAGCCAAGAGACACTTTTTTCACGATTAGTTTAAAGGCAACAGGCGTTATGTTCGTAATTTTTCGCCACCTATTCTTGAGAAGGGAATTGCGCACATCATTTTTGACTTTAGGACACCCGGCGTGGAGTAAAGTATTTAAAATACCCGTGGTTTCTCCTCCTACTACTACTACTCCCCAAGTTATGAACGTTTTCGTGCAGCGTTTACTTGACATCGTTGCCGAATTAGCAAATTTGGTCAAAATAGGACTTATAGTTGACCAATTTTCATGAAAATTTGCACAGAGCACAATTGAAAGGTGCTGATTTCGAATTTGACAATGATATTGCCAGGTTTGACTAAAATTGGCCAATTTAGGCCAAATTTGGATCAAATTTCGAAAGTTCTTCAATTTTCATGAAATTTTGCACGTATCACAATTGAAAGGTGCTGATTTCAAATTTGACAATGATTTTGTCAGGTTTGACTAAAATTGGGCAATTTAGGCCAAATTTGTACCAAATTTCGTAAATTCTTCAATTTTCACAAAAATTTGCACGGATCACATTTGAAAGGTGCTGATTACGAATTTGTCAGTCATTTTGTCAGATTTGAACAGAAATGGGTAATTCGGGCCAAATTTGGATCAAACTTAGAAATTTCCGCAATATTCATAAAAATTTCGACAACTCACAATTAGAAGTTGCTGATTTTGAATTTGCCAGTCATTTTATTAGATTTGAACATAATTTGGCAATTCGGCAACGTTGTATTTTGAGACTAAATATGCATCGTTGTGTTACGTCCTGAAGTCTTCAAGCCAAGCGGCTTCTCGTTATAATTAAAACCGGTTAATAACTTTTACGCGGGATACTAGTAAAATAACAATCGCATGAACAACTTACCAATCAAAATGACAAGCGAAACATAAAGTTTATTTAATAAGTCGTGTTCTCTACCGATTTTGTAAAGCTAAAAGACAGACAAATAAAATCAGGCTTTCAACACTTAATTTCAACACTCTAGCACACCTAGAAAATTGCAAGCAAGAGCAAATTGCCTAGTGAAAGTACTTTCATGTGGACGACTTCCTTTGATACATAGCAAAGAAGGCCGTAAACTTAAAATATAAAACCTATATCGGATGATAGAGATTATCTTCTCACGTCTTTCCATCTTCTTCACATCTATTTGTTCAGCAATATGTTTATGAAATGTAGAACATTCTGTACCCTGTTTCTTACAGATAGGTGAAGGTGCCTTTCTCTATATTTATAGTTCTTTTGTTATATTTGCGGGGTTTTTTCACATTTATGTTTTTGAAAAATTTTCCAATAGCTATAGAGATTTGAAAATCTACGTTTGTATTCGTCACCGAAATATGAGAATACGTATTCTGTGCGTTTCTCCATACATCACAAGCACGTAAGTCTGGTCTTGCTTTGTAACTATTTAAGTCCATTATTACTTCTCAATTCAAAGGTTGTAAAAAAGGTTCCATTTCAACGTCATTATGAAATTTTTTGAGTAGTGCTGCCTCATAGTATCCGATATAACTGTGTCTTATGATCACAAATCCAAATCGTTTGCAGTTGAGGGGTATATTTTTCTTTTTGGTTTCTTCTTTGGTGGTAATGCACCCTCAATTCTATTGACGTTTTTTCAACACTAGCTCTTCTTCTTTTCTTCTTTGTTTCTTCGCAAAATGTATCAGTTCCAAAAGCATCTTCTAGATGATGTTGGTCCTCAGCTGAGTTTCATTGTTTTTGAACACGTTTTGTGCTTTACCTTTCAGATCGTTATGTTTCAATATCAGCCATGATTTTCTCTCGTTGACATTGTACCCTTAACCTTTGATCTTCGTTTATCAGGTCATCCTCCAACGCACTTAAGTCTAAATATAATATCATCAGCCAAGAAAATGTCTTTCACACTGAAATAATGTTTTCCAAGGGAACGAAGTCATGGAGTAATACTCACATCACATTTGAGTGGTCCCTTCTGTTGACATTATAACGTTTGTTCCTAGAACTGTCATCTACAGTTGATCCCTTTACGTATTAATGAGGATTGTAGTGAAATGGTAGCTACAAGCCTGTTTATATTGTTGAACGTATTACTAGCGTCGGCAAGAATAATCTGCTTCATCGTATTGGGAAAGGGCTCTCAATGCATGATTTGGGAGCTGAAGTAACTGCGACGGCAAAGTAGATGACGACGTGAGCAAAAACAACAAGATAAATAATTTCTACCTAATGAAAGTATGAATAACCTATTTTTGTTAGAGAACCTATTCAATTGATAAACTTATATCGACTGGAAAGTTATCAAGTTACTATAAAATCTACATAAGAGAAAAGATTCATCTCTATTATCACGTCTCTGTTGTCAGAAAGACTTCAAAATACGATTTTTCACGTTGAGCATAGAACTTAAAAACATGTTAATGATGTAATTATCTTCCCAATGGAGTCTACCTTCTCTTTGTAAACAAATTCCACAGAGAAAACAAAGCTTTTGTTTTAAACACGTCGCCGTCTTCGTTGCCGTTGCGATTTCTTAAGCTCCTTAATTGTAGCTTCAGATCCACCTTGAAAGCGGGTGGCTGATTGTAGGGGTCGACCTCCTGAATATTTGATTTTATCACCCTTATAATCTTTTGGGATTACTTGAAGCAAAGTGTTTAGGAGAACTGAAAAGGGGAATAGTTGATGAATATACTTAGACAGAACCAACCAATGATAAGGCGCTCATGCATATAAATAAGAAACAGAGTTCAGTTTTGCATCCAGGGAAATGGATCACACGTTGAATGTAGTTAAAAAGTAGTTTTATGTAAAAGTTTTTAAATCTTTGTAAAAGATTTTTAGAAATCAAACTCTTATGTTGCAACTTGGCAAAAAGGTACCTGCAGCAACTTCGTAGCTGATGCCAAATTTGAAAGTTCTCCATGTATTAAAAATTCGTACAACGCACAATGGAAAGGTGCTGATTTCGAAATTGGCCATTATTATGTCAGATTTGACCAAAATCGGCCAATTTGGACCAAATTTGGACCAAACTTTCGAAAGTTCTCGAGTTTTCTCACAATTGAAAAGTGTTGATTTCGTATTTGACAGTTATTTTGTCAGGTTTGATCAAAATTGGGCAATTAAGCAATGTTATATTTTGACATATTGTTTAGAGCAGATACGTGGATATTAACATTTATCACTCTTTTATAGACTTCGTGCATGAATAAAGACAATCATCACGCGCTAAAGGGAGCTTGCGACGGAAGGGGTAGCGAACACTCAGGTTGCAAATGGAAGGGAAGATACCACAGATTACAACAGAAACTAAAGGAAAGCTATGGCTCAATCATCAATGGTTTTGACCTAAGAGTGAGGCAGAGATTTGCAGAAAATACCAGCTACGATGGAAAGAGCATTTCCATAATCAATAATCTAAGTTTACAAATGCATCAGGCAGAAGTTGGGCTTGCTGAAGTTATTCAAACTGCACATGGCTTCACGGAAAGGTATGGATATAGATTCTGTGGAAAGTTATATTTGAACGGTCATGGAGCTGGAAAGTCTACACATGTCTCTGTTTTTTTTGTATTGATGAAATCCGAGTATGATGAAATTTTGAAATGGCCATTTTTGAACCGAATTAAATTTCAACTGATCAATCAATATGACCAATCAAAATCGTACGAGTACAGTTTCATTGCAAACGGATCCTCACCAAGTTTCCAGAAACCTGTACGTGATATGAATGTGGCTGCTGGATGTCCAAAGTTTGTCAGTAAAAACGATCTGATTTCAAATGGATTTGTGAAAAACGATGTCATTTTTCTCAAAATCAGTGTGGTAAGGTCTTCTTTAAGTCATACACATTTTTGCTACGTAGCACAGCTTTGGTGAAACATTGTTGGTCTCTATTTTAGGAGAATATACCGGAAAAACAGCCAACAGAGAATTATTGCGATAAAACAATTTTGTTGGACTAGGTCCGAAGTCTTTGTTATTCTGTGATTGCAAAAATTTTCTCTCTTAATAGTTTAAGTTTATATGATGAAAGGAAATGTGTTTTTGAACAAACCATCTTTGTTAAAAGTATGTGAAATAACCAACTAAAGTAAATTTCTTGTTAATTCCTTTGTAATATTGTAGTATCACATGTAATCTGTAGAGTTTCTGTGAACGCTTGGAACTTTAATGAGCAGTGATGTGCAGTGTTTAAAAAGTGATTTAATTTCTTTTCAGCAGTACTTTTTTCTATTCTTTTTTTCTAATTGAGTTATTACCTTAGTATGAGTGCATTTTTTGTTCCTATTCAATACAAATTCATCCAAAATGAATGTAGGAAGTATTAAAGAATGCAAAGAAGATCTTTTTGTTTGTGCATCATTGATATTGCTAACTGTTTAAGTTTACCCGTTAAGGCATTTACCTACAGTTTTCTTTGTGGGTTTTCCTCACTCCCTCATCATTTTCTCCCCACTCGATGTTTCAGTGTTTTTCTCTGTTTCCAGTCATTTGTGCATTTTTCATTCAGGTCTGCATTTTACATTATTTCTCTACCATTTTTTTCATTTTGTATTTTTATGTAAATTTTATTGTATTCATTAATTTATGTCAAAGTAATTAAATGTATCAACACCCACCCACTCCCTAGTCCTAATAGGGTTTACTAAAGTTTAAGTTTATATTATATATTTATATATATTTACGTACTATTTCTACTTATTACTACTCAATGTTTACTTTCTTAGTCCTAGTACACTTTAACTTAACATTTCTATATTTTTTATTTCCCAAGACGTAGGCTTTATTCAATTTTGTATTTCAGTTTGAACACACATGTACTGATTTCAAAGATCAAAGCACTTCAACAATGTTGTTAGAAACACGGCATTTAGACTCAAACCTCACTGCCTCCATACCCGAAAATACAAAAACACAGTTTGAATAATGTAACTAAAAGACGTTGTTATACTCAAACATTTTCATGGTGAGTCTTGTTACACCAACAAATGTAGTAACTCCGATAATATGTAGTAATTCCGAAAAATTTAGTACATTTTCTACGACAAATTTAATAACTCCGACATAGTTGAGAATCAACGGCAAATGTAGTAACACTAAATGTAGTAAAAATCAACGACAAATGCAGTAAAATTTACTATTCTTCAAAAATCCGGATTGTGAGCATTTACATGTCACAGGAAAAAGATATGCCGAATAGGTGTGGTTAGGTATGGGTACGATTCTGAAAGTTCATAATTTTTCCTTTTCTCACTAACAAAATGATATCCTACTCTTGAAATTACAGAAATTGCATAAACGCCAATTAAAGAAAAACAAAGAAGTCTTGAATATGAATTAGTAAATCTTGAATACGAATGCGGAAATATTGAATTTTGAACCAACAGACAAACATGACTGTTATAACGGATTTGGTGAAGGTTATGAGCACAGTCATAATATGGTTGTGTTATTAGGTTAAGACCCTTCAAATGTGCCATATTCATACTGAAGTCATGTATATTGATCAGGTGATATGATTGGCTGGCGCAACATATGCGAAAGATAAATATGATTGGAGTGTAGCAGTGACAAGAGAGTGTTCCTCTTCACCGACGTATTTAGTGTTGTTTTTCTCTGTGTGATTTGATCACTCAGATTTTCAACAATGAAATATCTGTGCAATCCAAGAAGGAGCTTGGCTAAGTGTCCTGCTGTTGTCTGAAGGAAGGCAAATCACATTTATTAGTAAACTTACGGAGCAAGGACAAGGGCGTTGCTGCTCCACTAGTAAGTTGAACTTTCTCAAGTACCTCTGGTTTCGGAAAATAAGGCGACTGGACCTGTCAAGACTAATGGTGCACTGGTAATTATCTTTCGCGTCAACGACTTTCCATATTTTGTCCCATTTCTCTAAACAGCCAGGGTAAAAGCATCAGTGTCAACAGTGCCACTGAGTGATACGTGTTCTTGGATAGTAGCAATTTTACAGCATCTTCGGAGGGTTCATTCTATCGAGGGTTGTGCAAAGAGAAGAGACGATGTTTGACTCTGCATCTCTCCAAGAAGCTCTTCGTCTCCGTTGAATTCCTTGCGACCTCCATCGCTGCTGATTTCCTCTGGGACGCCAAATACTGCAAAGTAGCTTTTGAGGACGTTGACAAATCAAGATAAGGTATTTGCCTCTGCCTTGTTTGTAAAGGTCTGCTGCAATGGCTTCGAATGGATATGAAAGTATGAACGGATCCGCAGTTGATCGATCACCAAAGATTTTAACCAAGGCTTATGGTCAGTCGTGATCACCAAGTTGTCACAGCACAAAGGATTTCGTGTCTTTGAGCGCCTAGGTTATTGATAATGCTTTGCCTTCTATGGGTGGGCATCGCTGTTCAGATCCCAATAATCCTGATCCAGCCAGAGTGACTTTCCATCCTTGATCGCAGCAGTCAGGACTTGAAGATTAACATTCGCAATACTTTTGACGCACCCAGTATCCAATGCCTAGTAATCCAATGACGTAGAGAAAGCAGGTTCGCCGGTTCCTAACGCGGTGTTGGATTGCTTCTACCAGTTCAGCTTTGGATCTATTAAAAGCATCATCGAGCTCATCAATCCATTCAAAACGTGTTCTCTGGCTGACAAGTCCTCTGAATAATGCCATTATATCGACAAGTTTGTTTAACAAGTGTGCCACTTGGTTGACCAGTCTGGACCATGCTCGAATGCCAGCAATAGATTTAGATCCAGAAAATGATGCATTTGAGTCCAGGTATTTGCGTAGAGGTCTGATGTCAATTTTGGTTATTCGAAATCATCCAGAATTCTTTTTCAGCAAATTGGAACTTCCTGGGATTGAAAACAATGACCTTACGTCCTACAAACACAAGACAGTAGACTATGCATCAACAATGTTGTTCAAGATCATCATCTCAAAAAGCAGTGTCATCAACATATATGGTTTTTCTGTGAATTTCAGCTGTGATACGATTGTAGCGGTGTGTGTAACCATCCCCGCTTTCCAAGTAGCAGTGAAGCGAGACGCAGTACAGTATAGACCAAATTCTGTTATAAAGCTCAGCAAATGACGGTATGTTTTACAAACAGGTAAAAGTGATGACGTGATGGCATCAGTGAACGAGCGTCAGGTCCAATAGGGAATGCTACGTGGTAAATTAAATGGTGGTACAGTATGGTAACTGTGACGAAGGCAATGACATATAGGGATTGAAAGTCCAACTCGTCGGGGGCTTCCATCTATTTCGAGCAGAAATTGCTCTTTGGAACCATGCTGTTGGTGTTTTAGACTGACCTTTTCAATAACACCCAATGCAACGTTTGCATCCAACTTTTTCTGATCACATCTCTCTAATGTAGGGGAATAGGTGTGAGGGTATGGATGTTGGTTTGTTTTGTTTCTGGGTCAATTGTGATTTTAATTGGCGTCCCAGTCATAATTGGAAGTGGTTGATGGGGACATTGATTGAAGGTTGTGGTTGAGTAGCCACTGTTTCATCTTCTCATTATTCTCTTCATTGACTACAATTGGTAGCTTTTCAACGGTTGGTGCCTCCCTTTTCATGCGTCTGCAAACAGTCTTTGTAGGGTGAACGGCGCTCTGTGTACGTCTGCAATTGATAGTGATTGAATTGGTGAATCAGGCGGAGAAGTAACTGCACCAATAGTAGGGAAATCAGGTGATATGATTTTCAGATGTTCCATGGTATGTCGGCTAGAATGGAAGAGGTCAGTTGTGTGAGATACATTAACTCTTATTAATTCAATTCTTTTGCCATCTTTGCCGACTCCAGATACTGAAAAAAAGTACAGCACCCAGGGTAATGATCTCTTCGTTGCTTGCTGCAAACATCTTCTTCCTCACCGGTATCACGTCAGAGTCCTTAAATCTCCAAGAAAAAAACGTTTTCAGCCCCACCAATGAGGATTGAGCTTCAGTGCCTATGGTGGCTGAAACTTGAGATGACTTGATTATATGACATGCTAATTTGAAATGCTCAAAGCCTTTTTGCTTGTTGAAATCTTGAGAAAGGTTGAAGGTTGTCTACTTGATTCTTTAGCCATCCAGCCGTAAGTACTGTCAGATATGTGGTGCTCAAGTGTGACATATCGACGCAACTACTTCTTTGATCGCGGTTCGTTTATGACACCAAAAAAACATAAAAAATGGCACTATTGTTGCCGGTGTTTTCCGTTAGAGCTGGATGTATCTTTCAGCAATTGACACAATGAGGGAATTTGTTTAGTGCATTCTGAATCTCATGGTCATTTTTTGCATGTTTTCCAGTTTGTCCTCATCTAAACCTTCGGATAAACATCTTTATCAATTTTCGGTCTCGTGAACAACACTAGATGCGGGAATAAATTCAGCGTTTGTACACGTATTCTTTACAAGTACGGTAAAGTACGCTTATAAAAGTGGTCCGTATTTATGTAACAAATTGGTGAACTTATTGACTCGTAAAACACGTGCATTCTTTTAGTTTTTTATTAAAAGAATGAAATAAATAGTCACAAATGCGAACTTCTCTCATTTTGTCCATAAATCATCATATACATCATGACCTCGGTCTCCAAATGCGTTCCTTTTTCGAAAGCTTTTCAGTCCTCTTACTATTAATTACGTCATTGTAGCCATGGATTATTTTCAAAAAGGCGCATACGGAGTTTGTCAATCCTTACACAATCCTCTGAGTGACATAATTTAACGCTGGCCACATAACCCGTGGTTCTTATAATCCCCCAGTATCTGTGATTACTTACTTTTAGCAATCAAAGATTGGTTCATAATACTTAATAGAATGAACAAGTTCAAACAATTCAAAAAGTTTTTTCGCATTATTGAATCAATATATCTCAAAACAAGCTCACATCTTAAGTAAGGAAATTCTTTAAAAGTGCATGATTTCCCGTGGGCGCTTTTGTTAAAAAAACAATGCAAAGGAGAAATATACACACAATTTCGCAGTGACTTTTTCCGAAACTATAAAATCGGATTGCTATTGTAGAATTTACTCCTGAAAGTGAGATAGTTCTGGTTGAAATTATGTTTAAAATATTGCTAAGAAAATTGTACACAATTATGCCTTAGAAAAAAATTTTTTTAAAAAGTAGGTCAATGCATGATCACTGTTTTCCCCTTAATTTATTGTAAAACAATAGGAAACCTGCAGGGCATCAGAGAAACATTAGGATTTTCCCTTTGTTATGACAAAATGATTTTATATCGATACAGTTGTTGATTTGTTTAGTCATAAATGCAAATATCTTTCACTTTGTCCATAAATCATCACTAGACTTCATGACAAATCTCATACCATGAATTACATCATTGCAGCCTCTGCCTTGTTTTCTAAAGGCACATGCGCAGTTTATTACACGGTGTTCTGACAGATATAGTTTAGCACTGGCCATTTATGTCCCAGCTCATAATCCCTTAGTATCTGTGATTTCAGGTCCTTTAACAATCAAAAATTGATCTTTAAAATTTAAATGAATGGCCAAGGGCAAACAATTTAAAAAATTTTCCGACTCTTTGGATCAAAACATCTGAAAGCAAGCTCACATCGTGAATAAGGAAAAATTGTAAAATGCCATCATTCCAAGATTCTAAAAACCTATAAAATCGAACTTTCATCCTAAAATTATAACTCGTAAGTAAACTATAGTCATTGAAAACTCGAAAATCCAAAGAACAAATTTCAGAACTGATTATCAGGAAAATAAATACCGTAATGCTTCAAATAAACGCTCAGGGCCTTTATTAAATTTTTCAAAGTTTTTTGAGGGCGTTCTTCGAGGGACGCGTTAAAAGAGGGAGGCGTTCTTTAAATTTTAGAAAAAATGGACAAAAAAAAATGCTCTAAATTTCTATGACAATTATCCAACGTATGCAACTAAATGTTGCAACTAAATGTTGCATACGTTGTATGGTTTCACTCTTGAAGAAGAAACTGAATTTCGAGAGCAGTCAATTCTAAGGTGAACATCAACAGATCAAGTATGCTGCCTTAGTTTAAACACATGCCTTTTAACAAGGCACGTTTCAGTTACGCCAACAAATGTAGTATACTACTTGTAATGCTAAATGTAGTAAACCTAGATTCAAAGGAGCCGTAATTAGGCAAAATACATTAAGGTCTTCACCAAATAACTTTTCAAGGGCTATTAGTTGGCCATATAATAAAGTTCAAAATCGCGCATATGCAGTACTAAATGAAAGCTAAACGAGCCATACTCATCTACCTTTTCGAGTTGCTGTTACATGGTGATATACAATTATTAGCTGACTTTTCTTTTTCCCGTTTCAAAGCATGATCCTTACGATCAACCGTTGCAGAGATATCGTCGATCAAAGATTTCGATGACGTCATAGCCGCAGTACTTTATTTATTTTATTTATTTTATTAATGACATATTTATACAGGCTGACTACCTAAAAACTGCTATCAATGGAGGGCCTGTTAAAAAATTTATACATATCATATTTGAGAATTAAAAATATTATAATACATATTTATATAAAAAACATTAGTAAAAAAGTATAAAGAAAACACAGTAAAAGCAAACAAAATGAAGAGGGTAAAAACATGTGTGGATAAGCTTGGATAACCAGACTTGAACTGAATAAAAGACATAGGCAAATCAAAAATCACATTTCCAATAGACTAACAAATTCTTTAAAATTTGGCGTTTTCCGTACATCAAGGGCCAAGTTGTTATACAATTTGGCTCCCATGTACGCAAACGCACCACGTGAATATTCTTTTTTAAATACTGGCAATCTTATCAAACAATTTTTGTTCCTAGTATTTATGTTGGAGTTCACTAGCTGAAAATAATCTTGAAAATCTTCACATACATTGTTATCCAGACACCGTCTCACAAAAGTGCATGCTCTCATCTCCTTTATTCTCGTAATTGTTGGTAGGGTCACATCTTTATCATTTATTATGCGCACTGCTCGTTGATGGAAAGATTGTAACCTTTTTTCGTTAGTGTTAGTAATTTTCAAGTTTGATAACGTACCATATGTCAGGATAGGGACAACCATTGATTGGTATATTAACTTAGCAGCGCGTACCGTTAACATTGAACGTAATTTCGACAAGAGTCTCAATCTACCAGATGCTTTTTTGTACGAACTATCAAAATACGAGTTCAAATTGAGACTACTATCAATATTGATGCCAAGGTACTTATAAGATGAGCAAGTTGAAATAGTTTGACTTTTGTACGTAATTTTGAGATCTCTATTTTTGGACAACATTTTACTCGTTCCAAACATCATTGCTTCTGTTTTCCCCTTAGTCATATTCAAAATAAGATCGTTTTCTCTACACCAAGTGTCGATTGCTTCCATATCAGTAGAGAGTTTAGTTTCAATAACATAGAATTCTTTATCGCTTACGTATATTACTGTATCATCTGCAAATTTTATGATATCACAATACTTCAGAACTTCAGGTAGGTCATTGAAGTATATCACAAACAACAGTGGCCCGAGGATAGATCCTTGGGGTACACCATTGAAAACTGGTGTTGGATCAGATAGAACATTTTCATATAGTACACGCTGTGACCTATTGAATAGGTAATCAGTGAACCAAGATCTTTCATTTGCATGTACACCATATTGTTCTAGTTTGTCAAGAAGAAGTGAATGTCCGATCGTGTCGAACGCTTTACGCAGGTCGATGAATACTGCTCCAGCAAGACTGTTTTTGTCAACATTTTGTTTGATTTTATCGAAAAATAATGCAGCAGCGAGTTCCGTTGAGCGATGTTTCCTAAATCCGAATTGCTGTTTACATAGGAGTTGGTTATCCTCCATATACGTGTATAGCTGATCATGTACAATGTGTTCAATGACTTTAGAAATAGATGGGATAACAGAAACTGGTCTGTAATTGTCAACCAGGCCTTTCGGACCGTTTTTATAAACAGGAATCACTTTCGTAACCTTCCAGTCATTGGGAAATTGACCTGTAGTGAATGACAAGTTGATGAGGTAACACAAAGGTGAGCATATATTCTCTGCACAATCACGAAGAAAGCTGGATGGTATATTATCTAAACCTGTACTTTTCTTTTTGCGTAATGATCTTAACTCACGGTATACCTCTTTAGGAGTGATTAATGACAGTTTGAAAACTTTGTCGGTCCGCGTTGATAACTTTTTGGGCTTTCGCCAAGTCAAATCGCTCAGAGTGAAAATGTTTTTCTTGAGAACACCCACAATAGTAGAGTAGTAAGTGCAGAATTTATTTGATATCGTTGATGGATCATTAGATGGTTTGCCATCGACATCAAATATAGTCGCATTTTTTGGTTTTGACTTCGTAGGAAAAATTCGTTTTATTGCACTCCAAAATTTGCTAGAATCTCCAGCGTTGTTTACCAATAAAGTTTTGCCATATTCGTTTTTGGCTTTGTTCACTAGGCGGTTTACTTCGTTTCTTTTCTTCATATACTCTTTTTTATCTGACAGAGATTGAGACTTTCTGTACTTGCGAAGAAGATGGTCTCGAGTATTCATTACAGATTTGATATATGATGTTAGCCATGGACAAGCACGACCTTGCAGCTTTTTCGTTATTAGCGGGGCACTTTGATCGAGTATTGTCGAGAAGATTGATTTCATGCTCGACCAACAACTGTTAACATCAGCAGCACTATAAACACCCTCCCAATTGCTATTTTTCAAACAATAATTCACGTCATCACGGTTGTAATTTTTGTAATTACGATAAGTAGTAGTTCTCGATTGCGGTTTTATGCAATTAGCTTTTCTTACTGCACCTATCATTTCATGATCACCAATTGAAGTGGGTATAACGTTGGTATCTTTGATGACAGAGGGATTGTTAGTTGCAAATATATCGATTAGCGTTTTAGTATTTCCATTAATTCTCGTTGGATTTTTGATCAATTGTTTCAAACCAATGGATTCTATAACAGATTTTATATCACGATGATCACCATGTTTCATATAATTTACGTTGATATCTCCTGTGAGGATAATTTCTGATTTTGTAGAGTTCGAAGCAGTTAATAGCATGTCGTTAAAAATATTTACAAAATCGCGATGAAGATGATTCGATCCATCAGGGGGTCTGTATGTAACACATATCAAGAATGATTTTGTTTTCGGTGGCGTAATCTCAATCCAAACTGATTCAATCGAGTCTTTTTCCAGATCGTGACGTCTTTTCCAGTTAATACTGCTGGAAATGTATAATCCAACACCGCCATATACTCCGTTGGCTCTCGGTTTACTAATAAAGTCAAAACCATCAATTTCAAACAAACCCCCTGCATCATCACTGATATGAGTTTCGGTAAGAGCGAGAATGTGAACTTTTGTAAAACTTGTGAGAAACTCTCTAACCAATTCTAAGTTATTCCAAAGTCCTCTCACATTTTGGTGAAATATTTTCATCCCCCTTTGCTTGAGTAGCTTCTCTGCTTCAGGTAAATACCTTCCGTCTGGGCCAGGACAAGTTTCAATATCTCCACTCAAAAGTAGCAACATTTGTAATGCCATTTTCGTACTAACTTTCATACCATTTTGTAACTTATATTGCCAGAGAGATTCGTAAACAAGTAAATTTTCCACATCAGCTACAGCATCGTGATTGAAAGAGTAGCAAACCGATTCACAAGTAATAAAAGAAGGCTTCTTTACAAGTAAAATCAATATGACCATAAGTAAAACATGGAGAGCAGCCGTACTCGCCGCCATCTTGAACACCAAATAAAATTTGGGCCCAAATGTTGCGTCACCCCATCACCCGTGTCGCGGACCCTAAAAAACGTCAGTTTTCCCTATTGGTTCTCGAGATATTTCCCCAAAAACGTCGCGTTCGATTGGAGATGCAATGCAATGATCCCCTGTGATCATAAAAAAAACTGACGTCATATGATGCCACGTGCTTTTGGAATGATCGTGAAAAAAGTGTCTCTCGAATCTACGTGGTTTTACGCGCACATAAGAGGACGATGACCGGAAATTAAAAGTAAATATATCACTCTCTAAAATAAAAGTGTGACACACAATCGCGGATTATTATATAGACTAGTATCCCGGGCAAAACCTTTTTATCGAACTTAAGTTCGAAAACATTAGGTCAAATCCACCATTCCCTTGTACGTACCCCGTGACGAAAAGATAAATCATAGAATCGCAACTCAAAAACATCCCAGGCGGCGTCGCTCGCCACCCATGTTCAGTATGCGTTGTGTTGCAAAATTTAACTCGTGTAAAAGTTTCTACAGGCAATAATTTTTTAATTCATTTCTTACATTCAGAAGATTAAAAACAGAAACAAATAGCAACATGGCTCAGAATAATATATTTATACGCAGAAGAGAAGTAACTTTAATGTAAAAAAAATGGCAATATACAACACAGAACTGTTTACCCAGACATATGAAACCAAACATTACAAAATGTTAATTCAAAACAAATTGATACCTTCCAACTTTTTCTTTTGTTCCAAAGTTACTACTCGACTGCAACCATTAATGAATTTTTGAAATGATATGTAGTCTGCTCTTCCCAAAACCATCAACGTCATGATTAAAACCATGAGTTTCATTTCTTTATGCTTTTTTTATTATTAACTAAAAATTAATACTTGAATTGTAATACCGAAAACCTAATCATGCTATAACAATATTAAAATAAAAGATAAAACAAAAAGTAAGAAAAAACGAAAAGAAAATTCAAGTACGCATTTATCCTAAAGATAACAATTAAAAACAAAATTTGGTCTATAAAGTCAACCGATACTGTGAGTCAATACGGGTTCACTCAACACTGGAGATGAACAGAATAAAGACTTTTACCTGGCATATACAACCAAACATCAAGTTAATAAAAACAATTGAAACAACAAAATGCCCTACTTTGACCAAAACCATAATTGAATACCCAGAAGATATTAAAAGCAACAAATAAAAACATAATGCTAAACTTATATACCTAGCAAGTATGTATGTAGCAATTAACATAACACAACATAATGAATGCCGTAAACAAATATAAACTGATGAAAAATATACCCAAGCAATGCTTCTTTCTTAAATAACCTTCTCAACATACCATGTGTTTCATCATAGTTGATAGAAGAGAGATGGTTAGGAGACTTTGTTTAATTTAACAAAAGCCTATTGAATTATGTTTTTGTATGATTTATTTGAATAGAATTAATCGTGAACCTGCACATGTAAAATTTCGTAGCAATGAAATGAGTATAAAAATAAAATCTTACTAACCAAAAACAACATTTCTCCTTCATGGAATCCTAGTATACAAAAAATATATGGACTTTGAAATACTACAAATATGAATAATTGCGTAATCTTTTTTTCTTTAAATATTAAGCGTACATAATATGATGAAACAGGAACTTTAAAATACAATAGTTATGAAAGAGGAAAAAATAAAATTAAATCTATAATTTTATTTTTTCAATGGATTTGTTTATTTCCTGGAAAACTGTATGTTGGAAAGAAGCTAAAACAAACGATCTTCCAGCTCTAAACATGGCCATAAAATCATTCATGAAAACTAAAGCACTTGGACATGAGAGAAAAAAACAACAAAATACAACAAAAACAAATATATGCTATGAAAGTATTCTCGATGTAAATTATAAAATCTCTAGTTTACAATGCTCAACAAACTGGCAAATTAGCCTGACTGGAAATAAAACCATAATATTTAAATTAAGCCTGGACACATTAATTCCAAAGTACCAAATAACAGTTATTGTTTGGTTACACTCAAATGGTGGTAATGGTGGCTAAAATTTTGCAGCAAGCCATCCCCAAGCACTCATCATGCTACATATTTGAGTGTAACCTAACCACACGTACACATGGTTGTGACATTTCATTAAACCAGGTAGCCAGGTTGTTGTTGTGTAATGAATGCATAATCCTTCAGAACCAAAGTCCTTCATGGTAGTTCCAAGAAGAATCTATAACCTGCTAAACTCCAATATCTTTCACTTCACCAGCATGCATCAAACTATCTTTGCAACAACAACGACTCAAATGCAATCAGCTTCAACAACAACTTCAGAACATGAGTCAGAAATAACAAAGATCCAGCATTGTTTTTGATCATGAACTGAGTGATGATCTTGCCAATATCATGTCAAATCATGCCATTTATGAAGTCAGTTTGGCAACGGCAACAAAAACTCTTTCAACGCTCTGCAAATGGTGCTCACTACCACTCAATGATTATTCGATATTGTTTATCATTAGACATGAAATCACCATCAACCTATGAAGAGCTGAGAAATAGCAATATACTCAGATTACCAAGTCTTAGAACTCTCAGAGAATACAATACGTCATAAAACCAGAGCCATGCTTTAGAAAGAAAGTAATTGATGACTTAAAGTAAACTACAAGTAATCACTGGAATGAGCAAAGGTACAGTGTTCTCCTGGAATTAGTTTCTATGGAAATATATGTCACTAATGAATAAAATTTTTCATTATCACCCTTGTTAAACATGTTCACTCTCTGTTTATTATTTTTTAAAGAATTTCATTGTTTGTATTTAAATCATGGTAGACACTAGTCACATTTTGAGGATACAAGTCACTTTTGGCTAAAATCTGTATTGTTTCTTGCATCATGCTCTTAATTTTAAGCAAAAAGAACATGACTTTTCTGGACGACATGTCTAGCAAGTCCAACTTTACTTTTGCATTTCTTGTTACATCAGTCACACTTGAATTCACCCATTTGCATCTTAAAAGAATAGTTAATTCGTGTACGTGGAAGGCAAAATATCAAAAGAGAGCCTCCTTTGGATCTACTCTTACTTAATCAAGTGAAAAGAATATGGAAAAAGGACATAAGATGTAAACAGAAATCACGATATTTGCGGCCTTTTTCGTGAAAAACTACTTGCTACTTACATCATCAGAAAAGGAATTACTACTTTCATGAAATTTGATATCAAATACTCCCACAATTTCATCTAATTCACCATCAAAATAATTGTTTTCCCCTTGCGCTTCCATATTGGAAAAACACTTGTGACGGTTCACGTCACGTGACAAGCAGTTTCAGCTTCGATATTGAAAGCCTTTGATTTCGCCGACATGCCGAACCATCTCTTCTATTAACTATGGTTTCATTTATACATTATACATCGTTTATAAATAGCTACACTTTTTCTTTTCTGACCTAAAAGAAAAAGATTTCAGTAAAGAACAGCTACAATACTTACTACTACTGCAACCATATTTAAGCAAACCAAAACAAAAGGCATAAATGGCTGGCAGAAAGGCATGCAGACAAAGCATCAAACATCGTCAATAGATACAATTTGACAGCAAAACACGTTCCCTACTTCCACAGCCATGAGAAAGGAAAACAGTCATAGCTGTGGAACCATTTTTAATTGATCTGTAAATAAATAAATCAAATCAAATCTTCTTTGCTAACTATAAAAATAATAATAGCGCGCGTTACCAAAACAAACTACTCTCATCTTCCATTTTTCATCCAGTAGCATATAAACTAAACGAAAGAACTCATATAATAAGATATCTAGTCAAAGCTATAGTATTTAATCTTTCAAAACTAAATTACAAGCATTCCTTACTTAGTAAATAAACATCATTTTGTTCTGCATTTCTTCACTACACTTTCTTCTGTATAGCGATATTTGATAACTAAAACGTAAACAAACATTTAAATACATTTAAATACAAATACATGTACCTAACTTGTTCTTCTATTAATCAAAAATAAAAGTTTTATAATAATACCTTTTGTTCGTTCGATCTTTCTGCAGCTAATTTTTAAAAACTTCACTGCACTTCTTCTGTATATCTAAATATGATTTTTCATTGTAAACAAACAACTAACTCACTTACACGTGCTACCCGATAATAAAACGTTTTATAATAATAACAATAGCTTCGTGCATACAAACCTGTCTTTCTTCGTCAGTTCTTTCATCGATTTGCTGCCTAAAACAATCAAATTTAAATTAAAATATTCGTATACAAAAAGAAATACGTCTTCTTCGCGAAGTTTCTTGCTCACAAAATGATCGTTGACAAATTTCGAACGAGGAAGATTGCATTGCTCGCACTCCTCCAAAGACGTTTTTCGGCTGATTTCCACTGCGCAAACCAAAAATAACAAAACGGAGGAGCATATACTAATCGCGGAAAATCAAAAAAAAACGCTCTCGAATCTGCGTGGCTTTACGACGAAAAGGGAAAAAATAAGAAGGATTTGACCGTGAAAAAAAAAAAATATATCACTCTCTAAAATAAAAGTGTGACACACAATCGCGAATTAGTAAAATAAGACTAATACTCGCGTAAAAGTTTTTTACGACTTTAATTTCGAAAATGTTGTCACGAAAATAGGTGACGAAAAATTAAAGTACCAAATCTCGAAAAGAGACCGTACCCATGTTGTAGAGCTCGAAAAACTGATCAAAAAAATGTATGGGATCGTTTCGCTACGACCAACCGTTGGAGAGATATGATCAATCAAAGATTTTGATGACGTCATAGCCGCAGTACCAAACAAAATTTAGGCCCAAATGTCGCGTTACCCCATCACCCGTGTTGCCGACCATAAAAAACGTCAGTTATCGCTATTGGTTCTCGAGATATCTCCCCAAAAACGTCGCGTTCGATTGGGGATGCAATGCAATGTCTCCCCCGTGATACGACAAAAATAACTGACGTCACTCCGCGTGCTATTATACTAATCGTCAATTATCAATGGTCTAAAGAAAAAATGACCACGATTAAGAAGCTTTTGACCGTAAATTTAGAAAAAACACAACACTCTCTAAGTTAAATGTGTTGCACACGATTGCGAATTAGTATTAGTAGTAATCCAAAAAATTTCATTCAATGCACTGGTTTTTGGCGGATCTTTCCTTCAAAAGATATTTGAAGACATGTTATTCGATTTCGTATCCATGGTTGCAACTCACACATTTCTTTTGTTTGTAACAAATACTTTCTGATATTACTTGTTAAGTCTTATCTACACTTTTTATAAACGTATACTAGCGTCAATGTGCCCTAAGAGAACAAAAAGTAACAAAATTTTGTACCGATTTTCAGCTGTTTAAGTTTAGATCTATTTGGTTTGTATATTCCAAGTTAATTTTGAAATACCGTCACCGCGACACTGCATTATATGGTCACACTATGTTAAACTATTCGTTGAACTGTAAAACTCGTCCAACCATGGGTCTGCTTATTCTCAGTCTATTGCGATAGATTCATAATAGTTAGAACTACTTGCTATAGCGGAGTCAGTTAGGATAACAATTGTGCAAATCGTGACAAAATCGTGAAATTTTGTACAGAGGTCTAGAATGGTCTAAAGATGAAAATTTTTAAGGAAGACAAGTGTCAAACGTCACGTATCACTTCCTGTCAGTATCTGTTGACAAACAATTATGCCATTCCAAAATGCGTCATATTATACACCGTTGGAAAGATAATTAAAATCTGAACAACTTTTTTGCTTACACCAATTCACGGAAATGTACTCATTAAGAGTAAACTACAAAAGAAGTTTAGAAAATGACGTCATAGTTTTTAGAAAAAATCTGACGAAATCGAAACTGTTTTAAACCCTAACATGTCATACACCATTGGAAAGATAATATAAAACTAAAGAACATTTTTGACCACGAACGCATGTTTTTACATGCAATATGAAAATAAGAAATCAAAGCTCATCATTGAAAAAAAATTCCTTTAGTCAAACACCAACATAGATCTGTAATGTGTTGCAGGTGTGTAAAGTGTTTCCACGAAATAATGAAATAATATGGTGAAAAAAACAGGAACTTACCTAGCAAATGTATCTTGTCCTTCTTCAAAAAGTCTCAATACTTTCCACGCCGTCTTCTTCCCTTTGCTATTGAAACTTGAAACAGTGTCACATCCGTCAGTTAATGCCAAAATGTCAAGCTTTTACAAATCTCTCCAACCAAAATCTTTCCACAATCATGAACACGGATGTATTTATCTGCTTTGCCAACACCAAATTCAATCCAAAGTTTCTCCAGGTTCAGCGCAGAAAAGGTATCAATAGCAATTACAACGACATCTGTATCAACTGTAACGATCGAAATGTTCTTGAAACCAGTGTTAGCTCCGTCAAGGACATGTAGAAGAACTCTAGTATCTGCTTCTTCATGGTTGCACGGTGCGATGTTGGAGGTGTCCAAGATAGTGTTGCTAAGCACATCGCTTCCTACGGTTGCTACGACTGTTACTTCTCGTCGGCTGATTTCCTCAACAGCTTGTGAAATAATGGACTTCAAAAACGCCACGTTTTATAGGATTTTGACATCCTTATTTTGTATATGATTTATTGTTTGTGTATATTAATTAACAAAAATATATCAAATACAAGACTTGACGAAATATAGATGAGAATGAGAAAAAGGAGGAAAATAGTGATGTAAGTTTGCCAGGCATTTACTCATATTGAGTACATTTTCAGAAAATGTTGTAAGCAAAAAAAGTTGTTCAGTTTTAAATTATCTTTGCAACGGTATATAATATGTAAGGATTTAAAACAGTTTCGATTTCAACAAAACCCTTCTAAAGATGATGACGTCATTTTCTAAACTTCTTTTGCATTTAATCGTATTGAGTAAGTTTCCGGGAATTGGTGTAAGCATTTTGGAATGATATAATTGTTTGTCACCAAATGCTGAAAGGAAGTGACACATGACATTTGACACTTGTCTCCCTTAAAAATTTTCATCTTTAGACCATTCTAGATCTCTGTGCAAAATTTCACGATTTTTTCACGATTTGCACAAATGTTTTATTCACCTAACTAATCCAACTACTAGTAATATATATTAGAGTCCAACTAGTTATTTTTTCACAATGTGACTAAACCAGATGTTTATTAGATTTCTGCGAAAGCAAGAAAGCTATTAAAACCGGCTTTGGTTCTTCGTTTTTTTCTTACTGTCCAAACCTAGCGGTTTTTTGAAAATTCATGCGTGCTTTTACATGAAACCAAAACGTCGTGCTGCAACGCATGTCACCCAGCGAAGAAACCCTTTTAGATTTACAAGTTTCTTTGGTCAATATTAAATGGATTTTTAAGAGCATATACATATTTTAAGATGAAAACAAAATCTATAGAAGAAACTTCGATTTTTTTTGAACTGTGATCATTCTTTTCTAAAGAAGATTTCAACATTTTGTAAACAGAAGAGTGAAAAGGTATACATTTGTTGTTTGTTTTTAGTGAAAACACAAAACATCTTCGTTTGTTTCATGTATGGGCTGTTATTCTTTTTAAGCAGTGGATACTGAAGCTCAGCTCAGAGTCCTCATCAGCTCCAACATAAAAAATGTGGGTCTACTGATGCTTTTATGTAATGTTTTAATGTTTGATGATAATTTTTTAATGTTTTAATGTTTGATTTGTTTTTAAGTTATAAATTGTCAATGTCCTTTATTAAAAATGGCTTTCCTAATTACAATAACAAATTCAAACATCTTCCAATTGCCTGTAAACTCAATACACATCAAATCATGTAACAAACCAAAATTTCCTTTCAGTTATGTGTGTGGTGAGACTTACTTAGGTAAGTTTAGAGCATAGGTATATATATGTTTTTAAATGACCAAAATCTTTGTTTGGTTTTTGTGTTTGCAATACTGGGAATTACGTTTGTAATTAAGAAGATTGATAGTACATATCAAATGTTTAAAGTTTATGATTTGCGTACGTAGTCACTGTGTGACATCTGAAAATATCAATATAAACATAAGCTGATTTTGTACTCCCAAAAGAAGGGATGTTTTATGTCATTCAGATGTTATTAAGTTTATCGGTGATGTATACGTATATGCAATGAAGTTTCGCATAGTGTCAATTACAGTTTTGCAATGCCTTTGGGTGCATATGAATGTAATCAGAAATGTAATGTTATGTTGTAAAAATCATTCAACCTTTCTTAAACTTCCTACAGATTTTTTTTAAACTGACCATGAATTTTAACTTTAATGAAGAATGTAAGTGCATGCCATATTGTTAATCTTTTTTGATAAGAAATAGAATAGAAATAGAAATTTCTGATATGAGTTAACTATATTATGTATGTTGATTTCAGTCGATATAAATGTATTTTGCATGACCAAAATTTATATGTTCTTGGAAAAATGTTTTGAGTTTATGATCATACTCATTAAGATATCTGAAAGGATTTGTGGATCTTTTATATTATTTTGTATCAACAAACATGTTGTTCAGTTTATTGGCAGTTACATACATTATAATAAAGTTTCACATTGTGTCAATTATGCCTTCAAAATGTCCTGAGAAGCACGTAATTAAGAATGTAATATATTGTAGAAATTATTCAACCATTCAATGATTCAAAATCATTCAAGTTTCAAGAATGCTATTATAGTATTTCATTTTTTTATATTTTCAGTTTCCAAGTGATTTTGCAGAAATCTTTCTGCCCGTTAGGGCATCTTGTTTTTTTTTAGATTGGCACTAAAAGATTTTCTGGATTTTTTATGATGCACTGTGTCGTTGAATATCATTAATAAGTAAGTAAGTAAGTAAGTGAGTAACGAAAGTTTTTAGTCCTTGGGCTTCCATCCATAATGGTTGGTTCTTCCGCCCGCCGACTTGCAACTATTAGTTAACTTACCGCCAGAGATACGTATAGCATTGCTCTAACTTGCCCGAAGGCAGTCAGTCGATGGCTGGTAATGGGCTGACACGCTGCTTTTAAAGCGCATCGGAGTGGTGTATTGAGATACGACATGACTGGACTCGAGCACAGGTCGTAGCAGTGGCACTCAAAGTTACCAACCACTACACCATCGCTGCACTAGATTGTAATTGTATGCCGTCTTTTTTATGAAAACGTTTGAATGTTTAAAGAGACAGTCAACAAACGCAATGCAGTGAATGCAAAAACGTTGTGAAGAAGTAAGTGAATTCTCAGCAATATAGGATGTAGGCGTGCAGCTCATTTGTCTAATGAAAACAGTGGAAATCCTCCCTTACCTTACATGCATGCTGTCATGTATTCCTATTCCAGGAAAGGTGTATATCCTTCCTTTATAAATATCACAGTATATACTAAACAGCCATTTGATATTCATGCAAGGGATACTGTACTATTACGGTAGCGTCTAAATTAGAATTCCATCATTGCTACGGTTTCAAAGTGAAAATGTATGAAAGAAAGTTTCCGTAACAGTTTTAGTTCATGTAATATTAATATGCAAAATAGGCACACGTGCCACTTTGGGAATACAATAGATGGACAAAACATTTTGTCCCACACGAATCCTTAATAAACTCTTATAAAGAAACTTCCCCGAAGCAGACAGTCTAAAGCGGACACCTCCGTAATGCGGAAATTTTTTCCCGGTCCCTTACAACAGTTCCCCATAAAATTTAACTATATAAAGTGTACACCGAACAATTTGGACAAAAATATTAAAAGTCAGTATTCATTTCTTTTCTTTTTGCTTTTTTTCCAAACATCTGTTTACAATACCGTATTTCCTCTTTTAGCGCCCCCTCTTTTTAGCGCTCTCCTCTAATAAGCTCCCCCCCCCCCCCCCCTAATCAGAATATAATTTTTTAAGCGCCCCCTCTCTAATAAGCGCCTGTGCGCGTATTAGAGTTACAATAATACCTTTAAAATCCTAAATAAGCGTTCGGTAACTTATTTTGTCATATGAATCGCCTATCCTTCCTTCAACGTTTCCATCTCTTGCAAAAAAATAAAAAGTTTCTCCGATGAAGGGTGTCCACTGTCTTTGTATACATGATGTTGATTAAGAAGATGGCATAGACATGTAGATGTGAACTATACTTGATATTTCTTCTGTTTACTGTATATAGTTTTTAGATTTCTGCGAAAGCAAGAAAGCTATTACAACCGGCTTTGTTTTTCTTTTTCTGCTGTCCAAACCTAGCGGTTTTTTGAAAACTCGTGCGTGCCTTTACATGAAACCAAAACGCCGTGCAACGCATTTCACCCAGCGAAGAAACCCTTTTAGATTTACAAGTTTCTTTGGTCAATATTAAATTTTTAAGCGCATATGCATATTTTAAGATGAAAAAAATCTATAGAAGAAACTTCGAATTATTTTGAACTGTGATCATTCTTTTCTAAAGATTTCAACGTTTTTTGTAAACAGAAGAGTCAAAAAGGTATATCCCAGCCGGCACAAAACGTTTTTAAAACCTCTTTTTTTAGTGTCTTTACGGTTTTGCAAAAAACTGCTTTTTCATATGGTGTCAAAAACGCATTTAAAACTGATTTTCAAAGCCGTGTTTATAAAAACGTCTTTAATCGGTTTTATTTTTGTATCGATAACACTGCAATGTCTTCAGGTTTTCTCTGGGAGTTTTAAAGAGGTTTTTTATAGGTTTTCTTAAAGAGGTATTTTAAAGACCTCTTTAACACTAAAAGAAAACCGCTTGCTTTAAGGGGGTTAACAAAAATACTTAACGCATTATAGTCAACACTATGATTAGTTGTGTTTTTAAGATATTATTGAAATATCTATGTCATTGTTATTTCTATGTATAATTTTTAATTATGAATAAAAGATTACATTTATTGTTTTTTGGATTTTTTTGTTATCATTTTTTCATTTTCCCCCGTCCCACATTTTTGCGCTTGTCTTGGAGCAGAAAAGTTCAAAGAATTTTCAGTCTGCTAGAGCGCAACGTAAAGACGAAGCGAACAATAAAGTAAGTAGTCCTTATTATTCAAAACCAATGGTGCAAAACAATAACAAAGAACGTTTTTATTGAATTGAATCATGATAATTCTACATCGAATCTTTGAGCTATTTCTCAAATGTTTAGCAGATGTTTTTTTCGAATGTTTTTTACATACACACGTGTACAGAAGAGAGGATGCTTTTGTTTTGCTTTATGGATTCAAGTTTAGCAAATGTCGAGTAACTGATTTTAACCTTAATGAGTTCTTCTAAAATGTGGTCAAAAGTTTTGAGTCACAGAATTTAATGTCGAAGTAATATTGTCGAAGTAATACTGCTGGTTTTTAAAACCATAATAATCCAAAAGTAAGATGAAAACGACATTTTGTTTTTACAAATCCAAACTGATTTTGATTACTTTTCCTAATTCCTGATTTTTTGTTTGGAATATTTCAAAGTAATCTACGAATTGACAAACATATCTCCTACCAAGTAATAAGAGAGATAGTGTATTGCAAATTTGCAAAGAATTTCTCAGAATTTCTTTAATGGTTTTTCTTTGTTTTAGGAGATGAGATCATGTAAAGACGTTATAGCTTCCTATCTGAAGAATGTGGAAAGAAAAAACCATCAAAGGAAAACATCAAAATTTACCTTGATTTGGAGTTTTTTGAAAGACAAATGGATTTTAACATTACCAATAAATGATCGTTGGGTACAAATCTTTCAAAAGTATACTTGTTTGCAACAGTCTGAGCATGTAATAATCAGTTTTCAGTTTTTATTTTTGCACTTAAAAGTTGTATCTTTTACCTAGGAAGAGGTTATGCAATGTTTATTTTATTTTTCTATGTTAGAAAAAATGTCTTATTAAGACCAAACGTAAAAAGCTAAGCCTCTTACAAGAATGAGATATATATAATGTCTATATAACAAGATGTATATAAGATGTATGATATACGTTAATTTTATTTATTAATCTATTTATGATATTTATGGTTTGCTGATGAGATAATTGTATCCATGTCGATAAGAATTAAAACTACCAACTGTTACACTGTTTTCATTTCAAATCTTCAATAAATCGGAAACATTGTCGGATTCCCCATCGGGCGTATTTTCCTATTACAGAGGTTTTTGTTCAGACGTATTTTGAAAGGAGTTTAAGAAAGAATGCAAAAATACCGATTAAAGAGGTTTTTAACATCTGAAAGAAAGACGTTTTTAAAACGTTTTCGAAAAGAAGTCTTTAAAACGTTTTCGAAAGAGGTTTTTAAGAGGAATTAGGAAGAGGTTTTAAAGAGGTTTCTCAAAAGAGGTTTCGAAAGCGGACATTTGAGACATAAAAAAAACCTCTTAAAAACTGATTCAAAAACCTATTAAAAACCACTTTAAAACCACTTTTTGCCGGCTGGGTATATACTTTGTTTGTTTTTAGTGAAAACACAAAACATCTTCGTTTGTTTCGTGTATGGGCTGTTATTCTTTTTAAGCTGTGGATAATTAAGCTCAGCTTAGATTCTCCTCAACTCCAACATGAAAAGTGTGGGTCTACTGATGTTTTAATGTAATGTTTTAATGTTTTATGATATAATTTTTTTAAATGTTTTAATGTTTGATTTGTTTATTGTCAATGTCCTTTATTACAAATGGCTTTCCTAATTACAATAGCAAATTCAAACATATATTCCAATTGCCTGTAAACTCAATACACAACAAATCATGTAACAACCCAAAATTTTCCTTTCAGTTATATATATAAATATGTGTGTGTGGTGACTTAGGCAAGTTTAGAACATAGGTGTATATATATTTTTTAAATGATCAAAATCTTTGTTTGGTTTTTGTGTTTGCAATTTGGGAATTACATTTGTAATTAAGAAGACATATCAAATGTTTAAAGTTTATGATTTACGTACATAGTCACTGTGTGACATCTGAAAATATCAATATAAACATAAGCTGATTTTGTATTCCCAAAAGAAGGGATGTTTTATGTCATTCAGATATAATTAAGTTTATCAGTGGTGTATACGTATATGCAATGAAGTTTCGCATAGTGCCAATTACAGTTTTGCAATGCCTTTGGGTGCACATGTAATCAGAAATGTATAATGTTATGTTGTAAAAATTATTCAACCTTAAATTTCCTAAAGATTTTTTTTAAACTGATCATGAATTTCAACTTATATGCAGCATGTAAGTGCATGTCATACTAAAAAACTAAAACAAACTAAAAGAGAAATTTCTTATATGAGTTAACTATATATAATATACTATATATTATATATAATAAACTATATATATGTATGTTGATTTTAGTCGATATGAATGTATTTTGCATGACCAAAATTTATATGTTCTTGGGAAAATGTTTTGAGTTTATGATTTAGGATCATACTCAATAAGATATATATCTGAAAGAATCCATGTATCTTTTATATTATATATATTTTGTATCAACAAACATGTTGTTCAGTTTATTGGCAGTATATATACATTCTAAAGTTTCTCATTGTGTCAATTATGCCTTCAAAATGTCCTGAGAAGCACGTAATTAGGAATGTAATATATTGTAGAAATTATTCAACCATTCAATGATTCAAAATCATTCAAGTTTCAAGAATGCTATTATAGTATTTTTCATTTTTTCAGTTTTCAACTGATTTTGCAGAAATCTTTCTGCCCGTAAGGGCATCTTGTTCAGACTGAAGTTGCATGATAAAAGTACAAATAAGTCTTTATTTTTAACACCTCTCACAATTTTATGTAAGAGTTTTTTTGAAATTGTTTATAAGCGCCCCCCTCTTTTAAAGTTAGAACTTTAGATTCGAAAGTTTGTACACAGAAGGCGTCTGCAAAAGGTTCGAATGTAAGTTTCAATATTTATATAGTGTTGTTTTTGTTTAAAGTTCTTGTTATTTTAACATGGCAAAGCACCAATTAGCTGGCTCTCTAAAAAAACACACTAACCATTGAAGAAAAAATCAAGCTTTTTCGCGCAAACAAAAATATAAGGCAAAGCTGCAGACAGCTGCTTGATAAATTTATTCTTGGAAAGACTGCAACTGCCAAAAGTATCCAAAATGAAGCATCAATTCGCCAAGAGTATGAATGTTTTAAAGGGAACTTAAAAAGAAACAGAAAAGGAAATTTCATTAGATGAAATACTGTATGTTTGGTTCAGAAGATGTTGAGAGGAACAAATTTATGCTGATGGACAAATGTTAAGGGAAGAAGACTTGGAAAATAAAAAAGCAGTTGCAATGCGTTTTCAACGTTTACTGCATCCAATGGATGGTTGAAGAAATTGAAAAGATTGTATGAGATCAGAGAAAAAAGAGGTAAACAGTGAAACTGGTGAAATGTCAGGAGAAACGGAAATGCGGGGATTGAAAGACTCTGGGAGTTAGCAAAAGATTATGATCCAGCTGATATTTCGAACATGGACGAAACCGGCTGTTTTTTCAAAGCACTTCCAGAAAAAAGTTAAACAGAAAAATGAGTCAAGCCAGAGGTGACAAAAAATCCAAGACCAGACTGACTATAGCTTTTGTCTCAGTGCTGATGAAAACATAGTTATCGAACCAATTGTGATTTGAAGAAGTGCCAAACCAAGATGTTTCAAGAAGCTGTTAGACTCTAAACGTCCGTATGATCTGCATTACTATTTAAGTGCAAAAGCATGGATGACAAGCAAGATTATGGAATCTGTGTTGATCAAAATCAATCGAAAGATTGGAAGGTGGAAACAGAAACATATTGATTCCTATGGACAATGCACCCCAAGATTTTGTTGGTTTGTACTCAAATATCAAGACAGTTTTTTTACCCAAAAACACTACATCAAGATTTCAACCTCTACGTGCAGGCATTATTAGAAATTTCAAAGTTAAGTATCGAAAAAGAATTTTGAAATTTGTCATTTCCAGGATTGATGACAAGGAAAGCCTCCGATATTATTCAAGAAGGAAAATAATTTCTTGGTTAAAAGCCGGAAAAGAAAGAAATGGAAAGAAGTCTCTAATCAAGCAGTTATTAACTGTTTTCTAAAATGTCGTTTCCTCAACCAATTCAACGAGATGAAGATTTACAAACAGAAGATCAAGACGTGGAAAGACAACTTGGTTAAGGAGCTTGCTGGTGACGTTGATCCAGATGAGTACGTGGATTTTGACAGACAAGTTGTTTCTTCATTGCCAGTGGTAGATGCAAGTAGCCTATGCTGGCGTCAGTAATTCCGAACAGAAATCATTGAAAAATGTGATAAGAGGATGTGGTCTGTCAAGCAATGAAGAGCCAGATGAAGAAATCAGAGATCCTGAAAACATCAAGTCAATGTCAGAAGCATTGTAACTGATGGATAAAGTTGTACGATTCTCTCTTAGATTTACAATGAGAATCTTCGCGATTCACTGGCGAAAGTAATTAACGGTCTAGAAGACATACAAATTTCCAAAAGGCGCCAACAACTATAACAATATTTTTTCCTAGCAATAGATTTTCATGTAGTTATCAAACACGTGTTTTTTGTATTTTGAGTTTCCCTGAGCTGCAGAGCCTTGCAATGATTTCCAGTGCTAACGGTTCTTTAATATGCCACACAAATGTTTACTTTCAGGTCAAATTTTCTTTTATGAAACTTCTTTGCCTAACTGGGCAATAGCAAAGGATAATATGGGTAGAAGACTTAGGAGTAGAATTTCTTCCGAGTTTCAGGCCAAGATAAGCAAAAGGCGGACACCTCTCTAAAGAGGACAAAATTTCTGGTCCGGTGAGTATCCGCTTTAAAGAAGTTCCACCTTATGTGGATTCACCTTACCGAATATATAAGTATCGAAATTGTATGTATGTATCTTTCTTTCCAATCTGGCGTATGCTTGCCTCTTCTCGCTTGTACGTTCTTATTTGCTCACGCATTTCTGTGGCAGCAGACTGAGGCTAATTGTAAAAGCCCTCGTGAGCGGAGTACATTTTTTTATAATGTCAGGCTAGTTATTTTGATTAAACTCTTACTGTGGAGAAACTCTCTCCTTTCATGAAATTTACATAAATAAATAATCGTGTATTTCTCTTATCTGTGTATTTATTTTCTTTCACTTTTAGTTGCCTTAATGAACCTCAAGACGATGTAACCGAAGGGCATTGTTCAGAACATGCGAAAACAAACAAAAACTGATAATCTGAATTGTTTTGGATTTATTAAAATAATTTCAGCTGTTGTCATGAAGTTGTCATGAACTAATAGAGGCCATTCAAGGTTTATTTCATCAAGGAAATCCTTGATTTGAGCTCAGTTTGCGCAACACAACACCATAAATCCTAAAAGATGTCTTTATGGAAATGCTGCACTCAAAGGTAATGAAGCACAAAAAAACTTTTCAAAACTTTTTCATCTTAAAGTTATTTATCGAAGCTATAAGAAGCTAGGATCCTAATTTTTTTAAACTGCTGACTGGCAAATTTTACCGTGACTTCACTAACTAAAATCATATTAATATCTACAACAAGGAATCCTTCGTCATTAGTTAAACCAGAGACGGCGCGAGAAAGATAAAAAAAATCAAAACAAACAAAATGGCGGACGAGGACGGGACTGCTTCTCCGGTAAGATAGAAGAAAAAGGCCTCAGCAAAAAAATGTAGGAAACATGTGGGTGAAGGTGACGAGGCTTTGGCTTTAACAGAGCGCTTTATGTTTTTTAAAAACTCGATGAGCTTCCCTAACACATTGCCATGCTTAAAATTTATTATGGACAACATTGAGTTGTTGGAGGGCAAACTCACAGAGGCTGCAACTAAGAATAAAGTCAAGTCTTCTCCTGCAGTACCAGTGAAGCCAAGTACAAACATAATAGTTGTACCCACAGAGAAAGATAGGCAAGATCTTCTGAAAAATTGACAACAATTGAATACTGAAGAGCCTCAGCAAAATTTTAAAATAAATTATTATTATTATTATTATTAACGAATATTTATTCGTAATGTTGCTGTTAAGTTAACACAGGCAGTACATATTATAGGTTGGAGAACAATGTAGACTATTTTCTTTTTGTCTTATATTTCATCTTATATATACGGTACCTATTATATTTATATATGCATTTTATGCTTTGTTGCTTTCTGGAGGATCAGTGGATATCTGAAGGAAAGTCTACATCACACTACCAACCCAGCTGTCTATCCTCTTTTTTTTACTGTAGTAGTAGGCACCCAGCCGGCACAAAACGTTTTTAAAACCTCTTTTTTTAGTGTCTTTACGGTTTTGCAAAAAACTGCTTTTTCAAGTGGTGTCAAAAACGCATTTAAAACTGATTTTCAAAGCCGTGTTTATAAAAACGTCTTTAATCGGTTTTATTTTTGTATTGATAACACTGCAATGTCTTCAGGTTTTCTCTGGGAGTTTTAAAGAGGTTTTTTATAGGTTTTCTTAAAGAGGTATTTTAAAGACCTCTTTAACACTAATAGAAAACCGTTTGCTTTAAGGGGGTTAACAAAAATACTTAACGCATTATAGTCAACACTATGATTAGTTGTGTTTTTTAAATATTATTGAAATATCTATGTCATTGTTATTTCTATGTATAATTTTTAATTATGAATAAAAGATTACATTTATTGTTTTTTGGATTTTTTTTGTTATCATTTTTTCATTTTCCCCCGTCCCATATTTTTGCGCTTGTCTTGGAGCAGAAAAGTTCAAAGAATTTTCAGTCTGCTAGAGCGCAACGTAGAGACGAAGCGAACAATAAAGTAAGAGTAGTCCTTATTATTCAAAACCAATGGTGCAAAACAATAACAAAGAACGTTTTTATTGAATTGAATCATGATAATTCTACATCGAATCTTTGAGCTATTTCTCAAATGTTTAGCAGATGTTTTTTTCGAATGATTTTCACATACACACGTGTACAGAAGAGAGGGTGTTTTTGTTTTGCTTTTATGGATTCAAGTTTAGCAAATGTCGAGTAACTGATTTTAACCTTAATGAGTTCTTCTAAAATGTGGTCATAAGTTTTGAGTCACAGAATTTAATGTCGAGGTAATACTGCTGGTTTTTAAAATCATAATAATCCAAAAGTAAGATGAAACCGACATTTTGTTTTTACAAATCCAAACTGATTTTGATTACTTTTCCTTACTTCTGATTTTCTGTTTGGAATATTTCAAAGTAATCTACGAATTGACAAACGTATCTCCTACCAAGTAATAAGAGAGATAGTGTATTGCAAATTTGCAAAGAATTTCTCAGAATTTCTTTAATGGTTTTTCTTTGTTTTAGGAGATGATATCATGCAAAGACGTTATAGCTTCCTATCTGAAGAATGTGGAAAGAAAAAACCATCAAAGGAAAACATCAAAATTTACCTTGATTCGGAATTTTTTGAAAGACAAATGGATTTTAACATTACCAATAAATGATCGTTGGGTACAAATCTTTCAAAAGTATACTTGTTTGCAACAGCCTGAGCATGTAATAATCAGTTTTCAGTTTTTATTTTTGCACTTAAAAGTTGTATCTTTTATCTAGGAAGAGGTTATGTAATGTTTATTTTATTTTTCTATGTTAGAAAAAATGTCTTATTAAGACTAAACGTAAAAAGCTAAGTCTCTTACAAGAATGAGATATATATAATGTCTATATAATAAGATGTATATAAGATGTATGATATACGTTAATTTTATTTATTAATCTATTTATGATATTTATGGTTTGCTGATGAGATAATTGTATCCATGTCGATAAGAATTAAAACTACCAACTGTTACACTGTTTTCATTTCAAATCTTCAATAAATCGGAAACATTGTCGGATTCCCCATCGGGCGTATTTTCCTATCCTATTACAGAGGTTTTTGTTCAGAAGTATTTTGAAAGGAGTTTAAGAAAGAATGCAAAAATACCGATTAAAGAGGTTTTTAACATCTGAAAGAAAGACGTTTTTAAAACGTTTTCGAAAAGAAGTTTTTAACACGTTTTCGAAAGAGGTTTTTAAGAGGAATTAGGAAGAGGTTTTAAAGAATTTTCTCAAAAGAGGTTTTGAAAGCGAACATTTGAGACATAAAAAAAAACCTCTTAAAAACTGATTCAAAAACCTATTAAAAACCACTTTAAAACCACTTTTTGCCGGCTGGGCAGTGATGACTGATCATGTGTGGATGATACCTTGAATTTGCAACAAATTATTTCTTGTGTTCTCCTGCAGTTCTCTGTTGCAGTTAAAAATAATATTTGTAACTTGATCTATATTTGAGGCGGTGACAATCAACAAACAATTTCAATTAAATTATGTAACATCTGCCATCTCAAAACAAAAATGAAATTCCAGTGTTGTATGTTGTTCTTGTTGATTACCACCACCAGGTACTCAGGTTCTTTTTTGGTATATAACCTTTTGGTTAGAAATGAGGAAAACAATATTACATGCTGAATTGTTATGTACTAGCAAAATATACATTGTTCTGTTGATTGAAAAATACCAATCTCAAATGTACACAAATGTCGAAATCAAATGTTTTTTTTTTCTTCCTAGGGTCTAGCCTTTTCAGTGAAAAAAGAAGTTAGGAAGCCCCAGTCATATCTTTATGTTGCAATGCTTCAGTCATTAAGGTAGAGGACTGTTAAGTTAATAAGGCACCCACTGCTTTCTTAAGGAAAGTGTGGCCATAATTCAATAGTTTTAGCTACCATATAGCATAGAATCCAAAATAATGATAAACTAGTAACCCGGGTAAAAAAATTTTACCACATCTAACTTCGAAAGGGATATATGCAAATCCCGTTTTGAAAAAAGGTGACGAAAAATATAATCAAGGTGTGCAAACCCCGTAACGAAACATTAAATCAAGGAATAGCGATTTAAAAGTGTATCCACATTGTAGAGATCGAAAAACTGATCAAAAAAGTGTATGGGATCGTTTCGCTACGACCAACCCTTACAAAGATATTACCGATCAAAGATTTTGATGACGTCATAGCCGCAGTACCAAAAATAATTTAAGCCCAAATGTTGCGCCACTCCATCACCCTAAAAAACGTCAGTTGTCCCTATTGGTTCTCGAGATATTTCTCAAAAAACGTCGCATTCGATTGGGGATCGGCTATTAAAGATGGCGGACGTATATGTTAACGGAAAAAAGTGAACGTGGAAGTAGAAGTAGAAATGATGATAATTTGGTTCCTACATGTATTCAGATACAACTAAACTGTTCAACGAAACTATCTAGCTTCAACAGAAACCATAACTTATATAATATTACATTCGAAATCAAAGATTTATGGAAGAAACAGCATTAGGCGGATTCTCTGCTGCACAGGGTGATTTCAGATGTCGAAAATGTGGACGAATATTCAAAACATCAAAAGGTTTAAACATCCATTTGAGGGCGTGTAAGGCGGATGATAATGAACAATCTACATTTGAATCACCAACTGATGATTTCAAAAGAAAAATTGACGAGGCGTACAATCAGATTGTGTTTTGGAGAAAGGATTTTTACGATCTACCGAAGTGCAAAACACGGGAAAGACTTTATACGAGAAATGACTCGACTTTGTATGGTGTTCAAAATCTCACGACAGAGATGTTTCTTTGAAGGCGTTGATGGTAATGCCATCTCTACTACTGTTAAAAACTTCTAAAAGTACGAAAACACATGAAAATAAACAACATTTGGAGAGACGGTTGAAATTGTGGAAAGAGCACAAAATAGACGAACTGCTGCGAGAAGGTAATACAATTCAATCACGCATGAACCATCTACAATCTAAATATCATCGCGAAGAAGGTATCTCTCGGAAATTTAGCCGATTGATGATGGAGGTGAAGATCAATGCTGCAGTCCGGCATTTGGAAAAAAATACGAGCGAAATTTTGCCGTTAGATGAGAAGACAATGCACTGCCTCCGAGAAAAACATCCAATTGCACAGCCAAAATATGACGTAATGCTATTGCAAGGTCCTGTGAAAGCCATCGACAATGTTATTTATGACGAAATCAATGCACAACTAATCAGGAACAGTGCAATTAAAGCGAAAGGTGCTTCGGGACCTTCAGGTCTTCACTCAGACTTTTGGAGAAAGATGCTGTGTCTGACCAACTGTGTCACGCTATTGCAATAATGACGAGACGACTATGCACTGAAGTAATGGAAGATCCTGACTCGATATCTTCATTGGCTGCTTGTCGTCTTATTCCGTTAGACAAATGTCCTGGGTTACGTCCAATCGGCATTGGAGAAGTGCTGCGAAGGATAATGGGAAAGTCGATCATGAGAGTTCTGAAACGAAACGTGATTGATTCGGTTGGTTATGAACAACTCTGTGCAGGAATGGATGCCGGATGCGAAGTTGCCATACATGCTGTCAGGGAGCTTTTTGAGAAAGAAGACACTCATGGTTTTATTCAAGTGGATGCAAGCAACGCATTCAACAACATTAACAGAAAGGTTCTCCTTCATAACACACAGATCACTTGTCCAGAAATCTCCATATACCTCACAAACTTCTACCATCTTCCAGCTAGATTGTTTATTGTTGGCGGATAGGAGTTGAAATCAGAAGGGGGCACCACACAAGGTGATCCAGTAGCTATGGGTATGTACGTACTTGGATTGATGCCACTATTGACTTCAGTTATGTCTGAACTTGACACGAATCAGCTGAAACAGATTGCCTTTGCTGACGACTTGACAGGGATTGGAAAACTAACAGATCTGAAGACTTGGTGGAATCTAATCAAGAAATATGGTTCGTTCATTGGCTATGAAGTTAATGACAGAAAATCACTGCTGATTGTGAAGAATGAATACTTGGACAGAGCGAAGGAACTTTTTCGTGACTCTGAGATCCCTATAACGTGTCACGGTAATCGCCATCTTGGTGCTGTAATTGGAAACGAGCGTTGTACGGAGAAGTACGTTGTTAACAAAGTGAACTTGTGGTTGGAACAGCTAGATAATCTTATTGCTGTTGCAAGAACGCAACCACATGCTGCTTATTGTGCGTTTGTTCACTGTTTGAAGCACAAATATATTTTCATAATGCGAACGGTTCCCAACATCTCAAAGCTTCTTGAGAAACTGGACAACAAGATCAACGCGTTCATTCGGGTTATTCTGAACGGCTACGAATTTAATGATGACGAAAGATTGCTGTATTCTCATCCAGCTAAATACGGTGGCTTGGGAATTCTAATACCATCGCAGTATGTACATGATGAATACGAAAATTCAATAAAAATCACGGATCATACGAAGACGTGCATTATTGAAAACGCAACTGTATACGATCACAATGCTGAGAAAATAATCTCCACAGCGAAGAATAAAGTCAAAAGAGAAAAAAGAGAGCGATATGAAGCTCAATTGCAACTCCTGAAACAAAGATTCACCTCCGACACACTAAAAAAGAAAGCTCTCGAAGTATCCTTAGAGAGTGGGGCTTCAATATGGCTGACAGCAATACCATTTAAAGAATATGGCTTTGCATTAGACAAACAATCATTCTGGGATGCCCTACGCATAAGATATGCCATTCAGTTGAAGAGAATGCCAACAACCTGTGTTTGTTCTGCTCCATTTCATATTGAACATGCTTTCTCCTGTCCTCGTGATGGATTTATCATCAACAGACACAACGAGCTAAGAAACTGTACTGCGGAGATAATAAATGAAGTGTGCAGTGAGGTTGCTATCGAGCCACAACTACAACCTCTGACCGGTGAGACATTCAATTTGAAAAGCACATTGAAAACAAATGATGCAAGGGCAGATGTTGCAGCTAGAGGCTTTTGGATTAAAGGACAGATGGCGTACGCTGACGTAAGGGTTTTCAACCCATTGGCCAAATGTCACAAAAATCTAAGTCTCCAGGCTTCACACAAGAAAAACGAAACTGAAAAGAAAAGAAAATATAACGAACGTATCATCAATGTCGAACATGGATCCTTCACACCATTAGTGTTTTCGTGATACGGTGGAATGTCAAGAGAATGCGCACGCTTTTATTCTGACACAGCAGATCTGATTGGTGAACAGCGCAAATTACCAAAATCAATAGTTAGTGCATGGATAAAGACAAGGTTAAACTTTTGTCTAATACGTTCGATGCTTTGTGTGAGAGGAACAAGATCCCTATTCGAAAGAAATAACAGCCATGATGAAGACATCAAGTTGGCTGTGTATTTTCACCGTAAAATTAAACAAAATTTATTACTCTCCAAAATAAAAGTGTGACACACACTCGCTATTATATATAACACCAGACGCCAAGGCGTTGTCGCACGCCGCCAATGATCAACATACATTTCAAGCAAAACATTTCTTACCGGTTTTTATTTCGAAAAAGATCCCTGTATTCAAATCCTGTGTAAGCCTATGAAAGTTGTTGTATGTACTGATAAAAAAACTGACGTCAAATCAATGATACAGTAGAATCTGACGCCATTACAGAGAAAAAAACGTTCTCGCCTCCACGTATATATCACTCTCTAAAATAAAAGTAACTCGCGTAAAAGTTTTTTACGTCTTTATTTTCGAAACGGATGTACAAGAATCCCTCGTTCCCGTGTGCAAATCCAGTGACGAAAATTTCAATTACGGAACCGAGACTGGAAAATGTACCCATGTTGTAGAGCTTGAAAAACTGATCAAAAAAATGTATGGGATCGTTTCCCTACGACCAACCGTTGCAGAGACATCGTCGATCAAAGATTTTAATGACTTCATATCCGCAGTACCAAATAAAATTTTGACCCAAATGTTGCGTCACCCCATCACCCGTATCGCGGACCCTAAGAAACGTCAGTTATTCCTATTGGTTGTCGAGATATTTCCGTATAATCGTCGCGTTCGATTTGGGATACAATGTAATGATTCCCCGTGGTTATAAAAAAAAACTGACGTCAAATGATGCCACGTGCTTTTGGAATAATTGTGATAAAAGTGTTTCTCGCCTCTACGTGGCTTTACGCGCACATAAGAGGACGATGACCGTAAATTAAAACTAAACTAGCCGCCCAGGCGGCGGCGCTCGCCATCCATGTTCAGCATGTGTCCAGTTCACGAAAAATAAAATGAAGAATTGGCAATGATAAGTTTGCCCATGTTGTAGAGTGTTGAATATAACTGGTAAAAAATTTGTTACCAGTTTTAGTCAATGTGAGTTGAACCGAGAGAAAGGATTTGTCAATTAAATTTCCGCTGGAGACATAAAAGAATCAAACATCAAAATAATAATAAAAATTAGAACATTAAAATTCTCGATATTCCCTTTTTTTGACCAAAACCATGTTTTTTATACACAGAAGATGAAATGAAGAACACATGCAAAACCATTTACCAACTATTTACCTAATCAGAATGAAACTTTTTACCCCGGAGATGCGAATTATAACCAAACATTGCAGCACTTAAAATGCCCTACTATTGACCGAAAACACTTTTTTTGATCCACAGAAAATGCAAAGTAACTTATAAAAATTATTTTTTACCCTGGAGACGTGAAACAAACATTGTAACACTTAAAATGTCCTTTTTCAAACCAAAATCATGTTTTTACGTGCAGAAGATTTAATGCAGAAACAAATGGCAATACAACAAAGAAATATATATTGTATACGCAGAATAGAAGTAACTTTAGTGTAAAAAAGAAATACATAATACATAACACAAAACCAAAACAAAAAAATAACATTACAAAATGTGAATTGAAAACAAATCGATACCTTCCAACTGTGTTTCTTTCGTGCGGAAGTTACATTGGACAGCAAACATTAATGAATTTTTGAAATGAAATATAGTCTGTTCTTCCCAAAACCATCAACATCATGATAAAAACAATGAGTTTCATTTCTTTACGGTTTACGTGCTTTTTTATTATTAATCTTACCTAAAAAATATTTCAATTGTATAAAAATACAGAGAAAGATAATCATGCTGTGACATGGTTGAAATAAAAAACAAAACAAAAAGCAAAAAGAAAATTCATGTAGGTACCCATTTATCCTAAAAATAATTAGTTAAAAACACAAATTCAATGACAGAATTTGTAAAGTTTTAGATTGGAAAGTCTATAAAAGCAACCAATACTGTGAGTCAAAACATTTAATAAAAATAATCGAAACAATGAAATGCCCTACCAAAGCCATAATGTAATACCAAAAAGATAAAAAGACAAAAACAGATAAAAACATAATGCAAAACTTATATACTCAGGTATAGTACGTAAACAATTACCAAACACAAAATAATGTGTAATCATGACAAAATATAAGAATTCATCCAGCAATGCAATGCTTCTTTTGTTTGTAGCACAGTCATATCACATTATTGTACAGCAATAATTAATGAATTTCTGAAATATAATCCATTCCTCTCTAACCCTTGCAACATCATAATTTAACCATGTGCTTCATTTCATTCATATTCTTTTCTGACTTAAAAGAAAAAGATTTCAGTAAAGAACAGCTGCTACAATCCACACTGCAACAACCATATTGAAGCAAACAAAAGCAAAACACATAAATGACAGAAATCAAACATCGTCAATAAAATATACAGGAAAATTTAATAAAAAGCAGACATGGTTGAGATGAGATAAAACTGCATAAAACGTTCCCCATTTCCACAGTCATGAGAATAATTTTTAATAAATAAATCTTCTTTGCTAACTAATGGCGCGCGTTACCAAAACAAATTTTTACTACGCTCCCCCTTCGTTGCTCCATCTCCTTTTCGCCTTCATCCAGCTTTCATGCAAACTTTCATGCACCTTTCATCCAAACGATTGAATTACGTTGACTCTTACACTCACACATTGATAATTCAAAACAAACTTAAAATTGAAATTAAAACCATTCGTTACCGTATAAATAAACATCTTTTTGTTCTGCATTTCTTCACTGCTCTTTCTTCTGTATAACGATATTTGGTAACTAAAACGTAAACAAACATTTAAATACATACATAACTTACTTACGCATGTGTCACCAGTTAAAAAAAGCAATAAAAGTTTTGTAATAATAGCTACTTTCGTACAGACCTGTTCGTTCGTTCTGCACAGCCAAATTTTAAACTTCACTGCACTTCTTCTGTATTCTCATTATGCTTTCACATTGTAAACAAACAACTAATCACTTACACATGTGCTTTTAATAATCTAAAATACAATAACAATAAAAGTTTAATAAACAGCATGTATACAAACCTGTGTTCCTTCGTCAATCTCACAACTGCGAAAATGAAAATCGGTTATTAACAAACTAATTTTTGGGAAATCGTCAACCAATCAAAATGGCGAAAAAAGAATTTCTTTCGTTTTGATTGGTTTAAAAATTTAGACGTCACACTTAGATTACGTAACATTAAAAAAAGTATCTGTCGCCTCTGCGTGGTTTTACGACGAAAAGGGAAAAAATAAGAAGGATTTGACCGTGAAAGAAAAAGTAAATATATCACTCTCTAAAATAAAAGTGTGACACACAGCGCGGATTATTATAATAAGATATATCACTCTCTAAAATGAAAGTGGTAAGCACAACGCCGATTATTATAATAAGACTAGCAACTCGCATAAAAGTTTATTACGACTTTAATTTCGAAAAGAATGTGCAGAAATCCCTTGTCGAAAATAGGTGACGAAAAATTAAATCACGGAATCGTATCCCACGTAAAAGTTTCTTTACAGGTTTTAACTGCGAAAACAATGTGTCAAATCCTGCGTTCCCATGATGAAAATTTTCATCATAGAATTGGAAACAGAACGTGTATCCATGTTGTAGAACTCGAAAAACTGATCAAAAAAGTGTATGGGATCGTTTCGCTACGATCAACCGTTGCAGAGATATCGTCGATCAAAGATTTTGATGACGACATAACCGCAGTATCAAATAAAATTTAGGCCCAAATTCTGGGTCAACCCCATCACCCGCATCGAAGACCCTTAAAAACGTCAGTTATTCCTATCGGTTCTCGAGATATTTCCCCAAAAAGTCGCGTTCGATTTGGGATGCAATGTCCCGTGATCATAAAAAAACTGACGTCAAATGCCACGTGCTTTTATACTAATTGTGAAAAAAGTGTTTCTCGCCTCCACGTGGTTTTACGCGCACATAAGAGGACGATGACCGTAAAAAAATCCGAAATATATCACTCCCTAAAATAAAAGTGGTATGCGCTTACGCAATTATTATAATAAGACTAGCAACTCGCGTAAAAGTTTTTTTACGACTTTAATTTCCAAAAGAATGTGCGGAAATCCCGTGTCGAAAATAGGTGACGAAAAATTAAATCACGGAATCGTAAGTTGAAAGTGTATCCATGTTGTAGAGCTCGAAAGACAGATCAAAAAAGTGTACGGGATCATTTCGCTACGACCAACCGTTGTAGAGATATCATCGATCAAAGATTTTGATGACGTCAAATGTTTCGTCACCCCATCACCCGTGTCGTGGTGATGGGGTGATGCAATAAAAAAACTGACGTCGAATGCGCCACGTGCTTTTGGAATAATCGTGAAAAAGTGTCTCTCGCCTCTACGTGGTTTTACGCGCACATAAGAGAAGACGATGACCGTAAAATTTACTTAAATATATCACTCTCTAAAATAAAATTGTGACACACAGCGCGGATTATTATAATAAGAGGAAATACAGAAAATCTCTTCTAAACCAGTCTGGCAAGAAAGTAAATTCCACGCTATTCTGTGAAAAAGTGATATAGAAATGGCTAGCCATGTGGAAATGTTGGTTGTATTCCAGATATCTCCGGCAAAGATTCTAAATCAAATAAAAAGTGTGAATTCTTCGCCTCTGTTTACATTCCATCGATCTATATACACAATAATAGGCAAACAATCAACCCGTCGTATGCTATTACATTAAAACTTGTAGAAGACTGTACATAGTAATAGTATACGGACGTGTTAGTACATTTCTTACGCATGTGTGAATTACTGCTGTTCAGCTATCAAGCTCTATATATCTTCGCTGAATAACTTTAACTAAGAGTATAGAATATTAAAAAAAGGTACTTTAAACTAAATCTTAATTGAACTATTCATAGGTTTATCTAACGGTTATGAACTAAATATGCTTGTAGAGTAAAGCTTGTTCAAATCACTTTCCATAGCGAGAACAAAGGTTACGCAAAGATTGCGTTTCTTATAATTTCCACACGTGGCTCTGTCAACCTGTCTTTTGACAATACTTCGAGCCTGCATGCTTTCGGTATTTAATTTTACCTTCTCTTTCAGAAATTATCAAGAATTTCCTTCGTTCATTGGTTTCTTTATTTTTCTTACCATATTGTATTATCATATCAATTGATTGAGTATTTGGCCATTTTAACTCAAATACCTAATATTCTTGTCAATGTTTTAAACATTAAAACTTTAAAAGCATTTGGAAACAGAATTTTCTGTAGTGGTTTTGACCGCTGTCTTGAAGTCTTTATGACGTATTTTACAACTAATAACTAATAACATTTAAGCGTGTTTTTCCTAATTTTAGATACATCTGAAAAATGACTAGCATATACGAAACCACCGCCTTCCAATAAATTATTCTTTGTGTCATTTTTTATGAAAATTGGAGAACTTTCAATATTAGGTCGAAATGGGGCCTTATTTGCGAAATTGGTAGCGATTTTATATAAACATTGCACAAAATCGTTCATATTTTGTTCTAAAATCATTAATAAAATACAGAACGATGATCACATGATCATTTTCTTTGTTTTATTTCATATCCTTTATAGCGATCTCATTGTGTAGAGTACTGTAAGCAGTTCTGTTCAATAGTTTTAAAATCACGTGGTTAAAAGGCAGCTTCTATAAAAGGCAATAGCGTCAATATTACTAGCCATATATGGCTCGTGTTAATAAACTGAAACAATAGATTTACTGGGAATTTCCCCGCGTGTCTATTGATAATTCTCCTCCATTCTCCCTAATTTCTAACACTTGTCAATTGCAGGGAAGCAAGCAGCAGCGAAGTGTTTCAGTATCCAAAAAGCTCAAGGTAAGTAAATCAAGCTGAACGAAAAATGAAGCGTATGAAATTTTCTTGCCTATTCTATTCAACGATAGCTTATTGAAAGTCTGAGTGAACAGAGATGACGAGCTAAATAACAAACATAAACAGTGCAGACTGAATTTTTCTAAGATGTTTAGCAACAACTATACCATAAAATTCAGATTGTAAGACCGTTTTTAAAAACATGGATTTTATTGCTAAGACAATGTATCTGAACACCAAAAACCCTTGCAAAGACAGTAACGAAAAATGTATTTTTATACTATACATCGTCTGAGGAAACGCAGAAACGTAGAAAAAGTGCTTATTTCATCAAACTGAAACCATTTCTTGCTGCTCTTAACCGAATGGAAAGATTTGACGGAAAAACCTTAGATTTGTAATTTTTATCAAATTCAAACTTGATTTCCTTTGTCATTTTACATATTGAAATTTCTTCTCATATTTTGTTCGAAAAACTTAAGTATTTGTATGGTTTCTGCTAAACAAACCAAGATTTTTAACACAAAATGGATGATAATACATCTCGTGTTGAGTCACTTGAACGGTATCTTATGGAAACTAAACAAATTATATCAAAAACATTTTTAAGTTATTTTGATCATTATACCTTTCACAACAATAGTATTGTTAGTACGTGATTTGATTTTAATTCGGTACTCACGTAAACACATTCTGAGTTTGATCGTATTAAAATAAATGACGACAGCACAAACTTTGCACTGCTATTTAGGGAAACACGGTTTATATTAATTTATTCTGAAATATGTAAATGCCATTTATCTTTTAGTTAAAATGGACAAAAGCAGAAGCCGGAATGTTCCCTTGGCACAACCCCTTCCACATAATTCGAAATGCTCATTGTGTTCGCTGTCTTTAAGAGACCCGATACAAACATTTCGCGGTTACCGAGTATGCAAATCATGTAACTTTGATGCATTTGTAAAGCAAGTATTTATTGCCTTAGCTTTTGTACACGATGCCTTTTAATACTGTAGCATTATACTATCTTCATTGACATAAATTTTTCTCATAGTTCCCCTATAAAATGTTCCATCGACAATGAGCCAATAACAAGGGAAGATCATTTCAAAGATAGATGGGCAAAAACGGAAATTGGAAAGACAACAGGTTTTTGCATATTTAAAGAAAATGGATGTCTTTGGGAAGGTATCACTGCAGAGTCTGAAGTGAGTTCTGATCTCTTAGCCTACGCGTTTTTGCAAACGTTAAACATAATATTCTATATTTAATATGTCAATTAGATTCACCAATCAAGTTGCCCATATCGGCCGTCTTATCCTGCATGTAATGAACATTTACATCTTCACAATGCGAACAACGATTATTTGAAGGAAAGAGAGCTCTCGATGAAAGAATATGAGACCAACTTACAAAGACAGGTTTCCATTGTATTTGTTATTTCATGTATTTAAATGCTGTGGAGAAACTTGGCATCGACTTTTTATTTTAATTCTTTAATTTCGCAGTCGTTGGCTTTCGTTGTTTAATATTTATTAAATCTAACAATCCACCTTTAAATCTGTTTAAGGCATTCCATTAGGCAATACAATGAGAGAAATTTAAAATACTTTTCATGCTTTCATTTATTATACCATTTTAGGAAAACACTATTGATAGATTTTCAATTACTGGACTGTCAGAAGAAAACTTCCTGTGGAAGGTTAATCATCTGAACTCCAGAATGCAGCAAGCTGTAAGTGGACGTGTTCCACCTCTACACAGTGCACCTTGTTTCAGTGAGAAGAACGGATATAAATTCTGTTTCCGATTATACTTGAATGGCCACGGGATCGGAGAGAACACACATCTTTCTCTCTTTTTTGTATTGATGGAATCAGACAATAATTGCTTTAAAATAAAACGGACATTTATGAATGAAATAAAATTTCGATTGATCAATCAGGATGATGCCTCAAAATCAATTGAGATGATGGCAGATCGATTATCATCAAGTTTTCGAAAACCAGAACTTGATATGAATGTCGCTGCAGGATGTCCAATGTTCGTTACAAAAGATGATCTTTTTTCAAATGGCTTTGTGAAAGATGATTCCATAGTTCTTCAAGCAACAATAGTAAGTCTGTTCTTTATGCTTTTTCCTATTTGGGAAATTTTAAGTTATGTTTCATAACAACGACACATAGCTGATCCAACAGTGAAGTAATAATGAAAATAGACACCATAACCATACCACCGTTCGAAGCTTTAACTATTTCATACCGTTATGAAATGGGTATCTGGAAAACCATAATTAACAATACTTTTCTGTTTGCCAGATAAGACTTAAACAGTTATTGTCTATTTCTTAGTAGGTAAATTGTACTGTAAAATTTAGTAAGCGCCCATTTTGGTTCTCTATTCCAAGACACACAACAAAAGACACGAAATAAACTAGAACCCATGCTCTGAACTAAATCACAAAAGTCTTCAATGAACTTGAAACAAATTAACTTCCGGGGTATTGTTAATAATGTCTTTAATGCTGTCTAATAGAATGAAAACACAACAAAAAGGAAGAAGAAGAGGAAGAAGAAGAAAAAGAATACACAAAAACCACCCTCCAGTACCGACAACAATGGCAATAAGGTATCTAATTCTTTCTATAACTCTAAAGTATTTCAGTGCTTTTTACTGTGTAAATTAAGTTGAATCTTTATACAGATAAAAACGTAATTGAAATTAAAACAAAACGGAAGAAATTATGACAAGGAACAGATAGAATGTAGCCACATGACCCGTTATTGGGGTTATTATTATTAAAATAATTCTCAATCTAAAGAAATATTTCTTATGGCAGTCAATGAGGTATTGAAATAGCTGAGGAGTAGCTAGAGCTCACTCAAAATTTGCGTAAGAGATTTTAGTCATCTCAAGTAGAACATAAAAACGTGCAAGTAACCTAATCAACACTTAAGAATAAAAGGAAGTGCCACAACGTTGAACTCCTCCACCTTTTTGACTGAGCCTGAATACGCCTGTAAGTAGTATTCAAATTCAAATGTTAAGATTGAAATGATTCATGGAAGTTTTAAATCATTATTGCGTAGAAGTTATACGTAAACATATTCAAACAACAAACATTAATTACTATCGCGAGCGAAAAGTTACGCAGGTTTCAACAGTGACCCAAAAAAATGAAAATCCAGAATGGAAACATAAAGATTGTCATATTTAAGTCACTTCAGAAGTAAATTTTTGGGATCTTCCGAGTAATAGAACCAAAAAGCAATCATCTCTTAAGTTTAGTTTGTCTAGACTTTTAGTAGATTCCAGTGAAATAAATTGCTTTAAACAACTGAAATTAAACTGGTACCAACTATTTGACTGTCACAGGACTTTTTAGAACTATTAAAAAACCCGTATATATTAAGAACATCCTTGTCAAAATAATTTTCAAATCTCCGTTTAGTATTCCGTTCGAACATCTGCACTGATGTCTATTCTATAAGAAAAAATAATAACTAGCATGTAGCTTTAGCTAAAAATGCCCCCGCGCTCAAGCATTCCAATTTGTACACACAGCAAGCTATACATTGCAAGCTATGCAAAGGAAACAAAAACAAACAAAACGTTTGTTACTTTTTGTTATCTCTTAGGCCTATGTCACACTGATGCTAATATAACTTTCAAAAAGTGTAAATAAGGCTTAACAAGTAATATCAGAAAGTATTTGCTACAAACAAAAGAAATGTGTAAACTGAAACCATGGATACGTATTTTATAATCAAAATAAGATTAAGATTTGTTAAAGAAATTCTGTAAGAGCCAAAAGAAAAAAAAACTTTAAAAAAAAAAAATTAAAGCGAAAAATCCATTAGAAATCTGCGCTTCAAACTTTTATTCGAAACAAAATATAGCCAAAGTTTACATAAAAAAACAAGAAAAAAACATAAAAAGGTCTTATTGATCATAATCACACCAGGTTTGGAGGACAGAAAGAAGAAAAACACGAAGAACGACAATTTGTAGGCTTTCTTGCATACACAGAAATCCAATTAAAATTTTTTTAAGGCAAGATCCGCCAAAAATTAGTGTATTGAATGAAATTTATCGAATGAAAGATTTAGAGCTAAAAAATATACAAAAATAAAATGTATTGTTGACAAAATTTTAGATTTGAAGCTGTGCTTCAAAATCCTAGTCGTTCACTTAACGAAAACAACAGAAAAGTAATATGAAAAATGTCTAAGCAATTTTAGCATACGAACTTCCTAAATAACATAGTATAATATAATAATAAATTAGGAAAAAAAACATTCTGTCTCCTACCTATAGTACCATGCTTTGACATGGGAAAAAAGCAAAGTCAGCTAATAATTGTATACCACCGTGTAACGTCAACACGAAAGTTGGAAGATGATGATGATGATGATGATGAAGAACAAAATCGGAAACTGACATTCGCCTATCTCGTGAAACTACTATGCCTCCTCGCTCGCTTACGCTCGCTGCGGGGGCAATAATTTTGGCGTTCTCAATATTTTTCGCACAAAAATATCAAATCACTCTTTGACATTGTTAACAAAGAACTTAAATATATAGAAGAGTGGTTTAGAAGTAATAAACTTTCGCTAAATGTAACTAAATATATCTTGTTTTGTAAGTCATCAAGTGTCGATGATCTTCCATTGAAATTATCGATTCTCTCAATCAACAATAATGAGATAATTTCATCAAACTCCTTGGAGTTCTTCTTGATGAAAACTTGACATGGAAAAATCATATTAATGTTATCCAAAATAAGATATCTAAAAGTCTTGGAATACTTCGTATAGCAAATCCATATGTCAACTTAAAATCTCTAAAACTACTATACTTTTCATTTATGCATAGTTACATAACCTATTGCAATATAGTATGGGCAAGTACTAACCAAACTAAGCTTAAAAAACTTTATCGCAAACAAAAGCACGCTTGCAGGATTATTTTCGGAGTAAATCAATTTACCCCCTCCAAACCTTCATTCACCAAACTTGGGATCCTAAATATCTACAACTTAAACATATACCAAATATTAACTTTTTTGTTTAAAAATAAACTTGAATTAACCCCAATGATTTTTCATAAACAATTTTCTATCATTAACAATAAATATAACACTAGATACTCGGGAAATAACCTTAAAATCCCTAAAAAACGCTTAAAAATAAGCACTTTCTCCATTCTATATCGTGGTCCTACCTTATGGAACAATATTTTGCAAAATGTAGAAAAGAACTCTCGGTCTCTCAATCAATTCAAAAGATGTCATGTCATTACTTAATAATGACATTGATGTTTCCCAATTTTTTTAGGCATTCCCTTTTCATATTCATATTCGTATTGTTGATATTTTTTCGTTTGTTTCGTTACTTATTCCGGTCGCTGTCCTCATGCTTGTAAATATTTTTACTTAGACTTGTAATATTGTAGTATTATTCGTAGGTATATTGAAAGTAAACTAGTTATTTTGTATATATCTGACTACACGAGGCTTGGTGAAAAGGCATTTCAGCCTTCTGCTTGGTCCAGTACGGTCATAGATTGTAAGATTTTTTATCCATTGGCGAAATATAAATAAATTACTACTAGGAATTATTAAATCTTTTTAGGAAAACGTTATTGATGGATTTTCGATTGCTAGACTGTCAGAAGAAATCAGAAGCAGCAATGAAAAATTTCCACAGAAATTTGATACTTCAGAAATTTCAAAACTACCATCAGGTGTTGCAGCAATGGATAAACAGACAGTTCATCCTGACTTCCAGCAAGAGCTATATGACGACAGTCGTTGCAATGGAACTTTCCTGTGGAAGGTTAATCATCTGAACTCAAGAATGCAGCAAGCTGTTAATGGACGTGTTCCAGCTCTACACAGTGCGCCTTGCTTCACTGAGAAGATAAATAGGCCATTTATGAATAAAACAAAATTTCGATTGATCAATCAGGATGATGCATCAAAATTGATTGAGATGAAGGCGGATCGATTGTCATCAAGTTTTCAAAAACGAAAGCTTGACATGAATGTTGCTGCAGGGTGTCCACTGATCGTTAGTAAAGATAATCCTTTTTCAAATGGCTTTGTGAAAGATGATTCAATAGTTCTTCAAGCAACAATAGTAAGTCTGTTCTTTATGCTTTTTGCTATTTGGGAAATTTTCAAGTTTTGTTTCATAATAACCATACGCTGCCGATCCAACAGAGACAACACACTGATACAACTGTCCGTTTAATTTATTTATTTATTTCACGAATATTTTACAAGTATAACCATTTCAGAAATATCTACGTTATTAACATGGGCCTTTAACTATTTTTGAATAGTTAAATCCTACTAACTAAATCATTAAGGTTTTGATGAACTTGAAATAAATTAATCCACGGGGAAAAACTGTTCTAATTCAGAATTTCCACCATTCTGTGATGGTATAAATTGTTAAACTCAAAATATTTCAACATACTAGCGTTGTACTATTTCCGGGTCATGTCCTGAATTTTTGTTAATTTTTTTCTTTGTTGATGCGAAATAGGATGAAAAGACAGCAAATAAGATGAAGAAGAAGAAGAAAAAAAATGTCCAAAAAGCACCCTCCAGTACTGACAACTCTAGCAATAAAACATGCATTTCATCTAGTGACTTTAACGTATGCATCTCTAACGTGTGTATGCTTGCTATTTTGCAAATTAAATTAGCTAAATCTTTGCACTGAAAACTGATCTGACACTGATCAATGGGATCTAGTTGCATTAATTATTGACTTTAGGACACCCGTGGCGGAGTAAATATTTAAAATACCCGTGGTTTCTCTTCCTCCTACATTACTACTACTACTACTACTATTCCAAGTTATGAACGCTTTCGTGCAACGATTACATCGTTGCCGAATTCGCATTTTCGGCCAATTTGGGACTTTCAGTTGACCAATTTTCATAAAAATTTGCACAAAGCACAATTGAAAGGTGCCGATTTCGAACTGACAGTCATTTTGTCAGATTTGACCAAAAATGGGTAATTCGGGCCAAATTTCGAAAGTTCTTCAATTTTCATGAAATTTAGCATGAATTACATTTGGAACGTGCTGATTTCGAATTTGAAAGTCATTTTGTCAGATTTGGCTAAAATTGGACAGTTTGGGACAAATTTGGACCAAATTTAGAAAGTTCTGGAATATTCATAAAAATTTGCACAAAGCACAAATAGAAAATGTAGATTTTGAATTTGTCAGTAATTTTGTTAGATTTGACCATAATTCGGCAATGTTGTATTTATGTTACATGTATTGTTGTGTTACATCCTGAAGTCTTCAATCCAAACGGCTTCTTGTTATTATTAAAATTCGTTTCTCGAAATTCTTTTCTATTCAATAAGATATTGAATAATATCTTTCAAAATCAAATACAAGTATTGAAGAAATACTTAAAATCTTTCATTTATTGTGTGAAAGTTATAAGAAAAAAAGAAAATTTCCCGGAAAAATTGAAAAAACATTAGGTCAAGCGTTCTGTTGCAAAGATAATAAAATCACGATAGGTTTTGACAACAAACAAAACATAAAATCAAAGAAGAAAGGTGGTGAGTTGTAAAGTATTTATGCTAATGCAAACATCCAGATATGTGTAAGATGTAAGTCAGTTCATATGTAACTTTTTTGGATTCTTTGAGCAACGGAACGAAAACGCAAGAAACTTGTAGTTCTAGTTTGTCAAAGATCTCAGTATCTGCCATTGAAACATATTGCTTTCAACAATTGAAATTAAAATGATACAAACTCTATGACAGCTATAGTACTTTATGCTTTTTATTCTAGAATTTTCAACAACGCGGTCAATATGAAGAATTTAGTTCTCAACAAGACTTAAAAAGTGACACAAAATCAGAAGGAAGTCCAGATATACTTTTACCCAGTTCAAAGGAAACAGTACATGACGTGGATGGGACTGCTGGATGTTCAACGTTTTCGTCTACGGATGATTTACTGAAACATGAATTAAAAGTCAGTTCGTAGCAGTTCATTCTAGCGTTGTTTTTAATTGTCTTTAATTTTCGATGGTTTTCCTAATTTATTATTAATGTTTGCTTTAACTCAATCCAATAGGATGAAAAAGCAAAGAAAAAAAAGAAGAAGTTGATGAAGAAGAACAAGATGACCCGAGGGAGACTTTCCAGTAGCGATTACCCTGGAAATAAAAGATCCAACTCATCCAGTGACTCCAGTGACGTATGTATCTCAGTGCTTTTTTTCTGTAGTACATTCATTGTTGTGTTAATTGGTCAGCACCACAAAGTAACTGATCATTCCTTGACCCGTGTCTGTCAGTCCGTGTGTAAGATCGCAGTTGTTCACATCCCAATTAAACGCCCGCTATTCTGATCTAGGCACTACATTATTGATTTTGGGAAGATATATCGCTATTTCGTAGCAAATTAAATATACTACAATACAAAAAGGTTCATTTCATTTAAATGAAAAAATAAATTATTCATTTAAATAAATAAATAAATTATTCATTTCCTACCCTAAACTTTAACGTAGTGCATCTTGGGATCGAAACGCTCCTAAAACTTGTCAACAAAAAGTATAACAAGTCGAGTTTTACAAACAGTTTTAAAAATACTGTAACAATAACCGTAAGTAAATAACTAACCGAGAGTTTTTAATCCTTGGGCTTCCATCCGCAATACGGTTGGTTCTGCTGCCCGCCGACTTGCAACTAGCAGTTGACTTACCGCTAGAGATACGTATGGCATTGCTCTAACTTGCACGAAGGCCAGTGTGCAGTCAGTCGATGGCACCTAATGGTTTTTAAGTGCATCGGAGAGGAGTATTGAGATGCGACATGAATGGACTGGAACACGAGTCGCAGTGGTCGCACTCAAAGGTACTAACTACTACACCATTTTTGCAAAAGCAATATAACTTATGTTGAAGTATGTGGAATCAAGAGGTTTACAACCTTTTATCCCAATTGAACAGAAGAAAGATTTATCAACGAAGACGAGAAAGTCAGGCAAGTTACATAGATTATTTACCTCTTCCATGTTATTCAAATTCTGTTTTCTTTTTTTTACAATGTATAAAGCAAAACTGGGTGCTGCTTGTTGAATTATGCTATCCTGTCTCTATTTTTACACTGTAGAAACACTTCAATTATGAATATAGTTTTTACAGTCCAAATGAACAAGTTGTAAAAGGATTTGAGAAGTAGTTCCACTACTCCTTGAAATTATGATGTTTTCGTGTATCAGTATGGAAATGATTCTTATGGAAGGAGTGTTCGCCAGCGAAAATATCCATCTCTATGGGGACAAATTCCTTGCCACTGCAGAACCAGTAAGACGGATCGCTTATTTGAGAGATAATAATCACAAATGGATAATTTGTTTTGTTATACTGTGAACAATTTTGTGTGGCAAGCTAAAATTATCTTCATAATTATGGATGGCTACATAAAGAACTTGCTTCAGAGATATTTTAAATGTTGGTTTAAAAATATAATAAAAAGAAGTAAATAATAATAACTCATGGGTCTGTTACAAAACCTATTTTTATGTCGGACGGACATTTCGATACTTCAAAATGTTATAAAAAACGACTGCATATATCATTGTCTTTTATGTATTTTGTTTCATAGATTTTTTCCCTTTTCCTGCGGTAAAAAATGGGATATTTTTTTGGAAATGCCATAACTGGAAATTTTTTATTTACAAAATTGATTTCAGGACGGATGGACGGACGCAATAGAAATTAGGAATAACTGATTTTTTGATCTGCATTGAAGTTCTATCTCAAGATTTCCGATTTTTTGTTTACAGCGAAAGCAAACATTATAATCATCAATTTTGAAGACAAAATTTCTTTAAGGCTTTCCTTTGGAGAATTTCGACTGTAAAAGTACGATCGTTTAACGTAAATTTCAATGTCAAAAAATCGTAACAAGAGCAATGTGAAGTAGTGCCTGATAATAATAATCATCTTATGGGAACGTTTGAGCGGTATACTTTGTCTGTCCGACATAATAAGGAAAACTTAAAAGCAATTTCAGCAAGTTAAGTTCTAGACCGTTAGAACTTACAATTTCAACACATAACAACACAACAAAAAGAATATCGTGTATTTTAGTGAGATATATTAATTCACTAGAATATATAGCCAAGTGTAACAAATTGCTACGTCCGTCTGACATAAAAATTACAAATACTTTGAAATTGAAACACAGTGGGGTCTGTTACAAAATTACTTGTTATATGTCGAACGGACAAATTGATACTTCAGGGCTACATAAAAAAACAGCACGTTCACGATACAATATCAAGCAAACGTTTTTCGAAGGCATACTAGAATAGAATTTACAAAATTCTAAAACATGATTTCTACAAGGATGATAGTCAAAAAATATTGAAACAAACAGTTATTGTGTCGGATGGACTAAATGGTAATACTTTTGTAACAGACCCAGTGGACTCTCTGTATCTTGAACTCGCTAGGGACTAGGCAATTTGTTCTAGATGGAGATGAGGACACAAATGATCAAGGAATCGAGCGTTTTGTTCATGATAGAGAGTAGTCGAAATAGAGCAGTCGATTGTTTGAGGAACTAAAACATCAATTTGTATTAGTAATAACAAGACTTTTTAGGAAATTTGGGATTAACTTTCAAAAAACTTTAATTGAATTTCAACCAAACACGTGATAAATACAATAAATTTTGTTAGAGAAAACGAAAACACCACTATGCATAAAAGCGACCTTTGTGGAACAAAACTACACATCGACAGGCACTTAATCCCATCCGATCTATCCCCACCAGTCTAGCAATAAAATCTGTTGCCACAAATGGATTTCCAAGACTGATTTTCATGCACGTGCAAAAAAATCAAAATTATCAATGCAGCAAACAGAAGAAAGTGAATTCTAAATCTCTCAATCAGCGGTAATATTTATTTTCACTTCTCCTGAGCTTTTTCCGCTCGAGCGTAAAATGCAGCTGTATGGAAGCAGGCCTTACTGACTGCACATACTGACACGATTTCATTGATATCTGCATTTCGAAATGGCCACATGGTTCTGTCCCGCCTTCTTTAGCGGAACGCTTCATCATCGGAGGCGATGGAAACACTGAAAGCTATTTCTCGTCACTCCTTTTCGTTCCTTAAATTTCAATATTTGGATGCTGGTGCTGTATGGTGTACCTCTTATCGCATCAGGCTCCTCCATGTTTGTCTCAAGTGGAACATTCGAATGCAGAGAATTCTATATTAACGCGCGATTTACTCTTCAAAGACTTTTTGAATTTTTATGTCGGACGGACACATTTGTTTCTCTAACGTCAGAGTAAAACGGCCAATAATATGATAGTTTGAATTATTTGAGTGAATAACCAGAGGTTTGTATTGATAGCTTGAAGGATTCAGCCGCTATTTTTCAAATTGCATGAGTAAATATAAAATTTAATGAAGTCTCCTTTGAATGTGTTGGACGGACATTTTGCGCAAAACATGATGCCAATGTTTCACTTGAGTAATATCATTATATTAGCGAAATTCATACATACTTTGTTATGCAGTTCATTAAAAATTAATTGGTGCATACGTTACGCTTATTTGTTACTGTGTAAACTTTTTTTAGCAATCAGCAACTGGTTTGCACTAGATTTTCATTTAAATTCATCTGGGGACTGCTTAATTGGAAGAAACGAAACTTCACATGTACGTAACCAAAGATGCAAGCTTGTAAGAACGTTAAGCTGGAAGTCGAACTGTAATTAGTAACTGAAATAAGTAACTGAAATATGAAGCTTGAATAAAATCGATTGAAGTATCAAAGTTCTTGTAGTTGTTCTTGCCCATATGATTTCTGTATAGTTAATATAGTTTCTATGCTGCCACTAAAACCCTTGCAGCTAATGCGGTGAAGGATTGTTATGAAGAGAACAAAATAATTAATTTTTATATGAATTTGACCTTGATATTTAGTTAATCACGGCTGTCCGAAAGTCAACGGAAGGTCCATAGACCTTCAGGTCAACGCAAGTTGCATCAACAAAAATCACATATTTTTTCTAAAATACGTAAGTCTTTCAATGAGTTCATTACCAAACAATGCTCATGTAATATGTAATGGCCGTTTTGTTATTCGGCTCACAGAAATTTGCCTTTTGGGTCCCAGTGGATTAATATCTGTGTGCAAGGTCAATAGCACTGACGTAATTGCATGCCCACCAACCAACTACAAGGTTACTGGATCCTAAATCAAGCTGTATTTTAGAAAAAATATGTGATTTTTGTTGATGGACCTTCCGTTGACTTTCGGACAGCCGTGATTGAGTAAAATCTTTAAAATACCCATGATTTCCCCTCCTCCTACTATTACTACTACTCCAAGTTATGAACGATTCGCTGCTACGTTTATATGACATCGTTGATAAATTCGCAATTTTGGCCAAATTTAGACTTTAATTTCACCAAATCTCATAAAAATTGAAAGGCGTTGATTTCGAATTTGACAGTCATTTTGTAAGATTTGACCGAAATTCGTCACTGTCGTAATGTTGAGTGTGGATTTCTGTCGTTGTGACACACCCTGAAGTCTTCAAGCCAAGTGGCTTCTTGCTATTTATCAAATACCAATATGGTGTTGAGAATGCTATTCAGAATCAATTACAAACATTATAATGATACATGAATACTCTTAGTTATCATTTGCAGAACTTACGTAGAAGTTATAAGTTAAATCATTTAAAAAATAAGGGAAGAAACGAAAAATTCTCAGATAATCACTTCGGAAATAACATTGCAAATAAGTCAGCCATATTGTGCAAAATTGAAAAGACTAAAGAAAATATGAGAATGGAAACGAACTACTGTATTGCAAAAATGTATGCAAGTCAATCAGAATTCCAACTTCAAGGAATCTTCGAGTAAGGGAGCGAAAAATTAAATATCTTTTAGGTTTAGTTTGCCCTGGTAATTTCCTTTTTGCTTGTCGTATTTCAAAAACGTCTGGTCTTTATTTTAAAATGTTTTATATGGCGTGTGAGTGGCAACGCCACTCAGATTAATCGCAGAACTCTGACTCTGGCTTCTGTTCGGTCTACTTTAAATGACAAACTGCGATATTGGATATGACAGTAAGCATTGTCTAAGCATTGAACTTCTTGCTCTATCATTTTTTATTTTCTCCTTCCATTGGATGGACTCAATGCCTTCCTTCTATTCATGCTAGAAATCGACTTTTTAACCTTCCATGTTGATGTTAGAAAAGCTTTTGAAGCTCTTTTTTTCAGTGTTCATTTTTCGTGTCAGAGCCACTCAAGTTTCATGTTCCATTTGCAAAACTAATTAAGCTCAGAGATGGAGATTTGGCTTACTGAGAAACTGACTGATGGATCTAAGAATTCTTTTTCGTATCTTTTAATTTTGAACAGAACATGAACTACAATCTTGTAAACGAAAAAAGTGAAAACAGAAAACAATTTTTTAGAGAAATCGAAAATAACTCTGAAAATAATTTATTTGAGTAAAAAAAGCATTTCTCACTCTATGTCTTGTGATTATAAAAGTGTAAAACACACAAGTCAAACTTAACTTGTTTTGTAAATAGAGCTCCGATTTCACAACAACGTCCGTTTTCTTTGACTAAAATTTAAGGTCTTTAGTTTACCACAAAATTTTTAACATTGGCTTTCAAAGATAAAAACTAGAAGCCATTAGGCTTGAACAATTTCCGCATCAGCCCTTGAGAAAATTGCTTTAGGCTAATTTTCAAGATATCTGAATGACTTGTACACTGACTAATAATTTGATACTGTCTGGAATTCATAAAATTACTCCCTTCTTTAATTTATTTAACTTAATCTTGACAGCTTTGCAACTCACTACGATTTTTCGGGGCCAGAAAAACAGTTCACCAATATCTTACGCATGATGTTTATTTATGAAAATTGAAGAACTTTCGAAATTTGGTCCAAATTTGGCCCAAATTCTCCAATTTTAGTCAATTCTGACAAAATGACTGTCAAATTTGAAATCAACACCTTTCAATTATAACACATGCAAAATTTCATGAAAATTGAAGAACTTTCAAAATTTGGTCCAAATATGGCCCAAATCGTCCAACTTTAGTCAAATCTGACAAAATAAATGTCAAACTCGAAATCAGCACCTTTCAAATGCAATCCATGCAAAATTTCATGAAATTTGAAAAACTTTCGAAATTTGGTCCAAATTTGGCCCAAATTGTCCAATTTTAGTCAATTCTGACAAAATTACTGTGAAATTTGAAAACAACACCTTTTAATTATAACACATACAAAATTTCATGAAATTTGAAGAACTTTCGAAATTTGGTCCAAATTTGGCCCAAATGGTCCAATTTTAGTCAATTCTGACAAAATGACTGTCAAATTTGAAATCAGCACCTTTCAATTATAATACATCCAAAATTTCATGAAATTTGAAGAACTTTCGAAATTTGGTCCAAATTTGGCCCAAATTCTCCAATTTTAGTCAAATCTGAGAAAATGACTGTCAAATTTGAAATCAGCACCTTTCAATTATAACACATGCAAAATTTCATGAAATTTGAAGAACTTTCGAAATTTGGTCCAAATATGGCCCAAATTGTCCAATTTTAGTCAAGTCTGACAAAATGACTGTCAAATTTGAAATCAGCACCTTTCAATTATAATACATCCAAAATTTCATGAAATTTGAAGAACTTTCGAAATTTGGTCCAAATTTGGCCCAAATTGTCCAATTTTAGTCAATTCTGACAAAATGACTGTCAAATTTGAAATCAGCACCTTTCAATTATAATACATCCAAAATTTCATGAAATTTGAAGAACTTTCGAAATTTGGTCCAAATTTGGCCCAAATTGTCCAATTTTAGTCAATTCTGACAAAATGACCGTCAATTTTTAAATCAGCACCTTGTCGAAATTGCGCAATTTTAGTCAAACCTGTCCTAAGTTCCTAGCATAGGTCAGTCATTAACTATTCTGAATAAACACACAATCCGAAATCCGAACGGACTTTCCGAAAACGACGAAAAACTGTGACAGAGATAGATACTTAGATAGAATGTGTAAACCAAACAATTTCCTACGCTATAAGCGCGGAAATTGAATAAGCTTTTCAAAATTGTATCATACTTGATACACAGTGTGTTTCAAAACGTTGTCTTCAAAAATTATCATCGAAGTTTTGAAGAAAATATCCAATTAATTTTTATAAACTTTATATCGATGGAATCCTTATTTTTTTGTATTTTTCGTGATAAAATTTTTGTAGGAAATGAAAAAGGAGAAGAAGAAAGAAAATCGGAAAATAAGTTTGAACAAACTCATCAATTTCTTAACGATCAATTAAGATACACCAACAATTGTATACACCACAAATATACCAACTTAAAGTTGGTATATTTGTGCTGGTTTTTGGCGGATTTATTTTCAAATAACAGTTGTCAGTAATTATGGAAGATACAATATTATGCATGATATACTGCTAAATGCAAAATATACTGCGATAACGTGTTACTTTATACTCTCCGCCATCTTCTTACTACTGTTTCACAGACATTTCTATTTAGGGTGTGAAAAAAGCGTGTTTTTGTTTTTAATTAACCCTTTTGGCATGAATATGTATACAGTGTGTTTCAAAACGTTGGCTTAAAAAATTGTTAACAAAAAACTGTACTACTAAAGGAATATCGAAGGCAAAAAAATTTGTCAGAACATCTGCTAAAAACCAAGATTACTTGCTAAATGGATGAAATCGAATGTAAAAAATAACTTTGCTATGTGACCATTGTACTTCGACATTGTAGCGCTAAGAGAACTAAGTACAACTTACTATTTATTGCGTATTTCTCAAAAACGTCATAATTTTCCTGTGATTGTATATTAACATATTAACGAGTGAATATTTACAATAATCACCCTTTTATAGACTTTATACTTAAATGAAGACGATCATCAAGCAACACAGAAGACGGGTTCTAACGCAAAGGCTCTCGAACATTCGGACGTCAAGTGGAAGGAAAAATACCGCAACCTACAGACGAAGTATCGCAAAATAAAGCAAAGCTATGGCTCAATCCTCAATCAATTGCAAAAAGATGTTTCTGACCTAAGAGTGTGGCAACGATTTACAGATAATACTACCTATAATGGAAAAATCATTTGCGCGATCAACAATCTGAGTTTCCGAATGTACCAGGCAGAATTAGGGGTTGCTGAAGCTATACACACTGCCCCAGGCTTCACGGAAAGGCATGGATATAAATTCTGTGCCCGGTTATATTTGAATGGTGATGGATCTGGAAAGTCCACACATGTCTCTGTCTTTTTTGTATTGATGAAATCCAAGTATGATGAAATTTTGAAATGGCCATTTTTAAAGCGAATTAAGTTTCGACTGATCAATCAAGGTGACCGATCAAAATCGCACGAGTACAGTTTCATTGCAAACAGATCCTCGCCAAGTTTCCAGAAACCTGTACGTGATATGAATGTGGCTGCTGGATGTCCAAAGTTTGTCAGTAAAAACGATCTGATTTCGAATGGATTTGTGAAGGATGATGTCATTTTTCTTGAGATCAGCGTGGTAAGATTTTCGTTATTCCATACACGTTTTTGGTAGGAACAACAACTTTTGTAAAACATTGTTGTTCTTTATTTTAGGAAAATATCCCTGAAAAACAGCCAACAGAGAACTATTGCGAAACATCGATTTTGTTGGACTAGGTCCGAAGTCTTTGGGATTCTGAGATTACAGAAATTTCCTCTCTTTATAGTTTACATTCAGTTCATATGATGAAAGGAAAAGTGTTGTTGAAAAAACGACCATCTTGGTTAAAAGTATGTGACACAACCAACTAGAAACTCAGAAAGTAAATTCCTTATAAATTTCTTCGTAATATTGTAGTATCACATGAAATCCGTGCAGTTGCTATGAACCTTTTGGATATAGATAAGCATTGATGTGCAGTGTTTGAAAATTGCTTTAATTTCTTTTTAGCAGAACTACCTTTTCTTTTCTTTTTCTAATTGAGTATTACCTTGGCGTAAGAGTAGTTTGTGTTCTAATTCAATACAAAGTGATCCAAACTGAGCGAAGGAAGTATTAGATAATGAGAAGAATCTCGTTGTTTTGTATCTCGTTGTTATTGTTAACTGTTTGAACTTGCCCAAAAATACACAAACACAGTTTGAGTAATGTAGCTAAAAAGAGTTGTTTTATTAAAAAATTTCAATTTGAGTCTGACAATACCTCTAATTAACATTCAGCCGTTGTAGTGTGTTGTAATGAAAAATAAGGTACCACTAAAAAAAGGTACCACCGTGGTTAACTAACAGTTAACCCTAACCACGGTGGTACCTTTTTTTAGGGGTACCTTATTTTTTAATACACTGCACGCGTACAATCTACACCTCCTTAGATAAAAAAACCCTTAAAAGATCATTAGAAACTTCACATCATTAATTTTGTTCACTCCATCGAAACAACGATGTAAATTAATGTTGAATTTCGTTTGAAAATGACTGTGTTCGCAGTGTCTGACGTCATATATACTTCTATGTTTCCACAAAATGAAGATTTCTTTGTCATTACAATGTCCACATATTCATAATCGAAATGTTTTATACCTTCGGCTATGTTTGATTTTGTACATAGATGACTTGCCTCAAATGAAAACAAAACGTTTTACATCTATGTGCAGTTATGCATCTGTCATCACGACTGTGATATGATTAAAGGATTCTGACTATTGTGCCACCACTTAATCAACTGCGTGGTCACTGATCCCTGGAATGGGTATCACTCTTTCCTGTCATTTGCTGACCTTTATAACAGAATCTGGTCGATGCTGGTACTGCGTTGCCCATCAGTGCTACTTGACAAGCGAGGTGGTTACACATACCGGTACATTCGTATCATCGCTGAAGTTCCCGGAACATACAAATGTGTTGATGTACAACATTGGCTGCGTGTGATCAATTATCCAGAGCTTGTCGGAACGTGAGAGCATTGTCTCAATCCTAGGAAGTTTCAATTCGCCCATAAAGAAATTGACTTTGCTGGACTTCGAATCACATCTTCGTACAACCCTCGATGTCGACACTAATGTTTTCACCAACGTCATTATTTTACAGAACAGGAAAAGTTGTTGACTTGAAAGATCATGACCAGTACATCGTTAAGGTGACGGATTCGGTCACCTGACTCTGCTAAATCGGAAGTACTCGATGAAGGTCAACTTACTAGTGGAGCAGCAACGCCCTTGTCCGTCAAGGGCAAAACTGAATACGTCGCTGGAAGACTCTTGTCGCTGCTCCACTCCCATCATATTTCACTTTCGCCGATGTTGTGTTAGCCAATCATGTCACCTGGATTTTAGGGGTTTTTCCCTCATAACATAGCCATTTGTTTCGTATAACTGTGCTTATAACCAGTGCTCGCCAAATGCTTTATAGCAGTTATGGGCGCCATTGCACTTTCGTAGTTTATATTGTTGTTATATTATCGCAGCTGTAAAACTAATTCAATTATTACTTTTTGTCCTGGCAATTTTTAGCAGCTTTTTGTTCCGAGGATGGACCACGTTTAAGTTAGGGGTGGGAAGAAGGCGCATTGAAACGGATAATTTATGTCTTCATTTGAATGAAGAGATGCCTTTGTGTGCTCAATAAATTTAATTCGTTACACACTAGCGATATATATTCCAAAAATTACTGTTGTGCTTTGAATTTTCTGGTTTGAAATGAAACAAGAGTCAGATGGCGCAAAACGGTAGCAGCAATTGTACTTAAAGTTATGTAAAGTTACTACAAAGTTCTTTGAGGCTTGTGTTTTTTATATCTCACTGGTGGAAAACAGGCATAAACCATCAATTTAAAATTATTGGTTAGTGTAAAAAGGGTCTAATCATAAACCACCAGAAATTAATTTATTAAAGACAAAAGAATTATACATGCGTGAGCTGTATATGATTTTTTATAAGAAAATTTTTTGTAAGACTATGTGTAGAAAAAAAAACACGCGTTTCAAAAAAAAAAAAAAAAAAATGTTTTTAATTATAATTTCATGAAACCAAAAATGAATTCAAACAAATAACTGCCTTTTTTGAACTAGCTCTTTGAAAGCCTTAATACAGAAACATAGTGTATAGTTAGCTAACAACTGAGGTAATAAGAAATTTTGAACTGATAAGCTTTACCGTCAAGAAAAGCAACATATCAAGTATTTTCAGTTAGGGTTATGAACTAAAAGTCCCATTTTTATGTAGGCCTATTTGATAAGAATTCATTATTTCATGGATTAAGCTACAAAATATCAGATTATGTACTTTTGAAACAAAACGCAATCTACTTTTAAATGCTGGTTACAGAAAAGCTTCTAAAATTCGAAGGCTGCGTTCCTTCATTAGAACTTACGTTGCGTTATTAGTAGAGTTTCGCAGACTCTAAATCACAGACTAATTGCCATTTCGGCTGGAGTAGTAGGAGGAGTAGTAGGAGTAGGAGTCCGAGGGTGTTTTAATACGGTGCTCGCTATGGCGGCTACCGTAAAAATCAGCTACCTTGCAACGCTGACCAGTAAAGACAAGCAAGGTGCCACGAATAGTTATCACTAACCTTAAAATGTTGCACAAAATCGAATTTACATGCGCTATAAGAGACATCATTACATTTACGTGTCCGTATATCGAAAAGGCAAGAAAACCTGGGTACGAGGTTGCACAAAGCTTAACTGCAAAAAAAGACTACTGCAAAGAGGCCTTAAGTCATGACAAAAGCAATCAGTTTTTAAAAACGATGGTACTCTCACTGGTCATATCCCAATCGAATTGTCTCATAAACTATTTCATGAAAAATGAAGATGAAAACTTTGTTTCAGCTTTGGTTGTAGCCCAAGAAACGGGAAGTTGGACTAGTTGTTCCTGCGAAATTTTCAGCTTACACAGACGATTTGCGGGGTGGCGATAACTCTGCCAAGATAGATTTTGGAAGTTGAAAAAAAATATACACACTTTGAACTGTTTGTTGAGGAGACTAAAATTGTTGAAAGACCAGTTTTAAAAATGACTTTTAAAATGTTTTTTAATCGCGAAATGCATTTTGAATAACAACCATAATAGCTATACTTGTTATCTCTTCGCTAATCTCAAAAAAGCGCCTGTAGCGAGGACTGTGGGGGGAGGGAGAGTTATTCGGGCATGGGCGCTTATTGGAAAAAATAGAAGAGAAGAGAATAGTGTAATACTTATTAGTCACACAAAAATATTAGATACAAAGTTACCAAATGAAGTTATGACTGGAGACCACCCAAATAGATAAATCTAAACAAAGGAGGTGGATTATATCAAGATCATATTCAGTGTCAACATTTTCATAAGAAACTTTTGCTTAATTGGAAAAATGAAAGTTTTGAAAATTTTGCAGGTTGACATCAACAGTAGTGTCACCCCCACCCCCTTTCCGTCAATCAGCGTCAACTTCAGCATAACCCCTCTCTCCTCCCTAAACATTTGACGTCTTTGTGAACAATCCATGATGGAGATACTTATCCCAGAATGAGAAGCTAAGTTGCATGTCGGGAAGTTACTTAGAAAGAAATCAGTGATGAGCTTTGTAAGTTATTTATATGAAAGGGAAGCTAGGTCGATGTGTTTATAGGTAGATTGGAGTTGATTCGACCAAGATATTGATTGATGTGTAAAAGAATTGATACCATATAAGCTAGTGTGTATTCCAGGTTAGAGACCCTGCTGACTTACCTCGGGTATTGATGGTATGGGATAATTTGGAGAAAGTGAAAGCACTATGAATGCTTTAATTAAGTACAAAGTACATATCAGAGGAAAAGATACATGATAAACAGAAGGAGAAGCGGATTCAAGCATTAAGTGACGAATTTTACTCAGTGCACAGTTGGTTCGTCGACGTTTAATTGACCCAGTGGGCACAGATCGTCCAGCGGACGTCCAGCGGTCGTAATAATTTCGTCCTAACGTCCACGTACGCTTGAAGACGTCCAATGGACGTCTATTTTAGTCCAAGGTCATCAATAGACGTCCATTCGACGTCTGAGTTTGTCTTCTATTTTTAATCTAAAAGTTAAAATTTAAGTTTAAAACTGGGTCGGCAGTTGTACTCAAATCACTTGCAACACAAACATCATCCTGTACAGTTGACTCTAACAGAGATATGTAAAAAAAGAAAGATAAACAACTCGTTTGAACTTGATTGACAGCTTATATTTAAACTTTTTGTTTCGCGCTTCTATACAACGCCATCCGTGTCCCCAGATCCAGACTCTTTTTTTGAGAATAATTAAATTTTAGAAAGATTAAGATATATAACGAGTGTTACCGACAATTTAAGTTGTTGTTGATTTGTCTTTCATAAATATATCCTGAGAGATTTTGATATTTTACAGGCGAATCTTAATCTCACACATATACTCTTCATTTTTCTTAATGTTTGTAAAAAAGATTATCATTTTAGAAGAAGAAATAACCAATAAGTCATATACTGGTAAATTTTCTCGTAAAAGTAAGTGACTCTCATTGAAATCAATTTTTCAAAAAAAGTACTGAAGTCTGATGCAAGTCTGGCTAATAACATTTAAGGTATGCTTTTATTTATCAGTTTATTTGGTTAAGATTATTCAACATTCGTTTTAAAACGAGATATTTTGAGAAAAGTTAGACCTAAAATTCGGTGTTTACAGATGAAATATTCTTCATAATTAATGTACTCGTCTATAGTTCGGCATGTTCGGTGAACGAAAGCTTTATGAAATATTGAAATATGCGCAACTAGGAAAAATTATGAAAATTATGCAATGATTATTAGTATAATTTTAATTTTCAACCAATGAACATTTAGAATTTTAACAATTAGAATTAATTATATGTTTAAAATATTCGCGCGAAACAATACTCACACCAGAAAAAGAGACACGGATAGCTTTTACAAGAAACAGTGAGTTGTTTATCTTCCTTTTTTACATATCTCTGAGGGGCTGATTACATGATCACTTTTGTCCCGGGTGTCGGGATATCTCGGGTGCCGGGCTAGCTCACTTTGTCTAACAAATTCTCTTATTTTTACAAGTGCAATTACATGTATACTTTTCGTCTCGGCCTCTGGGATATCTCGGTTTGCCAAACCGAGATATCTCGGGTGTCGAGCCAAAAAGGATGCATGTAATATCAAATAACCGAGCCAGCCCGGTATCCGGGACGAGATTTGATTTCAACACATGCGCAGTGTAGTATATTTTCATTATAAACATGGCGTCTTCAGAGGCAAACACGAGTCAATCCAACAAAACTACAAAGTTAAAGTTTAGATGGACCAACGACATGGTCTCAGGCTGAGGATACGATGATTAGGAGAATTATAGTCAGGTGAAATGTAAGGCCTTAAATGTTCACACAGAAGATGAAAAGAATCTTCGTCCATTCTAAAGTTCTTGTACCACAAGGATTTGGGTGAAATACCAGTGATTAAATTTCTCCACCAAGTATCATCTCTACCATTGACAACCCACACAGACCTTCTTTTGCGATTCAACCTTTTGATTTTTAAAGCTTTTTGTTTCTTTATAAACAACAAACGTTTTCTTGAATAATAAAGAGCAAAAATGTCATTTGTATTATGCTTTTGATAAAGTCCCATACAGAAAATTAAACCATTAAGTTGAAAACACAACATTCCAAATAACAGAATATACTTTTTGAGAAGAAACACATCGTTCACCACCATCTCGATTTTTGTATTCCTGCGTAAGCAAGGAATACTTTGAAACCGTTCGTGTTTTTTGTATTCCTGCCTAAGCAAGAAATACTTTGAAACCGTTCGTGTTTTTTTTGTTTTTTTTGTTTTTTTTTTTTTTCACTGTCCAAACCTAGACCAATTTTTGTCGATGGGAAATAGCCACTCAAATCATTAATGTTCCCAACTTACATTATTTTTATGATTTAACAGTCTAAACTCACACTATATTCATTGTATACAAGTACTTGGCTTGAAAAGACTCTAAAAGTGTAAAATATAAGCTCTAGTGAAAGGAATAATTAACATATGGCTAAATCGCAGATGCCAAGGTAGAAATGTTGCTTCATGTGAGTCTTATGCAACGTTCTAACGTTTTCCGTAGTTGTTTTAAAAATGGAAGCGAAGAAGCATGCGTAGATCTGTGAAAGTTTCTTTGTTGAATATATGGATATAGAAGAGGTTGTAGTACGGCTGTAAAACTTAAAAGAATCAAGAACATTTATGATCCAAACTGATAATCTACGTGAAACTAATATTCTTAGTAGTCATTCTTGATAAATAACCAGTTCTTGATGCTTCAAAACAGATATGAACGACTACCAACAGGGTATGTTTATATCGATTTAATGCGTAAGGTTTCTATTAGTCTTTCTAAATATAATACAATTTTTTAATTCATGTTCCTAGATAAGCTATCCTGTTTTTATAAAGCTCTGAAATCATGAAGCACAGCTCATCTTCCTCATCAACTTCTACCTACTTTATTTATCATTTGATGACCACTTTTTTAATTGACTAGTCGAATTTAAAATATTGTATGATTCTAAAATTTGTATACTATCAAGCTGACGATAAAAAGGAAACACAGATATTTTTATTATTTCGCATGGCCAAGTAAAAGGTTTTATTATGAAGTTCAGGTACAAACAACATACACTACTATGAGCTTTTGCGTTCTTCCCGGACACACGAACACATTACGAACGCATGAAGAACGTATAAACGTTCTTCATTAGTCAATGAAGAACGCATATGAACGCATTGTGAACGCACGAGCGTTCTTGAAGAATGCATAAAGAACGTCAAGATACTTTCATGTAATTTGTGAATGCATAATGAACGTATTGTGAACGCACAAACGTTCATGAAGAACAATTGAGCGTTCATGAAGAACGCTCGATGGACGTTTTGCTTTTTATTAGAAGTTTATGTGTTCTTTATGCGTTCACAAGGCGTTCTTTATGCGTTCTTCAATCTTATCAGAAGTTTTTATAGTATTTTTTCAAAATAATGATTTATTTAGTTAATGATCAGCACACGTTGCTTTCTACGAGAAACTGTACAATTAGAAGCGTACAGCGCTTGCGTATCCGCATCATTTTTCGCTCTATTTTTCTTGATTACTTAGGATGGTGTTTGTCTATAAAGTTATTTTGTTTGAAAGAGCAAGGCGACACACGATCATTTGACTGCAAATTTGTGGGGACGCACGAGTGTTGAAAAGAGAGAAACATTTTCCCAGTTCTATGGCAACTGTGGAGAAGATATTGAGAAAAAAATAATTGCTTTTATTTTTACTATACCGTAAGCTTTCTCTTCTACATAATAAATAATAATAACAAATAACATCCTAACTTAATTTGGCACTTTGCGTTTGTTTACATGTGCTAATAAATGTTCAGGAAAACAATAAGCAGATATTTCATGGGGTTTTGTTGAATATATATTGAATATTACCAATAACACATTTTTAATTTTTTATTTCTTAACATGTGTATTCAAGAAACTGAAAACCAACAGGCATTGTAATGACTTTTCGAACGTCAAAATAGCGAGGTCATTGCAGTGTAATCATTGAATATTTAACGACCGTGCCGTCATACGGAACATCAGAATTTATTGCTTTTGAAAATTGTTGACAGGCATATAATAATAGAAAACCATACATAGGTAGTTATTTTCACGAAATTATTATCAGTTAAGTTAGAGAAGATCAGAAACAGTAGCCGATATACGTTTTATACTTCATTACACAGTGATTGTGGAATTATTTCAAAATTCATAATGTATGGTGGTTTTTGCATTAAATTCGGACTGCTTTCAATTGCCAAAATGTCGAGTTTATTTATTTTCTAAGGCCACCAGTCAACTCATGGTGATATGATGTCACAAAGTCGGATGCCGTATTTATGGAGATGCTTTAATGCTAGATATTCGTAAGCCATTTGTAGTTTAAGTTTGGTTTAATTGGAAACATTTCTAAAAAAATCATTGCGATGGAGTGCATTTCCTTAGAGCTATACATACAAATTCAAGGAAAATGCTCTTCGTCATAGTGTTTTTTTGACAACTTTGCCCGCTGGGTTAGTAAGGCGATATTTTTTAAGGACGCAATAAAACTTTTTGTCATTATGCAAAAAAAGGATAATAAAGCGACCGGAAATATTTTATAGAAGCACAATTTAAAAAAATAGAAAGCATCAAAAATATATTAAGTACGATCGACGTGTTGTGCAAGCCATTCGTAGTTTAAGTTTGGTTTAATTGAGACCAACCATATCTTTCCATCGTCGACAGCATAAACAAGTGTCGATCCAAGCAATTTACTGGAGCAGTAGTAGCTTTCTCCATATGATTGCACAAATGTCAGGCCGCTTTTTGAATCGATCTGGGTTATACATCTTTTTAAAAAATACACCTCATGTTCTCCGTAGCGATACAACTGCGTGATTTGTGCTACTTGATTACTATCCAGCGAAACAAAGTCAGTCACTTTCGCTGTACCATCACCCAACGATGCAGAACTTAGAATCGCAACTTGATAGAAAGTTTCGTCTGCTGATAACACAGCCTTGATTTCATCAACATCTTTATCGGAAAGGTTCACGAACGTTTCACGTTTTCGTTTTTTAGTCTCCTTTGAAATCTCTCCGTGAGTCAGTAACGCCTTTTTTGCATTAACACAAATTTTGTTTTTGTCATCTTCGCAGTTAAATTTCTTTGACATGGTGCAATACACCACCCAATCTAATAACTATAACAAAAGTAACATTTATTGATTTATTGAAAATTTTGTCTTAGTTATCTGAAAACTTGAATAATATTTTTCTATTACCTGATAGGTCTCCATTACGCATCTTTCAGGATATGTTCTGTTAGTGCAACGTCTCGTTATCCATGAATTCATCCTTTCCCAAGGATACATCCAAGAAGAGTACAGAGGACCGAATTTGTCTATATTGTCAACAAAGTGGTGCATGATATGCGTTGTAATGTTGAACAAATATGTTGGAAAGTCGCGTTCCAGCAGCACCAGCGCAAGAGAAACATTTGATTTTAGTTCTTCAAGTTCGTCACGCTCGAACGATTCCTTTAATAGTTGAGAAACAACAGCCAGAAAGAAAGTTAAGGTCCTTTGCTGTTTAATTGGTAAACAATCACGAAGAGCAAAAATCCAAATGTTGTGGTTGGCATACTAAAATAAATGAAAACGTGACGTTGAAGCAAACAGTGATTGGGCAACTAGTGTTCTCATGTTAAAAAAGATCTTATACCTCTTGCCAGCCATGATGGTTCTTCAATAATTTCAAGTCACTGAAAACGTTTCCTTTACATGCTGTAAATCCACTTGGAAAACAAAGAGCATTAATTCGGCCGTTTGCAACCTAAAAAAAACAATAGCTCAAAAGTAAATAATTATAATATTTCCAAGACATAATTATCAATTTATGTTTGCTTACTGCTTCTTACTCACGCAGTTAAACGTGCCTTCTTATCTTCATTGTCCAATACATAAACAATGTTTGGATCATGCGTTAGACGACTTTGCCCGACAGCTTTCTTAACGTTATCCAAACTAGCTTTACAAGCAGGAGCACGCACAAGCCATTGAATGATAGCCGCAATGACTCTTCTTAATGTATGCATACCATCTGGCTGGTAGTCATTTTGAAAGGAGTGATAATTAACAGCCATAAATGCATACTCTCCTCTTACACCTAATTTGAAGCAAGATATATAAACAGTTGGATGTAGATGAAATTCTCTCACATTAATCGAATGCACTACCAAAAACCAACATCGTACCCAGGGTTTCTAGCCGTTTCGGTAAAGGGACGGTAACGAAATCCTTACACCGAAAAGGCAAAAAACCCTGGGTACGAGGTTGTGCCAAAAACATAATAAACAATGTTTTATATACTGGCATAATCAGGAAATCTTACTAACCATAAGTCTTAGCGAACTTGTCTTTTTGCTGCTTATTTGGTAGTTCTTCATATTGCTTTCGCAGTTTGATGTTATTATCTGTTGCGAGAGATGGAGGTTGAGGTCTCGTTTCAGCTTCTCCACCAGGAAAAAAATTTGAATATCTCATTTTGTCGTCTACCGGTAAAAATCTGCGGTTGTCTAAGTAAACAGTCTTCTTACAAAATTTACAATTCTTTCCATCGGTGTCACACCAAGGACATGCTTTCAAGCCACCTACATTAAAAGCATGTATAAGTAGTTTTAGAGTTATTGAATCTCATTGATGTATTAAGACTCGTTTTATTATTAACTTAATAAATAAATTTATTTAAAAAGCAAAAATTAGATACATACCTTGAGCCTGAACTTTAAACAACTTAGCAATAGCTGGAAAATCAAGAATATATTCGACCAACTTGACGTCTACTGAATACGGACTTTCAGAATTGACGGTGTACAACGTACTATTTGAAAGCTGTTGAAGTTCTTCAACGACCAAATGGAGATATGGTTCCAATGACTTCGGTTCACCATTGCCATTACCTGGTATGATTCCAAGAAGCATTATACCAGAATTGCATTTTCGAAATTCAGGTGGAAAATTCAAAACTTGAACCATCAAAGGCCACATAGAGTATTGAATTCCCATAGACTTGAAAGGATTCATTCCATCAGTGCAGAATGATAAAGCTAGTCCAAAGTTTCCTTCAAAAAGTCCACCTTTACCAAACCAAGTAACGTGCCATGATGTTGTGTCTTGTACATCACGAATTATTGAAGGCAAACTTGACAAATCAACCCTTGAAAGTTGCTTTGAAATTGCATCTGTACCACATATGCGAGCCAATCGAGGACCAAGTGGAAAATACGTGAATGTTCTCCGTGCTGTTTTGTTTGCATTATAGCGTGGTTCATTGCATTCTGGACAAACGGCTGACGATAAATGATCATTTCGAAACACAACGCAGTCATTAACACATACATCATACCTCTCCAGTGGTGCCAAAAAAGGGTTCAAAATTGCCCGCGCCTCTTCGTATGTTGCTGGCATGTGATTTGGTTTCGGAAGTAGTAATGTATGATCTGAACGGAATGACTCAGATAAGGCCTCCTTGGTAAAGTTGGGGAAAGAAACAAAGGAGCGAATTTTGATAAAGATTGCCTCCAATGTTGAAAGTTTGGACCCTTCAAAAAGTGGTTGCTTTGCTAACGGATGAGAAACATATATTTCTGGATCAAATTTCGCAGTTCAATGGTATTCATTTTTTATCTTCTTTCGTTCTTCATTTAATGCAGCATAATCAATGCTGGCGTGTCTCCTCACAGTTCTACTGCTTCTGATTTCACCACCACAATTGTAGGTTTTGCAGAAACATGATTTTGAAGTGATTTTTAAAGATTAAGATTATTGAAATGCACAAAATGCACAATTTTGCACATTGTACTTTACATAAAGATAAACAATATACAATCGGCTATAAAACGTTCAGCACTAAGTATTGTACTTGCTGATATCAACATTCAACCAAGTGCCTAAATACTTAGGCTTTCAAATGAAGGGAAATGTTTGTCCAAAGCAGCAGAGAAGGGCGTTATTTTCATTTAAATGAAAAAAGCACAGTATAACTTTCTCACAGAAAAAAGCGGACAGAATTGTTGTAACAAGTAGTTTGAATCAATAAAAAAAATACAGAACTGGGAGCTATAAAAAAAAATAAGAGATTGCTCTTTTAGATAAAAAATACTTTTTCAACTGGGCGTTATCGAGTTATTGAGCAGACAAATGAGTATGTGTGGGTGTCAATATTGAAAACGAAGTGGGGTATAAAGTATGGGGTGTATAAGAAATAGATATTATACAGTTCTGTTTCGTTGAATTTGTATGATATCAATTTTCAATAAATAAAACGACTCACCGTTTTTCTTCATTTCAATGACAATCAGTGCAATGGGGTGCCGAATCTGCTTCTAACAGTATTTAGCGTTTTTACAATATCAGCACAGTTTTTTTTACCACAATGCGCACGTCACATGTAGTTATTATTCTTACATCATAATTACATTGGTCACGTTATGGGTCAATTTCCTTTGGGTACCATAAGGCAATAAGCATATCAAGGAGTTTTTGTGATTTAGAGAAGAACACATGTCAATGTAAACTGATACCATTGCATTGCATAATACAACACGTGCAAAGGCGAATGATTTAAAAATTAAAACATGTGCACAGTACTTTCTAACGAATAAAACGTGAAAAGTGCTCTTATTTTAACGAATAAAACGTGTAGGGTGCGCTTTCTTACAAATAAATTGTGAAGGGTACGTTTTTTAAGTAGTACTTATGATGCTCCTTTTTTGAGTAACACGTGTTTGGAGCATTTTATTAATTGGAACAAACTTCCTAAGGGGAAACGTGGGCATTTAAGGCATGTGCACAAAATTCATATATAAAGCTGACCTCACCCAGGTCATAATTAAAAAAAATCAGCGTGATTAAGCACACTTAAACATTGAAAAAAATGGACCTTGATGGAAGCAACGATTTCAATGACGAGTTCAATGAACTCTTCAATACTTATGTTTGGCCAAATAGCAGTACTGGGTACAGCACCATGCTAGGCATTCAGCCACATGAACGGGATATGTTTGAGATGTTGAAGAATTACTTCATTGAAACGGAAAGGGAGAAGAAAGAGAAAGGAAAGTGCACTTGCACTTGCACTTGTGGAGCAGTTAACACTGAAGTCAGCGGAACGCCAGAAAGGCAACGGCCCACACCATCGAGGGGCTACACAACTCCTGACTTTTTTAACAAATCATCTGGAGCACATCGAATGTTAATGGTTAGTTAATTTCAATTTCAAACTCTTATCTGTTTTATTCTAATGTGGTTTACCTTAAACTATCAAATTGTATACTTTTAGCATGCTATTGATGATGAAATAAGTAATCGAGGCATGAAAGAGAAGTCAGACGGTCCGAGACGGACTATCAACCAAGAAAGGGAAACAGCTACTACATCTGTAAGCTTCCTTTCTGAAAAATCTTTGCTTCGGTGTTTTCATTATTTCTTTCTCAAAAGATACTGGGTACGAAACAATAACTACTAATACTACTAATTTTTTAATATGTTATTAGATAATCAGAAAATTAAAAATCAAAGATTCAACTCCAACTAGAAATATGATACGCCATCGTCTAAGTCGAAAGATTAGAGTGGGTCGATACAGTGATAAAATCAAGTAAGTTAAGCTACATTAGTTTATTAGCCAAAGAAAGCCATGCTTCTTGAAAGTCAGGCCTTATCATTTTATCAGAATTATTCAATGTTTTCTTATGTTTATGTTTTATCTAGTGAACAAGCTGCAATCTCTGGAAAAACACGCAGTAATGTATTATTGGAAAGAAAAAAAGTGACAGTTGGGAACGCGAGTCAAAGTGAAAGCAGTGAGGGAATTGTGGGACAGGTGGAAGAAGAAGATGATGTTGTTTATCCGCCACATGGATTAGAAATCGGCGACATCATAGCAACTGCATATAACAAACTGGAATTTGCGGAAGTAACGAAATTTCGAATAGATGACGAAGGCGACAGATGTGTAAAATTACTGTATTTTCAAACAGTAGATGCCACAAACGGAATTATAAAGAAACGAAACAAGCCTGTTTGCACTGACGACAAAGACTATTATATCATTAAAAAGGTGCAGCTCAAGTCGTTAGACGAAGCGAAAAATCTTTTTACTGTCGTTAATTTTGAAGAGGCAAAAAACGAGTTTCACAGGTGTAAAAGCATATATTAGTTTTATTGTTGCCTTTCATTTCTTTAGTTGAACTTGATTTTTTCTCTCCAGCGCAGTGACTTTGTTAGGAACCTTTTGTTTTAATTAACTAATTCGTGTGAAGCAGCCTGAAAATCAATCGAACCACGCATTAATATACATAATTCTTTTACACTATTTCCGGCTTTAGCGTTTACCTCCTTTATCTCTGATTGAAAAATATGTTGACGGTAGCTTTTCAGCATCTTAAGTTTTTATATTTGTACTTTCATTAAAGGAAAGCAATTCCAGTCCAAATATTATCCATATTGAACCTGTAGAAAAAAATAGACTTTTCGCGAATGTTTTTATGTAACATTACGAAACTATTATTGTTGTATTTTTGGTATCAATAAATACACTGGTTTTGCTAACAAATATATGTACTCGTTAACTGAAAACAATTGAACTTGAACATTTGCTTCGTAAAAAGTTTTAATCTTTAACGTCCACTCAAATTATACGTTAAGTTTGGCTTGTGTAAAAAGGCCTTACAAACTAGCGTGCAATACAAATAAATTTTGTTCCTCTCAAAACGTAAACATGGCTTCTTTCTACTAGGATTTTGTAAAGCCGTCATACAAATTAGTTAACAGAATTAAGAATTTTTTCGTACTTTGTTTCATTCTATTTACTTTTTCATTTATCAAAATTCATTTACCAAAAATTATCAGGCAACTTCATAATTTCACTTGAATGAAACAATGTTTTCTCTTGAATGTTTACACCAAAACATGTATTGATTTTATAGTCCCATGATAAATCGTCGGAATGGGAAACGAAGTCCGAATGATATCAAATTTATACGACTGATCTACTGTGTCAAACACATTACCTAAAAGAATTTTCTTAGGTTGAAATTTAGAAAGACACTGAACTATTACTCTAAAAGATTCGTTGATAAGCTGCTGTTCAACAAAAGTTAATAAAGCCAGGACTAAATTTTTTTGAGATAATTTTTTATATGTCATTCTGACGTCACAAACGGCGTCGAACAAATATCATGAAAATGATATGACGTTGTTTCGACGTCTTGTGTACGTCATGTTGTGACTAGTAACTGTTTTGCTTTGATGAAATTTATCATTATCCTTTTTATTATCATTTCACGGTGCTAACTAAACACGACAACAATTTTCGAAATTTCTAGCGGCAACTTCAAGATTAATACACAGCAAGTATAAAACAAAAGCATAAGATAATCATCTTTTGTTTGGAAGAATAAAAAACTAAATGCTAAACAGTTAAAGAACGCATAAAGAATGCTTCAAGAACGCATACAATTCTATTAGAAACTATAGCATTCCTCATGCGTTCTTCATAAACGCTTTAATGTTCTTCACGAACGCTTGTACGTTCACAATGCGTTCATTATGCGTTCACAAATTACATTAAAATATCTTGGCGTTCTTTATGCATTCTTCAGAACGCACAAGCGTTCACAATGCGTTCATATGCGTTCTTCATTGACTAATGAAGAACGTTTATACGTTCTTCATGCGTTCGTAATGTGTTCGCGTGTCCGGGAAGAACGCAAAAGCTCATAGTAGTGTTCAGACAGTCAGGCAAGGATACGTTAGGATACACTGGCAAACATGCTGCCACGTTCTGCCACTGCTGCTTTTTGTCCAAAATGTTTAATCAGTTAGTTTCTTTATATTTAGTTGATGTACTGTTTTCGAAGCTAAGTCAACGTGGAACATAAAACTAACAATAATAATTAAAACAAAACGTTATTCCTATTAGGTTATCAGCCAAAAAAAGTCACGTTCGATTGTGGTTGCAATGTATTTGCTTTGAACTCACGTCGCACACAAAAAAAGAAATAATTTCGCTCGCAACTCAATCTACCATTTTGTGTGACTTACAAATAAACAAACAAACAGACAGACAGAGAATCGGCTATTAATATATAGACTTATGAAGAAAATATGTATATGTATGTTATGTATAATAAAGAGACAAAATATTACATTTGTATTCACAATATTTCGACTTTTATGTCTTTTTAAAATCTTCAGTAATGATGAAACACTTTTTTTAATTGCACTTAAAAAGTTAAGATTTATTAAATTCTCTTTACGCTTAGGGGGTCGGAACAATGAAGCAAGCTTCCTTATTTTAATACACATAGACATTTATATTTCACTGATATTTTCCTCGAATATTGTTGGCATTTTACAAAAGCTTCTTTTTTTAAAAA